>AP027105.1:69644938-70844938 GCA_028142955.1 Pinctada fucata | reverse complement strand
TTAATATATTATATTAATATATTATATATATTATAATTTAAATATATAATATAAATACATGTAATGTGACGTCCTTCATATTTCCAAACCAAAAATTGTATAGGAGGAAGACACTCTTGTTGCAACCGCAACAAGAAATCTTTCTAGTTGTAAATATTCCTTTCTTAAACGAAAATGTCAACAGATGCTATCATACAGTAATAACATTTCTCAACTACTAGTAATTTACATTTAGCTTTTAGGTCTAAAAGACATGCAAGGAAACTACCCTGTTTGTGGTATGGTAAATATGAGATTGACAAAATTGATGGATACTCGTTGAAATAATATCAAGGCATATTTACCAGTGAAGACAATCGAATGGAATAGCAACTACCTATGGATAAAAATAAAACTCGTACTAGGAAAATTGCTTCAGCTAAATGGCCACGAAAAGTAAGCAAATGCAGCTGGCAAACAACAGGTTTCTCTTAAGTTTTAAGGGTTTTTACGCGCTGTCCTCTAACTGATTCTGACGAAGGCACTCAATGACGGGTCCTGACCAAACCTCATTAGAGATTACAGGGCCCCTACCACCTGTCCTCCCTGAATGTTGGTTCAACTCCTCTGGATATTGATTGTATGCATGAGCTCGCTCCAGCTGACAGATCACGGACTGCTTTCATAAGCCCTACGTCATTGATATTCATTTACACATTCATCTGTGTGTTGCTCGGGTCCTTGGGTTTTGTGGTCTTGTTTTTAGTGAGGAGGCTATTATACACAAAAATTGTGCGTTCTTAGAGACCATTGAGTAACGATACCAGTGGATGGGTTGTGGGAACGTGATCTTGATAAATTCACCATTAGCAACTACTGTGGTAGATGGTCGTCTGAGATCGGCACAAATTACCCATTGGTAAAGTTGGTTTACGTTTAGTTTTTCATGTTCGGTGTTTTGCTTTTGTGTTCTTTGTCCCTTTTTCGTCTCTTGTTGTACAGTGCATGTCAACTGTCTGTGTTCGCATAGGGATGTTTCGGTGTTCTGCTGTTGGTGCTGCAACCGAGTCTTGTTGGAGATCCCCTCCTTTCTATTAAACGTTGTCAGATAATGAATTCTATTCTTAGGATTTGCTTAGTCATCGCAATAAATTCGTGAAAAATAATGAACGTGCCTTAAGCTATTTAATTCTCGGAACTCTATCCTTATCAAAAAAATTATGTCAATCTAAAATCCAACATGCTCAGATTCACAAATGTCTTCCGATAACCTTAGTATTAACATCCAACCTTCTCATTGTAAAGGGACATCACAATCCTAGGACATACAGTACGCAAAGCGCGAGACACAGAAGAGCCAAGGAACACCAAACACAAAAGACTTCAAATAAACCACCGAGACCAATGGGCAACCGATGCCGATATTAAGGACGGGCACCTACGATGTTAGTAACAAATGGTGTGGCCAACGACACCCAAGTTGCATTCATCGGTTTGTACCTTGTCTATGGCTAAAGTTGCAAGTGTTGGTAATGCTGTCCCGCAGGAGATGCTTACTCTCCAATGGCTCATGAGAAAATCAACGTAAGTATTCACTTTTATCCTTTGTAGAATCACTTGGTAGTTTTGTTGTAGTGGTGTCGTATGTATTGATGATTTTTGTGATTTTTGAAATCTGGTTTGGGTTTCTGGGTTTTTACATACTTAATTAAGTCAGACAGCCAAGCACAAAGTGGATATGTGCGTCCATCATCGCACGCTGTAAAAATAAGAGAATTAATTAATAATCAACAACTTTTATTAAAATTTGACATTGTTAATATATTGTATAACAGTATACGTACTAACAGTGTAAAACAGTATGTTCCACACTCCTAGAATATCAACGAAAAGCTGCAGTTATACAAAAAAAAAGAAAGTGTGGCGAAAATGACTTATCGGTATGAGTTTAAATGAAGACACTTACGGTCAGTCAAGGTCAAGATTGCAAATAAGAGAAAGTTTATAGTCTTCCACACTCTTGACCAAGACCGGTTGAGAGTAAAAAAAATTAAGACAATGAAAAAGAAAAAAAATCTTATTCTATTGCCAATGGGTGGTATGATTAAGCGCTTGAATTGTGTGAAAGTTTTTTTGTCCGAAAATACATCCAATGATCAATCTTCGAAGGCAATTTTCGAGGCACATTTTCCAAATTTGCATTTTCATGTTCAAGTCATCGTGAAATTGACTTGACAAAATTCTATCTAACATTCGATTTTAAATCCCATCCAAATATCTCATAAGAATACCCTTGTTATACCATACACAAAATGACAAACAAAATTAGCCACCACTATAACGTAATTTGTTTCGCGGTCTATTTTGTGAGTTGAAAAATCTAGAACTTTGAGATGGGCTTGGTTTGGAGAAAGGTTTCTCCTCAACCGTAAGTCCAAATGACTGACTAGAAAATGTACGATTAGCTGTTTGCATTTTAGTCACAGCTGTGGGGTGTTTTGACAACACAGACGCGAAGTTAGATTGTTCTGATCTCACCGAAGCTGCGGTAGGTGGTAGTTTTGATGATGCCAAACTTTTAACCAGTTCACCTCCTCCCAACAGACTTTCTATCCTTGCAGATATCAAAGAATCCAGCGTATCTAAAACTTGTGACGTTAGAGCCTTGTCCACGGCGTTTCTAACTTTCCCTTGCAAGGCCTCGTTGATTGTTGCTGCAAACTTTGACTGCAGGGTGTTATTACCCTTAGTGCCGAGTGCGATACTAAGTCCGCTCTCAATATCACTTTTAGGAGCTTGTTTGGGTTTTGGCAGCATTTGTGGGGGCGGGGGAGGGGCCGGGGAAGGAGCAGCTGTCGGAGGCACATGATATCTGTTTTGATGAGCGGGCTCGTTGTAGCTATGTTGGTTAGCGGGTGGGTGGTAGTTATGTTGGTTAGCGGGTGGGTGGTAGTCGGTATGTTTGGTCGGTGCGAGGTATTGGTTTTGGTTGACGTGTACGGGCGGTGCATAAGTAGTTGGTAATGTGACAACACGAGGTTGGTGTGGTGCCGGAGGTGCATACGTTGCCGGCACGGTGTAGAGCCGCTGTGGTGGCGGCGGTGGGGCGTAGGTGGCAGGAACAGTCCTGTAGGTTGGTAAATGAGTTGTGTCTGAGCGGGGCCGTCCAGCTTGGACGAGGGCTCTGTGAGGGGGCGGTGGTCCCTGGATAGAGGACTTGGCATTCGAATTCCCAAAGAAGTCAACTGTTGTCATACCGGGCAAGTCATTGAAATACGGGGGAGGAGTGGTGGGAGCAAATCTGACGAGCGGATCTACAGGGTGTGTAGGACCAGCATGTTGTTGTGCATAAAATCCCGATCCGGGAACCAGAGGGTGCGGCTTGCCGTTCATATCATGTGGAGAATCATAGCTGGTTCCGTTTATTTCTATTTCCTCGGGAATATCTGTTGTGTTTTTCATGTCCTGGCCTAACATCGTTGCCCTGAGGATCGGGCGTTTGGTGACGGTGTTTGGTGCATTACGCGAGTTAGGTAAAGGAGGGGGTGGACCCGGAGCTTGGGGTTGCCCAGCCTGTTGATGGAATCCTGGCGACAACGGATGAGGTTTGCCGTTCATGTCGTGAGGAGAATCGTAACTGACGCCATTGATCTCAATCTCCTCGGGTATATCCGTTGTATTTTTCATGTCTTGGCCCAACATTGTAGCTGTTAATATTGGCGATCTAGTGACCCCCGGTATATTGTTCCGTGGTGCCTGACGAGCCATGGGGACACGTGGCTGCTTCTGGATGTTATTCAGACTCTCTCTCCTTTTCTGCTCCAGTAACTCTTGTAATTGCTTTTTGCGTTTGAAATATTCAACAATTGCCTTTTTCGTGTCTGACGTACCTGTCGATTTAGAAGGGAGGAGAGGATTTGTATTAGCTGTTTGGGATACCTTATCATGGCCACTCTTGGATTTTGTCAGGTCTGTCTTATGTTTTCTAATGTATTCCAGTTTACGTAGCTGTCTTCGGAAGCTGAATCTTGTGTCGGTGTCATGTCCTGGGAACGGCTGACTCTGATGATAAGTTTGTTGATAGTTCGTGGCTGGATGGGGGTAATAATTCTTTTTGAAGTGACTTACATCGAAAAAGTTTGCACTTGGACTACCTTTTCTGGTCTCCATGATAGTTTCACCGACTCGGTGCATCGTCTGTTGTTGTTTGACATTGAGGGTATCATAGTGTAAATTTCCATGATTTGGTTGATGTATATTGGAATCGTAGTGTACAGTTCCATGATTTTGCTGACGTATATATGGGCCGTGGGACAAGTTTCCGTGATTGGACCAGTGCCTGACGGGTTGTCCTCTCACGCCATAATGCATATTTTGCTGAATTTGGACGGGCTGTTTAATAATGCTTCCCCGATGTAGATCTCCGTGGAGCTGGTCTCTGATCGGCTGAGGATGTTGTGCGGGATGATGCAAATTGGCGGACTTTTCAGGTTGCTGAGTTGGTTTTGCTTTCTTGTTCTTCGCATCTGCAGACCAGAAAGCTTGAGCGGCAGGGGACATAAGGACGTTGAGAGGTATTTTTTTACCCATGAAGTAAGTGGAAGGGAGGTTACTGCTTTGTTCACTGTGTGTTGATTGCCCTTTAGCCAGCCTGGCTTCAGACAGCTGTGCATTTGGTGCGTCATGAACTCCAGTTGGCTGAAATGTATTAGAATTTATTGTTTTATCATTTTATTCTTTTACGAGGATAAAAAATGAAAAGGTGAATCTCTAATACACAAAAATAATCGAATAGAAATAACGTGCGAGACGGGCGAAATATTGAAGCTAATCTTGATCTACTAGAGCGGTGTTCTACATTCTTAGTGACATTTAAACTGAAAATGTGTCCCTAACTATTTACTAGTATTTCAAGTATTCTTAAATCATTAGACACATGATTCATTTAAAATGAAATATTTATCAATAGTAAGTATATGAAATCACCATACATTCTTATGTATAAATATTGCATATGATTTGCTTTTGTTTTGTTTAACATAATCGTGCAAACATTGTAAAAATATTACATAAATTTGACACTACAATAATCATATACTGATACCTGTGGGGGACGACCATTCCTGGGCTCCGTGAAGGATTCGCTGACCGCGTCAGTCCGGGGGACGGGCCGCCTTCCCCTTACAATCCCCACCGGGGACAGGCCCAGGGCTGCGGTCAAACCAAGTATGTCGGTCAGAAATACACTCCATAATACCATCCACAGAAACATAACGACTTAGGTTGACCGCGAGACGGAGCCACTGAAAAAATGAAAAACCAAACAATAAAACAGAATGGATGACATCATGAGAATGACCACTCGGGCAGCGGTTGATGTGCAGAGAGTGAGAGGGACTATAAAACACTCGGAGTGCTATCTCCGGACAGCTAGTTACTTGACCCCGGTATGTCCGTACATAGACAGCTTTATTATGAATCTTCTGTTTTATTTTCATCTTTTATTAATCTAGCCACCAAGGTCTACATGATACCTAGCTATGACAAGTTTGAATCTCTCATATATTTAAAGAATTTTGAATAATAACAATACGGTACAAATACATGATTATATCATTTACGAAATTTTGAAATCAGTGGCCAACTCAGATTAACTTGACGGGCAACATTTTTCCTAACAGAAGTCACATTAGAAAAGAAAAAGTCAAAACTTATTCACCTTCGCGGCTTTCGTGCAATTTTGTTTTCTTAGAAATTTAACCTTGAAAGACAATCAGCAGTAAATGTTCAACGTAAACCGGGCCTTGTATTGATATTGCTTATTTCTTTATGCCGGTGTGTTTCTTTGTGATTACAGGAACATGGTCATGTTGGAGATCTCCACCGTACTTTGATTAATCCTATATTTGATAATAGTAGTGCCTTTTTTTCCAGAATGATTGATCATGGTTCATATGAAATGTGCCCTCTGTCTATCTTACTATTGGATTTATGTCAATATTCATCTGTGACCTTGACGAATGACTCGCAATCTAGCAATGAGCAGGTTATTTTATACTACAATTGTGCGTTCTTTGAGACCTTTTGGTAACTGGGAAGCTGGGAGGGTTGTGTGCATGTAATCCGGATAACCACACCATTAAATGACCGTCCTAAGTCGGCACCGGTTGTCAGTTGGTCTCGATGGTTTATTGTAGTCTTTTGTGTATGTTTTTATGTTGTATGTTTGTATTCATTGTCCTTTTCAGATCTCTTTCTGTGCTTGTCTACTCTGTGTTTTTGCATGGGGTGTTTTGTTGTGGGTGCTGCAACCAAGTGTTGTTGGAGATCCCCTCCTTTCGTAATTGACAATCACTCAGTACAGGTTTTGCATAAAAATAAACGTCGAAATCTCGTTGAATTTGACGATGACGTAGAAACGTTCTTGAAAATTGCTACATCTTTAAAGACAACGAAAAATGACTTTGTAGGTAGAAAGGAGGATTCTTCAAAAAGAGTCGATTGCAGCATCCATAGCAAAAACACCGGAATACCTCACATTCAATAGACATGAACAGCAAGAAAAGAAAAGGGGATAAGGAACATCAAATACGACATCAAAGCACCGAACACAAGACTACACAGAAACCAACGAGGCCAATGGACAATAGGTGCCGACTTAAGACGGTCATCTGCCACGTACATGTAAGTAGCAGTCCAGATGTCTCGGGGACACACAGTTGTTGCGTATATTACCCTACTAGTCTAGGTGCCATTCACGAAACCCAAAAATTTGTTACGCACAAAATGTTTTTGCATGAAAGTGTTGTCAATACTCTCTTATTTGATAATCCGGCTGATGCCACTCTGGCATCCTTGGGCATTTCGAAATTTTGGGGTAAAATGGAATTTTTCGAAGAAAAACCATTGAAAATAGGAAAAATTCAATTACTTTTTCCATGCTGCAGCTAGATCAACAAAATTGGTACCAAAAGAACGACAATTTTATTGTCTTTAAGTCTCAAGCGCAATTTAACAATTTACTTGTCCATAAAATGGGGGAAACTATGGATTTTCGATGAAAAATCGTTGAAAATTGGTAAAACACCATATCTTTTTTTATTCTGTAGCTAAATAAACAATTTTGGTACCAAACGCACAATAAATTTATTGCCTTTCATTTTAATTAATACAGATGTCAGATTTGCAATTTGCTGGTAAGAAAAATTGGGAAAAACAACTACTCTTTGATGAAAAATCGCTGAAAATTTGCAAAATGCAATGACTTTTTCAAACTGTAGTATGAGGTTCTGCAATTATGGTACCAAAATAAAGGTTTTTGTTATTGTCTTTTATTCTGAATACATATTTAGCAACTTGCTTATAAATAAAATGGGAGAAGAACAATGAGGGAGAAAACTTTGATTTTTGAAGGTTTTTTCCATACAAAGTTTGGACTTTGAAAAATGCAAAACGTTTAGAGAAAATCTAGAACAAAGATATGTGTATTCAAGTCAACAGTTTTAAGAAAAACAATTTACTAGTAAATGGAGTCTTGTAGCAAGCTTTTGAAAGATGTGGGTGAAATTAGACACATTGTTCAAAAGGAAGCGGCTACTGTCTATGATACATAACGTGCATGTCTTGTCCACGCTGTTAATTAATCTGCTTTTAGATGATGCTAATGAATTTGAAGACGTTTAACATTTGTACCACTTGGTGAGTGTCACTGCTGGCGGACCAGGAGTCCCCGAGGGCACATGTAGCCAAGTTTGATCAATTTCGGTTGGTCGTTTCTTCAAATCGTAATCCAGGATAATCACTCCTTCAGCTATTTCCGTGGCAGATGGCCGTCCTAAGTCGTCACCGGTTGCTCGTTGGTTTATGTGCAGTCCTTTCTGTTTGATGTTTCTGTGTTGTGCGTTGACGTTTCTTGTCCCTTATGCGTCTCTTTTTGTGCTTGTCTGCTTTGTGTTATTTGCATTGGGGGTTTTGCTAAGGGTGCTGCAACCTGCTGTTGTTTGAGATCCCCTCCTTTGCAAAATTGTCACAAATTTCTGTCCTGTAGCATCATATCCTAGTCATCTAGCTACGTCTCATATTTTGGACATAATTATCACACATTATTGGCCATATTTCATTGTTTGGATTGAGGATCAATGACGAGGGTTAAATATCCGAAACGTGCATGTCTAGTCCTCGCTGTTAACTAATCTGCTTTTAAACGATGCTAATGAATTTGAAGATGTTTAACATAGATGATTTCTGCCAGGGTTGTGAAGTTGTTTTCATTCATTGAAGTGGATCTTAAAGACCTGCTTAGTGGTGACATTGTTCAATGTAAAAAAAGATTACTTCAGTTTTTCAACTTCGAAATATGTTCTTAAAATAAGCTCCAGGTTATCTATTCGACAAGAATGCCTAGGAGCTGGTGATCGATTGATGTATGCAGGGCTCTGGTGTATCAACTGACCATTAAATGGCAGAATTAATACCTTGATTGTTTCTGGTCATATAATTCTAAAAATAACTAAACACTACAGATGTTCAATGATAAGTGTTCCAGCTATCTTCCTTCTTGAAGAAAGTTTTAAACCAATTTTACCGCACCAGACACGTGTTTCGGATAGAAAAATCCTCATCAGTGATGCTTTCAATTAAATGACTTCATGGCACAGCCAAAATCCTCTCCAGCAGCTCCCCTGGCCCTATTTTCTGAACTTGAAATTGCTATTACTTTGCAGAGAGCAAATTTAAATTTTATTCAATTGACTCCTACTTACGATCACAATGACATAAAAGATTAAGTCAAGAAAGCTACATCTCATGAAATGAAGTGCAACTGATTGATATTACATGTGAGATTGTCGTCAGGATCTTCTTTAACTCATGTACGTGCAATCATTTGATCGAGAAAGCAATCCGATTGATTAAGAACTCGCATTCTACACATTATTCTAAAGATGTAGGTATTGCGAACAGATCATGATGATGGATACCATCAACATATGATGGTATAGGAGAGACAAAGGTTGTTCTGTGGGAAATCTTTTGAAGTGGTGTTCCGTGTCAAATTTGAGAGAAGTTAATTCAGATATTGAAAAGAATCTAGACAGTATATCTGATGTCAGGTCCAGTGTACGATTGAATGAAATAGGTTATAAGAGAAAGGAGGGGATCTCCAACAACACTAGGTTGCAGCAACCACAGCAAAATCCCAAAACACCCATGCAAAAAACACAGAACAGACACCCACAGTAAGAGACGCAAAAGGGACAAGATCATAGAAACATGAAACATAAAAGACTAAACATTAACCAATGAGACCAATGGACAACGGGTGCCGACTTAGGACGACCATCTGCCACGTAAATAGCAGACGGTGTAGTTATCCTGGATCCTGGAACCCTCCCACTATTCCGATTTCCCAGAGGTCTCGAAGAACGCACAATTATGGTGTAAAACAACCTCCTCACAGAGTTCAAAACTATTGGATGACCATTACCACCAACTTTATTAATTGAAGAATTTCGATAAAATGTCAAGAAAAACGAAATTTTTTTAGCCATGCATAAGGAAACATTCTTAAGATCAAACCTGGATCTGCTGAAAGAACTAAATTTAAAATAAATGTTGAGACCTATTGTGATAATATTTTGCCAATTGCGTCTGAACCTCTATCTGTTATCCTGTTGATTTGTTGTAGTCGCACATGAAATATGAGCTGTGTAACAAACAGATGTGACAAATTCTGTGCTCAATTTTCTTTATTCTGTAAATGTTTTGGAGTAGAAAATTGTCAGAGTACGATGCAAAGGAGGCATTTTGATCAACCATGTAAGAGGGGTTCTTTGTTGTTAGAAGTAGCTGCACACAAGAATTACAATTGCATGTTGATGAAAAAACAAGGCAATAAGAAAGGAGGCGATATCCAACAAAACTGGGTTGCAGCACCAATATCAACACATCAAAACATCTCAAGTAAAAATACAGAGAAGACAAACACAGAAAGAGAAACCAAACGGGCAGGGAACAGCAAACACGACATCAAACATCAAATAAGCAATGTATGAATTATGCAATTAAAATGGAACATACTTTTCGTGAAATGATGCGTGATGTTGTAAGATGATGCTAGGACATTTTTACTATTTGGAATGATATATCTAGAGTAGAATAAAGGGTAATAAGAGAGTGCAAATCTAAAACTATCAATATGCAATCATTTTGATTCGAAAATTGTTGTTTTGGAATTTCTTTAAACCGATTTTTTTTTTACAATTTAAAACCTGTTTTCAGCAAAAACAAAACAAAACAAGAAGATTCATTTTGCTTGAGTGGAATTCTAAATTTAAAGCAATGAAATCATTTTTCTTGCTGTTGTTCTAACTGCAGCATGGAAAAAACATTGCAATATCCCAATTTTCAGCGATTTTTCATTCAAAATTCATTCTTTCCCCCATTTTCGTACTTGCAAATTGCTAATCTGATTTTTAAAATAAAAGGCAATACATTTATTGTGCGTTTGGCACCAAAATTGTTATTTTATCTACGGTATGAAAAAAGATATGACATATTCCCAATTTTCAACGGTTTTTCATCGAAAATCCATAGTTTTCCCCATTTTATGGACGAGTAAATTGATAAACTGAGCTTGGGACTTAAAGGCAATGGCAATGCTGTTCTTTTGATACCAAATTTGTTGTTCTAGCTACAACATGGACAAAGTAATTGTGTATTTCCAATTTTCAACGGTTTTCATTGAAAAATTACCTTTTTCCCCAAAAATTTCGAAATGCCCAAGGATGCCAGAGTGGCATCAGCCGGATTATCAAAGTAGAGAGTATTAACATCACTTTCATGCAAAAACATTTTGTGCGTAACATTTTTTTGGGTTCACCCCAAAATAGCCATTTGGCAACTAGACTATACTCATTGTAACATGACCACACAACCAAGACAGCAAAACGCTGGGATCCAAGCAACACACAGATCAATATGTCCGTCGATGCTCAATTTTGTGCTCTATTGTGAGTGCTGTTGAGATTATCGTCAGGATCTCCTTTAACTCATATATGTCACACGTATGCCCTTTGCCGTGTGGAGCTCGTACAAAAGTTCCCCGCGAGGGGTTTGATAGTAAGTGATTTGAATGTTTTCCCTGGCATAGTCGCCATGGAGCTTTCTGTATAGACATGGCTTCAGAAAGTGCATGCATTTTAGATACTTGTTTCATTTTCGTGCGTGAACATCGACGGCGGGTGCGGCTAGCCAAACAGGCGATAATCACTCCTCCCGGGCACCTGGTCCCACCTCTAGCTTGCTAGGGGTCCGTCGATGCTCAATTTTGTGCTCTATTGTGAGTGCTGTTGAGATTATCGTCAGGATCTTCTTTAGCTCATGTAAATGAATATAAAAAAGGGCATACGAAAAAACAGTCCGCGCTTTTCATCGTTTTCGGAAAAAGAGAAATAAACACAAGAAATACCACAATAATCTTCTGGACTTCTGTAGCTGTGGTTGTTACTACAGGTTAACCACATTGATTTTTTTGTCTCGGGGATAATTTTAACCACATCAACCACATCTACAGAAGGTATATCAGTGTCATTTTAGACTCTCTAATCAAGATAGAATTTATAACCTGTCCTGAATCTTGGTCTTCCTAATACATATTACTTCTAATCAAAGACTTGCGTCGTCCACGCGTGAAAGGATGTCGTCTTTGCCGAAAACTCGGAGGTGAAAATGAACAGAGACTGAGAGAATTTTCACATTTTCTATGAGCATTAACTCTTATGACAATCTAAAGTTAGCAATTAATCTTGTGACCTTGAACTTGAACGACCGTGTGATCTTGACCCTGAGGCATGGTCTTCTTTTAAAAAAAACTTAAAGATTAGACATAATTATTGAATGCTTAGTGAAAAGGTGTTCATACTCCCTGTGTATTCCTTATGGCATGACATTTGGAGTATATAGTTTGACCTTGACCTTGGAATTAAGCATTAATTTTACATTACATCTGTTATACTAAACAATAATATGCCGACGGGGGCATTGCTGTTTCACGAACATATGTTTATTCTAAGATCATTGTGACGAGGTGTACAAATGTTGGTACTTAATAAAAAGGTCTTGCCATGACGAATACATGCAAAATATGAAACCCCTTTCATGTTCAAGTCAAAAGCTGTAAGTCAAGGCAACAGGTTTTTTTGCGGACAAACAGTTAGACAAACGGAAGCCTTAAATTGTATGTCCCCTGAATCTCCAATTACATGCAATAGCGTAATTTATTAGAACAAGTCAGGTGAAAATTTACACGGGTGATGAAATCTGTATCTCCCAGATATGCTTTGAAACAAGATGTACTCTGCGAATTTAAGTTGCAAAAATAAATAAATGAGGTGAAATACCTTTTGTAAGGATTAATGAATCCTTCACAGATATGTGACGTTAGTAAGGTTTGTGTTGGTATATACATGGATCCCCAGGTCCACACTAATGGCTACATAGTCGCAGGCTTGGACCACCAATGACATGTGTTTCAACATGCCTTATAAAATGATATATCATGTCCGAGACTATTTTTATAGTCCAATGTCTGAGCGTTTGAAGTCGAGGACGTTTATGTATACTAATCCAGGTACAAATAGTACAAAAAAGATCATAGTATGAGAAAAATGTTACTAAAAGATACAGAAGGTAAACGGTAAACAAAACAGTAGGTATCATTTATTTTCAAAATTTCTAAGGGGTTTTGAACATTTTCGTTTTTCGAATTCAATCGGGCCTTACGATTATCTTTTTGAAAATTATCGATACTGCAGTTTATTCATATTTGCAAAGGATGCATTCTAATTCGATTTCTTGCAATGTAAAGTATTTCAGAGAGACTACATCTAACAATATAACTTCTATTTACAGTCACAAACTGATCGGCATGCAGTACATGTCAATGGTAACGCTAATTAATCTTTCTCATTAAGAATGCCCATTAGCACATATCTGACAACCGCAAGTCCCCATTATAATCAACCACTCGTTTCTATATTTATATCGTATGATACAAAATACATTTTTCAGTTGCTTGTTCTTTTCTTTCTCCTCTGCTACATATCACACAGGATAATCTTCCTCCTCTAGGACACCTAGTAGATGTACCATTGATAATTTACAGTTTATTCAACTCTAAAATCGCGATGTTTCCCTTCTCAAACTTTTGGTGTCCCTTGACGGCAATAAAGAGAAACATTTGAGTTTCATCAGACATCTTCCAATTCGACACTTGAAGTTCGAGTTCAAAGATAGTTAGGCATCGGCAGAAATCCGAAGTCAATCTCGCGAAGTGAAAAATTTGAATTATCAGAAAGGTCTTGTCACAAGACATGCTCACGTGATCATACGTTGAAGTTTTCGAACTCCAAGGTCAAGACCACAGGTGTAACCGTTTTTGTATAGAAATTTAGGGTCGATGTTAATATTTTGCCACCAAAATATACCGACAGGTAAAAAAATGTCCCGAATCTTCATTTGGAGGACCAAAAAAAAAAAACCAAAAGAGCTTTGGAAGATGTTAACAACGTCCCCTGGTATCATATGGATATTTCTGTACTTTTGATACCAACAACATACATTAAATGTTAATTTTGGAATTTCGTCTTGAAATTAAGAGGCATTCTTGAACGCCAATGTGCCAATTGTTTGAATTAGTTATTTATATGGTAATTTTTCTAAAAATATCAGTGATAAACTCCATTCTATTCAAAGAACTGAGTTACCAATAAGCAAGGTTTAGTCAGCTTTGCCGACGGTTATGAGTTACGTCATATAGCTTTCTAAAAAACAGAAATGAGTTGAAGAAGATCCTGACGATAATCTCAACAGCACTCACAATAGAGCACAAAATTAAGCATCGACGGACCCCTAGTAAGCTAGAGGTGGGACCAGGTGCCCGGGAGGAGTAAGCATCCCCTGTTGGCTAGCCGCACCCGCCGTCGATGTCCAAGCACGAAAACGAAAACAACATACAAAATTCATGCATTGTCAAACGTTATTTCTATATATACCGTGTAACCAGAAATTTTCGAGAGTATCAAATTTCACGATTTTATAGTAAAATAGGATGTCTTTATTTTCGCGAGTACAATTTTTCGCAATTCCTAAATTGCAAGGAAATATGTACATATGATGTAACTGTTTTGCAACTTTCATTATAATTGAAGCTTTAGTAAGGTCTGCACACTCAACTCACTTCTATTTGCGTTAAAGCATGACGCATGTACGATAAGAATGAAATGTAAATGATATACCATTCTATGATGTAACTTATCAAATACAATTTTTCGCGAGAATATTTTTTCATGATTCCAAATCAATCGTGATTATAGCGAAAATTAGTATCTCGCGAAAATTTCTGATTATACGGTAGAAAGTGCTATGGCGAGTGTCAGGGAATTATATTCAAAACACTTACTGTCAAGCCAATCGCGGGGAACTTTTTTACGAGCTCCACACGGCAAAGGGCATAACATGTAAGGTTTGACTTTTGGTCTTTCTCCGTCTTAAATCGTTTCGGGTAAGAAATACGAAAAACAAAAGATGATAATAGTTGACTCGGACAAACTCCAAACTTCAAGATCTCAAGCAATATGCAACCAGAAACTGCCAGTTCCTGCTTATAATGCTGAAATGTCTCGTTCGTGCAAAATGAAATGCTTTGTCATACGAAATATTCATAAGAATTGATATAACAAATCATTTATGAGTCAAAACCTCTATTAAAACTTGATATAGAAACAATTGTTGTTACTGGGGGAAGGGGATCACACAGGACAGAACGCAGACGCTTAGACTATAATCTGCAAAACAAACAAATCTATATGTACATTTGCCAAAAAAAAAAAAAAAAAAAAAAAAAAAAAAAAAAAAAAAAACGGATAAAAGCAGAGAGGAAGACGACGGACCGGTGATTCGCCAATGGTCTATATGGACAGGTAGATGTACGTGATTTATGGTACCTGCTATAATGTTACTGCTTTTAGGATTTGTTCCTCGGTCCACGGCAGATATGGGTCAACATATGGAGGACAGCTTATTTACTTCACACCGCTGAATGTTCTTATGGGTTTCTTTGTCTCCGATATAACATAAAACGATCATTATTGTAATAAAGAAGTTGCTAACACTTTCTGATTCTTAAGGAATGTGAATTCCACGTCATGGACTTTAATTTTGTCGTGTAAAAATTTGCGTTTTACTCACTTTCTTAGAAAATAATTTACACTCAATGAACGAGGATGAACGATTATATATGAACCGAAACTAATAGTTGATTTTTATGACGTAAATCCCTTTTCTATTGTGTAAATAAAGGCAAAACAAGCGTAGCTTCCCCTCGCAATTGCATGTTATATGCTATCAGCAAAAGGATTTTAAAATAAAGTCCATAGTGACCTTGACCTTTGATCCCGAAAATCAATAGCTTTCATCCTCTCCCCAGGAGGAACATTTGGGGAAGGTTTGGTGTACGTATGATAATTCCTTTGGCTTCTATGCTGTTCACAAGGATTTTAAGCCCAAGCCTACTGAGATCTTGACCTTGAACATCAATAGGGTTCATCATCTTCTAAAAGGGAAGATTTGTGGAAGGTTTGGTAATCCTATGATGGTTGCTTTGGCATCTATGCTGCTGACAAAAAAATTAAGCCTAAGTCAACTGTTACCTTTGACCTTGAAAATCAATAGAGTTTATCTGGTTCGATGTTTCTATGATGATTACTTTTGTTTTTATGCTATTCACAAGATCATTGGTAAACACAGATTACGAAGCTCACCTCAATTTAAATATATTTTTATGTACATGTACATGTATATTTGTATTTAAAGGCAAAATTATTCAAGAGGAGGAAGTAGGTCAATGTCATTTTATGAAAGCTTGATCAAAGATACATCTAATATGCAAGTTTGGCACATGTAGCACTTATACTTTGCTCAATATTGGCTGTTTAAAGTGAAATCACTCAAGCGGAAAAAGTAAATCAGATACTGCGTCCGATGCATGGGTTCATCTCAGCATCCCAAGATGAAGTATTTCATTGGTTATTATACTTCTTTTCTATTGGTTGTCTCTATCCAATCACCGCTTACTTTTACTTCTCACTCTTCCTTTGTTCTCTTGATCGCTTAATTTACTTTATGTACATGCAGTATTTACAAAGTCGATGTTGTAGGCGCCGTTCGATTTATTGATAATTTTTAAAATATCTCTCCAACTTGCATTATGATTTTGGTATGTATATTGTTTATATTTAATTATCTTTACATTACCATATATCATATACAGTATTTTCATTGCAATATATTTATACTTACCTGTATCGATTGCATTTGAATTATGATTTACATTATTTTACATGTCAGTGAATCTCTTTAAGTTTATCTTAATCACTGTACTTGTATCACTGTGATAATAGTACAAATGTATTATCATATTCGTAGTCTGCATAATATTAATGTATATTTCATTCTATTTATACATATACATATGATATTTATTGTACTTGTAGGTCACTGCTTTATATCTTTTGAATAAAGTATGAAAGAGACATTAGCCTTATCATTCCGCTTGGTCACAGTAGCATCAGCACTTTGTCTCAGATACTGAGCTACCCCAAACTTCTTAACCAAGCCACTCTGAGCTACCCCAAACTTCTTAACCAAGTCAATCAAGCGGAAAATGTAGGTCAGATGCAGCATCCGATGTAGGTCAGATGCAGCATCCGATGCATGGGTTCACCTCAGCATCCAAAGATGAATTACTTGTGCAAGTTTGGTTACTGTAGCATCAGTACTTTGCCAAATACTGAGCTACCCTAAACTTCTTAACCAGACGGGGACGGGGACTAGTAGGGTTATAGCATAAGCTCACTCAACTTCGTCGAGGTGACCAAAAAAAAAAAAAATGCAGACAAACATCCTCACACATATACACAGGGCAGCAATGCTATATCCCCTCCATTACCTGGAAAATCAATTGTTTTCATCCTCTCCTCAGGTCGAACATTGAGGGAAGGTTTGGTGATCCTATGATGATTCCTTTGTCTTCTATACTGTTCACAAGGAGCCCAAGTCTACTGTGACCTTGACCTGAAAATCAATAGGGGTCATCATCTCCCCAAGGGGAAATTTGATGCAATGACGATTCCTTTGTCATCTGTATTGTTCACAAAGATTTGAAGAAAAAGTTCAATGTGACCTTGACCTTTGAAAATTAATCAGGTTCGTCTTTAAATTTGTGGAAGGTTTGATGTTTCCATGACGACTACTTTGTCTTCTTTGCTGTTCACAAGGATTTCAAGCCCAAGCCCACAGTGACCTTGACCTTAAAATTAATAGGGCTCATCCTCTCCCTAAAGGGAACATTTGCCGATAGTTTGTTGTTTCTATGACGACTACTATTGCTTTTAAGCTGTTCACAAGAAAATCCTGACA
The DNA here is from genome assembly GCA_028142955.1 of Pinctada fucata. Taxonomy (NCBI): domain Eukaryota; kingdom Metazoa; phylum Mollusca; class Bivalvia; order Pterioida; family Pteriidae; genus Pinctada; species Pinctada fucata. Next base: position 70,827,484 of record AP027105.1, on the reverse strand, counting down.
CACAGTCACATGAGCATGCTCAGCAGTAATACTATATCCCCTCCATAAAAAAAGTTACGAGAGGACAATAAATCTGATACCATGTCGCCTACATCAGTTGACCCAACAAGATTACAAACCCCTATGTAGCTGTCATTTGTCTACCGATTCATGCATTACTTTCAAAGAAAGAAAGAAAGAAAGAAAGATAGAAAGAAGAAAGAAATATTGCTCAAGTCCAAACTGTACGTTAAGTTTACCATTAATAATCATAATACAGGATCCCTTCCAAGAAACCATCCATAATACCAGTTTGATGTACATTTTTTGTAAAAAAAAAAAATCAAATCAAATTGGTCAACTTTTGACCCACAGACCTTACTGACCTCTACAAAAATCAATAGTGCAAGTCCAAGTCGAGATTAATTGAAGTACCATGTATATAAATCTATCAAATGGTGAAACTTTGTTGTATTTGTTACATGAAGGCATACTGTTTAATAAAAAAAATGTGTAAGGTAGCAGTAAATAGACTGAGATTCGATTTAATATAGGCCGAGATTGTAATGTATAAATATAAGACAACTTAAGTCATATATTTTTTTTTGTAATATAAGGTTTATTTCATCTATTACTATACGGGGCATGATTCAGCAGTGGATCTACAGGAGTTATAACATATAATCAACGTCTACATTGTAATGCAACTTTAAACCACAGTAAACCAGGACAGAGCTCTAACAAACCAGTGCCTGGATATTGTATTATATCAAGCAGAGGCAGAACTCGGTGAAAGTTATCATATAACAATTCCAAATCTTCAAAGAGGTAAAAAGTACAAGCCGATATATTTCTTTGTTTCTTTTTTGTAGTTGTTGTTGATGTCAGTTACACTTTTAATTTAATTGTTGGGTTACATTAAAAACAAATACCATTTCAGACATCAGAGATTCATTCTATTCGTCTTCATCAGTCACTATGGTGCCTCCGTTTCTTTTTTCATTTTAAGGTTGGACATATTTTCCATTTCTTGTCTGTATCAAATATGCTTATGATTTTGAAATCCAATTCGTTATTGAAATCTTTCAATAGAATTCTTAACATCATGATGTCCGTAAAACATTTCAATGAGACAAGCATGTAGGATAATTCTGATACCTAAGGAATTCTACATGATCTAAACACAACAAATATAATATTCATTATTATGATGGGACCATATATACAGCATTGCTTTTAAAGACTTTATAACAAGGTTCCTTTAGAGAGGACAATGTATGATACCTTCAATATGAAATTATCACCTAAAGTATACATAATCTCATTGTTATGGCGTACAGCAAATGACATAAAAATCAAAACATGTGTAACATAAAAGCAATTATAAATCACAAGGAAAACAAAACTAGTCAACTGATCTGAAAACAATAATAAATTAAGCATACTTCAACTTCACAAGTACACTCAGATATTATTCTGTTTTTTCTTTCACAAATTCTGTGAAATTTTGAAATATAAATGCAATAATTCATATTAGCAGGGGGGGGGGGGGAGTTTAATGCGATACATGTAGTAATGTAACAACATTACTCACAACAAGGAACAGAGAAAACTAAGGAGATGTGTCACCAAGTAGTCACATAGATTTGTAGAAGGAAAACAACAAAATACACAACTTACAAAAGATATGTCAGTGATAAATACGTATACATATTCTTTATCATCAGGCATGATCTGGTAATACAATTTTACATTCAGCAATTTACGTAATCAGTATGAAACAAAGAAAAAAATAATAGTCATAGAAACTATTCACTGTAAGATAATGATGAGAAGAAGAATAAATCAAGGGGCTATCAATGATTCAGAAAAAATACAAGTGAAATACATGTATGAGCATGAATCCATTACAAGTACCATCAAGTTTAACTTAGCATACTCTTGTAGACATGGATATGTTGACTAGATAATTTGTATATACATGTCACTTCCATCCCTTTATAAAGACTAATTCTTATTGAGTTTTGTTATCATCAAGGAACAAGGGGATCTCCAACAGGTGTCTGTTGTAGCAGCAACATCATAACATTATTACATCCAAAACACAGAGGGACAAGAAATGGTCAACAGAAACTTATAAATGTCTTATACAAATTTTAAATTGATGAAAGATAGATAATCATAGCTCAGTAAACAAAGTTGTGGCTTTTTCAAAATATATGTTCTATGGATCTGTTAAAATATTATGTTGTAAGATACTCCTCTGTATCCTTAAGGAAATGATAAATAATATTATGTAATCTTTATCCCAAATTGTAATCTTTAACCCAAATTAATCAAATATATATACTAGTACATACAAACAAGGAAATTATTTTAGTCTGAATATACATGTATTGTTCTTAAGCTGTAGTAGATATTTCAAAGGAAATATAAAATGATAAAATAACAATAAAATAACATGAAAATAAAAATTACAACCACTCAATAACTCCCATATCATTAAAAATATTTGCACTATCTCCCTTATGCTTAACAATAGTATAAATCTACGTACAAAAGTCAAACAGAAAAGCACTTCAAATATATTGTGTCACACAACGAGGTTATATCTACAAGTATCTAAATGCCATACTAGGGTATAAAGTATTACAATGTTATACACACGAAACAGATTACGCTAAGTAAAAATCATATAAAGCACTTTCTGTGTGCATTATAAAGCACTTTATAGCAGTGTAAAGTACAGGGTGTCCATATTTTTATATGTGCAGTGAAGCTTGAAGCTAACTTAATCATCCATTGCTGCCAAGGTACATAATATATAAACAAAGTCGGTACACAATACTGTCTACTTGGGAACTCGCATAGCTTCATCAACCTTGGATAATATGAACTGTAAAGAAATAAAGATAAGCAACTGTTATGAACTATTTTACATTAAATGAAACAAAGTTAATCATTTAAAAAGTATTTGACTGCTTTGATCACAGCTTGTCTAGAAAAAATGTTTACGTTTCTCTCACCCATAACATTACACGATATATTACAATGATCAACAATGAATAATACATACCTCCACGGCTTTAGGATCATGGACTGTGACTTCCCTCTTAGAGAAACCTCCTCCAAGTAGACCAAACTTCTTCTTCTCTTTCTCCTGTACAAACAATACATCAATTTTACGATACCACTCCGTATTCAAAATAACAGATTTTTAAATAGCAGGTGATTTTTCCGAATTCATTTTGTAACTGGTTCCAATTTTAATGACTAGAATGACAGCATTCTAAGTAAATGTTTTACAAGTACCGGTAATGCACATGTTGTGGAACACAGCCACACTTCAGGATCATTATGGGTTTTGACAGCTATAAAGTGTGACAGATGGACTGACAGGCAGACAGACAACAGAGTTATTCTAATTATTGATTATTGCTATGCTTCTTAAGCGACACAAAATTGAAGGGCCTCTTTGACCTGCCCACTGCATAATGTTCCCGTTATTTTTTATATATTTCCCAAAGCAAAGACCTGACATGCTGCCAAATAGATCAATGAAACCCACATTATACACCCAAATAACATTCCTATTTCATATAAGATATTTTGTATGGAAGCCGAGTTAAAATGATTTTTTGTTTTTTACTTCAAGACTCCACATATGAATCTTTGCTGAAGTTTCAAAGGGGCATAACTCAGAAAATAAATAAGTGGCATTTCCCACATTCAAAATAAGGTGTAAAATAAATCAGAAGTCTCTGACGAGACTGTAGCTCTCCTGGTTGTTTTGTTTTTTATTTGTTTTTTTTCTTAACTCATTGACAAGTGAATAAGATAAATACACATAAATATCAATTTCCATTTTTTAAGACCATAGGGAGCAAATGTTCTAACAAATTAAAAGTAGCACTACAAAACAACATATCCAATATACTGCAACAAGAATATCACTCATATAATTCATAATATCCAAGAAAAAGTATTCAAACAAGAGGCCCAGGGGCCACATCGCTCACCTGAGAACACTGGGTAATGGGTATGTTGAGAGAAGACAATATGTATAAAAAGTTGTCATTTATGAAAACAGGTTAACACTAGACATAAAATAACATATAATTAAACAAAGCACACAAGACTGAACAAAACAACAGTTAGTAATATGACATAAAAAATGCATGCACATAAATTAAGGCAGCATGAGAGAAGAGAATAAGAAAAATATCAGTTTTTGCATAAAAGTAATTAAGGCCATAAAGATGTCAAAATTAGTGATTGGATTTAAACAAAATGAACAAACTTGAATCATACATCCTTCTAGATCACTCAGATACAATTAGTTTTTCAATCCTTGAAGTGGTTCTGGAGAAGAAGATTTTTAAAGATGGGTACCCTCCTAGACCTATATGACCCTGCCCTGGATCAACCCCTAAAGGGATCAAGCCTAAATGAGCAAACTTTGTAGAAGACCTTAAGTACTTCATGACAACAAAGTTTCATCAAAATCCTCCAAGCGGTTTCAGAGGAGAAGATGAAAATGTGAAAAGTTAACAGACGGACAGACAGACGATGCGGTATGACAATAGCTCACTTGAGCCTTTGGCTCAGGTGAGCTAAAAATAGAAGTTTTTGCATGAAAATAATGAAGGCCATAAAGATGTCAAAAATTGGTTATCGCATTTTAATGAAATGAACAAACTTGAATCATACATTCTTCTAGATCACTCAGATACAATTAGTTTTACAATGCATGCAGCGGTTCTGGAGAAGATTTTAAAAGAGGGGTACCCCACACCACCTACTGGACCCCACCCTGGATCCATCCCTGAAGGGATCAAGCCAAAATTTACAAGCTTGGTAGAGGATCTAAAATACTTCATACAATACAAAGTTTCATCAATGTCCTGTAAGCAATTTAAGAGTAGATGAAAATGCGAAAAGTTAATGGACGGACAAATGCTGGACGATCCGGTATGACAATATCTCAATTTGAGCCTTTGGCTTTTTATGAAATGAACAAACTTGAATCATACATCCTTCTAGATCACTCAGATACCATTAGTTTTTCAATACATGCAGTGGTTCTGGAGTAGAAGATTTTTAAAGAGGGGTACCCTCTGGGACCAATTTGACCTCGCCCTGGATCCACCCCGGTAGGGATCCAATTGAAATGAACAAACTTGGTAGGGGACCTTTAGTACTTCATGCATACCAAGTTTAATAAAAATTCTCCGATCGGTTTCAGAGGAGAAGATGAAAATGTGAAAAGTTAACGGACGGACGGACGCCGGACAATCCGGTATGACAATAGCTCCCTTTGAGCCTTTGGCTCAAGCTAAAAAGACAATATTTTGTCTGGTTCCTATCTTCTAATTGATAAAAAAATTGACAACAGATGTTGTTATAGAAATTTTGACCCCCCCCCCCCCCTCTTTTTATAATCTTTGCAATTAAAGAATTATTATAAATTCAAATTGTACATGTTGTAAATCAAAAATGCTATCACACAAACATTTATTAATTTAATATAGGTTTTAATATATCAATATGAACCCAAGGGGAATTAATATGGAGATAATGCCAAACTTCATAAAAAATGCTGAAGTCAAAAAAATGGCCAAATTGGCATTAAAATTATTCAGAAAAGTTAAAAATTGCATTCAAAGCTTAAAAAGTGGAGGAAAAAATTAAAAATAAAGAAAAAAAAATTTTATGCCCCAGTTGGGATTTGAATTCGCTACCTTGGGACTCATTGACACACTGAAAACATACCTATTTAAAGTAATAAAAAATCATTAAAAATCTAAAAGTCAAGATATTGAAAAAAATTCATCACTGTTACATTCCTTATAATAATTCTGATAAATGTTAGAACAATCATTCATGGGAAGAACCATAAAATGCCAAAAATGATGAAAATGACCATCCCCCCTTCCTTTTTTACAGTGTTAAAAAAATCATTGAAAATTCAAATATAAATTTTTCAGCAAAATTCTTTCACTAAAGCATTCCTCTGCTTAAAAATGGCTAAATTAAACTAAACTGGAGCAGAATTTTTCAGTAAGAAAGAAAATATTAAGAGAAATATCAATTTTTGAATTAAAAATACAATGTCGAAAAAGACGTCAAAAACGCGTCAAAAATTAGTTATGGGATTTTAACGAAATGAACAAACTTGAATCATACATCCTTCTAGATCACATAGATACGATTAGTTTTTCAATCCATTCAGTGGAACTGGAGAAGAAGATTTTTGAAGAGGGGTACCCTCCGGGGCCTATTTGACCCCGCCCTGGATCCACCCCTGAAGGGATCGAGCCGAAATGAAGAAGCTTGGTAGAGGACCTTTAGTACTTCATGCATACCAAGTTTCATCAAAATCCTCCAAGCGGTTTCAGAGGAGAAGATGAAAATGTGAAAAGTTAACGGACGGACGGACGACAGACGGACGACGGACAATCCGGTATGACAATAGCTCACTTTGAGCCTTTGGCTCAGGTGAGCTAAAAAAGAATGCCATACCCATTTTCCAAGATCCCAGGGGGTAGGGACTGCTAGCTCAAATGAACTATCAATGACATAACAAAACCGACAGATCCATCTTAATGCATTAAGAATTACAACAACTCTCATTCATTAATAGGTTTGAAGAGTTGAGAGCACAATTATATAGGAAAAATGACCACATCTATTTTCTAAGACCCTGGGGATCAGGGCTCAAACAAAATATTAGTGCACAACAGGACCAGTGACAGACCAATCATATTGCAAAAAGAATGAAGTTTCCATCATTTATAGTGTCCGAGGAGTTGCGAGCACAGGATTACATAGACTTATATAGGAGAAAATGACCACACCCATTTTCTAAGACCCTGGGGATCAGGGGCTAAAACAAAATATCAGGTGCAAAACTAGACCACAGACCCATCATATTGCGAAAAGAATGAAGTCTCTATCATTTATAGTGTCAGAGAAGTTGCGAGCACAAGATTACATAGAGTTATATACATGTAGGAAAATGACCACACCAATTTTCTAACACCCTGGGGGTCAGGGGCTCAAACAAAATCTCAGGTGCAGAACTACACCATAGACCCATCATACTGAAAAAAGAATGAAGTATCTATCATTTAAAGTGTCAGAGGAATTGGAACACAAGATTACATAGAGTTATATAGGAGAAAATGACCACATCCATTTTCTAAGACCCTGGGGGTCAGGGGTTCAAACAAAATATCAGGTGCACACTTAGACTACAGCATATTGCAAAAAGAATATAGTATCTATCATTTATAGTGTCAGAGGAGTTGCGAGCACAAAATTTCATAGAATTTCATGACCATGCTCATTTTCTAAGACCCTGGGGGTCAGGGGCTGAAACCAAATGTCAGGTGCACAACTAGACCACATACCAAGTAAGATGCAAAAAGAATTATCTTTCTAGCACCTATGGTTTCAGAAGAGTTGCGAGCACAAGAATTGTTTACGGATGGACGGACAGACGGACGGATGCTGGACGACGGGGTATCGTATAAGCTCGACTGGTCACAGACCTGTAGAGCTAAAAGAACTTGGTGTAAAAACAAAGAAAAATTATGCCAAAAACAACAAAATATTGAACTTCTTTGATCTTACTCAATAGACATATATATAAAGACTAACCTTGAGAACGATTTCTATTCCCTTGTGGTGTTTCTTGACCTCTTTTATCTCTGTCCATGTGTACGTCCAGTCCGCATCCCAGTGACCAAATATCTCACCTCTGTGAGCGTGTATCACGCGTCTGAAATAATGTCACAAACAATAAATCAAATGTTTGAAAACACACTCTGAGCATGTCTTTCACTATTTGTTTTATCATGATATTTCTGTGTTTATAAACATATGTTAGCTTATTTTTATCAGTTAGTGAAATAAGAGTATGAATATCTTATCACAGTAATTTAAAATGTGAAAGTTTTTAAACTGATATTATAGCCAAGCTTAGTATTTTGCACTAATTTTACTGTGTCAATATTTGTTCAGCACTTGTATCTTTTCAATTTAAAAAAAATTTTTTGTTCTTAACACCTCTACCCTGTTGTAATCATTTGCAATTGTAAAGTACAGCATCCAATCAAATATTGAAGGAAGATAAGTAAACACATACTTATCAGTGACAATGAGGATATGCTTGGCATCTTTAGAAAGTACTATATGTCCGGTATATTCATCACTCTCTGCATACTTTCCTTTCTCTGTCTCCTTCAATATCAATAAAAAAGGATCAAGTGAATTAGAAATTACATTTGTATCATCAGTCTTCACTAAGTAAGATATGTGTAAAATAATCTGAAACAAAATAATGATAAGTTAAACAGTTTCTCATCTTTAGCTATATGTATATATTACCTGTAATACAGCATATCCTTCTGCCTCTTGAGGATTGTAAGGTCGGAGGATTCTGTCGTTATGGAAACGCCTAGGAGGCCTCAGTCTTCTAACTTCCTCTGTCATGTCAGCAATCCTGGTCAAATACATGTAGATATAACATCAACAAAGGACAGATAGAAGGACAGATAGACTGACAAATGGAAGGACATTATCTATGCACCAGAATATCTGATGAATTAAACTCACTCAGACATTGTACAAAAATGTTGTGGCCTTTTATTTCAGCCATTATTCAAAGATTGCTAATCACTTTCAAATTATCAAAGCATGAAACTTTTATTAATATACATGTATAAACATGCATAATAACATATTACATGAAGTAAGCAACAGCAGACTGCAACTCAAACTACCCCACTCACACTTGCTGTCTTTAGACAGTAACTTTGGTATACTGTAAACATGGTTATTTTCGCTGGGGGGAAAATTTTGCGATCATAACATCTAGATGTTGCGCGTGGGGGAAGTATTCACGATTTGTCTTTCCCATTGTAAGAATGCAGCAGAGATATTTTCGTGTGGGGGAAATTTTTGCGGAGTCCCTTGATTCGCGAAAAACGCAAAAATTAGCCCCACGCGAAAATTGTCTACGTTTACATTATGACTGATGTACGCAATATGCAAAGGATAATATTACCTTTTTATGCCTTCAAATGAGCTGCTGGCAAAATCTATCACACCACTTGTAGGTCTGGTCACAACTCCTACCAAACCTTTACCAATACCTGATCACAAGAGAAAATTAAATAACACTTCAAAATGTTTACTATCGAAGTAATTATACCGTACACAGATTATGATATCATATTGATATCAAATATAACAAGTTTTAAAAGCTCTTGATGGGCACTATTTTGTTTTTGTTTTTTTTTTTTAAATTTTTCATCTTACCTCCATATTTTTTGTCCCTATATACTTGATGTTAAAGGAGACAAACCTTTAATGAGTCCATTGGCCCCCTCATCTTTACCTCCCTCTACAGGTTACTATCTTATCCCTGTCACTATCACATACCATAAATATAACCCTACACCAAGAGAGACAAACCTTTGAAAAATCCTTTAGCCCCCTCCTCTTTAGCTCCCTCTACAGGCTTCCTTACTATTCCTGTTACTCCATCAAACACTCCCTGTTTAATAAAATTCATAATCAGTCTTGGAAACTTACAATAGAAATTCTATCTTGAAAAGATACTACTCAACTGGCTTTATTTCATCTTATAAGATTCCACAGACACAAAAAAGTTCAAACCTTCACTAACTCAAGACTTGATAAGTTTTTCTCTTGGGTTCACCTTTTCCTATCCACAAACAAGTGAAATATCAACTTGATCAATGAATCTTTTATTTTAGATATTTCTAATACATTTGATGCTTCACATTTTCAAAATTTTTCTGATATGCTGTAAGATTATTGCCTTAAGAAAATAACACTGTATAACCATTAGATAACCTACCATAACGAGACCCTTTCCACCTCTGGCGAATCCCTCTCTCACATTAGCCGGTCGTTTATTCATGGCTTCACGTCGCTTTTTCTGGTAGCTGTCGTCTAACGTCAGAACAGCCAGTCCTTTACCAATTGTTCCGGTGATCCTGGATACTGCACCCGCAGCTCCACCTGGTGGTCAGAAAACCATAGATTATAATCTCTGGTACATGTATATCATAATGAAAAAGAGATGCTTGGAGATCAATATAGTATGATGAATAATTTTGCCCTTTTTAAGGAATAAAAAACTTTGAAAACTACTTCTATCATAGTATCATCAGTAACAGTATAATATATGGTTTCATACAATTGCATTTAGTAAACCTCCCACAAACTTTTCTTTGCTAAGATTGTACATTCACGACTAAATCACCTACTTTATCATTAGGTCCCCCATGAAAATTGGTGCTCAAAGTTTTATGATTTGAACAGATAGCTCTACATACCAACAGCATGGCCAAGTAGACTTCTGACACCCAAAGCCAGTCCTTCAGCAAACTCTTCTGGGCCTTGTATGGCTCCCTAAAAAGGTTAACATAAACCAATACTGTATAGTATACATAGTGTATTATAGAGAACATGTAGTACAAGTAGAAAACAGAAAAGGAAAGTGAACTGGTACTAAGATACCCTAGTAGCAAACTAATGCCTATTTCTTTATGATGGATTAAAAAATTCTGGTATGAATGAATCAGTTCTTCAGGCAAATTGTAATATTTTGTCAGGTCCAATAATATAACTGGAGAGGACCAACTGCTGGGTCTGTTCACTGATCAGTTGCAAAATTCAAAACTTGGCACATGTATAAACCTTGAACTCTTTACTACCTGTGAGGTTCTAATATGAGGTAAGGATCAATGACATGTTAACTAATATTTGACAATGAGCCTTAGACTGAACTCAATTACAGCAATCTGTTATGACCCTACTTGATGTTATACTTTTTGACCTGACATCCTTATTTTTAATCCCTTTACCTGATATGGTTCATAGAAGAGATCCTCCACTCCCTCTCCGAGTCCCCTGAGGAGGCCAAATGGATTTCCGAGGACATCCAGGCCAAGGACTAGGACATAGACCTGTTTGATGGCCTGACTAGCGTAGTGACGTCCTATCTCTCCATTCAGCTGGGATTGGTTGTAGAAGCTATGCTCACGCTGGAAAAATCCTAACCTATAACGAGAAACGTTTGGACTGAATTTCCAAAACCTTTAATGACAATCCTTTATTTTGAGAATGTAATAAAATGACATTTTAACTCAACTGCAAGAATATACATGTATATCTAAATGACTTGCCAATCCGTATATCAAAGAAGAAAGTTAACTAAACTAAGCATAAACATGATTAATATCATGAACATTTGAATAGCCTGGTTTTGATTAACTATTATCCAGTGCGGGACCTCTTTCTCATCTGCAATAAATTTAAGCAACAAAGCAGAAATTGGCAAATGATATGCCATTAAAGAACTTAAATTTTATCACAAAATAACAGAAAACATATTTTAGGAAAATGTCATAACATACTTGAAGACGACATCCTGAACATCTGTGAGAACAACTCCAACACTCTGAAGGAACACGTTCAAAACGTTAGCGTGTATCTGTGTAGGTTTACCATCACCACCACCGCCTTGTAACGAAAAACTTAGATGGATCTGAAATACATTACAAAGTTACTATTATTTACTGCTTATAGAGACTGGGGTTAAAGAGAAACTTGCCAAAATAAGTTACTTTATTATTCTTCTACAATACACATCTTTATAACTTTAAGGATATTGCACATGTAGATATTTTTTTTTCTCAACTTGATTCATTTTAAGACATGTATCAATGATTATAAAAGCTTGTGAAATCGATCTAAATATAGTCCATAGCCCTATTGATATAATGATAGTACCTTAATGGGGGAGAAGTGTAGGTAATCATAGAAGTTTTTCTGCTCCTCCTTTAAGGAGAGTCCTACTTCCTCCAGTATAACTTACCTTAATGGGGGAGAAGTGTAGGTAATCATAGAAGTTTTTCTGCTCCTCCTTTAAGGAGAGTCCTACTTCCTCCAGTAATGGTGTGTGTATCTTTTTTACATCCTCGTTCATCTGTTCTACCTATAATGGTTATTGTTACGATACAAATTACCTTCATGGTTCATAAATTTACATTTACCAACAGCCCTTCATAAATAATCTTTTTGTACATTTACCAACAGCCCTTCATAAATAATCTTTTCGTACATTCTAAAAGTAAAATCTAAGTCCTATTTTTAAAGGGACTTATTTCAATAAATTAAATTTAAAAAATCAAAGCACTAAAGGTACTGAGTGCGAATAGCCAGAATAATATCACTTATTATGTATGACAAAATATTGTGTTTTCAAAGTTACATTTGTTCCTGAACACCTTCGTAGGCCATTTTATGGAAGTATAAAGACAGAACTAAAATGCAAATTATGCATAATGTTGTCGTAATGAATTGAAAGATGATGTCTGACAGTGAACATGAAAATCAAATAACATATCACATTAAATCTACCCCTCCCCCCCTAAAAAATGCAACAATCCAATATGACTATCGATTGATGATTCCATATACAAGGAAAGAAGACGAATCTTATTTTCTAATTTGATCCCCACTCTCTCTTTAACCTTCCATGTTCAATGTTAGGTGTGTGCTAAGAATTTGAAGGAAAATTCACTTAGTATATAAAAACATGATACATCCTAAACGGGAATGTTTTGATCTTTTATTTTTCATAATTGTTAATATCATATTTCACGATGGAAGTTCCTAATTTTTCCGTTGTATACAGATTTTATATTGTGAAGAGGGGCAAAATAAGCCTACTTGAACAGTCGGGGAAACTTCCTTATATGGAAGTCAAATATAGCGGAACGACTGCGTCACATCATCAGTTCAGAGTGAGCGCTCCCTCATTTTCAACCAATCGCTTCAATGAACTTTGCATTATGGGATTACTATGATAGTAAAATCTTGTGTGTATTTTGGCTTTAGTGTTGTCTTAAATAATTGCTTCGCTATTGCAGAAATCGCAATCAAAATCCCTGACATCTTTGTCACTTATACTTCAAAGGTATATTTATCGATTCTATATATTGCATTTTAAAAAATTCTAACTCTAAATTCAGATATTAAGATGAGAAAATGGCACATTTTTAATAACTACTTTCATTGGTCCTACACATAATCTTCATGAAATCGATCCATACAAAGAGATTTCTGTACTAGACATGTATAAATTTAGCTTTGTGAATATAAAAACATCGAATATTAAAGAATAATGTGTTTCTAATGTATATATTGCAAACTGTTGTTAAAGAAATACCAGGAATTGATGAAGAATTCATCAGGTATCCCCTGGTTTTTTTCCGAAAGTGCATAATTTTTCATTATGTATTTTTTTTTTCTCAAGACATGGCTTTACACCCCTTTTCGTTGTATGTACTATGTACTAATTTGAAAAAAAAATCAGATATGTCACGGAAAAGCATAGTAAGTAATCGAATTTATTGAACAATAAATACGAAGTTGAAATCCACACTTTCTACATCATTAGCAAATCTAATTTTTTCCAAGGGGGGGGGGGGGGGGTGTCCAGCCAGTCAGGAGGGTCAACATATGAGTCTGAAAAACATATTTACATAAAAACGGGAAATATAAAAATTGGGTATTCTAGAAGGGGGTGTCCCCCCCCCCCCCCGGATCCAAATTATTCAGTTGAGAGCATACTATAGATACATCCATTACCTTAGCTGAAATCTCATTCTCACAATTGATATTAACTTATCAAAACTACTGTACATGTAGGTGGCGCCACACACTTTAAAACAAATTCATTTGAACAGAATTGGGAAATTTATGAGTTTTTATTTGTCTTTCAAATAATTCTGGCATGATAAATTTATCGGTACCGATGTAAGGTTGGGATGGGAGATATTACAGTTTTATTGAAAGTGGAATAGGCCGGGATTGTTTTTTTTTTTTTTATCCTAGTTAATAGTTCTCTGTGACGTACCCCTGCTTCCTCATCCAGGGCCAATTTTATGCTCTCTCTCTCTCTCTCTCTCTCTCTCTCTCTCTCTCTGATTTTGAATTTGCGAAAGAGAGGAACTGAGCTAATGTAGAACGTATAATACGATTGATTTATCATAATCTTCATTGAATTCACACATTGAACCATTCAAAAGTGCATGATCTTCTCACCTTGATTTACGGTCTTAGACTTAGAATTTTTAAAAACGCAACATGGAATCGATAGATATACCTCTTAAGTATATGCGACAAAGATGTCAAGGAATTTAGTCGCTATTTCTGCGGTAGCGAAGCAATTTTGAAGACAGTACTAAAGCCAAAATATACGCACGATTTTACTATCATAGTAATCCCATAATGCAAAGTTCATTGAGGCGATTGGTTGAATATGAGAGAGCGCTCACTCTGAACTGATTATGTGACGCAGTCGTTCCGCTATGCTCGATTTCCATATAAGGAAGTTTCCTCGACCTGTTGAAGTTAGTTTTATGTTTTAATGATTCAACTTAATATCTCTATCGATAGCACCGTTTCATTTATATATTGTCCACTAAAACAGATTATCACCTGGTATAATGGAAAGGGGTTTCCAACACACTGTGTTCATCTCAGTACATACAGATGCAATTTTTCATTAGTTTCATTAGGTCATACATGTACATAACACGACAGCTCGATTCATATAGATATAATTCATTGATTCAGACAGCGATCAGACTTTATACCGATCATGATGCTGACGCAGTCCCAAGGTACATGTAAACAGAGTAACATCATTTATACATACTCAGTAGACGGGGCTCCCATGAGTGAAGAAATCGGGCAATCGCTATGTGCTATTCGCACAAAAATGCATAAGTTAAAGTAATGAGAATTAATAGGTATTTAACACACCTCCTGTTCCTTGCTGACCTCCCCTTTAGGTGTGAACAGATCTATCACATTATTCAGGAAACCTTGATCTACCTTCAATGTCATCTCCTGTATTAACACCTTGAAATACCTGTAAACACAAATATTAATAAATTAGAATATAGCCATACATACAGTCAAGTGGATTGAAAAGGAGATTACAATAGGAAATCAGCATTTTAGCATCAACACTACATGTATGTAGCTCCTTTATCACCCTGCAAGACATCCAACAAATAATGCAAATTATAGACAACTAGTACCGTCTGTTGGTTCTAACCATACACTTTGTCATGTTAATGAATTACCCTGAAGATGTATTCATCCATTTTTATAAACTCTATTACAGAAGAACCGTAATTTCTATAGTATGTGTTCATAGAAATTCAAGAAGATTTGGAGTAGGACATTATACTAGGCTTACTTGAACTGCATCATATTGCTGTGTTCATGTTTCCTCAACATTATACTGGCCTCCGTGAATGGCTTAGGTACTACAATACAAAGAAAGTCATCATGTACAATTATATTAGATGAATGATACATGTAATACTATCATGATACTGGCCACTGTGAATGGCTTAGGTACTACAACACAAAGAAAGTCATCATGTACAGATAATTTAAATACAAATTATGTTTTATTGGTCAAAGCTTTCTCTATACATTTGTATTTTGAATAACTGATTCATATTTTTTTAGGGTAGACTGTATTTTAGTGTCTGAATATCTTAGACACGTTGTATACTTAAAATTGTTAAGATTTGTCTTGATCATCAACAAGATATTTATTATATACTCAAAATGTGGATGCAATTTTTTTTCTGAAAACATTTGTTTATTACTCTTTTCATAAAGTGAACAAAAAGAGAGAGAGAAAGAGTTTTTGATCAGTCAAAAATCATTGTACAAATAGGTAACATGAGATCTTACCACTTTCTGAGGCTACAGACTTTGGTAGTGGCATTGGTGCTAATACAGTTGTAAACACAGATCCACTCTGTTGACTGTCAAGCTGTAATAGAGATCATATTCACTACTCATGCACTACATTTAAGACGTCTTTAAATAATAGGAAACATAACTCTATAAATTAAAATTTTATGAAACCAAAGATGAAAGTTCATGAAACAAATGTAGGTTTGGTATCTGACTATTCTATCTCATCTCTTTTTTTATGTTTTATGTTACTTATTTCCAGCATTTATCTTTTAAATATATAGCTGAACAAATATTCTTAACAAAACATTTCATGTCTCATTTGTGAAATACTCTTGTCTGCCTCACTCTTTGTTGACATTTACAGTCTTTCTAAAAGTTGTGTACAGGAAAATAACACAAAAAATACTTTTAATGTTAAATTATGAAGCTATAAGATGTGAAATAATTGACCCTTCCGATCGCAGGAAAAATTTGATAAATTCCATGACGTCACAATGCAATTTCGATGTTTGACCGAGGTTTGAAGCTTGTTTGTCCGAGGTAAAAGCATTGTGACGTCACAAAATTTTGCATTATTTTCCCGCAATCGGTAGGGTCAATTCCTCTAGAATGGACTTTGAAATTCAAAATGCCTATAATTTCTGGGACATTTTTTAATTCTCATACATGTATATACCTGAAGTCTGTTGATCTTGGCATGGAGCTGTAGTTGATGTGCCGATGTTTTGTACTGAATCCATACTCCATCTTGGAAGCTTCTCCTTATTGCACGCTTATTGGGCTTCATCATCCTCATCTCCCCAAAACTCACCTACATGACATCTTACATGTTTAGAATGATCAGTATAGACATAAATTGTTCCAGTCTTAAAACATCATCTGTCACACTCACACATTTCTACATTTTTTGCACTCTCCTTCTGTTCCCTGCTGTTCTGTCTATTTCATATAATTCAGCATCCCACTTCTGACACCAGTTTGTATGTGACAAAATGGTGTCAGGAGTGTGATACCAAATACTTGAAATAGAAAGGACTGCATAGAATGGAAAGGGAATATTCAAAAGGAGAAATGTGAGTGTGACATCACTACCTTTTGAATAAGATGCCAAAATCAAAGTAGGTATAAAAGTGATGGCCAGGGACTATTCTATGACCTATAACCCAGGACACTCGATCATCAAAAAATGGGGTAAAAATTTGGCCACATTACCCCCAGAATGTGTTTCTTGTCCTTGAACTGTACATGTACTTCTACTGTCCATGCAACTCACTTCAGAAATCAGAAAATTGAAGTTTTCTCTACTTTGTCGGCATATTTTCCGAATAAAGTTCATATAGGGGGATATATCTCGAACTCTCATAACTAACAGTGTATCATTTATGTCTTTAAGACCATTACTATGCTCACAGTGTAAGAAAATAGTTTTAGATGAGGAGATTTCTTTGTTAATTTTAGCATGACGTCGTCAACGTTCTCCATAGACTCAGTGTTAAACATCAGCGAAGTCGTGCTAAAATTAACATAGAAACCTCCCTATCTAAAACTATTTTCTTTCACTGTGAGCGTAGTATTGGTCGTACAGACATATATCATTATGACAGTTCAAGATCTATCCCCCTTTATAAATTTTAATCACAAAAAGTACCAACAAAATAAAGAAAACTTCAATTTTCCGATTTCTGAAGTGAGCTTCGCAGACAGCAGTAAGCTGTCACCTACTTTATGCATAACTTACCTCCATTTTATTTTCCAGTGTGAGTTTTTCTGGTGGTGTGTGACCTAGGTCGATCTCTGTGTGATATTTCTGATAAGCTGTTTCCAGGATCTGACAGTTCTTCATATTCAGTGCTTTGTATCGTTTTCTTTTCTCCTCCCATATTATACCAGAACTAATAAAACCACAAATAGTCAATATTGAATATGTATTTGAATCAAGTTTTCGAAAAATCAGAATGAAAAAGCTATCTGAAAATTTGATATTATACAAAGGGGAATCACAAAACTTACTCTCTGAATCATGGCCTAAAGTGGGCATCACAAAACTTACTCTCTGAATTGTATCCTAAAGTGGGCATCACAAAGGTGTATCACAAGAATTACTCTCTGAATCATGGCCTAAAGTGGGCATCAAACAGATGACTCTCTGAGTCGTGGCCTAAAAAAGGCATCACAAAAATGTGACTCTCTGATCGTGGCCTAAAGTGGGCATCACAAAAATGACTTTGAGTCGTGGCCTAAAGAGGACATCACAAGAATGACTCTTTGAATTGTGGCTTAAAGTGGGCATCACAAAAATGACTATCTGAATTGTGGCCTAAAGTGGGCATCACAAAGGTGTATCACAAGAATAACTATCTGAATCGTGGCCTAAATTGGGCATTACAAAAATGACTATCTGAATTGTGGCCTAAAGTGGGCATCACAAAGGTGTATCAAAAGAATAACTATCTGAATCGTGGCTTAAAGAGGGCATCACAATATAATGACTCTCTGAATCGTGACCTAAAGGGGACATCACAGGAATGACTCTATGAATTGTGGCCTAAAGTGGGCATCACAAAAATGACACTCTGAATCATGGCCTAAAGTGGGCATCACAAAAATGTGACTCTCTAGTCATGGCCTCCAGTGGGCATCACAAAAATGACTCTCTGAATTGTGGCCTAAAGTGGGCATCACAAAAATGACTCTGAATCATGGCCTAAAGCAGGCATAACAAAAATTACTCCCTGAACTGTGGCCTAAAGTGGGCATCACAAAAATAAATCTCTAAATTGTGGCCTAAAGTACTACAATTCAGGAGTCATTATCTGATATATATGTACATGGTCAGAATTTTTTTTCTTATTTCTAGGAAGCTGCTCTTGTGTAGCAGAGTTGCAGAACTTCTTTTTTTCTTTACATCAAACTATTGATGAATGATTGACTGCTAATCCATCTAACATGTGAAAAGGGGTAAAACCAACAAATAATGTAACATGTACCTTGTGATACCTAGATATGCCACTTCTGTTTGTGTGTAGTCATTTACCAGAGATAATCCCATGGCTTGTATACTGACTGTTATCTCCTGTTCTATTCTCTCCAATTCTCCAGCCTGTAACAAATTCAATAGCATCTTAATGTCTTCAGTCATATGTATAAAATAGCAGACACACAAAAGTGCATGAAAGTATATCAGATCTGTACATACTGACACACAAAAGTGAATAAAAGTATATCAGATCTGTACATACTGACACACAAAAGTGCATGAAAGTATATCAGATCTGTACATACTGACACACAAAAGTGCATGAAAGTATATCAGATCTGTACATACTGACACACAAAAGTGAATAAAAGTATATCAGATCTGTACATACTGACACACAAAAGTACATGAAAGTATATCAGATCTGTACATACTGACACACAAAAGTACATGAAAGTATATCAGATCTGTACATACTGACACACAAAAGTGCATGAAAGTATATCAGATCTGTACGTACTGACACACAAGAGTGTATGAGGGTATATCAGATCTGTACATACTGACACACAAAAGTGCATGGAAGTATATCAGATCTGTACATACTGACACACAAAAGTGAATAAAAGTATATCAGAACTGTACATACTGACACACAAAAGTACATGACAGTATATCAGATCTGTACATACTGACACAAAAAAGTGCATGAAAGTATATCAGATCCGTACGTACTGACACACAAAAGTGTATGAGGGTATATCAGATCTGTACATACTGACACACAAAAGTGCATGAAAGTATATTGGATCTGTACGCATAAATTACTTAAGGTCAGATCAACCGATCTGTAAAGAGCAGCACACTCAGTAGACCATTAAAGAATGATCTCTAGCAGGTCTGTTTGTTTGTCTGTCAGTCTGTGTTTATCAGTGCCTAATTTATATTGTGCATTGATGACCAAGACATGATAGTCTGCAGACACCAGCACTCTTCATAACCTATCAATGAATGACACAATGTTAGGTCTACTGTGGTAGGTTTGTGTATTTGTGTGTATATGTGTCCAGGTGTTTATGTCTTTCTACATAACTCTCTGTAGAGCATCTAGGAAAGATACCTATGCTTTACTGTGTGGTCTGTTTGTGTGTGTGTGTGTCTGTCTATATAAACTTTACCTCCTGGGCATTGATAGCTAAGGCAGGGTTGTGTATAAACAACAACACTCTCTGTAGACCATCTAGGAATGACACCCAGTATGCTTTATTGTGTGGTCTGTTTGTGTGTCTGTATGTACGTGTCCGTCTGTGTATTTATCCTTACCTCCTGGGCATTGATAGCTAATGCTGGGTCGTCTGTAAACAACAGCACTCTCTGTAGACCATCTAGAAATGACACCCAGTATGCTTTATTGTGTGGTCTGTTTATGTGTCTGTCTGTGTATTTATCCTTACCTCCTGGGCATTGATAGCTAATGCTGGGTCATCTGTAAATAGCAACACTCTCTGTAGACCATCTAGAAATGACACCCAGTATGCTTTACTGTCCGAGTTTATGAAGAATCCATCTGTACCATCCTATAAAAAGATAAAATAATATCTAATATGATACTTGAAGTAAAGTATCAAGGTCAACACAAATATCACTATCATAGTAAGACAAGAAATACAAAGTGAAGCATCCTTTTGCTTGGCAAAAATTGAAGAACATCCGAAGTAACATGTGACTTCTAAAGTGTCTACAAGGTTTTTTTTATTATCTGTAATTGTAAGTAGTGACCTTGACCTTTGGCTGCTGAACTTGAAAATCAAAAGGTGTGTCCATTCACCTTGGATAACTCGCATACCAAGTATGATGAGCATATAAAGGAAATTGTGACTTCTAACGTGTCTATTTAAGGTTTTCCTCTAATTCGCAATTATGACCTTGATCCCTGACCTTGAATATCAATGGAGGTCGTCATCTCATCATTGGCAACACATATGCCAAATCTGATGAACATAGAGAGTAAGCATTCACATGTAATACCGATGTAATGTGAGTAAAAGAATCGTAAACGCATATTAATCAGTGTTATATTTATTATTCACTGTCTCTCAGGTCAATAAGTATTAGGCTTTCTTCTCCTTTGAGTACAAGACATTCATGATTAGGACATTAATTCCCATCAGTTAAAGGGGAAATATTTCAGTGGCGCTACCCAAGAAGAATTGCCTGGATTATAATAAGTTACACATTTCATAAAACATGAAAATTTCCGAATTTTGAGAAGTCAATATCTATGGGGACATCGTAAGAACAGAAGTTGTCTGTTTTGATGACACTTCAAATGGTTCTTATCAAAATGATGAACTCGGAAAATTCCGGGAATGGATATTGTCAATGAGAAACGAGTATTTTAGAATAAGTCAACCTTTAAATTGACCTGCAATTATTCCCATTGAAGCCCGTCATCATGTTTAAGAATACAAGATAGACAAGGGCACACTGTGCGAGTATGTGGGGGGGGGGGGGGGGGGGGGCATGGTTGAAATCCTAAAGCATTGAAACCTTTTCTTTAAGCATCCCTCAGTTTTATTGGTGAGGACCAATGTATGCACTAAACATATCGTTACTGGATGGTACGAGCATACTTTAATACGTGGGGGTCTCATGCACATGTGACTATGGGTCACGGTCTAGGACATACAACCGGTCTCCCACTGCTGACAGCTGATCACGATACATTATAAAGTCAATAGGAATTCTTAATCTGGGTCAGGAATTAAGTCCATTGTCTCTTTACTTCATTGTCTGTATATAAGATGTGTATCTTACACGTATCGAGTTCGAAGTCATTGTTTTATCATTTAAATATTGTGTCGTCAAGTTTAATATCACGCCATATCAAATTTAACCAATTAAATTCCAGCATGACATAAGCGAAACTTGTTTTTGTTATTGAACTAGACAAAATGTGTGTAAAACATATGCCTCCACGGAACTAGACAAAATGTTTGTAAAACATATGCCTCCACGGAACTAGACAAAATGTTTGTAAAACATATGCCTCCACGGAACTAGACAAAATGTTTGTAAAACATATGCCTCCACGGAACTAGACAAAATGTTTGTAAAACATATGCCTCCACGGAACTAGACAAAATGTTTGTAAAACATATGCCTCCACGGAACTAGACAAAATGTTTGTAAAACATATGCCTCCACGGTAGAATTTTGACTCCTGAAGCAAAAGCCAATGATAGGAATAGTGGTTATCATATGAAATCCCTTTTTAAAGTCTATAGTTTCTTATAGTGATCTTGACCTTTAAACTGTTGACTCAGAAATAAATACATCCCCCCGACAAGTACTCATATATCTAAATTTGGTACGGAGAAGTGAACGGGTTTTGAGAAGTGAGGTTGAGGGCATCTGAAACCCAGTATTTTAAGTGCACTTTTCCAAACAGTGACCTATGATCTATTGACCGGAGAAAAGAAACAGGCTTCTGCCCCAATTGATATAAAGTAAGCATATATCCAAATTTGGTTGGATTGGTGAAAGGATTCTTTAGTAAAATTATCTAGATTGTATTTCTTCAAACAGTGACCTTGACTTGTGACCTATTGACTCCAATATCAATAGATAAGCTTTACGATTCCTCTCTTGGTAAGTAACAATGTAAATAAATTCATTTTGGATAGGATACAGGGTTTCTGAGTTATCGTCTACAGACTGAAAGTGTGACAGAATGACAAAAAAACAAACATGGCGGGTCATAGAAAAATAAAACACCGCTAAAGACGGTATGGTCGGATTGAAAAGCAAGTTTTTGTAGCCAACTGGGTCAAGGTCACTAAGTCAAATATTACAACATACATTGAAAGGTCTTGTCAGAGGCAACCTACATGTATAATATAAAGTTTCTACTGTATACAGTTCCTTAGATTTTGCTCAAACCAGAAACTTTTACCAAAATCTTTAACTAGGTCAAAGTCAAAGGTCAAGGTCACTAGGTCAAATGTTACAGCATAAATTGAAAGGTCTTGTCATGGGCAACCTAAATGTCTAATATAAAGTTTCTACTGCATACAGTTCTATAGATTCTGCTTCAACCAGAAACTTTAACCAAAATCTTTAACTAGGTCAAAATCCAAGGTCAAGGTCACTAGGTCAAATGTTACGGTATAAATTGAAAGGTCTTGTGATGGGCAAGCGTCATGCATAATATAAAGTTTCTACTGCATATAATTCCTTAGATTTTGCCTCAACAAGGAACTTTAACCAAAATCTTTAACTAGGTCAAAGTCCAAGGTCAAGGTGACTAGGTCAAATGTTATGGCACAAATTGATAGGTCTTGTGATGGGCAAGCTTCATGTAAAATATAAAGTTTCTACTGCATATAGTTCCTTAGATTTTGCCTCAACCAGAAACCTTAACCAAAACGGCAGACGGACGGACGGACGGACAGACAGACGGACGGACAGACGGATATCGTCAATCTATAGACCGGAATTGCTTTGCAATCCGGCCAAAAACCATACAGCTAAAAAGGGAATGAATTAATAAGTAAGTTAATGAGCAAATAGACATATTGGCATGGGGCATGATGAAATAAAGGGGTTCAGTAAATACCTCTATTTTTCTTAATACATTTTTTGTAATATTATCATTTTTAGACTGCGTTTTATCTTTTTATTCAAAGACGAAATAAGCATATAAATGAAAGAGTAGCATCGAGTCATGTGAAACTATTATCGTTGTATGTTTGACCTCCATGGTGACCAATAATGTTTTCAAGCGTTCCTATGTTTTTGCACCAAGTTACAGAGGTCGAAGTCACAGCAAAACTAATATCACAAAACGGTTAGGAACAGACAGACACCTTTGTCCTGTTTTGGCAACGGTTAATTTTTCGGAAACTGACCCAAACAAGCTAGTATTTACTGGGGATACATAACATTTGTCCTCAATCAGTAACAACGTTAGGAATCTATATTTTGCGTAAGAAAATCTTCAGTTACCAGGCAGCTTTATAGGCGGGTAACAGATACTCAAAAGACAAATCAACAATTCTAGCGTAAAAATCGCAAAATCTGATTGTAAAACTATAAAGCAATTTAAATTAATCAATTCATTATAAGTGACCCACAAGTAATGAGCACCCCGGCATATGGTCCTAGTTAAATAATGCACGCCAAGATCTAGGAGGAGTTAGGTTTGGTGGTAGATTGGAATCACAGTATATATCTGGAAGATCTAACCTCTACGGCCAATTAAGTATAAATTATTATAACTGACGAAGACAAGGCGATGACAAATCAATCCAGTGGTCATATATAAATTCTGTGTGCTGTAAGATTTGATATTAGTTGTGGCGGTGTTAAGGGGTGTATGTAGCATGATGGGGAGCCCCACACAGAACAATAACTGGCTGTGTAAGACCCACGACAAGGAATATGAGTATTACTGTCACAACTGTAGGAAATACACATGTCCAATGTGTTCCAAGAACATATCCAGTCCCCATCACTGGGAACGGATCTATAAAGTGGTCAAAAGAAAACGCTTTGTGTTCCCGAAGCGTAGCGCTGAGATTAAGGACAAACACGTGCCTAAAATCAGGAAAAGTTTACAGGACATGCACCGAGTGAAGGCCAGATTTGAGAGGTCTAACAGTGACAAGATTCAGATGTTAAAGGGGATGAAAGAGAGCGTACTGTCGGCCATAGGCGCCGTGTTTGATCATTACATCATCTCACTCCAACACAAACTGACCGCCAACCGTCAGAAGCTGGACAACGTGGCAAACCAACTCAAACATTTGACGGAAGACCTGGAACAACTGGCCGAGATGATGGAAAAACAGGCTGGTACGTTTTCCTCCCTCTTCACGTCAGACTTTGAGGTTCTTGAAACAGAGCGAGAAGCCGAGCAGAAGATCGAGAAAGCTCGTCTGCTGACTCTCCATCCGTACACCAACAGATGGAAGTCATCGACGGAACTCAATCTACAAGAGCTGAACAGAAACGTAGAAAAGGTGGCCTCGTCTATAATCCTCCCCCAGGACCCGTCCAAACTCCTGACGACAGAGGTGGCCACCTTTAACATGGAGTCGGACGCGGCCATGAACCTATCTGCCACAGGCACGCGGACCATCTGGTGCAAGACACAGAAATCTAACTGTCTGGAGCTATATAATCACGAGGGGAAGAAGCTCAATACGGTCAATGTGATGTGTAACTATGTGGTGGCCATAGATGACAAGACGCTCGTGGTCACCAACTCTGCCATGAAGAAAATCAACATGGTCAACCAAGACGTAAGTCACACTCTTCTTGTCGAAACTTATAAAATTGTTAATAATTAGTAATTGACAATAATTAGTAATCTATAGTTTTGTTGACTTCAGTTTTATTGACATGATTTATATATCTAAAACATCAGCAGGTCAAATAGGAGATTATGCCGGTATAACCTAGTACATGACGGCAAAATAAAATGTAATATCTCCAAATATTCATCTATTATCCAAAAAAATTAAATAATTCAAACGCTTCGCTGGTCTTAATGAGAATTTGACCTCGTAAATAATAAAACACGTAGCTCAAAGAGGTACTTGATTAACAGATAAGAACACTGCTGTTTAAATATTACATTGCTTTTATCTAAATTAAAATAAATTTCAACGAGGACTAATTGTTTATCCGCAGGGAGAGGTTATATTACTGAAGGACACCAAGCCGCTGTATCCCACCTTTATAGGGAGGTCCCTGGACGGCGGGATCCTGGTCAGCATGATTGACAAGCCGGACTTCCAGCGTCAAGACTTCAGTAAGCGCGTCGTCCAACACATCAATCTTACCGGCAGCATCAAGAAAACGTACGCCTACGAGGAAGACAACACAACTCCACTCTTCACCTACCCAGAAAGCGTCACTCAGAACACCAACACAGATATCTGCGTCATCAACTTTTCGTCGGAGAGTACCGGACACCTGTGCGTCCTACACGCCAGTGGAAAGGTGCGCTTTACATACAAGGGACAGAGCGACTCGGAAAGTTTGTTCTTTCCCTCCGATGTCTGCTGTGATTCACATTGTAACATCATGGTTAGTGACGGGGTCAATCGGTCAATCCATCTCCTTAATTCTGCTGGTCAGTTCATCAAGTACATCATGTCTAAGACCAATATCGTCCCCATCTGTATGAGCATTATCAATGACCATTTGTGGATAGGCTGTGAGAAGGGGGAGATCAAACTCCTCAGCATAAAACACTAATAGTTCCTCACTCAGTTTTATAAAACTAATAGTTCCTCACTAGGCCATAAAAACTAATAGTTCCTCACTCGGTCATAAGCAACTAAACAGTGTCCTTCGATCAAAATACACCCATAGTTCTTCATTCAACCATAAAACACTAATAGTTTATAATTCACTCACAAAACACATTTATCTTCATTCAGTCGTACAACATTGACTGATAGTATCTACTTCAATTATAAAACACTAAAAGCTCCTCACTCAGCTGAGAAACACTTATAATTCCTAATTCGGTCATCAAAGACAACTAGTTCCTCACGTGCCATAAAACACTTAGACTTCCTCATTCATTCATAAAAATAACCGTTTTTAATTTGGCTAGAAACTCATATAGCTTCCCACTTGTCATTCTAAATTTACAGCTTTGCGCTTATCCATTCTAATACACATTTAGTTCCTCTACCAGATACTAATGCTTCTACTTAATGCAGGCATTCCTTTCTAATGAAGCCAAACATTTTATATCCTCTCTAAGAATACAAAAATGATAACTTGGCCATATCAAATGACCAAATGTTATCTATTAGGGAACAATCAGTCACTAAAGGCTTTTTATCGAGCCACTAATACTTATTTACTAGTAGTTAATAATCAAGTGGTCATAGACCCAGCAGTTCCTAAAAAGACTGAAAAGTTTGTCAATTTCCAGTTACGTATAAAGGGACACCATAAAATCAAACAATTATCTGTACAATGTAGTTTTATCAATGACAGAGAGAAAATATGACATGTGTAAGGTCCACTGTTTGAAATTATCTATATTTTTGAAATCTTTTTAAAAGAAGCAATAAGCAATGTATCACATGTAGGTTAGAGAATATTTCAATTTATTTGTAATTTTGTACATACTTATGCTACCATGTCTTTCAATTATTGACGCATCAGATATTTTGACAAGAATTTTCCCAATTTCTTTAAAGACTATTGACTATATGCCATTAATCATTGTATCTTTATCATTAGCTTTATAGCAATAATACAGTATATGTCAGATTTATTATATAAAGTGCAATTAAAACTTGATTGACTTAACATTGTGTTGTTTTTACATATGGTATCAACATGTTAAGATAAGGGTACCTACAATAGGAAATGATACTTTACATCAATATTCTTAGTCTGCAAGTGTAAACTTTGATTTCTGGTTTCCAACAAAATCAAGTTTTTCTTTTATAGTATTCAAAATGAGCATAGGACAGTTCAACCTTCAATTGAAAATACAGAAAACTAAGGAATGAAAATAAAATGAATGAGTACACCAAGTCATCTTTGGATACTTGCACCACCCTTCAAATAGAATTTGGATCTACATTTTTGCATTTCCTCTTGATACTGTATAACCAAAAATTTTTTTGAGTATCACATTTGGTGATTTGAAAAGATAAGAGAATAAGTATGATACATGTGATAGGCATAGCACTTTTTTTAATCAATCTATGTAGATTTCTGGTCATTCTGCCTATGAGTCATAATTCTATTACATGTATCTAATAGATTTTTATCAAGGTATATAGTACAACCAATGTAATTCCCTGAGATGAAACTATTGAAAGGAACTTGGTTGTATTTTGCATGAAAACACTCGTGACGTCACAATGCATAAGTCTAAAGAAACATGCCGTGACGACTGTTCCAACTTGCAAACCTTACCCGCAGTGACATGAAATAAACGTCACCTTCTTACCTAGAAAAACACGATTTCAGAAAACAAGAATGAAACAGACAACTATGGTACATATATATAGAATAAATGTCATAATTTGTGTTTCGTTACGGGTATGCAACACACAACAAGTGCATTTATCGCATGAAATGCACTAACATGCATTACATGTACGATAAATGCACTTGCTGTGTGTTGCATACCCGTAACAAAACACAAATTAAGACACTTATTCTCTATATAAAGACAGGAATAGTACAAGTTCGTTACTTTAAGTAGTGACTGAACGTGCAATTTATTAATATTCTTGGAGGTACAATTTCTTGCAAAGACTTATTTTTGTGTGTTGAAACTACTCGTAAATATAACTAAAATAAGTACCTCATGAAAAATTCTGCTTACCATTCATAGACCTGTTTAAAGCTAAATAATTGCGTCAGCATTATTTGGGAGGAAAAACCATATTCTCGGAATCATGTCAGTATTTTCCTTCCACATGAAAAATGGGAAAATTTTATATACCATATCATATCTCTATACGCTATGTCTAAATGGTTGTTTACAAATTATATTACAAATAAGTATAATAAACGTTTTTGTAGAGTTATGGATCCATATTTTTCGACTCCAATCTGTATTCTGTAGTTTTGGTTCAAATACGGAATACATGTATATGGAGAATGAAGTGCACCAATAGGGGTATGATTATTTCATAGTTATTACACGTGAGAATGAAATTGAATCATCAGGTGACCATATATAGGTAAACGGATCAATTGTTTAGTATGCACGTGTCTTGCTGTCACACTTGAAACATGTTGACACAACTTTGACTTCCAACCATTCAGAATGCTTGAACACAGAATTCAGCCAATCATAATGCTATGAAGTGTTATCGATGACATAAACTTGTCACATGGAAAATCTTGTAAAGAGATTTACATAATCCTTGAACAAATGTGCCATCTTGATAATACATGATCAAAGCTTGAATGTGTCTGATAAACAGCACCTTCTGACATAACTTGTCAACGAAGTATTACATGGTTCTTTGATAGAGTTTACTGGTATAATACAGAGTGATCTCTATATGCCACTTTGCCTCACAGACAGAATAAATATGAGTGCATGAGACTTCTGTTTAATTCAATATATCATCAAAGATTTAAAATTAAACACCCCACTGAGTGATTTAAACAGCCCCTGATCAATATCACAGAAAGTCATTATACAGTTAACAGTAGATACTCTAAGGATTACTTGGGGAGGTGTGACATAATTAATCACTAATGCAATAGCCATTATTCAATATCTGTGGGGCAATCATTCAATAACAGCTGTTCAAGTACAACACTTTTTAATACAATAAATTATTATTAATGTATCTATCATTGGGTTCTTGCTGTACTTTTGCTACCTGCATTTAAACCTTTATCAGGACACACAAAGTTGTGATGTGTATAATATGCAGTCCTTACACTGATGATTCAACTATTATGATTAGACTGTAGAGGTTTATTGTTTTAAGTAGACCTAATACCTAAGGCAGATTCACATGATAATTGTTTATCATCTGTAAAGAGGGCTACAATTTCAATACAATTCAATATTTGGAAAGTTACCACCTGTATCAGATTCTAATGTGTTTGGTAAGCTAAATGTTTTAGGTTAATGAAGTAATAATTAGGAAGTAACCTGTTCCATGTTATTGCAGTGTAGTTACCTGTATCATGTGATTTTTAAAGCATTTTTTGTAAGTTACCTGTATGAGGTCGTTTTTAAAGCGTTTTTTGTAAGTTACCTGTATGAGGTCGTTTTTAAAGCGTTTTTTTTTTTGTAAGTTACCTCTATGAAGTCCTTTTTAAAGCGTTTTTTTTGTAAATTACCTCTATGAGGTCATTTTTAAAGTGTTTTTTGGTAAGTTACCTGTATGAGGTCCTTTTTAAAGCATTTTTTTGTAAATTACCTGTATGAGGTCGTTTTTAAAGTGGTTTTTTTTTGTAAGTTACCTGTATGAGGTTGTTTTTAAAGCGTTTTTGTAAGTTACTTGTATGAGGTCGTTATTTAAGCGTTTTTTTTTGTAAGTTAGGCTACATTTTTTTTTTAAATTGGATTACGGATTTTTTTTTCAAAAAATTTGGGTCGGTAGGCCGAAAAAAAAATAAAAATAATAAAGCCTGTGTTTGTGAAACACGAATGCCCCCGGTGGCATCTTTGATAGTATGAACACTATTTTCTGTTAAGTACATGAATGTGAGGTCACTGGGTTAAAAGGTCAAAGGTCAAGGTCACGAGGTCAAAAATTTTGGTATCAATGGAAAGGTCTTGTCACAAGAAATACACATGTGAAATATGAAAGCCCTATCACTTCCCATTCAAAAGTTATGCCCAATGTTAAAGTTTTTGAAAAGTAGGTCAAAGGTCAAGGTCAAGGTCATGAGGTCAAAAATTTTGGTATCAATGGAAAGGTCTTGTCACAAGGAATACACATGTGAAATATGAAAGCCCTATCACTTCCCATTCAAAAGTTATGTCCAATGTTAAAGTTTTTGAAAAGTAGGTCAAAGGTCAAGGTCAAGGTCACGAGGTCAAAAATTTTGGTATCAATGGAAAGGTCTTGTCACAAGGAATACACATGTGAAATATGAAAGCCCTATCACTTCCCATTCAAAAGTTATGCCCAATGTTAAAGTTTTTGAAAAGTAGGTCAAAAGTCAAGGTCAAGGTCACGAGGTCAAAAATTTTGGTATCAATGGAAAGGTCTTGTCACAAGGAATACACATGTGAAATATGAAAGCCCTATCACTTCCCATTCAAAAGTTATGTCCAATGTTAAAGTTTTTCGGACAAACAGACAAACAGACGGACAGGCCAAAAGCTATATGCCCCCAAATCTTTGATTCCGGGGGCATAAAAAATTCAATCCGCCTTTACTGACTCAACTTAAATTTGAGTGATACATGTACACTGAACAGATATAAATTATGCTCAGAATGGCTTTATCTGTTCATTTTCTGTTTTAACACTTGACAGTGACCTTCCTTAGAATCCTACACTATTGTTGATATGTATTTTTTACACTATTTTTTATCTTTACATGTCATCAAGGTATCATGACAATCAACAAGAGGGTTGCAGAAGTTTTACAACTTTTAATTTATAAGAGCCAGAAGTCTTAAAAATTTCTAAACCAATTAAGCCTGTGTTTGTGAAACATGAATGCCCCTGGTGGCATCTTTGTTAGTATAAACACCATTTTCTGTAAAGTATGTGAAAGATCAAGGTCAGGGTCACTAGGTTAAAATTTTTTGGTAATGATGGAAAAATCTTGTGACAAGGAATACACATGTGAAATATGAAAGCCCTATCACTTACTATTCAAAAGTTATACCCAATGTTAAAGTTTTTGAAAAGTAGGTCAAAGGTCAAGGTCATGAGGTCAAAAATCTTGTATCAATGGAAAGGTCTTATCATAAGGAATACACATGTGAAATATGAAAGCTCCATCACCTTCCATTCAAAAGTTATGCCCAATGTTAAAGTTTTTCGGACAAATAGACAGACAGACAAACAGGCCATAAACTATATGCCCCCCCCCCCCCCCCCAAGTCTTTGATTCCGAGGGCATAAAAAAGCAGAAAATGCAATCTTTGGAAATTTTAAGGGGGAGAGAGGCTTTAATCTGTATGCTAGTTATACTTTAAAAAAAAAAAACCTGTAATTGTGTTTTATTGTTGATTGGAGGGGGGGGGGGGGGGGGGGGGGGGGGGTTGAGATTCTGGTCCTCCACTCATATGTCTAGTTCAACTCTCATAATGTTATGTCAGAATTAATACAGTGCTATACAAGGTGTACATACATCTATTCATGCTTTCTGAATACATTGCCTCTACTGTAGCTCAACTGCCTGATTGGGCAACGTCATTTGTCAGGCCTTGACTTTATTTCACAGTACATGTACCTCCGGTCCTGACATTCATCTAACTAAAGGTACCCTTTACCATGTTCCCGAAACTTTCATGACCTTACAACTGTCTTTTAAAAACTGTAAATTTGAGCTAGGATTGTCAGAACATGATGTTTTCCATCTCTATCACGACCGAAGTTTTACTTTCGTTTTCCATATACAATACATGATTAATCTCAATCTCGTTTTATAAAACGATGCGATCGGCCCCTCGGTGTTTATCGCAGGATTTTTAGACACACAGCTATTTGAAATCGTTTCAAAAATAATTATTTTTGATTTTTCTTTTCCTTTTTTTTTTTGTGATCATAAATTCCTAGGACCGGAAAATAAAAAAAAATCCCAAAAAAATGATTTTATTTTTTTTCTAGATTAGCAAAAAATACGGTCGCCGGATCCGTAATCCAATTTAAAAAAAAAATCTGGCCTTACCTGTATGAGGTCGTTTTTCTTGTTCTTGACTTCTCCACATGACCACTCTATCTCCCTCTTCTTGGCAAGTGCGTTCTCCCATGTGTACAGCTTGGCCTGGTCAGGTTTTATCAAATGGACCGTCTTTAATCCACTTAAATCAAAATAAAAATTCTCTCATTTAAGATAATGTGTCAAAATGAAGATATTTTCCTTTTGAATAAGTTAAAAACATTAGGAAGAAAAAAAATACAATGATAACCATAACAGAATACATATACTTTTATATTACTTTTTCGACAGTAGAAAACATTCTATTGTGGAATACCCATAGAAATGAACTAATTTATCTTTCTTCACGGAAAATCTACATGTATATGGGCCTCTTGCTTTTTACCTTTGATGGAATTCAATTTGAGCTTTTTCTGTATGATTGACAATAAGGACAGTGGCTAATCCTGGTTTGTACTGGGTCAAGGTCGTTACCATGGACGACTCAGTTACATGACACTCAACATTGATCCCACCATACTGAAACACAATAGGTTTACAATAATGAACGATTAAAATAATACGATTTTGAAGAAATAGCACTATTATGAATGGTTATCATGATTTTTTTAAAAATTTCAAAATACATGTAGATAGGAAAAAATCAGTATAGCAATAGATGGCATACTTCATTGTCAAGTTTCATCAGGGTCGTGTGAGCTTTGTTGAAGAAGAATGGATTAGTGACGTCATCTGATCCTTTAAACTTTGCCTTCAGAGTCATATCATCTCCGGTTTGTGTTGGCCAGAATGGTAGACACTATAAAATAATACTGATAATGACATTGTATCAACATTGAAAAGAACATAACATATGAGTGAACAGCATGACTTATCACTACTCTAAATGTTTCCAATTTTATTAGCATTGAAACTACAACCTTACCAAGCTACAATATATAAGCATAGATATTTCAGTATTTTACACTAAGTCTTATCATTAACTGCACCCCAAACAAAAAAATTCAAAGATAATGAAATAATAGGTGGTATGTAATTTTACATCATAACGGAGCATACTCAGCTCATTACTTACATGTGAATACAGTTAATTATAATGGATAGATATCTTGATAGAGACTTTCTTTATACGTTAGGAATTTGTGAAATATCAACAATCTATCACTTTTCAGCTACATTATATGGCAAATTTGATTTTTTTTGGGTCAAGGTCTCAATTCAGTCTGAGCTTAGGTAAAGTAAACTTTATTATCATAGTGTAGACAAATACACTAAAAAGACATGAAGAACACAGTATAGAGGGCTAATACTTGCCTGCTGAGGTGAGATTTCCATCCACTGTTCTGCCGTTGTCTCCGTACACATAATCGTATGATCTGACGTGTTCAGTAACATATACATGGGAGTAAACGTACAGACCTTGGTAAGTCCGCTGTTAGACAGACGAATGTTGATTCCAACCTGTAACAAATATTCAAAGAAATTGACGAAAACAACGCTACAGGGAATAAATTCAGTATTTACTGTTTGCAAGACTGAAATGTTCAATCCTTTATAAAACTTTTATATAATCTATGATGCATCATTCCACTCACCTCCATGGATTTAGCTTTTGACTTGCAGAGCACCGTACCAGCACTTCCCACTGTGTCCAAGGAAAACTTGTCAGACCACGCTCCATCTTCACTTATCTTTAAAGTCACCTACAATCAATGTATGACTTCATGAATAAGTCTTAAAGTTTCTGTTTAGTGATTTTTTTCATATTTCTTTTCTGCACTGTGAGGTGTTTATCTCGAGATACCCAGAAATTATCAAGAAAAATCTAGCATGTATATAGTTTCAACTATATGTTCCAGAGTCTTTGATTATGGGGATATAAAAAGTTAAAACAACTTATATTCACAAACATAATCATGTATAAAAAGCTAAAATGGCCGATTGAAAATCATTCTATCCCCCTTTGAAATGTCAAGAATAAGGAAGATTTCCTCCTTTCCGAATTAAATCCTCTGCTTGCTGTTAAGATACATTTTTTGACATATTGTATTAATTTAACTTTACAAAATTTCAGCGCATAAATCATTATCATCATCATACTGACTAAAAGTATCTTGAAAGTGTTTACATCATTAAACAAATAAAGTACTGATTTCAATCAAATAACATGCAAATGACTTATCCACAAAAGAATAACAAAAAAAATATATTCATTAACCAAATCAGTAAATCTTAGATGACCAAATGTACAAAATCAAAAGCCACTGTCAGCAAAACTAAAATAAATGTAGTAATGAACCATGCCGTACATCATTATAAACAGTATAAAAAGAACTAAGTGAAAAACATCCCTTGGTCTAAACAAATTATATAAAAAAGACTGGAGTTCAGATTTCTTCCAAATAGACAAGTTTTTAAAGACTCCGTACCAAATGTGCACTTAAGTACTTGCTTTGTTAAATATATCCTTGTTAAATGTATCCTTGTCACTCTAATAAATAATTATACAAAATATCAAAATTGACACAAAAGAGGCACTTGAACAGATCATTTGTTAAAACACTATTTCTGCAATTCACATCCTCATAATAACTACATTCCACTTTTTTCTGGACAGAACTCCTTTTTCAGTGCAAAAGTGACAATATCACTACCTTGAAGAAGCTTTTATGCTGCTTTGATTATAACTGCTCACAGTTCTCAAAGCCAGGATTGATTAGTATTCCCCAATTTAAAGCGGTTTGTAAACTATCTACAGCTTTGGGTGTTATAACCTTGACATTGATGTAAATCTCCTTCAGTACAATGTATTGAGTTTTGCTTTAATTTGTATACTTTGCAAATTTGAATGATAAGTTTAACAGCAAAGTAATCACTGTTAATGTTTAAGTGTAATAAACAGACAGATGGACATGCAGACAAAGTGATCCCCATCATTAAGCATCTTTGCTCTAAAAGCCCCATCTATACGATCACTATTTGTAACTTAAACAATAGGATTGGCACATAAAAAAATATACAATTAGGCACATATGAATCATGCACATAATTAAGGCACACATCAAGCAGCTCTGGAGTTTAACTAGTAATCAATTTATTTTGATATTTCTGAAAAAAAAGAGTAAAAAATAATTCATATTCTACTGCTGGAATGTTACAGGAAAGGACTATGTAAAATAAGGTTCTTTTACTCCACCCCCCCCCCTCCCAAATGTCTAATGTCTAGCTTCTATCATTTTTGCCAAAGACATAATTTGATCCTCTAAATGGGATACACACAATATTAAAGAAATGATACTTTTAAAAATTTAGAAATATGACATTATAATTATAGTGTTTCCCATCCATTTACTTGAAATTGAAACAAACTTGATGAAAAAAAAAGACCAGAATGCAGGCTTGGAACAATAATTGAAATATCACCTTTAATAGAATAATTCATAGGTTTTCTTCAATTTTGAGAAAAAAAAATGGAGGAGGAGGAAGGGGGGGGGGACAAAAAACCCTCATTTTATATAGTCCTTTCTTAAGATTAATTGATCCTGAGGAATGGGCAACTGCAATAAATAAATAAGATATATATCTAAAGTGACTTTGTTATAATGGATACACACTAAGGATTCTCTTGTACAATAAAAATTCTCTGATCAAGTTTTCCTTTACATACTTCAGATTCTGCTGAAAGATTCTGAATATTTTTACAGAAAAATGTCAACAATTGTCATGACAAGTATAAGGGAAGGGTTGTTGATTAAAAACAGTAATAATGAGAGAAACAGATGTCTGGCTAACCTACACTGTAGTTATTAGGATTTTAATGGTTTATTGATTATATACAGAGAATTAATAATTGTACAATGGACACACAGCTTATACATGTTAGATATACTACATTCATTTGACCAGAGTACTAAATCACTGCTGACTGTATCGGTATCATACATGTACCGTATCAATTACAACTTGTTATGATATCACTTGAATGAGAAACAAAGATGAAAGAAGTTTTATTTTATATTTTCCTGAAAAAAAGCTTATATTTACTAAATATCATTTCTCTGGCAGTGAGTCAGCATCTGGTTTAATCAAATAATCAACCATAAACCGCTAAAGGCGGTAAGGCCGGATTGCGAAGTGCTTGTATTAGATGACATATACTTCTTTGTGCAGACAGAAAGGTCAAAGGTCATTAACACTATTGCAAAATGAAAAAAAGCTATGGTCATGAGAATTATCAAAGCTCTTCCCCTTATTATTCAAAAGTAGGTCAAAGGTAAAGGTCAAGTTCACTTAGTCAAAAGTCAAGATATCAAATGAAAGCTTTGGTCATGATTAATCAATATGTGAAATATCAAAACTCTACCTCTTATAGTTTAAAAGTAGGTCAAAGGTCAATGTCAAGGTCACTTGGTCAAAAGTCCTGATATCAAATGAAAGTTCTGGTCATGAGGATTCTATACGTGGAATATCAAAACCCTACTTCATATTGTTTAAAAGTAGGTCAAAGGTCAATGTCAGGGTCACTTGGTCAAAAGTAATGATATTAAATAAAGTTCTGGTCATGAGAAATTTACATGTGAAATATCAGAGCTCTACCTCTTATAATACATGATATATAGCCCTGGTCAATGGTCAAGGTCACTAGGTCAAAAGTCAAGATATCAAATGAGGAATCTACAAGCAAAATATCAAAGCTATATCCTTTAATGTTCATGAGATATTGCCCAGGTTTAATTTTTTTTAAAAGTAGGTCAAATAACAAGGTAAAGGTCACTAGGTAAAATTTTGTTGCTGCATTTGATTTATCTCATCATGGTCTATCAACATGTAAAGTTTCAAGTTGCTACTTCAAATGATTTCCTCAAAAAAGACTTAAACGCAACACTTTAACCAAAATGTTGATGGATGGACAGACAGACTTCGCTTTTTCAGAGACTGGATTTGCTTCGCAATCCGGCCAAAAATAAAAATAAAGTTGATGGCTTGTCTACGGTAAGCGTAAAAAAAAAAAAAAATACAAAGGGCAGTAAGTCCAACAAAATTTCAGCCAAGGAATAAACTGGTGTATACAACTGTAACTTACTTTACCATCCTGCTTCCATTCTTTTACTTTCTTTTTATCAGGGCTCTTCCCATTTTTACCTTTTCCCTCCTTCAGATCAAAATTTCAAATTGCAAATAAAGTAGGTCATTACATTTTGTTCAATGGAATTCTGACCCTTAGAAAAATTACTTTATTTTTATTAGGTCTAATTTGGTTTAATTTTTATGGTCAGAAATGATTTTTAATTTTCAAACATCAAAATGAATTGCTATACATGTACAATTAAAATCTTTTAAGTAAACTTCATCACAATCATCATAATGGATTTAAAAGGAGTTATAAATAAATTTACAAACTCTAAATATAATGATTTGAAGTAATTTTTGATAAAAAAAATATGAAGATGAAAATAGAAAAGCCTTTTTGACATATTGCAGCAGCATTTTTGTCCATGACAGCCAAAACAATGTT
The DNA here is from genome assembly GCA_028142955.1 of Pinctada fucata. Taxonomy (NCBI): domain Eukaryota; kingdom Metazoa; phylum Mollusca; class Bivalvia; order Pterioida; family Pteriidae; genus Pinctada; species Pinctada fucata. The sequence continues at coordinate 70,789,821 of AP027105.1, read as the reverse complement.
TCCAAAACAGAATTCGAAATTACGAAAGCTTCAAGCAGCTTTCAAGGAGCAAAAAAAAATAATCCGAATTGAAAGCTGAAATAATGTATCATCTTTTTGAGGCTAAATATCAAAAACGCAACAAAATAATTATGGATATATAGTTTCTATAAATCAGAAAATGCTACAGAAGTTATAACTAGATTACAAAGCCAAATTTCTCAGGAAAAATCATTAAGTAACAAATAAAGGTCAAGGTAAAAAGTCATGGTAAGGTATTAAATAACAGTAAAAAAAATTGAAAAATTTGTCGTGAACAACATTGAGTTCAAGTTTTATGTTTCTAGTTATTGTATATGTAGCTATTGAAAGTTGCTTCAATCAGAGACCTATAGTAAATCAAATGTTGATAGACAGAAGAATGTACATACATACAGATAATCTATCTGTAGACTGAATTTTCTGTGCAATCTAACAACTAACATATCCTCTTATATTATTACATGTAATTCATCATCATAAAAACATATACATTGTAAATATACATGTATAAACATATTTAACAGCAATTCTCTGTAAGAACCAAAGAATTTCAAAACATCTTGGCACGGCATGTCATGGATTTTTGAGATTTTTGGTATGGAAGTTCAATATGAAGTACTAGTATGTAAATCAACCCCAGTTTTTTCAAAAAGGTTGTCGTTGCCATGGTAACTGTGTCTGAAGTTTCAAAAATCCGGAAAATCTATAGGACAAGGCATATTTGTAGGCTTCGTTACCATGGAAACAGGTACATTTTAAATCTTAAATTGCTTTGATTATTTTCTTTTAATCCTTATTATTATGCATATTTGTAAAGTTTTTTACATTCATCTCGGATGCCTTATGTATACAAGATGAAAAATTGGGCAAAAACAGGGTATCAAAAGGCTTTGTTTTGGGCACTCAAAGACCCTTTTTTGCATGTTTTTACTGTTTTACAAGGTTGAAAATTTCATAAAAGCACCAATTTTTGAAGTCCAAATTCTAGTTATCCAATTAGTATCATCTTTGAACTCTACATGAATATAAAAAATTGATTGGGCTAATTTGTCCTTTTATATGCAAAGCAGCATCAAATTTAGTTGCTATGGCAACAATCGGCTGAGAGGTTTCAATACGATGAATTTAAACACAACCTCTATCAAACTATCTACGCATGATATTGGAACAGAAGTTCATGTATACTTCTATCAGAGGCGTTTTGATATAAAAATGTTCACTGAATTTTCAAGGTCATTAAACTTTAAGTGACCAGATTTGACGAAAAATCCTGATTTTTCATAAAATGAAGGTGTCAATATTTTAGAAACCTTGAAATATTGAACTTAACAGTTATTTGCCATAAAATGATCAATGTATCACTTATTTCTTAGAACTATTAATTACGTTTCTTCACATCTTCAAATATCTAAATTCTTGGTGAGTATTTTGATATAAAAGGGACGAAATCTGTATTTTTCTTGTTTTTTGACGGAAAAATATTTTCCTATTGAATAGTGACAATTCAATAAATTCTAAGACTTGTCTTTCTTATATTCATGTGCTTTCATAATATATATGACCTATGAAAATATTTAAATAAAAAAATCACTAAAATCGGTAACAAAAAAATTTAAAAATCAATATTTTATGCAAAATTTGAGTCTCAAAGTATAAATGACCTTGAACATCAAGCCAATGACCTTGAACATTTTAATTGTTCTTAGGTAAAAGATATAGGTCAAATCTATACATGCATACATTTTGACAATCTTATGTTGCTCTAAAGAGGAATAAAATCAATTTCAAAGATAATATGAAACAAGCAAAAAGGTCTAATGTTGCAATGGCAACGGTCTTTGACCACAGAATTAAGGTAAAACTCTTAAATACCCACTCCAATTTTTCGTTCATTTTATTTGTCAATAAAAATACATTTCCATTGATGAAAATCACTATTCTTCTATTGGTGCCTTTTGTGATATTTAAGATTGAAAATGGTCAAAAACACACTAAATTGGCCCTTATTTTCACCTCTATTTTTCGCTTCATTTTGAGTTATTTTGACTTAATACAATAAGGATCCTGTAATAAATATCACATAACTAAGTGTACTAAGTAAGAATGGAAGTAAGGAAGAATAGATTATATAAAGATGAACAAGCTGTTACAGTGGTATCCATGACAACGAAGTCTCCGGAGCTGGCTTATTTCATGGTCCCAAAAGTGCTATAAATAGAATGACCTCGTTACCATGGCAACCAGAGGTCATATTGGCTGAAAAGTGTTATTTTCATGGTCAGTACTTAATATATACCCATTATACCGAAAATCATCAAAATCCATGACATGCCGTGCCGAACGATTTTGGTCCTTACAGAGAATGGCTATTAATATTTTCTTAAATTGGTTTTAGAATCAGTCAAGTAGTAAAGTAAACATTGTAAGAGGAAATTTAGATAAATAGCTGGAAACAACTGGATTATATGCAAATAAATTTAAAATCCCAATATTTTTTTTTCAATTCAGAGGCAAGTATTCTATAGAATCAGCAAATGTGATCTGCATCATAAAAAGATTCTAAATGAAAAAATATGGACAAAAGGATATATCAGCTAAATATAATATGCAGCATATAAATTATACCTGCCAATTTTGCATCTTTCTATAATACTCAGTATTATCGGGATAAATAGTGGAGTGTACCACGTACGGGGGCTCGGCCATAGCGTTTTTTACTCCGTGTTGTGTCTGTGTTAGTAACATGTACACTGTCATATCTACACTTACATCACACACATGTATGACCATACAATATTGTACTTTTAAAGACTTAATGTTCTGTACAAATGTACTTAGAACTTTAAAATATATGAATGCAGACAACTTTCTTTAAAAGAAAAGCATTAAGGACTGTTCATAATTTGTCATACTTAGCATTTCTTAGTCAGACAAGCATACCAATCCCAAACTGTTCAAATGAATACATTATGTTTATGGTAATATACAGAATATTTTCAAACAAACCGTTTAATGCACAAGCTTCAGGGTATTCTATACTTATTTCTCTGTTTATACCAAGCATATGATGTGAATATACAGTACATGACCAATCTATCCTATACATCATTCACAAGGTGGAGTATATAGTAACATGCTACCTATACATACCTTTTTCTTTGCTCCGAGAAGTTTTTTCTGTTGGAATGAGAACATGATGATGTCACTAGCCGTCGGTGGATGCTGGATAACGTCATCTGAATCATTGCCCTACAAAAATTATGAATAAGAATTAAATTTGGACAACAACAAACTCACGAAGGCAACCCTCTCAGGTTAAGAAACTTTTGGCTTGATCTGTATTCAATTTGTAAAAATGTGCATGTATTTTAAAATAATGCATTACTATGTTACTTCGTACTCCTAGATACCAGATACCAGTGCAAATTAAACAAAATGTTTTTCATAAAAAACAGATGTCTCCCCCCTCCCTCTAAGTTACTTTGACCTTAGGCCAAAATGCAAAATGATGTCCTTTGAGTCATGGGCAACATCATACTAAAACATGAAAGTGATTCATTTCATTGTTTGAGGTAAAGCCCAAACATGATTGGCATATACAATTTCATTATAAGCATATTTAAAGAAATTGACTTTGGTCACATGACCTTGGATATAGGTGATCTGAAACCTACACTAACTGACGAGGGTCAAGTACCCGAAACATGCATGTCTGGTCCATGCTGCAAACTTATCTGCTTTTAAATGATGCTATTGAATTTGAAGATGTTTAACATTGTATGGATCATGAGCAACAAAAAACTGAATTAGTGATTGGATACACGGTTCAAAATATAAAGCCTAAACATTATTAGCATAGACAATTTCAGCCTGGACATGCTTAGCATATACAATTTCATTACCAAAGTAAGAAGCTACCTTAACCATGTGACCTTGGGACAATGTGATAAGAAACATTTAGTCTTTAGAAACAAAATACTAAAATATGAAAACAATTGGAAGAAGGGTTCAGGAGATATAGCCCAGACAATATTAGTACGTACAATTTCATTAAAAAGAACTAAATGATCCTGACCTTGGGCACATGACCTTGGGTCAAGATGATTAGAAACCCTCCAGTCCTGAGCAACAGCATACTATAGTATAAGAGTGATCCAGTATACGATTCCACAGATATAGCCCAGACTCAATAGCATTTACAATTTCATTAAAAAATGTAATACTTGACCTTAGTCATATGACCTTGGATCAAGGAGGTGTGAAATCTTTGGGTCATCAGCACCATCATATTAAAATATGACGTGATCCGATCACGGTTCAAAAGATTAAGCTTGGACATAAAACATGTAACAAATACAATTTCATTTAAAATATACTAATTGACCTTGACTTTGGTCACATGACCTTGAGTCAACGTTATGTGAAACCTTTACGAGATAAGCTACAACATACTAAAATATGACGGTGATCTGATAAATAGTTAAAAGAGATACAGCCCCAATGGGATAGCATGTACAATTTCATTAAAATGTACTTAGTAACTTTGACCTTGATCAAATGACCATGGGTCCAGGTGAAACCTTTTGGTCATGACTAAATACATTCTTAAACTTGAAAGCAATCCAGTATGCGGTCCAAGGGATAAAGCCTAAACAAGAATGTATCTACAATTTCATTAAAAATGTAGTAAGTGACCTTGGCCTTGGGTCAAGGTGATGTGAAGCCTTCGGGTCATAAGCAAAAACATACTAAAATATGAAAGTGATCCAGCAAACGGTTCAAGAGATATAGCCCGGACAAGAATGTATGCACAATATCATTAAAAATGCATTAAGTGACCTTGACCTTGGTCACATGATCTTGGGTCAAGGTGATGTGAAACCTACGGGTCATAAGCAACAACATACTTAGATATGAAAGTGATCCAGCAAATGGTTCAAGAGATATAGCCCGGACAAGAATGTATGCACAATATCATTAAAAATGCATTAAGTGACCTTGACCTTGGTCACATGATCTTGGGTCAAGGTGATGTGAAACCTACGGGTCATAAGCAACAACATACTTAGATATGAAAGTGATCCAGCAAATGGTTCAAGAGATACTGTGACGTCATAGAAGGCTTCGGACGTTATTTTTTCTACGCCCAGTAAACAACTGTAGTTTTTCACAAATTACGTTGGAATTATAAGTGATTGGATTATCTAACGCATTTTAATGACATCGTGATTAATTTCCGATCTTGTGCATATAAAATTTGACATATTATGTGGATTTCTTGCGGAATTACGGTTACCAGTTACGTTTGAACGATATGTAGCCAACAATGGATCTTTCAGAAACAGAGGAAAAAAGTGTCTTCCGATCGTTTTTTGATTCATTTACGGAATTTACACAGTCATTTACAAGAAATAAAGCATCAGATGTAGTGCATCTGGACTTACCGGTAAGTCTCAGTGTTACATACAATAAACAAAGTGTAACAGTAAATTTTGAGCCAGAGATATATGATGAGTTACTTGCTTTTCTTGAAGAAAAACTCTTCTTCCACAAGGAAACTGACAAAAATGGAAAAATCTTTAAAAAAGATGACAAGACTGTAACGGCCACTATCTATCAGTCCACCAGTACTTTGCATATTCAAGGCTCGCATGGATTTTATTGGTTTGCGGACACGCTTGATGAACTCAAAGAAAAGCTTAACAGGGATAAATTTGCTCCTGTTGTGCAGAGCCAACTTCAGCTCCCGGTAACATCGACTCCTAAGCCAGGAAACAAAGGTATGGACAAATGTACAAATTGTGAAATAGCCCACATTGAAATAGCTGAACTTCTTAGTACTGTTAATAAGCTTGCCAAAGAAGTTGACGAACTGAAGCAGAAGCTTAACTCACAAGGTTTGCACGTTACAATGTGCAATGCGTCCATCCAGACTGATCACACAGCAACGAAATCTATTGCGTCAACACAAACTCCGAAACCAGTATCTAAGACTGTGTCAGCTGATACTTCAGATCTAACGCCGTGTAACAAAGTAAGTCGACACACCCAGTCTGCAGTAAAATCAAAAGACGCTTCGGTATCGGTACGTCAAGAGGAAACTCAAACGCTACATGTACATAATGAACAGAAAGCCGTGAAGTCTCATGTCTCCAGTTTTCAGAGGAAATCTACCGTCTCCCAACATTCCCAAAATTCTTGGGACCATCTATCCCCATCGTCTACATTAATCATTGGTAGCTCGATCACGCAGAGGATAAGACGGCGAGGACTGAAACCGAACGTCAAAGTCCGCACGATGCGCGGTGCTCAAATCTCAGACATTCGCCAGGAAATATCTACAATAAATCTGAGTGAGGTTGGGCAAATCATCATTCAAGCCGGCGGGAACGATGTGGAAAACAGAAGAGATATGGAGGCCATAGAAGAGGATTTTGCTGAAATCGTATCGGATGTTAAAAGGAGATCGCGGAATGTATCCGTTTATCTCAGTGAGGTAACCCCCCGTAAAAATGTGGACGTAACCTACGTCAACGAGGTGATCAAGGATGTGTGCGAAATGTACGGTGCTACTTTAATTCAATCCTCAAAAGCAATTATTGCCGTGAATCGCCGACAGTATTGGAAGGACCGTTTACATCTGAGTGATATTGGTACACGGGATTTACTTTACGCCTACGAGCAATACGTGCCAGTACTAAAAGGAGGAAACGTGAGTCGCGGATCGTGTTCCTTCTGTGGTGAGAGCGGTCATAATTCAAGGACATGTCATCATGGCGGGAAAATTTCTTGCTATAGGTGCAACAGAGTTGGTCATAAGGCGAAGCATTGCCTGTTTGACTACTAGGATGAGGGCAACGACTTTAAAGCCAGTATCACATCCCGCATAGATTATTCATCTTTAAACATATTCAATGTTTTACAATCGTTGTGTTGTGACTGTAACTCAATTAATTGTATATGTTCATCACTCAACAATGTCTCCATAGTTTCATATCCAGACACTAAAAAAATAAGTTCTTCAAAAAACGACTCATCTTTTGTAATACCCCCTTTCATCTTTCAAGATGATAATATGTCAAATGAGACTATAGAAAACACACGCACTCCGATAATGAAGGATTGTTTGTTATCCGACTCAAATGTATCAGATAACAAACATCAAAATTCATCCAAAAATCTGAATGAAAACTTTGGTTTAGTCATGAGGGGTCTTAGAATTGGAAACTTGAATGTCTGCCATGTTCTTCCTAAATTGGATGAGATCAAACTTATGATAAAATCATCATGTTCTGTAAATATTTTAGGTTTGTGTGAGACATTTTTGAATGAATCTGTACATAATGATTTTCTGAATATTGATGGTTTTGTTTTTGAAAGAAAAGACAGGGATGGTGGATCAGGTGGTGGTTTATTGCTTTACGTATGTAACGACTTTAACTTTAAGAGAAGGTACGATTTAGAAACTCAAAATATTGAAACCATATAGGCGGAAATTATGATACCTAACAGCAGGTCTATTCTTCTTTGTTCAGCGTACAGACCCCCTTCTGCGCCAGTTGCATGGGTTGACGCTTTCACGACGGAAGTAAATAATGCTGTATCGTGTGATGATAATGAAATAATTCTTATGGGAGATTTTAATATCGACTTAAACAAAGACCCCCCGTCATACTGGACATCCGCCCTTGAAACCTTCGATCTCTCACAGGTGATTAACACCAACACGCGCGTAACTGCAAACTCTAACACATTGATCGATCATATATATACAAACCGTCCTGACAATATACAGGAGGTGAACGTACCATATATCACAATGTCAGATCACTTCCCTATTTGTATAACGCGCCGACTACCCAAAATAAATAAAAAGTCAACACATTTGGAAATCACTTACCGCGACTTTAAGAATTTTGATGAGTTTCTATTCCTACAAGATTTAGCAAATGCCCCATTTCAACATATTGAGCAATTTTCTGACGTTAACAACGCTATGAATTTGTTTTTCCATATATTTCTTGATGTTTTCAATAAACATGCGAGCCTTAAAACAAAACGGGTTAAAACTCAAACTAAGCCTACATGGTTGACCCCTGAAATTAATGAAGCTAGACACAAACGCGACTACTTTCACAAGAAATTAGATTTTGATAATTATAAAATCTGGCGCAATAAAGTAACCACTCTCATTATAAAGGCAAAAGAAAACTACTTTAGTAAAGCAATTAATGAAAATAAAAACACAGGCGATATTTGGCGGAACATGAAACAAATTATACCTAAAGGAAGTCATTCGATCCCAAATAAACTATGTGATGGAGAAACAGAAGGTGAAACTAAAGAAGAAATGGCTAAAATCTTTAATCAGTTTTATGCAAATATTTCTAAGCAAATTGTAACTGAAAACATAAGTCCTGTGTCTACTTCAGAACTTCTTAAAAATTTTACTAAGTCAAAGTTAACAACAGCAAATATATTTGAAATTCAACCAATACTCGAAGAGGAAGTGCATAGGATGCTAAAGAAACTTCAAATCAATAAATCAGCTGGAATAGACAACGTAGGACCGCGAATACTAAAATTATCTGCTGATATTATAGCAAAACCAATAACTCATTTGCTAAATTTAAGTATCTCAACCTCGAAATTCCCTGATAACTTCAAAGTAGCAAAGATCATTCCAATTTATAAAAAAGGCGATAAGACAGACCCAGGAAATTACAGACCTATCTCATTACTCCCGACAATTTCAAAACTCTTCGAAAAACATGTTACATCCCAAGTATACAACTTCCTTACAGAAAATGATTTACTAATGGATTCTCAATCTGGGTTCCGTAAGCTCCATTCCTGTCAAACAGCTTTGACTAGACTTACAGAAAAATGGATAAAAGAAATTGATGATGGAAATATGACTGGTACTGTTTTGTTGGATCTTCGAAAAGCATTTGACCTAGTTAATCACCCACTTTTATTAGAAAAAATGAAGCATTATAACTTTGATACAAATAGCTTACAATGGTTTAAATCATATCTTTCAAACAGGTCACAGGTCGTACAAATAGGTAATACGCAATCAGGTCTAGAATCCATTTACTGTGGTGTTCCACAGGGCTCTGTGTTAGGACCAATTCTGTTCCTGATCTATATTAATGATCTTCCACTCCATGTCAAAAATTCTCTTCTTGATCTTTTCGCTGATGATGCGACTCTACATCACTCCGGACACATAATTGATCAGATTGAAAGTAATTTGAATGATGACATACTCAGTGTTAAGACTTGGTGTGATGAAAACAAAATGGCCATCAATGAAAACAAATCTAAATGCTTGCTAATTGGTTCTCGTCAACGTTTATCACGCCTTGATAAAAAAGAAATTGATATCGAAGTAAATGGAAAACCTCTTCAAAATGTAGAAGCTGATAAGTTACTTGGAGTTACGATTGACAACAACTTACAATTTAACAAACATATTAGCGAAGTGTGTCGAAATATATCCTGTAAAATAAGTCTTTTAAGGAGAATTAAACAGTATTTGAATAAACATTATAGAAAGCTGTATTTCAATGCTTACATACTACCAAGTATTGACTACTGCCTCACTATTTACGGTAACGCTTCTAAAACACAACTTGATCGCGTCCTTAAGTTACAAAAGAGCGCGGCACGTGTAATTATGGATGCCCCGCCTGATTCACCATCCCAGCCTTTATTTGATGAACTAGGTTGGCTAAATATTTATGATAGATGCATGTTTAACAAGGGAGTACTTCTTTACAAAATTTTCAATAACCTGGCCCCTCCATATCTCTGCGACCTTTTCTCTAAAAATTCAAACAGCCTTTACACTTTGAGATCTGTAACCGGAAATGATCTACAAGTCCCAAGACACAAGACAGAGTCCTTCAAGCGCAGTTTACAATACAGTGGAGTCTCCTTATGGAATGAACTTCCATCCAATATAAAAGAAGCATCGTCTTTATTTAGCTTTAAGAATTGCCTTTATAAATATCTTTTTGGAAAAGGAAAGAATGAAGATCCCTTGTAATGTTAAATTTATCAAACGCCATGATTCAATATTTCTATTTTTCACTTATCATGACTTTTACCATGTCTTATGTATATATATATATATTGTAAATATGTTATGTGTATTTGTTTGTTTATGAAGGCCTTGAGGAAGAATAGTGTCTCACTAATCGAGTTACCTTCTTAAAATAAAGAATTTATTATTATTATTATTATTATTATATAGCTCGTACAGGAATGTATGCATAATTTCATTAAAAAATGCACTAAGTGACCTTGACCTTGGTCACATGACCTTGGGTCATGGTGATGTGAAACCTTTACGTGATAAGCAACAACATACTAAAATATGAAAGTGATCCGGCAAACGGTTCAAGAGATATAGCCTGGACAGGAATGTATGCATAATTTCATTAAAAATGCACTGAGTGACCTTGACCTTGGTCACATGACCTTGGGTCATGGTGATGTGAAACCTTTACGTGATAAGCAACAACATACTAAAATATGAAAGTGATCCAGCAAACGGTTCAAGAGATATAGCCTGGACAGGAATGTATGCATAATTTCATTAAAAATGCACTGAGTGACCTTGACCTTGGTCACATGACCTTGGATCAAGGTGTTGTGAAACCTACAGGTCATAAGCAACAACATACTAAAATATGAAAGTGATCCGGCAAACAGTTCAAGAGATATAGCCCGGACAGGAATGTATGCATAATTTCTTTAAAAATGCACTAAGTGACCTTGACCTTGGTCACATGACCTTGGGTCAAGGTGATGTGAAACCTACGGGTCATAAGCAACAACATACTAAAATATGAAAGTTATCCAGCAAGAGATATAGCCCGGACAGGAATGTATGCATAATTTCATTCAAAATGCACTAAGTGACCTTGACCTTGGTCACATGACCTTGGGTCAAGGTGATGTGAAACCTTCGGGTCATAAGCAACAACATACTAAAATATGAAAGTGATCCGGCAAACGGTTCAAGAGATATAGCCCGGACAGGAAAGTATGCGTAATTTCATTAAAAATGCACTAAGTGACCTTGACCTTGGTCACATGACCTTGGGTCAAGGTGATGTGAAACCTTCGGGTCATAAGCAACAACATACTAAAATATGAAAGTGATCGGGCAAACGGTTCAGGAGATATAGCCCGGACACAATGTGTGACAGACGGACAGACAGACGGACGACGAAGGCAAAACCAATATGTCTCCTCCTCGTTGGGGGGAAGACATAATAAAAACATATGATGTCTTTGTCAATGTGACTAACATTATAGATTTTTCAAAATTTATATCACCATTTATCATTGCTTTTAAATGATTTTAGAGTATCAAACATCAGTTTCTCTGTCATTCTCCGATTGTTTTTACTAAAGCTTACCTTGTATGAGAGAAGTTGCTGTGTTTTGTTGATCATCCAGTACGGACTATATAACGACAGATCCATGCATCCATCTGTTATTTTACAGTGTAAACCTAGATTCTGTACAGACAAAGATACATATTATTCTGTATTTTGGAAAAACCAGAGTTATTTCCCGTTTGAGATGGCATCTGATGTAGACTTATTGTAAAATCATCAAATTCTATGGAATTAGTCTTTAAACCCTAGGAAATAACGGTATAAAATAATTGTTACCATACCATGGCAAATAAGTCTGTATTCTGCAAAGACTCAATATAATAAAGGATTGCACGTGAGGCCAAAATGTCAATAACATGGACTCAACAAATAATGATGACATTTCTAATTATGTCAATACAAAAAACATATTGACCAAAACAAAGTCCTTATTTGTTATACATGTATCATTATATAAATATACATACACATAAGTGTAACTTATGAATGAATACAAGAAATAATGAAATTTTATGAAAGAAGCTGGCAAAAAATAAATTGATCAGTTACTTAAAATTTTAAAAAATGCTACAAATATTTAGTTAAGATAAGTGAACTACACTACATCAAAATCACAGACTAATGATTACATTATTTAAAAATTCATGATATTTAAAACTAAACAAGAGGCCCAAGGGAGGCCACATCACTCACCTGAGTTGCAGAAGAAGGGCTGAAAGTGACCAATTTGTTAGAGGACCTTGAGTACTTGTTTCCTGAAATTCTATGCAGCAGTTGAGGAGAAATCAAAAATGTTACAGCCAATCAGAGCCCTAGTTGGCTATGTTGATCAATCAAACAAGAGGCCCAAGGGGCCCACATTGCTCACCTGAGTTGCAAACAAAGAATAGTAGTGGACAATGGCCCTTGAGTAATTGCTTACTTAAAGGTTTGTGAAAATATGAGCGCCAGTTTTGGAGATGTCAAAAGTCAGCTAATCAGCCATCATGTTTGTTGACCGATCGGCATGAAAAGAACAAACTTTTGGGGTTTTTTTATTATTATTTTTTTAAAAACACCACAGACATGTAAACAATACATAGATAAGGACATTTTTGTATATAAACACCGAACATTGAAGAGTACATGTCAGCCGACCCATGGTCCTAACAAGGATCGAACCAGCAATTATAAGATTACAAGCCCGATGCCCTATCTGCTAGATCACAGCGACAACAAAACACAAACTTGGTAAAGGACCTTCAGTACTTGCTTCCTGTAAGATTTTGTGAAATTCTGTGCCGCAGTTGCAAAGGAAAAGTCAAAAAGGTGTCAGCAAATCAGAACCCTCGGCCACCATATTTGTTGATTACTCAGCATGAAAAACACAAACTTGGTAGAGTACTTACTTCCCGTAAGGATTCTTGAAATTCTGAGCAGCGGTTGCAGAGGAGAAGTCGAAAATGCATCAGCCAATCAGAGCCCTCAGCTGCCATATTTGTTGACTGATTGGCACGAAAAAGACAAACTTGGTAGAGGACCTTGAGTACTTGCTTCCTATTAGGTTTTGTGAAATTCTGTGTAGCGGTTGCAGAGAAGAAGTTGAAAATGTGTCAGCCAATCAGAGCCCTCAGCTGCCATATTTGTTTACCGATCAGCACGAAAAACTTAAACTTGGTAGAGCACCTTGAGTACTTGCTTCCTGTAAGGTTTCCTGAAACTCTGTGCAGGGGTTGCACAGAAGTTGAAAAAGTGTTGGCCAATCAGAGCCCTCAGCGGCCATATTTGTTGACCGATCGGCACGAAAAACACAAACTTGGTAGAGGACCTTTAGTTCTTGCTTCCTGTAAGGTTTGGTGAAATTCTGCAGCAGATGAAGAGAAGATGTCGAAAATGCGTTAGCCAATCAGAGCCCTTGGCACCCATATTTGTTCACAGATCAGAATGAAAAACACAAACTTGGAAATAGACCTTGAGTACTTGCTTCCTGTAAGGTTTCGTGAAATTCTGTGCAGCGGTTGCAGAGCAGAAGTTGAAAATGTGTCAGGCAATCTGAGCCCTCGGCAGCCATATTTGTTGACCAATCTGCACAAAAAAAACTTAGTAGAGGACCTGGAGTACTTGCTTCCTGCAAGGTTTCGTGAAATTATGTGCAGAGGTAAGAGACGTCGCAAATGTGTAAGCCAGTCAGAGCCCTCGGCAGCCAAATTTGTTGACCAAGTGGCACGAAAAACACAATCTTGGTAGAGGACCTTGAGTACTTGCTTCCTGGATGGCTAACGCGCTATACACATACTTGGTAGAGGACCTTGATTACTTGTAAAATTTCTTGAAGTTTTGTGCTTAGATTGTGGAGGAAAAGTTGAAAATAATTCCAATCAGAGCCCTTGGCAGCCATAATTGTTAACCAATCAGCAAGAAAAACACAATTTTGGAAGAGGACCTTGAGCATTTGCTTTCTGTAAGGTTTCGTAGATGTCGAAAAATAGGTCAGCCATATTTGTAGATTGATCAGTATGAAAAACACAAACTTGGTAACCTTGAGTACTTGCTTCTTGTATGGTTTCATGAAATTCTATGCAGCAGTTACAAAGGAGATATCCAAAATGCATCAGCCAATCAGAGCCCTTGCAACCATATTTGTTGACCAACCAGCATATAAAACACATACATGGTCAAGAACCTCAAGTACTTACTTCCTGTAAAGTTTTGTGAAATTTTGTGCAGTGGTTTCAGAGAAGATATCAAAAATGTAAAAAGATGGATGATGCACTACAACAATAGCTCACTTGAGCTTCACCATCTCACTCAGGTGAGCTAAAAAAGATCAAGAGTGTTAAGTTTCAAATTGGCATAAATTTTCTAACCAATGTTTTCTGTTGTGCTCCTTCGTAACACTGGAATGTAACCATAGAGAGTTCAGGACGATCTTGCTGTAATAAACAATGTCCCCGCCACTCACAGTTTCTATAGGACGGTATCTGTGAATATAAATAACATTGTCTTCATAAGAGAAAAAAATTGATCAAAGGATCAATGATACCTCCATCCGGCCTATTTCATATGATAAGAAATCACCTTATAAAGGTATTGGCTATATACAAGAACTGAATTTATTCCCTGTAAGGGTTTTCCTGTAAATGTCCAGAAACAGCAAAGTATTTTAACATCAAAACATTGTAAAAGCAAAATAAGTTTCAAGGGGGATAACTCTGTACCTAATTGAGCAGCATTATCAATATTTAATCTTGCACTGTATTTCTTGGTGTAAAAGCTATAACCAAGAAGTGAATTGATTATCTGTTACGGTTTTTCCTTGTCCCTGTCAGAAAAACCACAAAATATTGAATTTTTCTAAATTTTAAGGGGCATAACTCTGCACATAATTAAGCAATATGAAACATATTCATACTTGACCTGTATTTCTTGATGTAAAAGCTAAATCCAAGAAATAAATTGATAATCTCTGATGGTTTTCCTTTAAGGTATTCAGCCCGTAATACATTTTCAATGAGAATTATCAAAGATACAGATTTTCTATTTCATCATAAAGAATACTTTATACACTAATTTTGCTCATATAAATGAAGCCACTTGTCAACCAATGACTCATGCAATTACATCCGAACATTCCCGATGATAAAATCATCGGTATTTGTCGGAAATGTAGGAATAGTGTAAAGATTTTAACCGGAAGTAACTCTATTAGGGTGCGGGAACCTTAAATATCCAGAAACCACAAAATATTGAAGTTTTTAAGTCTCAAGGGGCATAACTCTGAATGTAATTGAGCAATATGACCCATATTCGAACTTGACCTGTATTTATTCATTTACCGTCTCCGTCGGTGTATTACCCGCTACTTTTTATGGCAATCTGCTAAAAAAAATCTTGAATGCGGTCAATACACTGGTTTAGAATATCGAGACCTTTTTTTCTGAAGGGAGAATTCGTCAATAGATCAATTTTGTAAGTATATTTGACTTTAATTCACGCTACCAGTCCGTGCGTAAGTAAGCAATCGCGTTACAATAACATTTGTCCAAGTATTTACGGTACCTGGTCATCTAAAGTCAGATCGTACAAGTGCATGTACGTTAAATACCTGTATGAGTTTAAACACCTGTCTACCCCGAGGGGTGTTGAACGGAGACAATAGCCTTCACCGGTAGCGGTGCGGTCAAGCATGAAATTGATCTGTCACTTTTGACAGGTGAAGGGGGAAGTAAAATCTTCTCAAATAGGCTTATTCTAACGGTAAATTTCTATGGTCAGTTCAGTTGATTGATACATAATATGGCTGTCAATCCTAATTCTTTCAATCGTACTATTGATTATTTTGTAATCGGTATCTAATTCAAGTCATTACGTTAATATAAATGTTATTAATTTCGGTCCATCAAAGCAATATCGGGCCATCAAAGCGACCACGAAAACTTCTAGTAATTGCTTCACTATTTATTTTTAATTACGGGTACGTTAATAATTCAACTAATTAAGTTACTTATCTAATTAAACTATCGGGCCATCAAAGCGACCACGAAAACTTCTAGTAATTGCTTCACTATTTATTTTTAATTACGGGTACGTTAATAATTCAACTAATTAAGTTACTTATCTAATTAAACTATTTTTTAAAACGGGTACGTTTATATCTACAATTATAATTACCGAGCGGGCCGTTTCTTTGGTGCTTTTAATGTTAACATAGATTAATTTGGGAGAAAACATCGGCGAAATTTCGATTTTTTTAATGCGTATTATTTACTAGATTAGAGTTTTTTCCACGATTTTCAGCGCAATTTTTTGCCTGCGTGATATCTACTCGTGCGGACTTTTTTCGGACGATTACGGTAAAAGCTAAATCCAAGAAATGAATAGATTATCTATAAAGATTTACCTATCAATGTCTGGAAACCACATAATACTGAATTTTTTAAGTTTCAAGGGGCATAACTCTGCACCTAAGTAAGCTGTATGACCCATATTCGAACTTGACCTGTATTTCTTGATGTAAAAGCTGAATTACGAAAGGAATTGATTATCTGTAACAGTTTTCTTTTTTATATAAATGTCCTGAAACTGCATGTGGGACGGACGCACAGCTGCACACACGCATGGACATGTGCATTACTACATGTACATGTATATACCCTTGCCATTTCTTGACAGGGGTGTAATAACACTGGAATGTTAAGGCCAAGTTTAAAGTTTTGAAGATGTCAAAGTTTGGAGGCCAAAATAAAATGTCAGATTGAAAGTCTCAAGGTGAAAACAATGGCATTATAAGAAAGTAACATGTAATTATCATCGCTTATAGCAATACAACTTTAAATTCTACACTTGCTGTAATTTCCATGTTAGTTTTGTTGACTTCCGCGTGGGCGAGCGATTTGTTCTGGCCTTTCTGTAGAATCTCTTCATCACCAGTACCCTGGATACAATACAAAATATGTTTTATTTATAACAAACCTTCAAAATATAGCGCTTTAATATGTACTTGCAAATTTAGCCAAACAATGAATGGAAAATTTTGTATGAAATACAAGTATCTTACCTCGAGTAAGTACTGTACAGGGATAGGAAGTAGATTGTGGAATATCACAGTAGGAGAGAGATGAAACACAAACGTTTTAGCGTCAAGTTTGTCACTCTCATCAAAGTAAATGTTTACTAGCTCCGCTCGAACCTACAAAGTACATGTGTAAGGGAAATAAGCTCAGCAGAAAAATCTAAATGATTATGATGCTTTTGTATCGAATTAAATTTCCAAGAAAACTCGTACATGTATAAATCTATTCTACTCCAGCAAGCAAATGCTTTATTTATTATATATTGTTATAAAGTATATGAATATGACCATAAACAAAACATCTTACACTGATAAAGTAAGGACTATGTCCTTGTTCCCCGGGGCAGGAGATTTGTTTGGTTCCCATGTTTTCTGCTCCTCTCCACGACACTGGGTCCTTGGACATATCAAACCTGTGTATTCAAATCAATAAATTGTACATAAGATACATGTATTATGGCAATAACTATAACATATGCCGGTAATTTTGGACATACACAAACTTTTAAAAAACATTCACAACAAAGAACATCACAAATCTAGCTGTCCTTTTCAACTTCCATGAAGTAAAAGATATCAAGTTTACTTTCAAGTTAGAGATTTAACATACCCTGTGTGGATTGGCTTGAAGAAGAATTCTCCGTTCGGTGTGTATACGGCCTGTAACGGTACGTTGAAGACTTCCCCGGGCTTTAGAACACCACACACCTGTATGTTGGTATCGTCCTTATAGAACACCTCTACAGGGTCCACTAAATGACTCCTCATCTACAGGATATAACATGGTATACTTATTCCTTAATTCAATATCATTATGATGTTAATCCTCTATCCTCATAGCTTCATGTTAATGCTGAAAAATCATAAAAAGTTTGGCCTGCAGTCATCTTTACTCTAGTTTTAAATTAAGTCAAACAGGCATCTAGAATTTTGAACAATGGTATGGAAACTCTCTTTGGGGACATAAAAAAAAATAGATATGCTAAAATGTACAAAAAAGTGCTAGTTTAATTGCTATAATAATTAATTTGGTACTAGACAATTGGCAATAATCCCACAATGATCCATATATCTGGACAATGGACCTGAGAGAGACAATTTTCTGTCCTAGCGGTGTTTGAGTAGTACACACGACTGCCCATGTATCCCCAGGGTATGTCTATCTACAGTGTGTGGTATATATCTACCTGGACAATGGACCTGAGAGAGACAATTTTCTGTCCTAGCGGTGTTTGAGTAGTACACACGACTGCCCATGTATCACCAGGGTATGTCTATCTACAGTATGTGGTATACCAGTATATTTACCTGGACAATGGACCTGAGAGAGACAATTTTCTGTCCTAGATGTCTTTGAGTAGTACACACGACTGCCCATGTATCCCCAGGGTATGTCTATCTACAGTGTGTGGTATATATTTACCTGGACAAAGGACCTGAGAGAGACAATTTTCTGTCCTAGCGGTGTTTGAGTAGTACACACGACTACCCATGTATCACCAGGGTATGTCTATCTACAGTGTGTGGTATATATTTACCTGGACAATGGACCTGAGAGAGACAATTTTCTGTCCTAGATGTCTTTGAGTAGTACACACGACTGCCCGTGTATCCCCAGGGTATGTCTATCTACAGTGTGTGGTATATATTTACCTGGACAATGGACCTGAGAGAGACAATTTTCTGTCCTAGGGGTGTTTGAGTAGTACACACGACTGCCCATGTATCCCCAGGGTATGTCTATCTACAGTGTGTGGTATATAAATTATTTACCTGGACAATGGACCTGAGAGAGACAATTTTCTGTCCTAGCGGTGTTTGAGTAGTACACACGACTGTCCATGTATCACCAGGGTATGACTATCTACAGTGTGTGGTATATATTTACCTGGACAATGGACCTGAGAGAGACAATTTTCTGTCCTAGGGGTGTTTGAGTAGTAAACACGACTGCCTAGTATCCCCAGGGTATGTCTATCTACAGTGTGTGGTATACCGGTATATTTACCTGGACAATGGACCTGAGAGAGACAATTTTCTGTCCTAGCGGTGTTTGAGTAGTACACACGACTACCCATGTATCACCAGGGTATGTCTATCTACAGTGTGTGGTATATATTTACCTGGACAATGGACCTGAGAGAGACAATTTTCTGTCCTAGCGGTGTTTGAGTAGTACACACAACTGCCCATGTATCACCAGGGTATGTCTATCTACAGTGTGTGGTATATATTTACCTCGACAATGGACCTGAGAGAGACAATTTTCTGTCCTAGCGGTGTTTGAGTAGTACACACGACTGCCCATGTATCACCAGGGTATGACTATCTACAGTGTGTGGTATATATTTACCTGGACAATGGACCTGAGAGAGACAATTTTCTGTCCTAGCGGTGTTTGAGTAGTACACACAACTGCCCATGTATCACCAGGGTATGTCTATCTACAGTGTGTGGTATATATTTACCTGGACAATTGACCTGAGAGAGACAATTTTCTGTCCTAGCGGTGTTTGAGTAGTACACACGACTACCCATGTATCACCAGGGTATGTCTATCTACAGTGTGTGGTATATATTTACCTGGACAATGGACCTGAGAGAGACAATTTTCTGTCCTAGGGGTGTTTGAGTAGTACACACGACTGCCCATGTATCCCCAGGGTATGTCTATCTACAGTATGTGGTATACCGGTATATTTACCTGGACAATGGACCTGAGAGAGACAATTTTCTGTCCTAGCGGTGTTTGAGTAGTACACACGACTGCCCATATGTATCACCAGGGTATGTCTATCTACAGTGTGTGGTATATATTTACCTGGACAATGGACCTGAGAGAGACAATTTTCTGTCCTAGCGGTGTTTGAGTAGTACACACGACTGCCCATGTATCCCCAGGGTATGTCTATCTACAGTATGTGGTATACCGGTATATTTACCTGGACAATGGACCTGAGAGAGACAATTTTCTGTCCTAGCGGTGTTTGAGTAGTACACACGACTGCCCATGTATCACCAGGGTATGTCTATCTACAGTGTGTGGTATATATTTACCTGGACATTGGACCTGAGAGAGACAATTTTCTGTCCTAGCGGTGTTTGAGTAGTACACACAACTGCCCATGTATCACCAGGGTATGTCTATCTACAGTGTGTGGTATATATTTACCTGGACAATGGACCTGAGAGAGACAATTTTCTGTCCTAGCAGTGTTTGAGTAGTACACACGACTACCCATGTATCACCAGGGTATGTCTATCTACAGTGTGTGGTATATATTTACCTGGACAATGGACCTGAGAGAGACAATTTTCTGTCCTAGGGGTGTTTGAGTAGTACACACGACTGCCCATGTATCCCCAGGGTATGTCTATCTACAGTATGTGGTATACCGGTATATTTACCTGGACAATGGACCTGAGAGAGACAATTTTCTGTCCTAGCGGTGTTTGAGTAGTACACACGACTGCCCATGTATCACCAGGGTATGTCTATCTACAGTGTGTGGTATATATTTACCTGGACAATGGACCTGAGAGAGACAATTTTCTGTCCTAGCGGTGTTTGAGTAGTACACACGACTGCCCATGTATCACCAGGGTATGTCTATCTACAGTGTGTGGTATATATTTACCTGGACAATGGACCTGAGAGAGACAATTTTCTGTCCTAGCGGTGTTTGAGTAGTACACACGACTGCCCATGTATCACCAGGGTATGTCTATCTACAGTATGTGGTATATATTTACCTGGACAATGGACCTGAGAGAGACAATTTTCTGTCCTAGCGGTGTTTGAGTAGTACACACGACTGCCCATGTATCACCAGGGTATGTCTATCTACAGTGTGTGGTATATATTTACCTGGACAATGGACCTGAGAGAGACAATTTTCTGTCCTAGCGGTGTTTGAGTAGTACACACGACTGCCCATGTATCACCAGGGTATGTCTATCTACAGTGTGTGGTATATATTTACCTGGACAATGGACCTGAGAGAGACAATTTTCTGTCCTAGCGGTGTTTGAGTAGTACACACGACTGCCCATGTATCACCAGGGTATGTCTATCTACAGTGTGTGGTATATATTTACCTGGACAATGGACCTGAGAGAGACAATTTTCTGTCCTAGCGGTGTTTGAGTAGTACACACGACTGCCAATGTATCACCAGGGTATGTCTATCTACAGTGTGTGGTATATATTTACCTGGACATTGGACGTGAGAGAGACAATTTTCTGTCCTAGCGGTGTTTGAGTAGTACACACGACTACCCATGTATCACCAGGGTATGTCTATCTACAGTATGTGGTATATATTTACCTGGACATTGGACCTGAGAGAGACAATTTTCTGTCCTAGCAGTGTTTGAGTAGTACACACGACTACCCATGTATCACCAGGGTATGTCTATCTACAGTGTGTGGTATATATTTACCTGGACAATGGACCTGAGAGAGACAATTTTCTGTCCTAGGGGTGTTTGAGTAGTACACACGACTGCCCATGTATCCCCAGGGTATGTCTATCTACAGTATGTGGTATACCGGTATATTTACCTGGACAATGGACCTGAGAGAGACAATTTTCTGTCCTAGCGGTGTTTGAGTAGTACACACGACTGCCCATGTATCACCAGGGTATGTCTATCTACAGTGTGTGGTATATATTTACCTGGACAATGGATCTGAGAGAGACAATTTTCTGTCCTAGCGGTGTTTTAGTAGTACACACGACTGCCCATGTACCAGGGTATGTCTATCTACAGTGTGTGGTATATATTTACCTGGACAATGGACCTGAGAGAGACAATTTTCTGTCATAGCGGTGTTTGAGTAAAACACACGACTGCCCATGTATCACCAGGGTATGTCTATCTACAGTGTGTGGTATATATTTACCTGGACAATGGACCTGAGAGAGACAATTTTCTGTCCTAGCGGTGTTTGAGTAGTACACACGACTGCCCATGTATCACCAGGGTATGTCTATCTACAGTGTGTGGTATATATTTACCTGGACAATGGACCTGAGAGAGACAATTTTCTGTCCTAGCGGTGTTTGAGTAGTACACACGACTGCCCATGTATCACCAGGGTATGTCTATCTACAGTGTGTGGTATATATTTACCTGGACAATGGACCTGAGAGAGACAATTTTCTGTCCTAGCGGTGTTTGAGTACTACACACCACTGCCCATGTATCACCAGGGTATGTCTTGTGGTTGATTTGGTAAAACCTTTTCTCATCTCGTTTGATGGTCACCTCTCTTGTTGCGTTGTATTGTTCTACCTATATTGTGTGTGTAAAGATTGAAATAAAAGTTTAATCTCACTTGATACATGTACATACATGTACAAAACTTCACAAGAAAGTATAGCTAGATTATACCGCTTTATCCTTAAATAATAACTTGAAATGAAGGTCACAAGTTAAGTGTTCATTATTAAGTCATTGTCTAACTTACATTTATGTGCTTTTGTGAAACCAATTCCCTAATACTGAAAGCAAATTCTAACCTATAGCTGTATAACATACAAATAAGTAGTTACCTGGAAGATGAACTTTTTCTCGTCGCCCTCCTGAGCGGCTTTGATCACACTGGCTTGACGTGACAGAGCTTTCTGCTTACCAAACAATTCTATAATCCTGTTTGGACTCATCTGGACCTTCCCATTATTGGCATCGGACGGCATCTGTTATATACGAGATAATACAACTGACTTACAAACAATTATCTGTACTTAAACCATGTATACTACTGAATTAGAACATTTATAATATCTTAGATAGTTTACAAAAATAAATAATAAAGTGAATAAAAACATACATATTACACCACATCAGATGTGGACAGTATTGGCTGACAGAGAGGACACTTAGAATTTCCTTAAGTTTTGCCATTAGGGGACTAATACAATGTGAGTATTTATAATGTAAACATATAACATAACAAACCTGGAAGGTATTATCTAGCTTCATGAGGATTTCTAAGCCTGTATGGTTCTGTATGACGTATGGTGCCAGCACAGCACCTGCTTTCTCTCGCGGCTCTACAAGGTTATAAGCTTCTCCGAAAGCCTAAAATAGAATTCAAATTACCAAAAAGTTTCTTTTTCATTTTCTTATCAGAACTTTAATTTTGATTTTAAATATACAACTTATATAATAATATGTAACTCTTGAAACATAAGGAAACTTCACACCTCACAAAAATTTGTTAACATTATTCATAAAAGTGGAACAGGAAAGCTGACACTGTTACAAAGATTGACCATTCTCTAGATCATAAATAACAGTGATATTATACATATTTATGTACATGTACCTTGGATAAGTTAGTAAGGACCTCCAGGCAGGTTTTACTCATCATTAGTTGTAGATCGTCCTGAGATCTGACGTTAATAGACATCTTAGGAGGCTGCATTTGTATAGTGGCAGAATCCTCATCCTCTCCCTCCTCTACTGGTGGGAGGTCATCATTCATCGTCACCTGTAATGTTATCATCATCATTATCAGTCAGATCATATATAGTGTACAGTACTGAGATCTGACGTTAATAGACATCTTAGGCAGGGAGTAAAATTAGCACTCGCCCAGTTGCCATTGGCGACCATTTTCACGACTGGGCGACTAAAACTTTGACCAACAGTCGCCCAGATGGCGAGTAAGATATATCGTAAATGTCGGTTTCAATTACATAACACTTCTATACTCTGTTGAGTGAGTTCTTATTCACATCTTGCCTTACAAGATAGATTTAAATCTGTTTCGCATGACTGGCTACAGTAGGGAGCTTTCGAGTGGCCAACAATGGGATTAAAGTGATCATGTTACCGTTATGATAAGGGGATTGATAGCAGACGATTTTTAAAGACTCTTTGAATATTTAAAAAAAAAAGGAAAATAAGTCATCAGGCATTTATTCAACAATGGATTTACAACTTCATTAGTTTAATAGCAATCAGCAACCATATTTTATCCTTCACATTTTCTTCAAACTGAATGGCAATCAAGTGCGAATTCACAGGTTGGGACCCCTGGAATAACAAAAAAACTTTTTCAGGGTGGAGGGAGGAGGGGTAGAACCCCTGGAATTTGTCCCTAAATCCTTATGTTTCAGGTGAGTGGGGAGGTATGGGACCTGACTCCCAGTGGAATTTGCATTATAATCCTTATTTTTCAATTATTACTTGAAATGAATGTGCCCTAAAAAAAAGTTGGGCCCCTAATTTTCAAGCTGTGCCCCTAAATTTCATTTTCTAGGGGCCCAGCTGGCCCCTAAGTCCTGCAGCCAATTTTACTCCCTGTTAGGGGGCTGCATGTGTATAGTGGCAGAATCCTCATCCTCCCCCTCCTCTACTGGTGGGAGGTCATCATTCATTGTCACCTTACTATCATCATCATCATTTTGATGATCGTTTCTCATTGTAGTATAAGAGTATAGATAGTTAACTCTAACTGTAGGTCACATTTCCTTATTTTAACAGAGTCTATAACAGGTTGTAGGTACTCCCATACTGACAGTTTTTCTTTATAGTATAAGAGTGTAGATAGTTGCCTTTAGCTGTAGGTCACATTTCCTTATTTTACTGGAGTCTATAGCAGGTTGTAGGTACTCCCTTACTGACAGTTTCTTGTTATAGTATAAGAGTGTAGATAGTTACCTCTAACTGGAGGTCCCATTTCCTTCTTTTACCAGAGTCAACCACAGGTTCTAGTAGATACTCCCATACAGACAGTTTCTCGTTATAGTATTAAAGTATAGATAATTACCTCTAACTGGAGGTCCCATTTCCTTCTTTTACCAGAGTCTACCACAGGTTCTAGTAGGTACTCCCATACAGACAGTTTCTCGTTATAGTATTAAAGTATAGATAGTTACCTCTAACTGGAGGTCCCATTTCCTTCTTTTACCAGAGTCTACCACAGGTTCTAGTAGGTACTCCCATATAGACAGTTTCTCGTTATAGTATTAAAGTATAGATAGTTACCTCTAACTGGAGGTCCCATTTCCTTCTTTTACCAGAGTCTACCACAGGTTCTAGTAGGTACTCCCATACAGACAGTTTCTCATTATAGTATGCCACCTCAAGCTTAAGGCTACTCTCCACTGACAGCTACAGAACAGTATCATAAAAAAATTATGATCGCTGAGCAATGTAAGTCCCCTACCGGCATAAATTTATGTCCTGCAACTCTGCCCAGAACTCATTAATTAAACATGAATTTAAACTTAATGTCCGTGCAGCTCACATCAGAAATAAGAAAACTGAGGATTTATCTCCTTTTTCGACGAAAGTCGAACTTGCTCTGCGTAACCTATCCAAGACTAAGCTGTGTATCAAAGGAGCTAATAAGATAAGATGTAAAATCTGCCCTAAAAAGTGGAATTTTGAAAATGGAGATTTTAAGAAAAATTGTCTACTAAATTAATACCAATAAAGTATCCCATAAAACTCTGAAGTTTTTTGAGATCTATTATGCATAATATTGCTAATATTTGGGTAAAAACTTGTCTTTTTCCCATAGAAATCAATAGAAAACGGAAACATTTTTTTTAACCTTGTTCCCCCCGCAGATACGGAATACCACTTATACTGGAGGTGTATATCCATGATACAAATTTTCTGGAAAAGTGGGGTTCTGTATCTCTGGGGGGAACACTACCCCAGAGATGAAAAACCAATAAAATGTTATGATCGCTGAGCGACATAGTCCCCTACCGGCGGCATATATTTATGTCCTGCAACTCTGCCTATGAATTACTCTTCAATTAAACATATATGAGTTTAAATTAAACTTACTGTCTGTGCAGCTCAGTTCTGAGGTTTTATCTGCTTAATCGATTCGAAAAAGAGGTCAAGCATGATGAAAGTTGAACTTGCTCTGTAGCTATCCAAGACTAAGCTGAGTATCAAATTTCACCTGAATATCTCTATTTGCTGCAGAAAGAAGTCTGGAAAACTGACAAAAACTGAATTTTCCAAGTCATAAAGGGGCATAACTCCTCGAAAAATAGGTCAAGCGTGACATAAGTCGAACTTGCTCTGTAACTATCCAAGACCAAGCTGTGTATCAAATTTCATCTGAATATCTTCATCCGTTGCAGAAAAAAAGTCCAGAAAACTGACAAAAACTTAATTTTCCAAGTTATAGAGGGGCATAACTCCTTGAAAAATAGGTCAAGCGTGACGAAAGTCAAACTTGCTCTGTAACTATTCAAGACCAAACTGTGTATCAAATTTCATCTGAATATCTCCATCCGTTGCAGAAAAAAGTCCGGAAAACTGACAAAAACTGAATTTTCAAAGTCATTAAGGGGCATAACTCCTTGAAAAATGGGTCAAGCGTGATGAAAGTCAAACTTGCTCTGTAACTATCCAGGACCAAGCTGTGTATCAAATTTCATCTGAATATCTCCATCCGTTGCAGAAAAAAGTCCGGAAAACTGACAATAAAACACCGCTAAAGACGGTATGGCCGGATTGCAAAGTAAGTTTTTGTCACCAACTGGGTCGTCACTAAGTCAAATATTACAGCATACATTGAGAGGTCTTGTCAGAGGCAATCTACATGTATAATATAAAGTTTCTACTGTATACAGTTCCTTAGATTTTGCTTAAACCAGGAACTTGATCCAAAGTCTTTAACTAGGTCAAAGTCCAAGGTCAAGGTCACTAGGTCCAATGTTACGGCATAAATTGAAAAGTCTCGTGATGGGCAACCTAAATGTATAATATAAGGTTTCTACTGCATAAAGTTCCTTAGATTTTGCTTAAACCAAGAACTTTAACCAAAATCTTTAACTAGGTCAATGTTCAAGGTCAAGGTCACTGGGTCAAATATTACTGCATAAATTGAAAGGTCTCAACATGGGCAACCTACATGTATAATATAAAGTTTCTACTGCATACAGTTCCTTAGATTTTGCTTAAACCAGAAACTTTAACCAAAATCTTTAACTAGGTCAAAGTCCAAGGTCAAAGTCACTAGGTCCAATGTTATGGCATAAATTGAAAGGTCTCATCATGGACAACCTACATGTATAATATAAGGTTTCTACTGCATACAGTTCCTTAGATTTTGCTTAAACCAGAAACTTTAACCAAAATCTTTAACTAGGTCAAAGTCCAAGGTCAAGGTCACTAGGCCCAATGTTACGGCATAAATTGAAAGGTCTCATCATGGACAACCTACATGTATAATATAAGGTTTCTACTGCAAACAGTTCCTTAGATTTTGCTTAAACCAGAAACTTTAACCAAAATCTTTAACTAGGTCAAAGTCCAAGGTCAAGGTCACTAGGTCCAATGTTACGGCATAAATTGAAAGGTCTCATCATGGGCAACCTAAATGTATAATATAAGGTTTCTACTGCATAAAGTTCCTTAGATTTTGCTTAAACCAAGAACTTTAACCAAAATCTTTAACTAGGTCAACGTTCAAGGTCAAGGTCACTGGGTCAAATGTTACTGCATAAATTGTAAGGTCTCATCATGGGCAACCTAAATGTATAATATAAGGTTTCTACTGCATACAATTCCTTAGATTTTGCTTAAACCAGAAACTTTAACCAAAATCTTTAACTAGGTCAAAGTCCAAGGTCAAGGTCACTAGGCCCAATGTTACGGCATAAATTGAAAGGTCTCATCATGGGCAACCTAAATGTATAATATAAGGTTTCTACTGCATACAGTTCCTTAGATTTTGCTTAAACCAGAAACTTTAACCAAAATCTTTAACTAGGTCAAAGTCCAAGGTCAAGGTCACTAGGTCCAATGTTATGGCATAAATTGAAAGGTCTCATCATGGGCAACCTAAATGTATAATATAAGGTTTCTACTGCATACAGTTCCTTAGATTTTGCCTCAACCAGAAACTTTAACCAAAATGTTGACGGCAGACGGACAGACGGACAGACGGACGGACGGACGGACATCGTCAATCTATAGACCGGAATTGCTTTGCAATCCGGCCAAAAACTGAATTTTCCAAGTCATTAAGGGGCATAACTCCTCGAAAAATGGGTCAAGCGTAATGAAAGTCAAACTTGCTCTGTAACTATCCAAGACCAAGCTGTGTATCAAATTTCATCTGAATATCTCCATCCGTTGCAGAAAAAAGTCCGGAAAACTGACAAAAACTGAATTTTCCAAGTCATCAAGGGGCATAACTCCTCGAGAAATGGGTCAAGCGTGACGAAAGTCAAACTTGCTCTGTAACTATCCAAGACGAAGCTGTGTATCAAATTTCATCTGAATATCTCCATCCGTTGCAGAAAAAAGTCCGGAAAACTGACAAAAACTGAATTTTCCAAGTCATCAAGGGGCATAACTCCTGGAAAAATGGGTCAAGCGTAATGAAAGTCAAACTTGCTCTGTAACTATCCAAGACGAAGCTGTGTATCAAATTTTATCTGAATATCTCCATCCGTTGCAGAAAAAAGTCTGGAAAACTGACAAAAACTGAATTTTCCAAGTCATCAAGGGGCATAACTCCTCGAAAAATGGGTCAAGCGTAATGAAAGTCAAACTTGCTCTGTAACTATCCAAGACCAAGCTGTGTATCAAATTTCATCTGAATATCTCCATCCGTTGCAGAAAAAAGTCCGGAAAACTGACAAAAACTGAATTTTCCAAGTCATCAAGGGGCATAACTCCTTGAAAAATGGGTCAAGCGTGACGAAAGTCAAACTTGCTCTGTAACTATGCAAGACCAAGCTGTGTATCAAATTTCATCTGAATATCTCTATCCGTTGCAGAAAAAGTTCCGGAAAACTGATATTCGGACAGACGGACAGACGGAGGGACAGACGGACGGACAGACAGACGGACAGACAGACTGAGAGGAAACTAAGAGTCCCCTTCGGCGTTGCCGGTAGGGGACTAAATAAGGAAGGGGGTTGCATTTGTTAAAGAATCAATCTTTAATATAATTAAATATGGAAAACCAAAAAAGGAAGGGGGTTGCATTTGTTAAAGAATCAATCTTTTTAAAAGAACATTAAATATGGAAAATTTGACTATTTTTCCTCCTTAATCCATAAAAAAAATGTGTTCTAATTATGATCAAATGAAATGTACAACAATTAGGAACGAAATAAGCAGGAGCGATGTGGATTTCTCCGCTAATGTGTATTTTGAGCTAAAAAGCTTCTATTATAGCAATTACATACAAAATAAGACTGTATTTTGAGTTCCGGATTTCAATATTTACATATTAGAGGAAATAGAACTTTCGAAATGTATTTCTGATATACAATGTAGATGTATTTGTATCTTTTAGTTAATATTTATCCATTTCAGGCAAAATATTCTAAAATTTCTACGTTTATGGTCGATATTATCAGTTTTATTATCTGAGTACCCCCTTCCTCTTTGGACCTTCATTTCAGAATCTTGGGAGTATTTCATCGAAAAGTAAAACATACAAAAACACTTCAAATACATTTTGTTTCAATAATGATTATCTTTTGTCTGCATATTTACCGTCATGTGGAAGAAACATGGTACGAGATTTAGGGCTAAAAACGGCCCTTATCTGATCAGCTCCTTTCACCTGAATATCTCTATTTGTTACAGAAAAAAGTCTGGAAAACTGACATAAACTCAAGGGGCATAACTCCTCGAAACATAAGTCAAGCGTGACGGAAGTTGAACCTGCTCTGGAACTATCCAAGACTAAGCTTTGTATCAAATTTCACCTGAATATCTCTATTTGTTACAGAAATAAGTCTGTAAAATTGACAAAAACTGAATTTTGCAAGTCAACAAGGGGCATAACTCCTTGAAAAATAGGGCAAGTGTGACGAGAGTCAAACTTACTCTGTATCAATCCAAGACCAAGCTGTGTATCAAATTTCACTTGAATATGTGCATGTGTTACAGAATAAAGTCTGGAAAACTGAACATTGGACAAACAAACTGATGGATGGACAGACAGACCGAGAGGAAACTAAGAGTCCCCTTCGGCGATGCCGGTAGGGGACTAAAAATTCTGTCATTCATTGAAGATTTACATGTGGTAAGATATTTCATACCAAGTCTTCTTTAACAGTCTACTTTATAACTCATCACATACTTAATGATCATCATGAATACATGTAACTCAATATTTATCCTTTTCAATAAAATTCTACACCACATAACATAATTATAAAAGACACTTTTTAAAAGTAAATTTTGTATTTATAATTGAGATTCAAACTTCTTCTTTGCAGGAAAAGTCTCCCTTATTAATTCATGAATCAGCTGTCAGGGAGCACAGTGAATTCTACACAAGACTAGGTAAGTAAAGAGAAAGTAAAGAAATAAGAAACCTTTACCTGAGATGACCAATCTTTCACCTCCCCTTGGAAGGAAGAGTCCACTATTAAAAGTGGAACAGTCCGTTTACCTACTCCTCCTTCCAGTTTCACAGTTATTGTAGGTACTTTTACTATCAGCTGTAAATAAAACAGATAAATATTCTATATAAAATATCTTTAATATGATTCAGTAGGTTGGAGTCAAAATTCTTTGTATGATTTATAAATAGATATACATCAAGTGACCATATTTCGCCGTATTTTTCGTACATTTCTTCAAAACTCTCAAAACTTGGAGGCCAATTCAATAATTGATTTCACTAGAATTTAATATAACTCCATTCTTGATTGAAAAACTGCAAAAAGAATTTATTTTATGCAATTCATTGTTTCCTTATAAAACGTCAAAATATTTCGTTTCCATGTTTTCGGGGGGTGACCATATTTTGCCGTTTTTTGTCGATATGTATCTTATTTACACACAAACGGACAAAATTGTGATTTTATTTTCAGGAAATATTTCATCGCCACTACTTCTATGAAATCATGCCAAATAAAATGTTTTCTTTTTTTGGTTTTTCTAAAAATTCCGGATGTTCATGTCTAAAATTTGGTGTTTTTCGTTAAATTTTCCCCATTCTGTGGTATTTTTTGTCAAAATTGAGTGCAGGATATATCACAATCTGTTAAAACATGACTACTACGGTCATAATTGAAAGGATATTGAAAAATAAACTTGACGAACATTTCCGATAACCAGTGAGAAGCAATTAACTATGAAACGGCGAAATATGGTCACCGGCGAAATATGGTTCCTTGCTCTACATTACTCATCTGAAGGTAAAAGAGAAAAAAATTGTTTAAGATTTACATTTTCCATCCTCTAATTCTATTTTCTGAGAGCAAAATATATATTTCTTACATCAGTTCTTGAAATATGTGAGCGAAAAAATTAGGGAAAATATTTTAATGAAGTAATAAACATGTCAAACACAAAAAGCAAATGACAAACAAAGGAAGGGTTAGGAATCAAATTATGAAATACTTTGATATAAATGAGTACATGAACGCTTATAAACTCAGTATAACATGATAATATTCTTGTAATATGGATTTTTTTTTGGTCTACCTAATTGTCTTAATTTAATTTGCCACTAGAAAATACAACCTATTATATCCTGAGCTTTGACATTTTACACATTTATCATAAATCTATGGTATCTCTTGCTATAAACTGACTACACAATCATTTCTCGCACATTGGATAGGCTTATTCCCCTTTTCAGCAGTGCTGGAGAATTTAACCCGGCACCCCTGATCCGGCACTGTTAATTGTTCCTTTATGACATCACAGACAAACTGACGTAAGTTATTTCACGTGCACATACATTTAGCATGACGTTCAGTCATTCTGATGCGTAAACAAGGGGACTTTGAAGGTTTCAATGTGCAAGAAAAATAATCAAGCACCACATTTGAGTTCCGGATAGAAAAATATCAGTCTCAGGTGGGATCATCAACATCCTAACCACAGCTAACGCCTCGATTGGGACTTGATCAATCCCTCCCTCAACTGATATTTTTCTATCCGGAACTCAAAGTGATGCTAGATTCTATTTATCTACAACTCTGTTTCATGGCCAACAGGAGCTTTCACAAAAGTTCTT
Organism: Pinctada fucata; assembly: GCA_028142955.1. Classification (NCBI taxonomy): domain Eukaryota; kingdom Metazoa; phylum Mollusca; class Bivalvia; order Pterioida; family Pteriidae; genus Pinctada; species Pinctada fucata. Next base: position 70,757,849 of record AP027105.1, on the reverse strand, counting down.
TCGAAAAAATTAAGGAATTTTTGTATTTTTCATCATTGAATAAAAGGTATTAAAGGTTCTCCATTAAATTGTTTTCTAATATCATTTTTAATACTAAATATAAATTCAGAAACAAAACTTTGCTAAACCAAGTTAGAATGTAGAACTAAGCAATCAAAAGTTATGAAAATTCCTGAAATTTTTCTTAAGAATTTTTATGAAACAGGCTGCAGGACCAATTCTGATCAATGAAGTAATTTGTTTCTACAAGTAATTCTTGCATAATGATTTAGTGCATGTCCAACCTAGTATGTATACTATATACCTTTCACAATATCTTTAAAAGTATGTGAATGATCTATTACGCAACTGTTAATGTCAAGAATACATTTTCTCTCCAATCAATAAAATAAATGGGAGAGCCGAAAACTTTAAAATCACTTAGTCTCCAAATAGATTTTAAAAGAAATTAAAATAAAAAAATTCAAGATTTGACAGTATACTTATGATAAATAACTATGCCATTGACAATGAGCTTGGTGAAGCAGGGGTAAGTATAAGGGATGCACACATCACATGTTAAACAATCACGACTTCTGGAACAAACCATGAACACTTTGTCATAACTTTATCTTAGTATACGATGTATACACAAGACTTGTGAAATTGGTAAGGGATAGATAAACTAATTGTGCTTTTGTTGTTAAGATTGTTTGTTTACATTGCTGGTTATTTCATACATAAAATATCATGATATACTTGTATTCCAAATTATTTCCAACACTTCTTTTACTCAAGTATCTTTCCTTAAATAGCTATATCAGCTACAACAATAAATTACCTTATCAATTTGACTTGGAATGGGGCAGCTAACTGGAGTATTCAAATACATGTAACACTCACTGTGAGCAGAGGGAGCTTTAGATGTTCTTATTATGTATATTGTAAATAACCCTCACTTCCCTTATCAGATCAAAGCGACTCTTCATGAAATACCCTACATCAAGACATTGGATACAAATTCAAATTTGTGTATTGGGTAGGTTAAAGACTGGGAAAATAATTTCATCCCCCTTAGTTTAAAATATGATCATAGAATAAAAAAATTCTTCATGCACAAATTATCAGGTTACATTTATACTTGGTGCGAGTAGATCAACAGATTGACCATAAAACATAAGCTTAGGGCAATTACTGTGACAGATACCAAACAAACTGATACCAAATAGACTTACATGCAGGGCAAAGAAATAGATACAATAACATTGATACAGGTGTAAACACTCTAAATGATGTCAATGTAATAATGACAATTAACATTCCTAGGCTAGTAATGCCATAGTAACCAAAGAAACGTAATATTCTATATAATCCAACTGGAGAAACATTGCATGCGTTTGTATGGTTACTTTACCGTCTCATGATTACTCTGAAAATATCACATACATTAGTAAGTATAGACGAGTCACTGTATATAGAATGTGGACTAATACAGCCTTTACATCATGAAGTTACAATAGTAAGTACAGACGAGTCACTGTATATAGAATGTGGACTAATACAGCCTTTACATCATGAAGTTACGATGGTAAAATGCACAGAAATAGTATCAAGAGTAAACAGCACAGAATGTATAGTCATGTGACCTTCAATCTTGACAATAGGGTCATTCTAGTTGAAATAGTGATCAGTTGTAAGAAGCTCTTAGAAATACTTAATGCAACTGTCTGTTACCTTGGCCTTTGACCTTGACATTCCTCTTGATATTTGATCCTTTATGGTCAGTGTGAAGATGCCATGCCAATAAGAACTTAGAGACAGACAGAAATAATATGTCCGTCTTTCAAAACCTCCTAATCATAGTGTTTAAAGTCGTTATCATAGTCAGATAACATTCTGGCAAGAGTGATTGTGCTATGGAAAATAGTTAAATATCTTTTCACAACAACTTAATTCTCTATGTTAAGATCTCACAAGCTTTTCACATTAAAGTCAGTGTTATAGGACAGTGTGCAAAGTGCCAATCAGGAGAACAAATACATATTTGATAGTGTTAAAACTCGGTGAAATCAAACTTAAACATACATCCAGTTTGTATGAGTCCTGAGGAGAAATGTCATACAATATAAAGTACGTCATAACTTGGTGAGATTTCATGCAGTTGCAAGTGTTTAATAAAATATGTAGTGATAAATTATACTGATAACTTTATCAATTATGCTTTATAACTAGAAGATAACCCCTGAAAGGCATAACCAGTTCTTTTTAAGAGATCTGAGGTACAATTACTCAAAATGCAGTATCAGAATACAAGTACAATATTTACATACAGATATAGAGGAACTAAAGAGATCCTTTATTACATACAGTATAAAATGATTTCCACCAGACTTGGCAATGGGAAGTAAATAAGGCAAGGGGATGTAAATCCACATGCTACAAGGTGACCTCATATTAAAATTTGTAATTATACCCCTTCTGTATATGCCTTACTATCCACATCCTCTGTTAAATAGGAACTAAATCCTGCAGGTATTCTAATTTGTCACCCTTTACCCCACTTTTTCTCTTCTCCAACCCTGATCCTTACAAACCTTTACCTATTAACATAGACAATGAACATGTATATAAATCCTCACCATCTCTCCCCTGCTGTCCACATCCTCAGCTTTAGCCACCAAGTCCTCAAGGTCCTCCTCCTCTTCTACCTCAGCTGCCTCCTCGGTCCTCACAAACCAGTAATTACTCTCTGATACCTTCTTGATTTCCCATAATCCCTCAGGAATCTTCTCCTTCTTTTCCTCTGTGTCTTCCTACCATAAAGTTGACATTCATTATTACTTTATACCCTTTTTGCCTTAAACCTGTCCAAAGTCGTAGCAGTAAATATGACTTGAACTTTTAACCTTTTGTGTCTGTAAATTTCTCTATTTAGCACCGAGTCAAAATCATAAAGTATATATAGGAGCTGATAAGATAAGACGTAAAATCTGCCATGGAAAGTCGAATCTTGAAAACAGAAATTTCTATATTTTTTTTTATTTTTGGTAAAATGATACATATACCAGATCCTATCATAATCTGAAGTCATTTTATATTTGCTAGTCATTTTATATTTGCTTTGCCTAATATTGCTCATATTTTGGTAAAAACGAGTCTTTATCCCATAGAAATCAACAGAAAACAGAACATGTTGTAGGACATTGTACTTCACCCTCCCCCTCACACAGAAAATGTGCAAGAGCTAAGTTCATTTCTACATCAATGTGTGTTTCGTGACATTGTAGCCCTTGAATACAAAATGAGACTGTATCTAAAGTTCCGAATTTCATAATTACCGACAAAAGGACATATAGCGCTTTTAATCTATATGTATTCCAAATATTCAATTAAGACATCTTTGATGTCTAATAGTAAATACATGTTAAAATAGTCTAAACTTTCTTTTTTTTTTTGGTTGATACTATCAGTTTTTGAATATGAGGTAGCCCTTACCTATTCCAAACTGTAATTTTAGAATCAAACTTTACACCTCAAACTCGTCATCTTTTTTTTTATTACATTCAGACCATACCTCTTTCTTAGCAAGGCCCTCGGATATTTTGGCAACAGTTCTGATGGTGGCTGGTGAGATGTTCATAATGAGATCACTGGTACTGATGTCCATATGGGCTCCTTTACCGTACGGTGTCTTACTGTAGAACGACACGTCACACGGAGAAAGGATCTACATAACAAAAACATTAACATGACATTAAACTATAACATAACACTGGCACTGATGTCCATATGGGCTCCTTTACCATATGGTGTCTTACTGTAGAACAACACGTCACACGGAGAAAGGATCTACATAACGAAAACATTAACATGACATTAAACTATAACATAACACTGGCATTGATGTCCATATGGGCTCCTTTACCGTACGGTGTCTTACTGTAGAATGACACGTCACACGGAGAAAGGATCTACATAATGAAAACATTAACATGGCATTAAACTTGTCCATATGGGCTCCTTTATCGTATGGTGTCTTACTGTAGAATGACACGTCACACGGAGAAAGGATCTACATAATGAAAACATTAACATGGCATTAAACTTGTCCATATGGGCTCCTTTATCGTATGGTGTCTTACTGTAGAATGACACGTCACACGGAGAAAGGATCTACATAATGAAAACATTAACATGGCATTAAACTTGTCCATATGGGCTCCTTTATCGTATGGTGTCTTACTGTAGAATGACACGTCACACGGAGAAAGGATCTACATAATGAAAACATTAACATGGCATTAAACTTGTCCATATGGGCTCCTTTATCGTATGGTGTCTTACTGTAGAATGACACGTCACACGGAGAAAGGATCTACATAATGAAAACATTAACATGGCATTAAACTTGTCCATATGGGCTCCTTTATCGTATGGTGTCTTACTGTAGAATGACACGTCACACGGAGAAAGGATCTACATAATGAAAACATTAACATGGCATTAAACTTGTCCATATGGGCTCCTTTATCGTATGGTGTCTTACTGTAGAACGACACGTCACATGGAGAAAGGATCTACATAATGAAAACATTAACACAAAATAATAAGATCACTGGTACATATGGGCTCTTTTACCATACGGTGCATTACTGTAGAACGACATCTAACACGGACACAAGATTGCCATAACGAATAAAATAAGAATAACATTTAACTATAACAAAGTAATATGAACAGATGACTGGTACTGATGTCCATGTGGGCTCCTTTACCGTACGGTGTCTTACTGCGGCACAGAATCTATTAGAAAAAGCATAGGGTAATCAAAGATTACATAGCTCACCTATATAGGTTTTTGTCAGAAACCAGGTTAAAGTTTTTGAGAAGTAGGTCAAAGTCCAAGGTCAAGGTCACAAGGTCAAAGGTCATGGTCTCAAATGAAAGGTATCTACATGTGAAATATCAAAGCCCTACCCCTTATAATTCAAGAGATATAGTCCAGGTTAAAGTTTTGTCTACGGACGACAACGACGCCGAGGGTATGGCATTAGCTCTCCGGACTTTTTCATCCCAGCGAGCTAAAAATAGTGTCAATTTTCCTTGATGGAAACATTGCCTGACCAGCATCTGTACCATACATTGAACCAAATTTCTCCCACTTAAGACTGAAAACTCTCAAATTTTACTGGGATGAGATAAATCAATCTCACCATGTGATGTCATAGCTACCAAAGTAACGTTATGCAAATAAGGCAACAAACAGGCAATTTTAAGATAGGTTGTTTTTTCTACTAGACACCACAGTGAGGGAGTGATAGCTAATTCTCAACCCTTGCATAAAAATTTTGCTTGTCCATAACTCAGCAAGCCTCCTCATGTCTCCTCATGGACTTGCAAAATTTGTACACACAGGTTGAGAAATCGCCATCCCTCCCTCACAGTAGTGTAAGATTATATCAATCTCAGATGCATCACCCACAAAAGTTTGCTTGATGAAGGACTTAAAGTAACTTGGAAATGGAGATGTTTCATTTCACTTTACCTGGTCACTCATGCATAACATATAGGTCAGATGCAGCATCTGTATCATGCATTGCACATTTTCAGGTGCATCATCCACTAAAGTTTGGTTCATCTAGGTATTATGATGTCGGTAATGGATGTGTCCCATTTTACATAACCTGGTCACTCAATCATGAAATATGGGTCATATGCAGCATGTATACCATGCATTGTAGTATGGGACCATAGATACATCATCTTTATAAGTTTGGATGATGGAGGACATAAAGGAGGCTGGGAATTGAGGTGTACCTAATTCCTTAAGCTGTAATGAAAAAATATTTCATACTCCGAGGTCAAGGCATCACGGTCAAAAATATTTAGTATCCATGGAAAGGTCTTGTCACATGGAATACACATGTGAAATATTGAGGCCCTATCACTTACCATTCAAATGTATGGCCAAGGTTAAAGTTTTCCAAAAGTAGGTCAATCTCCAGGGTCAAAGTCAAAACTTTTGGTATCCACGGAAAGGTCTTGTCGAGGTATACACATATGAAATCCCTATCACTTAACATTAAAAAATTATGGCCAAGGTTAAAGTTTCTTAAAAGTAGGTCAATCTCCAAGGTCAAGGTCACAAGGCTAAAAATTTTGGTATCCATGGAAATGTCTTCTCACAAGGAATACACATGTGTAATATGAAAGCCCTATCACTTACCATTCAAATGTGTGACCAAGGTTAAAGTTTTTGCAGACAAACAGACACGCCAAAAACTATACGCCCCGAATCTAAGATTACGGGATCATAAAAATTATAACAAACAACAAGAAAGGGCACAATCTGTAGGTCCGTAATGTTTACAGATTATAGTAATACTCAATACAATTATTGACTTTTGATGAGGTCTACTCTTGACTATACAGACCTGGTCAGGTGTTGGTTGACTGAGGCTGAAGGCCGAAGTTAACCAATGCCTGACCAGGTCTGTATAGTCACGAGTAGACCGAAATCAAAAGTCAATAACTGCTTTATTAAATTATCAGGATTTTATTAACATTTGCATTGTAATAATTAGCAAAGTCAAAGATCTAACACAACAAAAATCAATGCACGCGCTGGTAACGCATGCGCTAATCCCGAATAGACCACTTTGGAGTGTTAGCGGTCAACTCACTCTGAGGTACACTCTATCAAACAGCGTCTTCACCAATCAAAAATAAGCAAAATCGGCAATAATTCCTGATCATTTAATAATACAGTTTAACATACCTGAGATCCAGTTTGATGTCTCTGACTGAAGACACAGGACACGATCTGAAGGTCTTTTATGTTAGCAGACATGTCTTGGGTTTCAGGTGTTACTCTCATTCGGAATGACAACTCAGTCTGTAAAAATTAAAAAGTTATTAATCTTCAAAGTTTCTGTCTATACTAACATGAAAAATCGACTGAAGTTTTAAAAATTGGAATCAGCAAAAAAAAAAAACAACAAATAAACAAAACAATAAAATTGAAGCAATACATGTTTTTCATAAGCCAAATGATCAAGTAATAACTCAAGATTAGTTCCAACCAAAGTTAAACTTAAAACAATAATGAAACTCTACAGTGAGCTTCATAACCATATCTGCCATCAGAAACAAGTTCAGAAAAGACAGACAGTTGGTCAGACAAAGTTAAAACCAAAAGTCCCCTCTTTTTTACTGGGTGAGGACAGCAGCTGCTTCTTCAATGCTGTTTTCCATTCTATACATTTGAGTGTACATGTATATGCAGAAAACAATAAGTTTGACTCATATGTCACAATACTAAACACATGAAAGATAGAACATTTTTGTTATTGAAGGTATTAATTCCATTACTTACATCTAACACAAGTGCATTACAGTCTGGGTTCATCTGATCCTCTATCAGTATGATTTCTGGTTTCTCTACTGTAACCATAACATTAAGGTCACTTTGTGGGGGAGGGGCCAGCTCTTTAGGTGGGGCTGTAATAGATTCGACAAGATATATGTTATAGTTTAACATTACAGTCTGGGTTCATCTGATCCTCTATCAGTATGATTTCTGGTTTCTCTACTGTAACCATAACATTAAGATCACTCTGAGGGGGAGGGGCCAGCTCTTTAGGTGGGGCTGTAATAGATTCGACAAGATATATGTTATAGTTTAACATTACAGTCTGGGTTCATATGATCCTCTATCAGTATGATCTCTGGTTACTCTACTGTAACCATAACATTAAGGTCACTTTGAGGGGGAGGGGCCAGCTCTTTAGGTGGGGCTGTAATAGATTTGACATGTTATGTGTTAGGGTGTAACATCACAGTCTGGGTTCATCTGATCCTTTATCAGTATGATTTCTGTACTGTAGCCATAACATTAAGGTCACTTGCGGGAGGGGCCAGCTCTGTAGGGGGGCTGTAATAGATTCTACATGCTATCTAAGGGATAACTACAGTTGTAATAAATATTATCCTGTTTTCAGATTTATTACTTCATTACTGTATGTACATGTATCAATACAAAGGTCACAGAATTTTACCTTCTTCAATATGGAAGAAGGGAAGGGATTTTTTTCTGCTAGTATATTTATGATTTGTGTTTGTAAAGAGTCAACATTAATTTCACTTTTCAAATTTAAACAACATTTGTTCTGAATCCGCATTCTTGCATTAAAAGTACTATCTTCATAATAAAATTTCATCTATATTTACCTTTTTTGGGTGTGCCTTTGGGAGCAGGTTTCTGGGCTGGGGCTGGAGAACTTGGCATTCCCTTGATGAAGAAGTCAGCTATAGACATCAGAAAGTCGACACAAACGCACAGGTGTATACTGCTCACCTTTACAGTCACTGGAATATATAACGATCATGTCATATAGAAAGTACATGGTAGATGTGTTGTCTTCAATTTTGACTTTTCCGTATTTTCTGTTACACTCTAAATATTCACATCTACATTACACTGATACAAGCGATGACACATGTATACAGTACATCTCTTCCATTATTTCTTCTTTATTTTCCAAAGCTAAATCCTTCATTTTGTGATGTACATATCATAGAAGTGATATTTGACAAACCGTTCTTATCTTCATTGGTGTCCTGGGAGAAATCTACATCTATCATATTGTCCTGACCAGAAGTAGACTTTCTCTCTATCATCCTGTAACACATATTAGCTTTAGTTTAATTACTGCTTATCTCTTTAATTGCTGCTTATCTCTTTAATTAATGTCCACATAACACTATTATATTTCCGGGGCTTTATTTGTGATCTGTAACATTAGGGTAGATGATAAAAGATATGGGAATCTGAACTGAAGAAATTCTTTTAGTATACATGTATGTACATGTATATCAGTTAAACTACAACATATTTGAAGTGGGTCTGGAGATATAAGAGAGGTTTAGAAACGTGTAGACATTTATGTTTATATAGTAGATGTATTTCACGCATACTTGTTCCGAGAATATTTTATAAGTTTTAAGTTTACATTTAATCTATATATCAGTCTCGTATATGTTTGAATATGTTTATTTTACGTCATCACTAAGGACACCAGCACACGTACACGTACTCGTCAATTTTCTAAACCTCTGCTATTTTTTACGTGTAGATGCACTTGTAGGTTACACGTACGCATACCCGTACACGTTAGCCTTCTAAACCTCTAAACCATCTAAACCTCTCTATTGATGGATCTTCATGCACATTTATATTTTCATCTTGACAGTTTTATCTTCTTAAACTATACATTGCTGATTACACTCTACATTGCTGATTGCTTTTTATATTGATCAATCAAGACCTATTTTTAAAAATTTTATACGTATATTTTTTGTAAATACCAATCAAAATTTGAAATTAAAAAAAAAATACTGAATGTATCGACCGATGAAAGTCTGTAAAAGTTATCTACAATACCCATGCCCCAAGGAACAAGAGAGAATGAATACCATTATCTAAAATCAGACTGAGAATTCAGATTGAATAAATTCTCTAAAGTCAGACTGAGAATTCAGATTGAATAAATTATCTAAAATCAGACTAAGTATTCAGATTGAATAAATTATCTAAAATCAGACTAAGAATTCAGATTGAATAAATCATCTAAAATTAGACTAAGAATTCAGATTGAATAAATTATCTAAAATCAGACTAAGTATTCAGATTGAATAAATTATCTAAAATCAGACTGAAAATTCAGACTGAATTAATTATCTAAAATCAGACTGAGAATTCAGATTAAATTAACTACATACATGTATATCAAGTTCAAGTTCATTTATTACTTTATGCCAACTGGCACATCAGCCACTGTATATGATTGTAAAAATATAAGCAGACAGTAACAATTTAACTGAGGGCTCCCCATATAGTCATACCACTACAGAAATTTTTAAAGTAAACCATCTAGATACACGTACAATACAAACATGCTAATAACCGAGACTGACACACAAGGAAAGAATACTCATTTTACAAAGTAACAACACGTAATACAGTATAAAATGTATTTATAAATAATGTTTTTGTTTTATGAATGTACAAATAATATTGAAAATATAGGTCCCAATGTCGCTTTCTTTTTTAAATAAAGTCATAAAACAATTAACCTAAAAAAAAGTTATTGTACCTGTTATTAAATCAATTTAAATCAAACATATTTTTTCTAGCTTGCTTTTGCTTGATCAATAATACACAAACTTAATCTCTTAGTCCTATCTCAATTAGATTGAACTACAGTAGAAGGTATGAAAATAAACACTTATTCTCCATATACAAATAATATCATATCCTGTAGGTTTTGTCATTATAATTCAACATGTTTTAATGTGATTCATGCAAATCGTCCTCCTTTAAATCCAGTACAGGTAAACTAGTAGTCCTGTGTGGTGTAATACCTGCTTATTTTACTTCTGTAATGTTTCATTTTTGGGAGATTGAAAACAATGTCACATTCAACACGAAATAAACAAATGACAAACAAATGTAGGAAAAATATTCATGCAAATAAAACAATGCATCTATTCTATAAATAAATCACTACCGTACAAGTAAATTAATGTCTATAAACTATCTACAAGCTGAATAGCTTTTATTATAGAGAGTATTCAGAAGAAAATAATAAGATAGATGAAGATTACAGGTGTACAAAGGTGTACTTCTCTTGAGAACTTTACCTGGTCTTTGTTGGACTAAACAGTAATAAAATGTTAGAGATCATGAACAATTTCTGTATCTATGGAAAGGGAATGTTAAATAGCCTGCATCTATGGTCTTCAGAGACATAAACCAAATCACCAAGTATGTACATATAAATGTTAACTTGTATATGATGTGAGGAATTCATTTAGCTCCCTTAGAAGACTTACTGATACTTCTATATAATGTGCATGTATTCTGTAAAACATTACAATCAGATTTCACAATATTAAACACCTCCTTTACTTGCATTCATTTGGTGAAGAATAAGAATGCTTTTTTTCCAGGCATTATAAGAAAGGAGACCCTTGAAAATGAACTATTCATGCTCAATTTTGCATTAACAAGTTTTAGATGTAATTTGTGCAAATGTATATCAAGTATTACACAACTTCTTGGGTACATGTCCATGTGTATATGTATATTCATAGCTTCCCACTCTTGTTAGGCATCTTATAAAATTTCTAAGAATTGGTTTAAGATTATGGAATTCACACGCAAACCAATAAAATCTATGAATACATCGTAAAAGATGTAAATTTTTTGAAATTAAAAATATGGAAGAAAACTACATGTAGATACATGTACAACTAGCATAGAAAAGAATCATGAATAAGCAGCATTGCTTCTACAAGTACTAAGTACATTGGGTTGAAAACCTACATGCTGTAAAGTTTATGACTTTATTACTCTTTGTCCTAATATAATCACCATGTTCTAGGAAATTCTAATTTACATGTACTTCTGTACTGTCATACATGTAAGTGACATTTGTACTGACTTTTAATTATTCTAGCATACCAACATTTGTATTGATAACACCTTACCTTTTTATAGAGGAGTCCGTGACCTTTTTTATCCGTGTATCGTCCAGCACTGTGTCGTGTAGTATGACCTTGGTCGTTATGGAGGTCAAACCGTTGTCTGAGGTTATCTTCCCCTTCACAGCCACGACCTGTATCTCAAAGTTACCGAGGGCAAGGTCAGCAGGCCTCGACTCACGACCATCATCTGTCTACAGGTCAAATCAAAAACATGTACATTTAATAAGTCAGAGAATACATTATTCCTAAAGTGATATGAAATACTTTACTACTGAATTTCAAAATGTTTTGTCTAAATATACTAAGAATAATACATGTATATGTATATCAAACAATAAGGAAATAAAATTTGAAATTTGCTGTTCAATCCACCATGTCTTAGGAACAGGCCACTTTAATCTATATGTATGATTATAACTTATATAGAGGATGACTGTATGAACTCGTTGCTCATTGTTTTTTAGTGAGGAACCTGAGTCACAAACTTACCAGTTTACTTTCACCATTGTACAAGGATGCCTTAAGAACTCCGATCTCAAAACTGAACTGTAGCTTGGTGAATGGCCCGGCTGACGGAGTGGAGTTATCAGGGGGAGTAACTGTGATCTCCGGAGAGCCTGAAGTAGTAATCATACAGCTTCTATATCATCAATACAACAAGAGGGTATATACCTTAAACATGGATTAAAAGGACCCTAAGATTTTTAAAACATTTCTCCTTCATAAAGTTCACATGTATATGACACAAATTGTGCGGAGAGGATTCCCTCCTATAAATCACTTTAATAATACTGTATGGATTCATGCCTTGAAACCTTACTATAAAGACTCCAAATTTCATTGTATAGACAGGAACACTGACTGATACTGTATTAGCTACATGTAGTATAGGTTTGTTAAATGTGATCCTTAAAAATAGAACATTCAGTAAACACTGACTATGCAGGTGAGGTGGTTTGACGTGGGACTCCATGACTTCATCATCTGTAAGTTTTCCTAAAGGTTTTACATCCTGATGTTTTGGAGCTTCTCCTTCACCCAGATTTTCATTTAGCACATTCATCAACAATGTTAAATCTCCCTGACTCAGAGAAGTCTGAAACACACAAATACCACAATGAAAGATTGACATATAATATATGACAAAGCAAATATGTAAAGCCCAAAAAGTTAGGAAAGTTGAAGGAATTTTTTCCAGCTACAAAATACTGACCAGATGAAAACAATTCAGGGTGTTAAACATACCTATGGTGTATTAAGGGTTTATTTTTCCTCTCTTCTCCGGAGTCATGGTTCCATTTTAAGAGTAAGATTTATTAGTAATAGGAGATCAAGACACAATGTGCAATATAAGATCCTTACCGTAACAGCCGGTAGTTTTCCTGATATATCAGTCTCTGCTTTGTCCAGGTACCAGCTGATGGCCAGATTACGGACAATGGTCAAGTCAATGTTGACCGGCTCCAGTATCATGCTCTGTCCAACAGTTCCTCCTCCTTCGTTCAGTTGTGCCCTGAAATGAAAAATATCCACATACATGTAAGGGCAACATTCATGAGAATTTCAGAAAAGAATATAAATATTTTAAAAATCTTAAAACATGTTCTACAAAGTCTAAGACTTTTACATCAACAAAATTTTACAATGATAAATACCTGACGATTTTAAGGTCTGTGAGGTCTATACACATGGTGTCCATGACGGCAGGTATTCCTGACTTTGATTTCTTGTCAGCCATAGAGAACGTATTCCCTATTTGTAGTTTACCAAAGTCCACAAGTAGAACTTCCCTGGAGTCAGATTTCCTTGGCACTACAATGACGGGGGCACTCATGTTGATCTTAAGGCTGACCCTCGGAGATTTCTCCTGGAGTTTAGCTGCGGCAGCTTTGGCACTTTCAGCTACGGCATCAGCTGTTTCCAGAGCTTTATCCTTGGCAGCTTCAAAGTGACCCAGGAAATTCTATATAAAGGAAAATAATATCTTTTTTTTTTAATATAGGGCTCAAAATGACTAAGCTAATACTTTTTTGTCATATTTTATTGTAACATCACCGATTCAGATGTAATTCAGTTGTGGAAATAAACAAGAACACTTGCATCTACAGTATATATGCCTATTTTCTACATTTATATGTACTTGCATTACTCATGATAACTATAATGTACATACATGTATGTTTGTAGTTGTAGGGCAAATAATAATAATTATGGCTTTGCCCTGGAAACTTAACAATAACTGATAACTAAGAAAAAAACGTACTAAAAGTACAGTACTAATTCAGAATTAAAAAAATATATATATTTAAAAGAATATATAGTACACATAGATACACTACTGATTTAATGATAAAAATGATAATGAGTGGATACAAGTACATGTTTATCAAAAACAATGTAACTCACATTTTACAAATAAAGAGAAGCAAAATAAGTTTGTCAATAATTTGTGTGTATTTATTAGAGCCAAAAATTCAGACATTTTTGAGAATATGCAGAATACTAGATACTATGTATATCTTTAATCAAGTAATTCATAAGTAACTTTTTCTTCTAGTGAAATTCAGTCATTAATGTCTGTATTCACACATACATGTACAAATTTTTCAAACAAAATTCAAAACCTTATGCATTTTTTTTCTGATATATTAAGGAAGTTATTTGAAACATGTATAACGCCAAGAAAAAAAAAGAATTGGTTCTCAGGCCCTGCCGCATATGTATTTAACCCCCACCATTCATTTTTTTCGACAAAAAAACTTAAAAAAAAAACCTCATAAATTCTGGAATTTTCCATCCACTTTTATTCCAAACTTTATCGTGTATAAACTGCATTTTCTTAGCCTTTGTTTGTATTGATTTGCAATAGAAAGATCCCCACGACATTGACACGAAGAGAACTGTGAGAACTGAGCTGACAAAAACAACCCAAATAAGAGGAAACAAAATTTATTTCAAGAAAAAAAAAAAACAAGAAATAAAGAAAAAACTAGCCTAAGTCTCGTCTGTAGAAGCCAATTTACAGTTGTTTTGAAAATGTTATTATGTTGAATAAATAGAAAAAAAAATCCTGCCTGCTTATGATTTGAAAAAATTAGGCCTGAGAACCAAATTTTTTTTTTGCTTTGCCTGATCCATTTTTTTTTTTTTTATTCTCGGATCTAAAATAATACAAAACCATTAGAAAGTAAGTGTGAGAATTAGAATATTAAACAACAATGTTATACACTCAAATTTTACAAAAAAGAACACTTCAAATATTTTACATGATTTAAAAGGTAAAGTGTATAAAATGCATTAAACCAAATTTAAAGCTCACCATTGTTATTTTCTAAAATTTTCAAAGAAACAACTTATTCCCTATAAACGATTTAAACGATTTAAACGATTTTATTTTCTTACATCAGATTCAAGCTTCATTGAAATGTAAGTTCATAAAAAGTCAATCATTTCATATGCAAGTTAACTTTGTAATGATGAAATGACCACTTGTTATATACAGTACTTAGCTTTAAAGTTATATGTAAATGTATGTTTGGTTATTTTCATGAATGTCTTATTTTAAAATTAATAATTGAAGTAAATTCCCTTAAATAAGACTCTGCAAAAATAAATACACATGTACCAAACAGCTGCATATTTGTAGTGATTAAACTTACAAACATGTATATAGCATATCCAACAAACAAAAATTTTCTTATAATTTTTATGAAAATTTCCTGAGATTTGATGTTGAATGTACAAGATGTATAAGAAATTTAAAGATACCAATTTTACAGGAAAAAATCATCCAACCCATTACTGATTGTTTTATTTTTTTTTTTACTGAAATGGGCATAAAATTATATTATAATTGTAAGTACCACTGGTACATGTATATGTTAGTAATAAGAATGACCAGTCTTAGAAGGACCGGTCCCCTGAGCTGACAGCTCTTCCCGTGTTAGATGTGGTTCCTCGGCCGGCAGTCTCACTGCCCACTAAAAGCTATGTGCTACTAAACGTTAAATATTTGAAAATTCTGTTTATATTTTTGGACTTACATGTAGATACCGTGACCTGTTGCAAATTTTTCTTTTTTAATTCAGTCTTTTATTTCGGAGTTCTACAGTTCTACATGTAATTTGATATAATGTTAGATGGGTCCTATTTGAAATTCCCTCATAGGTACCTTTCTACAACACACTCTACTTTTTCTGATTGGATACGGAGGTCAATCGCTGAAACTAACGACGAGAGCTAGACTCGTTCTTTATACCCTAATAAAAAAAATTCTTTCATTTTCACCGTTTGAATTTTGTACTTCCTATATGGGCCTATCATTTCGCCACTTTCTATTCACACTGATCTGCAATTTGTCAGTTCAGCGAGTCAATTTCTTCTAAACGGACATTTATTCCATTAGGGAATGTTTTTCTATTTCTCATACTTAAATGAGTCCCTTTCCTCAATATGGATGCTTAATTTATAGGGGAGGGGGGGTCCTTTGTCTTATTTTACTTACTTGACAAGATGTTTTGTGATTCCCTAGGGAGTGCTTTTTAGCCATTTAATTTTGAACCTTTAGAAGTAATGGACATGTTACTATCGTTCTATCGATCAGTCCATCTAGACTTTAGTAGCAGCGGGTGTTGCATGCAAACAGGAGATGCTGACTCAACCTAGGCACCTGGTCTTGCCCAATAAGCGAGAATATTACCTACTTATGTACTAGCTATAGCCTTTCGAGCTTCAGTATATTGTAGGTTCTGACTAGCATGAGAGTGTACATGTTATGTTCTTGTGTCCAGACGGAATAAGGGATGTACTGTCCTTTGTTCCATCTGGACACAAGTACTTATACGTGTGTCCAGACGGATTAATGAATGTACTGTCCCTTCCGCTGGGTTTAAACACATTTTATTGTTGTACGTTTGTATCCGCTTGTACCTTTTTTGTGCTATAAGTAATAAGAATGATCTATACCGAGTAAATATTTTAGGAATCTGTAGCAGGTATACCATGATATCTGAATACTTACAAGAAGAGCCTGGACAAACTTATTAAGGAAGATAAGTCGTATTCTGCCAAGAGTAACATTGACGCTGGTGTCCACACACGACATATCCGAGTATTTGTCACCCTCTGTAGCCTGGTTATATATAACTAACGCCACGTTGAGTACTGCATCACCCTGGATTTCCATGATCTGTCATAATAGTAACATAGATACATGTGTAATAGGTTCAGAGAGTCACGTTAAGCACTGCATTACCCTTGATTTCCATGATCTATAAGAATGATGACATGGACCTTAGGTTTAGTGTTATCAGTATTAGGAAGCAACCAGTAACTAAGCACTTAGGTCAATATAGTGCTCTACTCTCTATAGTCCTCTACTCTCTATAGAGATTGCAATACATTTTAAATTTTCTCCTATTTCTTCAGAATTGCTTGATTTTCAAATGTCTTTTTTGTTACCTAACAATACCATAACTGTACATTATATATAAAGAGCAGTGTGGATATTGGCACTCTTAGAAACATGATTACATCACTGATTTGATTTTGCATTCTAAACAGCATAGTGCAATGTAAACAGCATAGTACAATGAAGTATGACACTAAACTAGGAATCAATAATAAGTCTTTGTACAAAGTCTATTTTTATGAACATCCATTACCTTAAGCAGTACATGTACATTTATATACAAAGGTAAGTTTTCCATCAACACCAACCTTTATGTTAGATACATCAAACTTACGTTAGGATACAATGTGCCGGAGGTAGGATCCATTATTTTCACGGCCCGTAGTAAAGCTGACACAGAAGTCTTACTCTCCTGTATAGTTACTCCTGCCTCTATACCTGTAAATAATACATGTATATCATGTTTAACAAGTTTCTCTCTGAATTTACATTGCACTACATTTCATGAGTTTCCACTCCATCCCTACCTATCCTCCACAATTACTGATTTAAAGCAAGGAAAATTTGAGTATTTATAAATGGATTGCAGATTATTTTAACAATGTACATGTACATAATATGTGTATGCAAGTGTATTAAGCAGATTAAAAGAAATGTCTGAGGAGTGAACAAACCTTTGATGTCTAGCACGGTAATGAGTTCTGAGTTTGTACACACCATCACACCAATCTCCTGAAGACCTGCAGTGACAGCTATATCCACGTAATCAGACGGCTTCTCCTTACCTTTCTCTATAAGGACATTTTTTGTACATTATTCACAGTAGTAAAAAACAATTTCTGAATCAGTGATTTCAAGTGGGAGGATTTTAAATCTGTGATAAACATTGTACTCTTTATCACCTTGCAGATGATCAAACAAACCTAGACTTCCAATTGATTCGAAGAAACATGGAATTGAGAACCCATGAATAAAGAAATGATTTAGAATTTTAAATGAAATACTTGTGTACTAAAGCATGAAGATTCCTAATGATGATATTGAGATTTCTTACTTTTTTGTTGCGTTATTTTTGGGGCCGTGGTCTCCTCTGATTCCTTGTCTTTCTTCTCCTTCTGCTCATCAGCAGCCGGCTCCACAGGTTTATCTTTCTTTGAGGACTAAATGATGAATCAATAAAATAATTTACATATTTTTCACTCATTAACAATAAATGTACGAGATCCACCGTTTCCATGTCCCTCTTATATGTGCCTATAGATTTGACTGTATTCATGTAACTATATTGACCATACTAGTAGTAAGATTTTCTTCATTGTAAATATCAACTATGCTCTTGCAATATTACCACCAGCTAATCAAGGTTGTATGTTACTGTAGTACACAACACTTGACAGATTTGCAGTTATACACACAGGTGACCATGTCATTAGCAGACAGACAGACAGACATGTACAATTGTTTGTTACTTGTAGTGCTGTCCATAGATCCTCAGATAATTTCACAAGACTTACATTTAGATAGGCAGATGGAAGATTGGACAGACAGTAGGCTTGTAACAATATATCGATAGTATTGATCGCGTCTGGAGTATCTCGATACTCTGAGATTTAAGAAATCATTGTCATTTTTATTTTGGTTGATCAAGGTATCAACATAAAAAATTGAGGGAAAACTGCATCGTGCGCATAGCTTCAAAGAATGACTTTTGCAGAATCCAGAAATATATATGTAAAATGATACAGATAAGAACGAATATTGAATGAAATGCCGATCATTTCTTTTTTGTTAAATTAAACAAATACAGACAACAGTTATTAAAAGATTGCTTTTGATTGTTAATGATTTTGATACTCAATGACAAACAAACTACAAACAGTCCAGATAGAGAGAATTTTCAGCTTCATCCAACTACATCCCCGACCAGTCGAAAGTTTAACGGCAAGATGACAAAATTTTGAAAGCTAAATTCGAAAGTTTCGTTAACTATTCGTCAGCGATTTTTTTAAAGCTACTGAGATGACAAAATTTTGAAAGCTCTAAAAAGCTTTCGAAAAATCGCTGATGAAAATTTCGTTAACTAATCTTAGTTAACGAAAAATTTGAAAGCTATGAACTTTCAAATTTTCGTCATCTCGAAGCTTTCAAAATATTTGAAAGCAATCGCTGACGAAATTTTGAAAGCAATCGCTCACGAAAATTTTGAAAGCAATCGCTGACGAAAATTTTGAAAGCTATTGCTGCCGAAAGTTTTGAAAGCTATCGCTGACGAAAATTTTGAAAGCTATCGCTGACGAAAATTTTGAAAGCTTTTTGAACGCTCGGGTGCCATATTGTTTTTGCAATGGCTACAGCACACCTCAGGCGAATTTCTCTGCACAGTTTAGAGGATGAAAGAAGCCGTTTCTTTATCGGCGTGGCACTTTAAAAATTCACTGATTGTGAAATATCTTTCAAAGCTTCCGACAGTCACAGAGAAGCCAGGGTTTCACTAGATATAAATTCCCCTCATTTAGTCAGAATTTGGCCGGTCAGATGTAAATTTTCTGGTATATATACATGTATACATTAAGATTTAAGATGAAATGGAAGTTGTTCATATATACACTTGAAGATGGAGTACCTTTACAGGTAATACAAATACAGGTAAATTCAGGTAAATAATTAGTGCAAAGCATACCCTTTTGATGGCCCCATTCACCCCCAATTAACATAATGTTACTTTAACCAAGTAGGTGTATGGGGAACACACTGATCTGGGAAACACGGAATCTTCAAATAAACTTATAAAAATAAACAAGATACAATATTTAATTTAGTCAAGGAATATATATTTTCATAATTTAATCTGAATAAACATCATAATTAACACTATTTCATCAAGCAAATTATGAAGATGATTGCTTTGATTTCGGCCATTTTGGTTTTCTTGACACAAAATAGCTTACGAGAAAAGCTTTCAAAACTTTTGAAAGCTAGTTAACGAAATTTTCGTCAGCGATTAGCTTTCAAAAATTTTGAAAGCTATAGTTAACGAAATTTTCGTCAGCGATTTGCTTTCAAAAATTTTGAAAGATATAGCTGACGAAATTTCGTTAACTATAGCTTTAAATTTTGAAAGCTAATTGCTGACGAAATTTTGTTAACTATAGCTTTCAAAATTTTTGAAAGCTATCGCTGACGAAAATTTTGAAAGCTAGGGAATCGCTGACGAAAATAAGTTAACGAAAAATTGCTGACGAAATTTCGTCATCTCTTGAGTATTCAAAATTTTGAAAGCAATTGCTGACGAAATTTTGAAAGCTAAGCTTTCAAAAAGCTTTCAATTCCTTTACGAATTGAAAGCGAATATTAAACTTTCGACTGGTCGGGGCTGTAGATACATGCTCAGCATGTTACTGTAATGTACTTACAAAGTGTATCTAATGCTAGCTTTAAACAAACTTTACATAGGGAAATTCCTTTCTTACTGATGGTGATTTTGCTTTTTTAACTACTTGTTTCTCATTTATTCTAAAAGTCTCCATGAGGGGTTAGACAAGGGCCAGCTCTCTCCCCTTGCCTCCCCTCTCCCTGGTCCTTGCCTCCCTTCTCTTGCTTTCCCTATCCCCCATTCTCCCCTTGCCCCTTGCCCCAGCCTACATGTACTTCTCCCTTTCTTTCTTTCACCTTTTCTGCCCCTTCTTCATACATACATGTATGCATAATAAAAAATAAGCTGATTCTAAACAAGACATACACGAAATCACTTCAGATTCAGAAATTATACAATGGAAAAAGATGGACGATTTGGTATCATGATACCATTGTATTGCAACCGTGTACTAGGCAATACTCAAGCCTAACATACAGACAGACAGACATACTGTAAATTACCTGTAGTGCTGCCTGTAGATCTTCACCAAACTTCATCAAGCTTACTAAGGCCTCTAGGTGTAACATAACGTCCAGGCAGGAGAATTTTACTCCTATACTCTGTTCTGTTTTCTTATGCTTAGTGGCAAATTCTGGACCATCAGGATTTGCCTACGAAAGAAATATGCAAGACATGAACTTTTTCTTAAAGAAAATTCAGAAAATGGTAAAGATTTTATATATCTTTTGAATTTCGATAAAAAGATGCAATTTTACACTAGGAAGATCAGTATTATCATTTACTTGTAACATTTACATAAGTACAAGGATCAATGTGTCCCTATTTACAACATTACTACAGTAGTTCATACCTTGCAGTATTTGACCTCTAGTAGCTTAGAGCCTCCTGCCTCAGTAACTGGAGTATTGATAATGTTCACCAATGGACCACCCTCACCTATAACATACAAGTATTCTCATTATAATGTAGATCTATAAATTAATGCAAGTCTGACCTAACCAAAGTTACCATATCCTTGTTTCAGTTATATCAGACTCTAAATTCTCAATAGAGCAACTTGTCATAATGATCCTCATATGAAGGAATACTCATATGAGAACCATATATGGCCATTTATGAATACTATGACAAAGTCATATACATGTAGTATCCACCTTGCGAGTCTGCTTTAGTTTTTTATGTTAACATGCACACAAATGGTGGTATTGATAAGTCTAAATTTTATAGTGTAAATAAAGCCTACGCTAACGCATCAAGATACGCCCGTTGGCATTTACTTTCATAATACCAAAATATTGAAGTACATAGCTTCGTAACAACAAATAGATGAACTTAAAATCGAAAGACGGCTTCCTCTCCACATTCTTATCACAGTGTATAAATATCATGAAAATCAATTGAAACATATTCAAAATATTGCATTCCATGCTCCTATACTATATGTATATGTGCAAATAACCCTCTCTCCCATTACAGATTAATTTCTCAATTGTGCGACAAAGAAATGAAAGACCCGTGACATATATTAAAGAAAATCCTTTTTTCTTGAAGTATACAAATTTTCAAAACACTTCACCCAAAAATAGAATTTTAAAGAATTTTTAACTATTTTAGAATATTTTTACAGTATTTAAAAAATCGAAGTCCCGTAACTCTATAACGACAAATCAGTTGAACCTAAAAATCGAAAGGTGGCTTCCTCTCCACAGTCTGATCACAATGTACAAATAACATGAAAATCTGTTCATGCATATTCAAGATATTGTGTTCCATAAGTGGATGGACAGACGGACAGACTTCCCCATACCATAATACGTCTCGTCAAAAGACGGGGTATAAAAAGTGGAGAACGGAAATAAAAGATAAAAAAATAGGATCAAGAAGAGCAAAAAAGTGATACATTAACAAGAAAAATTAAAAAATGAAAAAATAAGACTAATAGAATCTATCCCAGATGTGATCTGGGGCAAGGAAATCCAACCCGAGTTTCCAGAATTTGCTTTTACCACGACGAGGCTTGCCGAGTCATGGACAAAAGCAAATCCTGGACACGAGGGTTGGATTTCCGTGTCCCTGATCACATCTGGGGATTGATTATTTTTTCCCACTGTATAAAAGCGCTAAAAATCAGATTTTATGTGTTCTTTTTCATAGTTTTGATCGACTAACACAGCAATCGTGTATGACGTCACAATTGACGTTACAGTCAAAAGGCACGTGAAAATGTTATCTTACCCCATAGGGGTAAGACAAGGATATCTTTTCCGAGCATTTCCATGGATATCCCAGTCCCAATGGGAGAAAAAAAATTCTAAGACCAAACTACTGATGTTGTTTTGACGATGTATTGATACATACCCTGACTATGGTGTTTAAGTTGTTTCTTCAATGATTCAGACACTGTGAACATGCAAATAAAAACATAATGCAAATAATAAGCATAATATAAGCTTACACAGTCCCCTGCTCAGGGTTCAAACAAAGTCCCCCGCACGGGGATCAAAAGTGATAATATCTACACACGGCATTCACAAAAAAGGCCTGGTATTTTGTCATGACATGACGGTGAAATTCAATCAAATATGGCGGAGGCTAAGTGAACAAATTTTGTAAAATACAATTGTAGACTATACAATAAAAGTTATAAAACTGATCAGTATAATATTTTATGTTGCTAATCATGCATCTGTCAATGACCATCTACATAAAAAGTTTAAATAAGACTAAAATTCAAAAGAAAGTTTTAAATACCATATGTACATTTTAAAAAATATATCAAATGATACAATATATTAAGCTTAAAAAATCTAAACTAGGACAAAAAAGAAATTACTCAATTTGGAAAGCTGGGGTATCTTAACTCAGACGTTAAGTCAGTACAATATAAAATCTTATAATTAACAAATTTAAATGAAAGTAGAAGGGTTCTGTTTCAATCTATTAACAGAACACTCCACCAACTGAGCTACACCTCCAACAACCTATAGTCAAAAATTATAGAAGAGGAGAGGGGGTAATGGGGGATTACCTTAATTAATTTACCATTACCTCACAGTCAAGTCAAATATCAAACGTATTTAAGTAACCTTAACTCTAATACCATATGACTAAGTAACACTCAGACCAAACAGTGAGTGTGTAAACTTTACACACCAAAGACAGATACTCAGCCTGTTACAAAAACATAAACAAACATCAATCTAAATCTCTGCCTCCATGGCACTATTAATATTAAGTTATTCCACAGCTCTTGACATGCCATTTTCATATTTTAAATATGCACAACAAACAAAGTTGAGGACTGCATGTGACACCATGGATGTCATTTTACACATTTAGAAGGTCAGACCATTATATACACAGAGGGGGAAGGACAGAAGTTTGGGTGGGTGGGTGGGGGGGGGGGGGGGGGGTAACGTAGCATCAACAGCATTCCGTTTTAAAATACAATTTATGCAAAACTCATTCAAGGAAAATTTTAAGTCAATCTAAGAAATGAAACAAGTAAACGATAGTATACTAGGTATGTAAGATTTTGACCTTTGAACTCCTGATGCTGCAGGTAAATTCCACCGAGATACGCCTCTACACTGAGGTCAAACGTCCGTACTAGTACATCTGTACCCAAGGACTCCACTACAAGTTTGAGAAGAGGTTGTAGAGAATCCCCCATCTTCCTGCTTAGCTGGACATTCACCTTACAAGAACAAATGTAAATTTAAGTTTTAATCTACATCTACATGTATGTGTATTAGGAAGACATTTAACCCAATTTACATGAAATCTTTTGCACTTAAATGAAATACATTGGCTATCTTTAAGGCACTTAAAAGAAATTTCATAAAGGCATACCATTTTGATCTCAAAATGTAGCTCTACATCCGTCATGTTGGCCTCCATACTGACGTCCTTAGATTTCTCCTCCTCTACCTAAACAAAAGACATCAAAATTAATAATGTAAAAATGGATGTACATGTATTCAAAGCTTATTTCAATCAAAGATTACATAGCTCGCCTATACAGGTTTTTGTCAGAAACCAGGTTAAAGTTTTTGAAAAGTAGGTCAAAGTCCAAGGTCAAGGTCACTAGGTCAAAGGTCATGGTCTCAAATGAAAGGTCTCATCACAAGGTATCTACATGTGAAATATCAAAGCCCTACTCCTTAAACTTCAAGAGATATAGCCCAGGTTAAAGTTTTGTCTACAGACGACGACAACGACGACGACGCCGAGGGTATGGCATTAGCTCTCCGGACTTTTTCGTCCCGGCGAGCTAAAAAGTGTTTCTAACAATACATGTATATTAAAACATGATTAAGTTTTCAATTTCTATATCATGTTAATAATTCTATCTATCTTTTTTGAAACAAATTAAAGAAACTTTCCTGAAAGTTAACAGTAGTTGTCCTGACCTGTATACTTCAGCTGTTTTTACAGTTACCTGAAAGTCACCTGTGTATATCATAGTACCCTATAAATCATAGTTACCTGTAACTAATAGTTACCTTTATATCATAATTACCTGTACAGCAAAATACCCTATAAGCCACCTGTAAATCATAGTTACCTGTAACTAATAGTTACCTTTATATCATAATTACCTGTACAGCAAAATACCCTATAAGCCACCTGTAAATCATAGTTACCTGTAACTAATAGTTACCTTTATATCATAATTACCTGTACAGCAAAATTACCTGTAAGACACCTGTAAATCATAGTTACCTGTAACTAATAGTACCTTTATATCATAATTACCTGTACAGCAAAATACCCTATAAGACACCTGTAAATCATAGTTACCTGTAACTAATAGTTACCTTTATATCATAATTACCTGTACAGCAGAATACCCTATAAGCCACCTGTAAGATATAGTTACCTATAAGCCACCTGTAAGATATAGTTACCTGTAAGCCACCTGTAGCAGCTTTCACTAGTTTGTTGTCATTGACATCCACAGGTATTTCTGGAGCATCCTACAACATACATGTACAATGACAAATTACACAAAGTCCTTCTTATTTTTACTCTGAGATTAATTGGAACTGTATCTTGTACATTGAATTACATGTATACATGACTTGTATTTCTTGAAAAAGAACATGACATTATAATTAAACCTAGGTATGAGGAACTCTATAATCAGTGGTCAAATTACCTTACACATTAACAGTTAACTGAACATATACATATTAATGTATCTACTGTAAATTACATGTAAAATATTGCGGGAAAAGTTTTTGTAAACTACTTTTTCTAGACAGTGTAAATGAAGCATTACAATCTATACAAACCAGTGGTATTTCCTCTTCTTTTGCAACCTCTGGTGCAGATTCTGGAAAGGGAATGCTGTCGACCAAGGACAGTAACTCCTGCAGTCTTATGTCTGACATCTCCAAACTAAGTAACGGCAAATCCCCCGATACCTTCATCCTGATATTTTAAAAGACAGTTTAGATTTTAAACCAAAGATTTGTCCATATTTCATCATTTAAGAGTCATGCATCTTTATCACGATGAAATCCTTATTCTTATTCGCTTATCTTTTCTTTGAATTCATCTACAGCAAAACAATACAAAAAAAAATGTACAAAATATGTCATTTCTGGTTGTGACATTTATTTTCTAAAAACAAACCTAAATCTGTAGCAATTTAATTTATATGTATTAATCTTACACAAAATATCAAAGTGTACAATTATAATTCTTATTTGACAATCTAGAGTACAAAATATACAAACTTGGGCATCCTTGGGTCATTGTCAAACATACACTTCTGTAGAAGAATGCTGATGGAGATAGGATTTAGGATGTGTAATGGAGAAGAGTCCCTCAACCTGGCAGACTGCCAATCTTGTCCTGAATATAACATAATACAAATAAAAAAACAAACACTCAAATACACAAATTTTCTGCCCCTACAAGCTTCAAATCAAGTTAACATTTTGTTTCTACCTTAGATTGTTGTCACTCTAGACAAAACCTATAACAAATGTTGTTTAGTGATTAAAATCTTATTACTTTAAAGTCTAACTTCAGGAAGAGCAAACTTTACATGAACCTTTTACAGGTAACAGAAGTAAATGAACTTTTAAGTTTTATTCACCTGGAGTGCTAAACAGGATCTGTATTCTCTCTAGTTTGATGTTAAACTTATCATAAGCTCTCTTCATCACTTCCTCTACAGTCTCTGCCTACAGATATATACAACATCTAAGATTAGAAGTCAATAATCCAGGGTTTACTACTAATACGTAAATCATATAAGAGTCAAAGTCCATAAACTTCCTTTACAGCTAACTCTAAAGTGAGAAGCTTTTCTTTTACATACAGAATACATTTACCTAGACTGAAACAGACCAAAATTGTTGTTCTTGTGTTGTTAAATAAACATTTATAATGACATTAATTTCCAAATCCACTGTTTTCCAATATTTCAAATTCTTCTTGCAAAATCGTAAGTAGAATGACATGTACGTGCATAAGTTTATGAGTTAATAGATAACAGTCTCTGCCCCTTAGAACAAATAAATGTGATAGAGTAAGGCCAAACAAAACAGCATGCACGTCTATTTCCTGTGACATACATGTACCAAAAGCAATTAGAACTGGAAGGTTGGAAAATCTGTTTCTTTTACTTTAAATCTTTATCCATCAAAAATAATATTTCATATAAATTACCATCTGAAGTGAGCATGGATTGTCAAATATATCTCTTAACTGTTTTTTTAAACTTGAAGTGCAATTCAAGTAACAGAATATTATAATATTTTTGTGCCATCTTTCTAATATAAGCATATGTTAGGTAAAAATAATCAAGGCCAGTCAAGTTACAGGAAACATAACAGTTTTTAGGCCTAAAATATCATACACCCAAACCATCTTTAACTGTGAAAATTATGAATGCATTGAAAGCAATATAACAATTCATGCGTAAGGAAATATTTTTCATATAAACACCTTCACCAAAAATACTGAATATAGCTGTAACTCTGCCCTACATTTATTTCTTATAGAGTTAACCTTATTTTAGCATCTCTTTAACATGTCAAATGACATTCATTGCTGAACTATAAACATCTTGTGATAATAAACATACAGCTGCAAGAAAAGTTAGGGCAAAATAAAGTTAAGTATAAAATTTCCATCACCCAGCATAACAATAAACAAATAAAATAAGTTTTAGTTGTATATAGATAATATATTAGTACCATCCTTGAGTTGCTTCCCTTTTTTTCCTGTTTTCCTTTCAGTAACCTGTGTACTTTGATTTTTAACTTAATTCAATGACAAATAAAATGTTAAAACACCTTTAAAGTTTTGATAGAAAGAGTTCTGCAAATATTGTGGGAAATTATCACCTATAGATCTGTTATTCTATGTTTCAAGCTCAAAAGCATGGTTAGATAATGATTGCCAAAAGCTTGGTCTGTTATTAATGGTCATGTAAAAATATTTTGGAGGTAGGAAGCAATGAAGTCTACATGGGTAAAGCTTCATGAAGATATACATATATTTAAGTAAATTTACTATCAAAATCTACATGTATCTAATCAATAAGTAGTGTAAGGATCAAATACACACATATCTGGCGAAGTCACATATAAATAGTATCTTACACGGCATCAAAAACACAAGTATCATTGAACACTTCAAACTTAGAATCATAATATATAATTTATACAGTATGGTCATTTGAGGAGTGTTACAAAGAGACAATGTATTGTAAGAATAAGTACAAAGTGACTATAGATATACATTATACAGAAGTTTCAACATGGGGATGCAAAGTCCCTTAGTGTGCTTATTCAAACACTGCAAATGGAACCATACATGTATGTGCCTGCAAAATACTGTATAAGAGCTGTGACCTTGACATTTGACCAAACACTTAAACCATCCATAGGTTTCTTCTTCTTTCCATAGTTATGCAGGGGTTAAGGTTACATCCTGCCCACAAAGTAATATTGAAGTAATTTACTGTAACCTTAACATTTGACCTTGAAAATCAATAGAGTTCTTCTACTTGTAACAGAAAGATCAATAGAGTTCTTCTACTTGTAACAGAAAGACATACAGACAGATGGAGAGACAGACATACAGATGGCATACTGACATACTAAAATACAAGTCTCTGAAGGTGAACATTCTATCAGGGTGTTACAAGTCTTCTCTGTTGATATGAGGCACTTACAGTAGTACAAAACTACATGTACATATAATTTATTTACATCACTTGTAACCTTACCTTTTCTTTGCCAGTAGTTTCTGCCTTCTCTGTATCAATCTTCAGGTTACCAAGGTCAAGGACCAACATATTCCCTGCGTCCCTGTCAAGGTTATAACTTTATGTAGTATTTTTACTAAATATTATCATTGATTAAGTATTCTCAATGAACTATTGAATAAGTCTTGTTTATTGACGATGAAGTCAAGTGTACTTTAATGATACTGATGGCATGCAATTTTTTTTTATCTCTCTGTACAAAAGACTTCCAACAATTCTGTCCAGACAGTGCAATAATTGTGGAGAGTCGAGAGACTAATGGATAGGTCTTACAGCTAGGTAACAGGTAACAGATTAGATAAATGATTGAAATACATGTAATAATTGAAAGATTGATTGAATTGTTGACTGATTACCATGAGTAGTTTTCTTAAGGTATTCAACCCCTTATGCATTTTCAGTAATCAATACCAGACATAAAAACTTTCAATCTCTTCAAAAAGAATGCTATACATACTTTTCTAACTAAAATTAAGTATTATGCTTCTCATACAACGGTCTACTCTGTCACCCCAAACATTCCCGATATAAAATATAAAAATATAAAAATTGTTGGCATTTGTCGGGAAATTATGAAAATGTGCATTAATTTTAACCGGAAGTATTCTATTAAGGTGCGGGATCCTTAACTAGCAATTAAGAATTATTCAGTAATTGACGATAATTGTTTGATGGCCTAATAAGTGCAACAAGCCGGTTATACAATTATCCTAAATTTTCATTTTTTAAGGCAAAGCATTGATGGAGCATTTAAAAGCAACAGCCAAAAGTCAATGGAATCTATCTCAAAACTGAACATGTACGGAATCCCTTTAAAATGATACATCTACATATACATGTACCTTTGTAAAAAGAACAGCAAAGATGAACAAAAACTAATTTTTTAATAAAATCCACTATGGGAATAATGAGTCTGAATGGTTGTACCTTAGCAATTTTATTCATTTCAGAAGCGCCTGTCTAACTGTTGGCGTTCATGGATGTATAATTCTGGTTGGTCAAGTGCAAATTCAGTGAATGGCAAAGGAGGGAGTTCATACTAACTTTTTATAGAATCCAGTATGAGGTACGATGACAAGGGAAAGTTGTAAGTCTATCTTCGTGTCTTGGAAAGATTAATACTTACTTTTTATAGAATCCCGTGTGAGGTACGATGACAAGGGAGGGTTGTAAGTCTATCTTGATGTTCGTATATTTTTTCTGTTCTATCATGTGATGTAATCCAGTGGCTGACAGCTCCTTTATGACGAGATTAATACTTACTTTTTATAGAATCCTGTCTGAGGTACAATGACAAGGGAAGGTTGCAAGTCTATCTTGATGTCCGTGTATTTTTTCTGTTCTATAGCATGCTGCAATCCAGTGGCTGATTGCTCCTTTATGTCCTCAAACTTCTGCATTGCTGCCTGGGATAGTCTACAATGTATTACATATTCAGTAAGAAACTGCTGATTGCGATGGCCTACATTGTATCATATTATGTACAATTCAGCTATAATCAAAATTTGCTGCTTGAGAATATACACATATGAAACGTGTTGTGAACTGAAATGATCGGAACTTTATGTACTTTTAAAGAACTAGAAATGCAATATTCCATAAATAATAAATACTTTGTGTAATAAATAAATTAGAAAGTTTGAGAACATACTGTTGAAGATGGACAGCCTCTGGAGGCTTAAAGAAGTCTGCTAACTGATTTACTGTGATCTGAAATAAATGATACATACTATACATACATGTATGGTTTATTACTATTAGAAATATAAAATAATTACAAATACATGTACAATATACATGTACATGTATCTGTATGTAAACTGTCATTTTCCTTCTTTTCAACATTATACAGTAGCATTGTAGAGCACTTTACATAAAGCCCCTGTCACACCTACACATTCTCTTGAAACGTTCTTACTATAGCCTTGAAGTCCTTGACATTTTTCATGAACATAGTGAGAACGTGGCATTTTTCACTCAAAAGGGTTTACCAAAATTATTATTGAAGACCTCAATACATGTGCAATATTACGTTTTGCGTTCTTGACACATTTGAAGAGAGTACTTCCTGTCTTTAACACATTAAGTAAAGTTCATACTACCATTAGCCCGAAGTTCACACAAAGACAAAGACATCTGCAGTACAACAGTCTGCGATAATGCAATGTTGTTGAAGTCCTTTCTGAGTTCGTGTTACGATCATGGCACGTTCAATTGATAAATTGCTTGGTCGAGGTCTGTTTTGACTTGTTCGAGCTCTCAAACTGAGAATGTGATAAGGACGGCAAGGATGTGGAGGTATCCATATAAGTATATGTAAAAGCTTAAGAAGTCCATACTACGACCCTGCTACGTTCACAACACGTTTCTAATATGCCAATGAAGTTCTCAATACGTCTGCTAGTAGTCCTTACCACGTTCTGTCATCAGCGCGTTCTAACTACGACTGTTTTGAACAGTGGTGCTTTGGTCATGTTCGTCAGCGTCCTTACCACAATCTCAACACGTATCAGTTAGGGCTGGGTCAATATATTGATATATCAGTACCATTCGATATTGGCCATCGATACGAGTATCAATATATTTGCTCCGATACATTTAAATACAGTTATTTATAGCACAAAACATGCTTTTATCTGGGATTTCAAGCATTTTCATGAAAATGAATGTTTGATCATCGTACTTGCGATTCATGCTGGCTTTTCAAATTATTTCATGATTCGAAGTCTACGAATAACAGCAATGATTTGGGAATATAACATGAAATGTTAATTGGAAGGTCAGCAAGTAGGTTATTTTTGTCATTCAACATGATTCATTGAATCTTCAAATTAATATCGACTCAATCTCTGGTTTTTATTCCAGAAATGTCGGAAAGCAAACTGACCTCACGTGTATGTTTTCTCTAAAACACATTTCTGAAATTTCTAAAAGGGTTAGACGGGAAAGTTTGCAACCGAATGAAAAAGGACTGACAAAAGGCAAAATAAGGAAGAAAAATAACATGGAAAAGATCTATTAACATGGAAAAGATCCATCAGGGAACATAATCATATGAAAAATATAAAAAAATGTGCAAGATCTACATGTATAAGTAAGCCTGTTTTACTTTGTGTGTGTTGGGGGGATGGGTAGTTATAAATGAATAAAATTTCTAATTTATGCATTTTACAAATTAGAAAATTAGATACAATATACTGGATACACTTTTTGTATTGTATTGTATTGTATTGTTATGTATTGTATTGTATTGTAATGTATTGTATCGTATTGAAAATTTAGTTTCGATACCCAGCCCTAGTATCAGCAAGTTCTTAATACGTTCCTGGCGTCCTGCCTGCATTCATGCCATGTTTTGTGCAATTTTAGAGGTTGTAGTACGAACACCATGCCAGAATGTATAGGTGTGACAGAGGCTTTACTATGAATACACACACTGTCATGTTTCCATAGCAACATAATAATCATTGATTGCCAGCAAAAGTTATAAAGCTAAGTAACATACGGCATCATATATGATCTGTAGTGGCCTCATGTTGACTCGGAGTCTTGTGTCACACAGCCCGTCAAGTGGGTTGGTCTCCAGGTTAACGTCCAGTAAGGAGTAAACCTGCTCAGCCTCCTTGGTCTGGGATACGACCATCTTCGGTACCAAGCCGTTCTGTTTGGTGCCGTTAACGATAAACTGGTCCACCTTGGCTTCAACTCTGGATAAATAATACAAATATAATTAATATACATTTAATATACATGCTCCTCCACCAATACAGTAAAATACACTCATAAAAACACAGTAATATAGAGTATTAATGACAATATACAATGTACTATACATTACCAAACAGTAAATCTCTTTGGATACAATAAATTATTCTGTTTGTAAGGAACTAATTACATGTATATGTATATGGGTCTAGGTTTCTTAATACCTTGTTTAAAAGTGAAGAGAATTAAAAACATGCATAATTTATACAGTACATACTGTACAGCGTTAGCTGCGGGACGTTGGCTGACGCTGGAGAAGACGTCCTGTAGCTGTACCTTCAGCAAGCTTTCCCTGCAATATGTACAAATTTGATTATCTTATTGTATCATACAAGCACGGTTATATTTCCATACATACATGTACATGTATAGGTAATATCAAGTACATTATCAAACCTAAGACATGTTAGTGACATTACATGTACTTGTAACATTTTTTTTTAATTTTCATACTACATACATGCCATAACTGAATAGTGCATATGCATTTTCATGTACATTTACATGTATGCAAATGTATGTACATGTATTCCAGTATTTCCAATGTAAATGAACCATCTTCCTAAAAACAGAAGATTGTTTTTCTATAGAAAATAAAAATTTCAAACTTTTTTTTTTTTTTTTAAATTTTTTTACTACTTACTTTTTGGTATGATCTCGTAGTGTAATGGACACATTGCTAAGCTTTGTTACCAGTCTTACTGCCACAAACTGAAAAATATCGTTATAAAATATATAATATAAATAAGAGACTTCCAAAGTTGACTTTTGACTACTAAAATAAACGCAACATAGGGAAAGAAGCAAAATACTCAAATTTTATCAATGCATTTAGGTGTAGTTAGTTTCAACTCTTTTTTTTTCCGCATACTTGCAGCCTTTCCAAAACCTACATGTACCTGACTGCCTAACATTCTCTGGTAAAATTAAGCTCCATGAGATAAAATTCTCCATGCTATTTTTTAGAAATATTTCAACTTTCTTGATCAGTTTCCTATAAATGCTAAGAAAGTTTAGTTAAGAGTTTACTAGTGTTACCTCTTTAGGCAGTGTGGGGTCTGCCTCATTTTCTTGATATCCTATAGCTTCATACAGCTTGGCTTTCTCTTTGTCATCATATAACTCACCAAATTTGTCCTCTAAACAACAACCAGAAGTCTCTGACAAGACTGTAGCTCTCCTGGTTGTTTTGTTTTTTATCTGTTTTTTATTTACTCATTGACAAGTGAATAAGATACATACACATAAATATCAAATTCCATTTTTTAAGACCATAGGGAGCAATCATTCTAACAAATAAAAAGCAGCACAACAAAACACTGCAACTAGAATATCACTCATATAATTCATAATATCCAAGATAAAGTACATTTGTATTTAAAAAAAAGAATGCCACACCCATTTCCCAAGATCCCCGGGGGGCAGGGACTGCTAGCTCAAATGAACTATCAATGACATAACAAAACTGACAGATCCATCTTATTGCATTAAGAATTACAACAACTCTCATTCATTAATAGCTTTGAAAGGTTGAAAGCACAATTATATAGGAAAAATGACCACACCTATTTTCTAAGACCCTGGGGATCA
Organism: Pinctada fucata; assembly: GCA_028142955.1. Lineage (NCBI taxonomy): Eukaryota > Metazoa > Mollusca > Bivalvia > Pterioida > Pteriidae > Pinctada > Pinctada fucata. The sequence goes on along the minus strand of AP027105.1, from coordinate 70,723,892 downwards.
GGGGCTCAAACAAAATATCAGATGCACAACAAGAACACAAACCAATCATATTGCAAAAAGAATGAAGCCTCAATCATTTATAGTGACAGATGAGTTGCGAGCGCAAGATTACATAGAGTTATATACTAGGAGAAAATGACCACACCCAATTCCTAAGACTCTGGGGCTCAAACAAAATATTAGTGCACAACAAGACCAGCGACAGACCAATCATATTGCAAAAAGAATGAAGTTTCCATTATTTATAGTGTTAGAGGAGTTGCGAGCACAGGATTACACAGACTTATACAGGAGAAAATGACCACACCCATTTTCTGAGACCCTGGGGGTCAGGGGCTCAAACAAAATATCAGGTGCAAAACTAGACCACAGACCCATCATATTGCAAAAAGAATGAAGTCTCTATCATTTATAGTGTCAGAGAAGTTGCGAGCTCGAGATTACATAGAGTTATATAGGAAAATGACCACACCCATTTTCTAACACCCTGGGGGTCAGGGGCGCAAACAAAATATCAGGTGCACATCTAGACTACAGACCCATCATATTGCAAAAAGAATGAAGTCTCTATCATTTATAGTGTTAGAGGAGTTGCAAGCACAAGATTACATAGAGTTATATAGGAGAAAATGACCACACCCATTTTCTGAGACCCTGGGGGTCAGGGGCTCAAACAAAATGTCAGGTGCACAACTAGACCACAGACCCATCATATTGCAAAATGAATCAAGTCTCCATCATTTATAGTGTCAGAGGAGTTGCGAGCACGAGATTTCATAGATTTTCATGACCACACCCATTTTCTAAGACCCTGGGGGTCAGGGGCTGAAACCAAATGTCAGGTGCACAACTAGACCACAGACCCATCATATTGCAAAAAGAATCAAGTCTCTATCATTTATAGTGTCAGAGGAGTTGTGAGCACAAGATTTCATAGATTTTCATGACCACGCCCATTTTCTAAGACCCTGGGGGTCAGAGGCTGAAACCAAATGTCAGGTGCACAACTAGACCACATACCAAGTAAGATGCAAAAAGAATTAGCTTTCTATCTCCTATGGTTTCAGAGGAGTTGTGAGCACAAGAATTGTTTACGGACGCCGGACAACGGGGTATCGCATAAGCTCGACTGGTCAGAGACCAGTAGAGCTAAAAATATCATACATGTAACTCGATATATAGTCTCATAGCATGCATTTTGTAAGTAACAAGTCTCAAAGCATTCATTTTGTAAGTAACAAGTCTCAAAGCATGTTTTTTGTAGTAAAGGCTAAATTTTTCACCATTAATTGATTATCTTTAAAAATTTTATGAAGCTGTTTATGGTTTTTTCACTCATATTCCATTTTCTATAATTACTTATACATGTATTAGATTTTGTTAAATATTTGCCCTTTCCTTACTATACAGAGTGTAGGAGTGAGAGAAGAGGGTAGGGAGGTTCATATTTAACCTACGTATATCTTCCACATTATCTTTCTCTTTCTTTTTCTCCTTCTTCTTTCCACCAAACCATCCCCCAAACCAGCCTCCTGATTTCTCCTCAGCTTTCTTAGCACCAAGCTTGGCTGCCTGTTGACATGACCACAATTAAAAACAAGAACACAAAGCACAAATACACAATGTATGTACAATATAGAAAACTCAGTGCAGAAGTACATACACACACTTATTTGCCACACATCAAACTAACATTGGTAAAATTAGGATGAAACCATAATTGACAAGAATAAGATGGTATGTACAGTTTGGAATCAGTATCATCACACATGTACATACATATATACGTAAATATGATAATGTGCATATAAATGATGTATTTATCCTACCGTACCTGTAGTTCAGCCTGCTGTCTCATCAATGTTATACAGAACACATCCAGGTCCTCTTCATATTTCTGAAATATATATGTATACATCAGTAGTAGGCAGGTACAAATTATGTATGAAATCAGCAAAAATATACTAAATATTGGATACCTGTAACAGTAATAGGGGTTACTTAATATTTATTCTTGTTTCAGTATTAGCACATGTTTAAGTGATATTATGTAATTTCTGTCATTGGAGTATATAACATTAATCCTAATTTGACATACGTTGAGTTGGTTTTCTAGTTCTGATGATACTTTTTTGCTGGTCAGTTTTTTGACATAAGCTTCTTTGTAATGCTTCATGTTCATTCTATGTTTGATGATGTGTGGCCATGAGAACATTCTCCTACGTCTTCTCACGGTCTCTTCCATAACGCTGGACATAGCATAGTGCCACCTAAAAATAGAATTAACGCTGGACATAGCATAGTGCCTTCTTAAAGTAGAATAAACACTGGACATAACATAGTGCCACCTAAAAATAGAATTAATGCTGGACATACATGTAGCATAGTGCCACCTAAAAACAGAAATAAGAGTTGCCATTTTAAAAAAGAATCATTTTTAAAAAATTCAACAATTTTCTTTTTTAAATATCCAAAAATGATCTATCATATGAATTAATGCATTAATGTTTCTTTATAATTCCATTCATCCCTTTTATTTCATTTGTTGTGTACTTTTTTACAGTTGTGCGTAATTTTCTACTCAGAATATCTGACATAAATAACTTACCACTTTGTGGCATTTCCTTTCAACTCGACATCTGGACGGTATTTTTTGTAGATGCTCAGTAAATTCATCCTCTCGAAAGACTCTAACATTTCTAGGACATTGTCATACTGAAAAAGATGTAGAAGTATTTTCTATTATGGAGCCACAATAAGTAAATGTACAAGCAGGCTTAATAAAATTATGAAGTTTTCCAATGCTTTTTGTGACAGTTAATACCGCTTTGAGAGGTCCAGATTATACATGACCCTCCCAGTGCCGCTACATTTGACAAAAGTAACATTTGCTCTCTGGCCTGGTAATCACACACAAAAATGTTAGCTTACCTGACATTAAGCTATATACAGACTTTAGGTGTGGAGTAGTTTGTACTCTCTGGCCAGGTACTCATACACAAAAATGTAAGCTCACCTGACACTTAGCTAGAGCAACACCAATGTCATCAAATACTAGAGTAAGGAAGACTTTAGATGTGGAGTAGTTTGTGCTCTCTGGCCAGGTACTCACACACAAAATGTTAGCTTACCTGACACTTAGCTAGAGCAACACCAATGTCATCAAATACTAGAGTAAGGAAGACTTTAGGTGTGGAGTAGTTTGTACTCTCTGGCCTGGTACTCACACACAACATGTTAGCTTACCTGGCACTTAGCTAGAGCAACACCAATGTCATCAAACACTAGAGTAAGGAAGACTTTAGGTGTGGAGTAGTTTGTACTCTCTGGCCTGGTACTCAAAAACAAAATGTTAGCTTACCTGACATTTAGCTAGAGCAACACCAATGTCATCAAATACCAGAGTAAGGAAGATTTTAGGTGTGGAGTATTTTGTGCTCTCTGGCCTGGTACTCACACACAAAATGTTAGCTTACCTGGCATTTAGCTAGAGCAATACCAATGTCATCAAATACTAGAGTAAGGACGACTTTAGGTGTGGAGTATTTTGTGCTCTCTGGCCTGGTACTCAAAAACAAAATGTTAGCTTACCTGGCACTTAGCTAGAGCAACATAAATGTCGTCAAACACTAGAGTAAGGAAGACTTTAGGTGTGGAGTAGTTGGTACTCTCTGGCCTGGTACTCACACACAAAATGTTAGCTTACCTGACATTTAGCTAGAGCAACACCAATGTCATCAAATACTAGAGTAAGGAAGATTTTAGGTGTGGAGTAGTTTGTACTCTCTGGCCTGGTACTCACACACAAAATGTTAGCTTACCTGGCACTTAGCTAGAGCAACACCAATGTCATCAAATACCAGAGTAAGGAAGACTTTAGGTGTGGAGTAGTTTGTACTCTCTGGCCTCACACACAAAATGTTAGCTTACCTGGCACTTAGCTAGAGTGACACCAATGTCATCAAATACCAGAGTAAGGAAGACTTTAGGTGTGGAGTAGTTGGTGCTCTCTGACTTGGCAATCACACACAAAATGTTAGCTTACCTGGCACTTAGCTAGAGCAACATAAATGTTGTCAAACACTAGAGTAAGGAAGACTTTAGGTGTGGAGTAGTTGGTACTCTCTGGCCAGGTACTCACACAAAATGTTAGCTTACCTGACATTTAGCTAGAGCAACACCAATGTCATCAAACACTAGAGTAAGGAAGATTTTAGGTGTGGAGTAGTTGGTGCTCTCTGGCCTGATACTCACACACAAGATGTTAGCTTACCTGACATTTAGCTAGAGCAACACCAATGTCATCAAACACTAGAGTAAGGAAGATTTTAGGTGTGGAGTAGTTGGTGCTCTCTGGCCAGGTACTCACACAAAATGTTAGCTTACCTGGCACTTAGCTAGAGCAACACCAATGTCATCAAATACCAGAGTAAGGAAGACTTTAGGTGTGGAGTAGTTGGTACTCTCTGGCCAGGTACTCACACACAAAATGTTAGCTTACCTGGCACTTAGCTAGAGTGACACCAATGTCATCAAATACCAGAGTAAGGAAGACTTAAGGTGTGGAGTAGTTTGTACTCTCTGGCCTCACACACAAAATGTTAGCTTACCTGGCACTTAGCTAGAGTGACACCAATGTCATCAAATACCAGAGTAAGGAAGACTTTAGGTGTGGAGTAGTTTGTACTCTCTGGCCTCACACACAAAATGTTAGCTTACCTGGCACTTAGCTAGAGTGACACCAATGTCATCAAATACCAGAGTAAGGAAGACTTTAGGTGTGGAGTAGTTGGTGCTCTCTGACTTGGCAATCACACACAAAATGTTAGCTTACCTGGCACTTAGCTAGAGCAATACCAATGTCATCAAATACCAGAGTAAGGAAGACTTTAGGTGTGGAGTAGTTTGTGCTTTCTGGCTTGGTGTTCAACCTTAGGTGGGCTACTGAAGATATAGGCTTCACAACTGAAAGTCAATAATACATCTCCATAAATCTTACAAACTGGTATGTTATTCCAGAACAATAGGTAAAAGAATTCCAAGAGAAAGATTTTGTATAACCATTACTTGACAATAACAAAGCTTTTAATTTTCTAATGAGAATAATCTGACTGTGTAGACATGCAGATTGAATCTTACTTAGTGTCTCAAGTACATAATGCATCATAGTAAAAATTATACTTTGAGATAAAAATTGGTCATTTTTTAATGCAATGCAATGTAAGGATACTTACTGTAATGAAATGGTGTTTTTCTGTCTTTAGAGGCAATCTCTGTTCTTAATTTCTCCTAAAACAAAAAAATTATGTGTATGTTCTTGCTTTCGCAAACAAAATTACACATACTTAGAATATACATGTACATAAATGCCCTGAAACTAATCCTTCATCAAATGCAATGTAAAATCATCTACATGTTTAAAGTAAAGTGAATAAATATGAAATCTGCACTGACATTGAAAACCATTTTTTTTTAATTTTGTATATTTTCTATACATATAAATGTACATGCAAGTATTAAATTGAGATGATCATGTTGTTAGACTTTACAGTTACAACATGTTGATGAAGAAGATGACTAGACAGGAAAACAACGATATCCCTCAGGTTCTGGATATGGAGGCACTTACTATACATTATATATTAATATTAATAATTTACATGACTATTCAGATTTGTTTCGTTTTGTATACCGTTCCATGCATATTTCTTATCAATTGCGGAGTTTTGTCTAGTTTTTGCACAGCTCATATACACTTATAATTAGAGAGGTTTAGTTACATGTACAAGTTTTTGCGCAATGTGTACATATGACCTCATCACTTCCTGCGATCTTTGTTCAAATAACGTAACGTATAGCTACACGTTATGGACGTGTAAACGACACTCTACAGGTAACGACAGAACTGGTAACTCCTTTGAAATTTTCCAGACTTATTATTTATCGAACTTCCAATTTTCTGTGTTATAAAGCACGTTTAGGATTCTAACTTTCCTTGCGTCGAGGTTTTACAAATCTTGATGTATTTTCATCACAGATTAAACCGATTGAAAAGAATCTAGCTACATGTACACCTTACTACATACAGTACCTATCACGAGTTTTACAACGAGATCGCCATCGATGGAGTAAAAATTTAACGAGTAAAGGCCAATTCCTCCATCAGGTGGAGGGCTTTTAGGAGGGCTGGTGAGGGGCAAAGCGGGCTCAACGCGAACAATCTTTACCCCGAAAAACTCGGAGTGTTTGTGGGCGGGGCTAATGAACGGAGGCGGCGCTTATGCATATTTAATTATTAGCCGGGGTAAACACCGAGTGATTGTAGGCGGGGCTTATATTCGCTTGACGGAGCATCTCGAGTCGCGTAAAATCTCTTTGTAGAGAGTAGAATCTCGATAGGCTAGTCAAACAACTGTTTTAACAATACGCTAGATCTGTACGTACAGTAAATGTTTTCCTAAGAACGATTCTATAAATGTTGTAACAATTTAAAGAATCATTATGTTACATATCCGCATAGATATACTACATTTATAACAATGCAATATTCAGGATTATGTACGTAGAGATATAGAAACCCATAGATGTTAAATAGGCAGTCTACACATGTCTGTAGTTTGAATTTCCTGTGATGTACGAAAAATGAATATGAATTAATAAGCCAGCAAATAATATAGGTAGCAAAACTGTAATAAAGAAAACAAGGGAAAAAAGAAATACATTATTGTTTATCCTACTCCTGTATTTTATAAACACCTGAATATTGGATGTGTAAAATACATTATATCATTCGATGTATCTGATGGAAGGAAAAATAAGATTTGTTTCCTGTTAGACAATGAAACGAATTTTTGCATGCATTTATAGATTCAAGTACTGTAACGCACGACTTTGCAGTAAGATGAATATTAAAAGTATTATGAGTTATGCAAATCATTTTCCCGTTCATACGGAATAGCTTCTAAATCCGTACTCTGGATACTTCACATTGATGTAATCTATTTTACATATACATGTAAACGATTGCACACTTACGTATAAAATTTAATTTAATACTGTACGATACCAAGTAAATTAACTGTTTAATTCATTGATAGTTATTTTTTATTCTATCGTGTTTGAACGGTATTTTTTTTTTATCACGGAAGCATATTTTAGAAGGCATCGAAAATATAGACCTTTGTTAATTTTTCAGCAATTGTTATGATCCGTTATCCATAATAGCTGAAAATCTCGAGATGGAACCAGCGTTCACCCCTGCTCCCTCACTTTTTAGATAAAATATGAAAACATATAGACAATACAGTCAAGACAATGTCTATTTACTAACTCAGGCACGTACGTCATCATGTATGCACATGCATTATGTTTCTGGGGTCGCAGGTCATTTATAATATACATGTACCAGTGGTGGATCCAGGATTTCAGAAAGGAGGGGAGAGCCCAGCTTCAAAGAAAATTGTTCACAGAAAAGCTGACAAGCAAAAGATAAATTAAAAAAACCAAAGAGACGATGATACAAATATTAAGACTAAGGACTTTATATTATTCAGGGGTCCTTAACCCCCGCCCCCCCCCCCCCCCCCCATCCCCATTCGGTCTTTTCCTTATAAGGTATTTGATCGTTTACCTGAAGATGTGCCAATTGTGTGATTCAATAGATCCTACATATTTGTAGTACCTTAAATTGACACTACACCACGAGCAAGACAGTCCCAACGCGTAATTACTCTTTTAAAGCGGAATTTCTCTTTTTAGTGGCGCATCATTATTAATCAATGATGCATATGAATGAACATGCGATTCCCAAGGAATTGTCTCCTGATAAAGGACGCAATTTTTGTAATATGAATTGAAAACTGCAGCGAGCGAAGCCGGAAAATTTTCCTGAATTTGAAGCGAAATTTTATATTAATTCTTCAAATTCGGATTACTTGTAAGAGCAAGATTATTTCTTCTGTCATACCATAAGCAAATGCATTTTATTTATTAAAATTCAGAGCAAAATTTTTTTTTCGAGCAACCCCCACCCCCGAATATCAAATGGACCGTGCCTTACCTGTACCTGTTTCATTATCAGTAGATAATGGTTAGATTACAGTTTCGAGTTACTCCGTTCTTGATCCGCACATACATTTTTTGCAAAATTAAAAAGAAAAAAATAATCAGTTTTCGGAAGCGATTCAAGAAACTAACACCAAAAAGTGAGGGAGCTCCAGCCTCATTTGTAATCGATCAGGATTACGTTATAATGTTTTTGTTCCTTTTCTATATGTCAGATTAATAATGAAAGTGATAAACGATTTTCGATTCGAAGCAGAGGAGAGGGAAGGGGGGGGGGGGTTCTTCGGTCATTCTTTATTCCTTCCCAAATCTTACATTTCCGGGTAATATGACAAATTTCAGGGGGTCCTTAAACCACCCCTCCCGATCCGCACTTGTTATAGGGGAAGGTGGGTGGTATTCGGTCCTTTAATCCTTCCCAAATCTTTTTTTTTTTTTTTTCATTTTTCTAGGTATAAGGACAGATATCAAGGGGTCCTTAACTTCTCCCTCCCCTTCCCTCCATCCCCTCTTTCCCTCCTCTCCTCCCTTCCTCCCACCTCCTTTTCACCCTATCCAACCCCTAAAGTATAAAATGCGAAGTCTTTATTCAGGTTAATGAGAAGCGTTTAATCTAGACGAATCAATGAGAATCGTACAGTATGGTTTTTTTTAGCTTAATAATAATGCAACGCTTAAAAGAGAAATTCCGCTTTCAAAGAGTAATTACGCGTTGGGGCTGTCTTCCTCTTGATAGTGTCAAAGTAAAAACAAAATCTGTAGTAAACTTTATAAAATCAGAGAAATTCTTACATTTAAGACTTATTGGTGTGGTTCCCTCATTCTATATTCTTACATTTGTCCTGGTATTATGACAAATTTAAGGGGGGTCCTTACCTCCTTACCCCCTACATCCTCTCGCCCCTTCCTCCAACCTCCCTTTCACCATGTCCACCCCCTTTAGTATTCACTAAAATGCGAAGTCTTTATTCAGGTTTATGATAGATGAGTTTACTGTACACTGATATCGAATGTTCATTCACCAATCTGATTAAAACCAGATCTCTACATGATCCCGATTTTATTTATCATTTTTATATCCCTTTTAGATTTCTCGAGGAGGAGGTTCCGAAACTTGCATATTTAATCGACTAGTATTTCCAGTTTTTGATAATAATATATGGATCATTCGTTAAATATTATCATCTTTTCATAGAGATGGTTAGATCATTTAACATTTATCTATCTAATATTTGTAATAAACATGATAAATAAATGTTTAAACAAGATATTTCCAAGATTCCCAATACATTTGAGTGTTGTGGACAGTAGCATCCTTTTACCTAAAAGAGTTTGTGAAAGTGCTTTATATGAAGTAAAATGTGTTTGCCCCTGCTAGAATAGATAATCACTGCATATTACGACTTAATATTTTTTTGGGGAAATGTTTCTTTTTTACATAAATCAATAGAAAACGGGAATTAGGGGTTACCATGCGTGTGTTTTACAAAAACTGACAGGGTATCGGCGAATCCCCTGTCAGAAATTGAGTTTTACCGCGAGGCGTCAGCATGTAAAACATCAGTATGGTAACCCTATTCTAATACTTTGGTCAGAAAGAAGCTAGAAAACGTCTGCTTTTAACGACGTCGTCATAGCAACGCTTGACGTCATAGCAGAAACTGCAGTGAAACGTGAATCCCCTTGCAGTTTTTTAATCGCTCAGCCAATCAGAATGCGCGTTACAAACGGAGTGCATTAGAATATTTCTTTTTAACATTGTTCCCATACCCGAGTTACAAAACGTCACATACACACGTGTACTTATAGAAGGGCAAAATCCTTACAATTCATTTTCATTGTATATCATTTGTATAGCACGTATTGTATATATATGTACAACCAAATTGAATGTAATTAGCTAAGATTAAACTCTCATTTGCAAAAGTGACATCGGGGGCAAACCTACTAGAAAAAAGACAAATAATTTAATCATCATATTATTTCTTGCGGACCATGCATATTTAATGAATTATTGGTAAAAATGGTAACATCATGATTATTAAATCTCTGTCAGGCATACACAACTTTTTATTATATATTACTTTACTAAAACTTAAATATTTTCTCATGTATAGTCATTTTTGCAACTCAATTTATTTCCAAACTAGAGGAGGACGGCTTTTCATCAATTTCTAACATCATCACACTAGAGTTTTGAAATATTTTACTTATAGAAGTTATGAAGTTGTTTGAGAGCAACAAATTATATATCAAGTAAGTCATGAACATGGGACTTTGGTCCTAAATATGTGACCTTGACCTTGAATCTGACCATGACCCCCATGGGGTGTTGAGTCTCATCATGGTTAATCATGCATATCAAGCAAGCTATGAACATATATGTGAAAGTGTGACTATACCAGACAGACGGGCGCGTACAGACAGACGGACGCCGGACAAAGTAATCCCTATGCTTCGAATGCGACACAAAAAGTCTCTGTGTTTTGATACGGGTATGCAACACAAAGAAAACTACATGCAATAGATTATATTTATTATGAAAATTGAGATGGCAGATTTACATGTACGAGAATCTGCATTGACAAAAACTTGAAAAAATTAAAGTTGTGGGGAAAGACTCCTACTCCTACGTATAATACAAAGTAGAGTCATACAATATGTTTAAACCATAGGAAATGCGTGGTAACCTTTCCTTGGAAATGGTAGATACGATGGTTTTTTTTTCATTTATAAATAGGACAATCATCATGTTTGAGTATATAAAGCCCCCTTCACACTTCTACGGATCGAGCCACGACTCCGCTACGACTCCAAAAATGCTTTATCCGTGGCGAGCCGGGACGCAAAATGTTCGACGAACCAAAAACCTACGACCCAAGTACGGATTGTTACGGGTTGATACGAATCGAGTACGGATAGCTAAGGATTGCTAAGGATATCGTCCCGACATTGCTACGGATTACTACGATAAGCGTACGGATAGATAGGGATTGCTACGACCCACGTAGGGATAGATACGGATCGGTAAGGATTGCTAAGGATTACCACGACTCGCGCACGGATAGCCACAATTCGCACAAGGATAGCTACGACTTCAGTACGGATTGGTAGAACTGGCTTGCATTTCCAATGTGTTTTTAAATCATCATTATTTACTGAAACACCCTGTTAAGACGGTCTCACATGTTTTATAACAGTATTTAGGTTTGATACATGTCTTTATATCATTACCTGAAATTGAATAATTAAAGGTTTAACTCGTATATTGACCGAAAAACGCTCAGAATACTGATAGTTTTGAAGTTAATATAAGACACAATTCGTGGCTATCCATAGCCTATCATTTTCGAATCCGTGGCTATCCGTAGCAATCCGTAGGCGAGTCGTAGCAATCCGTAGGCGAGTCGTATGGCTATTTTTATCACAAAAATTATCCCGGATTGCTACGGATGCACTACGGGTAGTTACGAGTCCCCCTAGGATAGCTATGACTTCGGATTTCTACGACTCCCTTTCGACTCCGCTACGACATATTTATCCGTAGTGGAGCCGTAGAAAATTTTGAACATGTTCAAAAAAATTCTGTCTCATCCCGGATAGCTACGGATTGCCAAGGATAGCTACGACTTGTGCGGGATCAAGCTACGGATTGGTACAGATTGCTACGGAAAGCTACGGATAGCTACGGATGTAATTTTTTTTTTCTCGATCCGTAGCTATCCGTGCCCCAATCCGTGAAAGTGTGAAGGGGGCTTAAGACTGTAAGTGGTAGTTATATATTATACAAAATTTTGCAGTTGTCGACCAGACTATGTTATATTGTGAAATATTATTATTATTTTTATATTGATACCTTTTACACCAGAAGATGCGGCATGGGTTTAATATATAGAATTTAAAAAAAAAAACATGAAAAAGGTCGTTAGTACCACTCACGACCTTATATATCCCTTATGTGCTTGTCTACACTGTTTTCGCATCACGTGTTTTGCTTTGGGTACTGATACCGAGTCTGGGAGATCCCCTCCTTTCTTTTGATTTTTTCCCGAACATGGGTACCTATTCTAGTAAATTTGCTGAAAATTTGAAGAAAAAATACCCTTCATCTTCTTACAAGCAAAGTGAGAGAATCATTTGAAATTCTATCAAAATTCGTTCACAAACTTGTTTATTTATATGAAAAGAATCTACCTAAAATACACAATGTAGCTGTGAATGTATCTATAATAACTTAGGCGAAAAGACGGGAAATATGTCAACTTGAATAAAAATGACAAAGTGCAAAAACAAGAATGTGTATCAAAAATCAAATGAAAACTATCCAAATGTTTTTCAAATGCATACACACCTGAAAAAATAAGGAAAATGAAAAAGATTGGGAAACTTGAAGCGGGATTCGAACTCACAACCCTGATGCTCCCTTAGTAATGTGTCAGAGAGAAAGGCAAATGGCGTTCTCAATTAACGCCGTACTAAACTCAATAGAGAACATGCTCAAAACATTTTATAACCTCTACCAGACCTAATCTCAAGTGGCGTTCTCTATTGAGCACGTTCTCAAGTTTTATAGCCTCTAAATTTAGAGACGATCTCATATTTGAGCACGCTAACAGAGTTTGAGCACGTTCTCAAACTTTAGACGTTTATAACCTCGAATTTTAGAGACGATCTCACATTTGAGCACGCTAACAGAGTTTGAGCACGGAGAACGTTCTCAAAACGGTTACTTCCCGTTTTTCCCACTTTTGAAAAATATATATTCCTGTTTCTCCCACTTCATATAACAATAGAAAGTAATTAACTTAATAGTTGTTTATCTAGTTGATACTAATTAGTGTAAAAACATCTTGTAACTGGTTAAAATCTAGCTTTTTATGAAAAAAGTTTTTCCTGAAAACGTTTTACTGAAGATAAATTGCAGAAATATCTTTTTGCAAACAAGGGCATCTTCTCGTAATATGGTATGTACGACATTATGAATCTAAGGGGAGGGGGTGGGGGATTGCAATTTTTCCGGGTCAGATTATTTATTTCTCATTCATAGCCGCCCACATTATTTATTTTCCTGCAACTCGGAGTCAGAATATGTATTTAGTTTTAACTCCTTAAATAGTCCTGTATATGCGGTTTATGGATTTCTCAGAATGCACATTGCGCACATGATTTTGAAGATCAGAAGGTATGAAGTATCTGCCTTGCCAGATAAGAAATCATAAACAAGTTCTACTAGAAAAAAAATCGCCCTCTTTCGGTATTATAATCCATATCGTAAAATGGATAATCGGGCCCCGAAAATCCCAACAAAAAAAGTCGTTTCCTTAACAACCGTACTGTAAAAGTAAATCTACAGGTATACGACATACTAAATCAGAGGTATATGAAAAATACATTCTGTTGTCTCAATTTGGTATTGTGTTGTGACAAAAGTATAAGACTGTAGTAATGATATTTTGTTTTTACGTCTTGGGCGGCGACGTTTTTTGAAAAAAGAAAAAATACAAACACATATAAAAAATGTATTTTCCGCTCCAAAATATCCCAAAGTTCTTTTCAATTTAAAGTACTTTTTTTTTACATATCAGCACATGCTATTGATTATCATACAATGCCTAAACTATGGGATGTTATACTATTGTCTTCTTTTAACTTTCAATTCTGAAACTGTGTCTTACATTAAAAGTGAACCAATGACTATTCTGAAAGTTAGAAAAAGACACTATATCAAAATATTTGAAATTGGAAAATTTCCTACAAATATAGTAGGAAAATATTGGTTATTTCTGCCTTGGGAATGAGTCCAATGGTCGTGACAATTGGCCTCAAATACAGCCTTGAAAACTCATTGATCTGTGGCCTTGATCATTGACATACGACCTTGAAAAGAAATCCTTCAGGAATAATAAGTTTTAAATGGAAATTCTATTGAAGTGGTATCTTGAATTATTGCCATTTTGGATCCTGACTATGTTTTGAAGTTGGAAATCAAGGTTTAATCCACTTCCAATGGCAAAATCATAAGGCAAAGTTCGATGACAATCTAAAGTTACCCTCTCTACAGTGACCACAATTTTGCACACCTCCCCTTCCTCACACTCACACACACAACCTCACCCTCACACACGAAAGGTGGCCTTACTACAAGTACGTGTACGATGTGATAATAAGCTAGAAATAAAGAAAAATACAGGTAAACTTGCACAAAATACAGGTAAATTTTTAGTACTAATCAGTTAATTGGTTAATTATGTGGTTCTAACAACCTCGTAATTTAGGTAATTATTCCTGTTCTTCCCACCTCAATTCCAACCTTCAATATATATTTTTTACAAAAGTGGGAGAAACAGGAAGACACCCTCAAAACAGTTTTATAACCTTGGGCCCTGGTTTAATCGCATGAATAATGCACCAATTAAAAGAAATTCCGCTTTCAAAGAGTAATTACGCGTTGAGTACCATTTGCAGTAACTCCTTTGGCTGACAAACACAGTACATTTTTGTAAACCGGTACAAATTATGGGATTTTTTTCATTCGAATCTCCAATGAATGACAAATAAATATACAGTATAGTACAAATAATGCAGTTTTAATTTTTGAAGACACAATAAAAGAACATGTATTAAATTAACCCGAACTGTAGTGAAGGTTGAATTTGGACTGAGGCCTTTCATAAATATTTTACGGGAGCGCCGCACCTCTATGTAATTTCTTTTGAGAAGAAAAATATGACTCTTTCATTCTTATACATGTACTTCCCAAACTGTCAGCTTGCAAATCCTTTTTTGTTTAGAATTTGCTAGTGTTATGAGTGTTATGCTAGTGTTATACAGCTAGGTAAACAGAAGTTAAATTTTCTTCAATTTTGCTGAAAGCCATTTACTGGAGGGTGTATTAACATATTCTACACCAAAATTTTCTAAAATAAAACTGGAAAGGGCTCGACCCCCTTGGTGTCGATGAACAGGTGCGTTGTCGGCTACTAATATATCGCCCGAATTCAACGCATTTTCTCCCATTTCAGTATATTAAGCATCTAGTGCTTCTTAAAAATCTAAGATATTGAGGAATGTCAGTGGCTCCCTCTATGACATAACAATACATGCAATCCAATTAATAGACTGAGTGTTACATTTTGGAGATTTTGATGATCTAAAAACTTAAATTGCGCTCACCTTTTTCAGCATGACCATAAATAAGTATTTGTGCAGTCACGAGAATTGAATAAGTACTTCTTTATCATATAAATATTCCATGAATACCTCCGTATAAAGGAGATTTGCATCTGTGAATCTTTCAGCACTGATTTGTTACAATTCTTTTTAACGAGATCTTTTTTCGCAATTCTTTTTCCATGAGAGATAAATCGTTGGGAGACGTTTTGTTAGTCGTTATCATCGAGTCTTTTTGTTCTTCCTTTATTTGAACTTTTTCCACAAAAAAGTTTTGTTTCTCACCCCATAGTCCCATGTACGTTTAAACACATGCAATTTCTATCAATTTGAAGTTCGTCAGCAACCTTTTGCTGTAGAAATATAGCCATTTTCCTCATTTGCTCCCAGAGAATTTGATTTTGTGATGATTTTAAATCCTCATTATAAGCTTATAAGCGGCGTTCCTTCTTTATACAATTCTTCCTTTTTTTTCCTTTTTAATAACGACATTTTCATTGATTTTAGATTTCCGACCTCTGTTCGGAGGAGACACTTTTATAAATATATTTGTTTTAAATTTAAATGACCACATGCTCATTTTACGAGAGAACATTAATGGGGATTAAGATTTTATCTATAAAATTGATTTCTCTGTGGTCCTTTATAGAAGTACGAGTTTTATAAGTAACACCCGCTGTGCAATGGCTTGAGGTTAAGTGAACTTTAACATGTTTAATAACACCTGGCTTGTAAGTAGTGATGTACATGATCTCTGAATATAATGTCAAGAGGGATATCGAATGTGTTTTGGACTCTGCCAGAGAACAAGTCCGAGAGTGCTTGCAGAGGGGGGGGGGATTTCGGGTGAAATACAGACGTTTGCTTGACGTTAGATTTCATTTCAAAATGTATTCTTCACTTTGTACATGTCTTGTAGGAATGGCATTTACCTCGCCTGATAGAGAAACGGGCACCTGATCTCACCTTGTCTTTTCTGATGTTCGTTCATGTTTATTTCGTGTACGTCGAATGGTGTTTTGTATGATACATGCATTTTTTCCTTGCGATCTTTGAAATGAAAATCACGAACAAGCTAGATAATCTTGTAAAAGTTCTATTAAATGAATTATTATATGCAAACAATGCAGAATAAATTAAATTTTCCAGGTGATCATATTTTATAAAATTGCAGTAAAAAGTATAATATCGCATTGCAGTCATTACAACTAAGAATCCAACCGCACAAACATGTCGGCTTTCGCGTGTTAAACCCTAAGCCAATAAATGATAATTATTTTGACCTGTTAAGCGACCTTGGCCATGTTATAAATTAAAAAGACTATTTCGTAAACTATGTGTGCATGTTCATTTTGTATCTATTCATAAAACAAGTCATGCTTGCCCCCTCCTTAAAGCCATCAAAGTAACATCTCTCTCTCTCTCTCTCTCTCTCTCTCTCTCTCTCTCTCTCTCAGATCACATTTTTATTTCATTCCCTCGCATGAATATTGTATATTTGTATCACTATATCTTAAAAATTGTTTCTAAAAGTGATTGATTGATTTATTGATTGATGAGTTGCAGCTATATCTTACTACAAGACTGACAGACAGACAACCGGGAAGTGGACAAAGTGGTCGTTATATTTACATGTACATTTGTAGCTCTTGCATTGCCGGCGACATGGCCAGCAAAGGCGCGGAAAAAGCTTTACCAGGGTCAGTTTATTTACTTTAGAAAAGAGACGTTTCTGTATAAGAATAAGGCAAAATTTGCATTTGATTAGAAAATTTACGTCTTTTCTTTATTTAGGAAGGTGAGAAGGAAAAACTGAATCATTAAATAAAACAATTTACATGTAAAACTGAAAGCAATAAAGACATAAAAAAGAAGAAGCTTCTCCTATCCTATTATAGAAAGGACAGAGAAGATTACGTTATTTAATAAGAATTTTCAAGTACATAGAATATGAAGTGAAGAAATCAGCATTAACAAATCTGAGGTCTCTTGACTATCTCAGCACCAGGGGCGGGTCCAGAGGGGGAAAGTGGGATTGTATCGATCGAGGCACTAAGTGCCGAGTCGGGGAGAATACGGTTTGAAAAAATTGAATACAATGGTGCAATCTGGAGCATATTTTCTGTTTTTCTCGTATATATCATGGCCGTTTTCACTCATTGAAACGACAAGAAAGTATACGCAAGTGGAACGCCGTACCCGACCATTTGATAGGGCGAGACTTTGCTTTTCTCGAATTGCTAGTAAGATTGAATTACTGTGTTCATTTGCTTTTTTTCTGTTTGTAAATTTATCCGCGAAACTTGTAATATAAATAAATGTTTTTTTTTATTTCTTTCTTTCTGTATTTCAATATCTTTTTACATAATAGGTTTATATAGGGAATCTTTGAAGGAATCGGGGGAAAAAGATAAGGAAATGAGCGACAAGAGCATCTGTAAGAGAGTTTTTTTTTCTTTAATTTCGGTGAAACACATGCAGGCAGATTTTGAGATTTTCACTTTATACTAGGGTTCATCCATAAACTAAAGTATCAGGCGAGCAAGGGAAGAACTGCAAGGAATTTATACTATCCCCTAAAACAGATGAGGGCTCGGGGACTACCCGCAGAAAATTCCTCAACTGCGGAAAATCAAAGGCGCGGTCATATTATGTGATGTATGATTGACACCAACGGATGTTTATTCGGTTATGGATAATACAATGTAAAGAAAATAGAGTCACGAAGAAAAATGGTACATTTTGTAACATTTTGAAAACAATGTAAATTATAAAATTCATTATTATTCGCAAGTTTTTATTTATTTATTTATTTATTTATTTATTTATTTATTTATTTATTTATTTATTCATTCATTTTTTTTTTTTGAAATTTTTTTCTCATATTTTTTTTCAGTTTTGAGATAATAAATATCTTCATCTAACCATTATGTATATTTCAAAGTTTTATTAGTACAATACCTACAACGACATTTTGCGGTGCTGGGTTTGAATAACCAGCCGTCCTACAGATAGGCTATTAATGTACATATAACTGACACGTGTACTTCACATGCGCATGTCTCAGGAAGTCTTTTGTATAGTTTGCAACGGTTAGAAGCCAATTGTTGTTTACCTAGTAGACATATTACTGGCACATCATGAATGTATTGAGTAAAATTTCCCACTTTGCGCACTGAAAAAAAATCCTTCCCGTTGATATTGCAAGTAATTGAGTATGTATATGTACATTGCTCCGTTCAGATCACATTAATTCAAGCATGACGCCAATATTTCTACATTGTATATTATGAATAATTAAAGATTAAAAAAATTGCAAAATATTACTTAAAACCTCAAGGTCGGAAAGGAAGAGGATTGTTCGATTGCACGTGCAACTTTTTTCCGTTGTAATGCCTTTTTTTTATTTATTTATTTTTTCTTATTTATTATTTCATTTATCTATTTATTATTTTTTTTTTTGGCTTGTTGAAAGAAGAATCCGATATTTTTATTGTTTGGCATTCTTTTGATTTAAGGTACTTTTACAAATCATTTTACTGGTATCTAATCATTCAATCGTGAATTTTCACGTTACATTTTAAACTATCGTGAAAAAAAACGAGTTCACGGGTTTACAAGTCAACTCACACGTGCGGATCTAAAACATTCTTCATTTATTGATTTTCAACTGAATGTACATGCACAGTCATGTAGTTTACTGACAATGTACGTGTATGCAAAGTAAGGCCATAGTACGGTAACTATAACTCTTTTGTTTTACGTCAGCGGGCGCTCAGAAAAAAAAAACACGCGCACACAAACATGCATGGGGGGAGGGTTAAAAAATCAGTATATGATCATAAATTCCGTAAAATTGTCTGTACTATCGTTAATTTTAGGTGACAATAGTGGTTTTTATAAAAAAAAATAAAGTCAGCATTATACATCTCAATTTTTTATCTTTTATGTTTTCAGTCATCCTCTCCAAATATCTTCATATTGATCATGTGTTTATGTGTTTTCATGCCTGGCGGGAGGATACCTTTTAGGAAAAGTTTAGGACGTAAAGCAAAATATTTAATAACTATAGATGAAGATTAAAATTCTCTATTAGTCTATATTCAGAGTCTAATCAATACTCCCGTATAATTGATATGAGAAAAATCGGAACAGTCAGTGAAGCATCGAAAAGTTGACACTCGTCAAAATCAAAATTCAGGTGGTTCAACAAAGTGCAACAGTCACCGTTCACTTCAAGAGTAAAGGTACTGATTTTTATTGAAATACTCACAGCAACGGCGAGAACTGCTGAGATATTGCTAGCAGTGTTAATCGGGAAGCTTCATTGATTTATTTATTTGGCGCATTAAGTACGAAAATGTCCCATTATTTTTAAACGTAAGGGACGTTTGTCCCATAAACTCTTTAATATTCTTCCTAATCACTGATCATGTACGTGTGTCCCGGCGGGAAATAAATACATGTATATATATCTTTGAGAAAAATGGATGGGCAGAAGAAATACATTCGATGTCTGAGAATTTATCTAAAAAAAATTCTACGAAACGTTTTACCAAGGACATATAAGTCCTTTGTTTTACATATACGTAAACACAATGCATCTAAGCTAAAGAAAATAGACCTGCATGTAATGATGCTCCACTGAATCGGAGTAAAATAATTAATAATAATATGTTTATCTGGGTGAACCTTTACGGTACATTTGTACCCTTTTCTCACAAGTGTCGAATATATCTGTGACTGTTTGAATATAAAAAAAGAATGAAGATGTTGTAGATATTGTAAGCATTGTCTAATATTAAGTAACTATTGATTGTGGCTTATAATAATGTACGTTATTTAATATTTGTATGGGTTAAAAGATTTCATGTGCACTAACTGACCGGCCGGGGAAAATTCAATTAATGAGACGAGTTAAAATAATTTACGGTAGGAGAGATTGTGCGTGCATTAGTAATTAGAGTATATACTCAATACATGTCATTTATATACCGGGAAGCTGATATCAGCTGGTGAAAAGTAAACGCTACTGATGACCAGGTGAAACTGAGCCCCGCCCTGCCCGATCAGTTTTCCACGGCAATTCATGTACATGTAAATTACATCCATTAGGTTTTTATTTAAAATTATCAATTTGTGTATTGACGTTATTATATCTCATAAATATCCATAGAATGAGAGAATGAAAGTCAAACAAAAAAGCAGAAACCAGATTCCAAAAATCACAATAGAAAGAATTAGAATACTGTACATACAGTGTCAAAGTCAATCTCTAATATCTTTTTGTTCCCTCATTCAACAAGAAGCGTGTCATTAAAAGATCGCGAATTTAGCCGATGATGAGGGAATTACGCATTCATATTAGCTCCGCCTTCGATCCACTAAGCTCCGCCCATAAAGCCCCGCGCTGTATTTTGGAGGAAATCCTCGGCGGGCATGGCGTTTTCTATGGAGTAAACAAAGGGGGCAAGGAGGAAGAAAGAGAAATTACTCTGGGGAATTATGGAGTAAGCTTACTCCATCAACGCGATCTCGTTGTGAATCTCCTGGTACGTACTGTAGCTATACCTATACCTACTACAATTCGTACGTGTAACTAAACGACGTCTTCTGATTATGACGTCAAACGGTGACATGTAAATGTACGTCATACGTACATATTGAAAGAACTTGTAACTAAACCTCTCTATTAACAGCCGAGGTTTACTTTTAAAAGTTTTCTTACAGTTCAGTGTACAGTTCTTACCAGTTGTTGAGTTTTGTCTAGCTTTGTGTATAATTCTGTATCACTGTTCCAATATACAGCTAAAGAATCCAACTTCACAAGCTGAAATATTAAAGTAATGAAATGTAAATATGAATTATGTGTTTTAAAGCTGAGTTTAAAAAAAATCTGTATATTTCTTCCTTGATGAAGACAGTCCATCCAGTTTCCTTTGTTGTTTTTATAATTACTGATCTTAAAACTACTCACTTTGAATATCTGTGTGACAGTTTCTTTCAGAATGCATGGCTTCCAATTCTCATCTGTAGTCTGTCAAAAAATGTAAATTTTAAGTATATATGATTTAATTTCATATAAGATAATATGTGCATGATCAATCCAAAAGAAAAAGCTTCCAATACTAACTACTTTCAACAATATTTTGGATTAATCCAACCAAATTTTTCTCTAGAAAGGATTTTTAAGTCAACATATCTCAGCACTGAATTTCAGTTATTGAATTAGGACACAAAGGCATTTGATTGTCTGATTTTAGTACATGCACTGTATATGAATACTTGACAGCTTCATTTGATATTTATAAAAAAAAAATCTTGATTTTTTTTATGCCTTTGCAGACTTTGATTTTGGAATACAAACATAAAGGCAGTAAATCCATAAATCAAGCCACAGTTAAGTTTGAGATATTATTCCGATGTATGCCCAATACAAATGGTCAATATACACAGAGATCTTAATCTTTAATATTAAAGCTATACAAGCGTAGCATCCCCTTGCAACTGCATATTCTACATAATCAGCAAAAGGATTTCAAAATAAAGTCTACTGAGACCTTGAGCTTTGACCTTTAAATTAAAAAGGGTCCATCCTCTCCCTATGGGGACTTTTTGTGGAAATTTTGATGTTTCTACGATGATTGCTTTGTTTTCTGTGCTTTTCACAAGGATTTTAAGCCTAAATCCATCGTTGACTTGACCTTTGACCCTCAACCTTGAAAATCAATAGGGTTCATCCTCTTTTCATGAGGAGCATTTGTGATAGGAATGGTGTTCCTATGAGTATTGCTATGTCTTCATGCTGTTCTAACACAATGATTTTATGCCTAAGTCCACTGTGACCTTGACCTTGAAAATCAACAGGCTTCATCCTTTCCTCATAGGGATCATCTGTGGAAGGTTTGGTGTCCCCATGAGTATTGCTACATCATCTATGGTGTTCACAAGGATTCTAAGCCTAAGTCCACTATGACCTTGACCTTGAAATATTCCTTCCTCTTTTCGTGAGGAGCATTTGTAGAAGGTTTGGCATTCCTGTGAGTATTGCTTTGTTTCCTATACTGTTCACAAGAATTTTAAGCCTAAGTCAACGTTGACCTTTACTTTTGACCCTTGACCTTAAAAATCAAAGGGGTTCATCCTCTCTTCATGATTTAAAGAAAATCCTGATGAAAATCTCTACCGCAATCTCAATAGAGCACCAAATTGCACATCAACGGACCCCTAGCAAGCTAAAGGTGGGACCAGGTGCCCAGGAGAAGTAAGCATCACCTGTTTGGCTAGCTGCAAATGCAGTCGATGTTCACGGATGAAAATGAAAAAATTAGGAACATTTGTGGAAGGTTTTGTGTTCCCATAAGTATTGCTATGTCTTCAATGCTGTTCACAAGAATTTTAAGCCTAAGTCCACTTTGACCTTGACCTTTGACCCTTGACTTTGAAAATCAATAGGGTTTATCCTCTCCCCATGGGGAACATTGATGTTTCTATGATGATTGCTTTGTCTTTTATACAGTTCTCAAGAAAATATGGACAAACACTCACACACACGGACTCATGGCAGGGATTCTATATCCCCTCTGCAACAGAGTTAGAGAGGATAAGTCCCAACCTGGAAAAGGAATTTGCCAAAGGACACACCCACAGAATTTATATGTTTGGGATTAGTGTAGAACTGACCTGGAAGAGAAGTTCCCCAAGGGACACACCCACAGAGAATGGATGTTTGGGATTGGTGTAGCTGTCCTCGTATCTGATGTGGATATGTCGGACCTGAACCTGGAGATTCTTAATGATCTGTGTAGCCAACTTCTCAGCAAAGCTGTCCTTCTGGGGCTCTTTAGGTTTATCTGTAAATCATAGACATTTTTTCTACAAATATACACAGAACTTTCAATTTTTCAGCTGTATATATCATGAATTTAGTTGAGAAACCTAAAATTTAGATATAATTTTATGTGCATACAGGTATTTGAAGAAAGGAATTTCTATGCAAGTCTTTAGCTTTACATCCTTTGCTATTTGCAAAAAATTGATCACCAAATTTAATAACAGTAACTGAAGTTTCAAGATAACATGGAATGAAGCTACAGAATGTAAATCATGTGTTGTTACTCAGAGCTGATCTTAGAGGAAAGCTTCAGAAGTATTCTCTTATGAACACTTTTTTTCTAACTTATCTCATTTAGTAATTATTTACCATATGTTCACCCACACATACATGTACCTTTCTCTTGTTGTAGCTTTTTAGCTTCTTCAATCTGTTGTAGCTTTTTTTGTTTGGCCTCCTGTTTGGCTTTGTTGTCCTTGACTGCATCATACTTAATGGCTGTAAACAGAAGACTTCAACAGTAAACATCATACTTAATGGCTGTAAACAGAAGACTTCAACAGTAAACATCACACTTAATGGCTGTAAACAGAAGACTTCAACAGTAAACATCATACTTAATGGCTGTAAACAGAAGACTTCAACAGTAAACATCATACTTAATGGCTGTAAACAGAAGACTTCAACAGTTAACATCACACCTAATGGCTGTAAACAGAAGACTTCAACAGTAAACATCACACTTAATGGCTGTAAACAGAAGACTTCAACAGTAAACATCATACTTAATGGCTGTAAACCGAAGACTTCAACAGTAAACATCACACTTAATGGCTGTAAACAGAAGACTTCAACAGTTAACATCACACCTAATGGCTGTAAACAGAAGACTTCAACAGTAAACATCACACTTAATGGCTGTAAACAGAAGACTTCAACAGTAAACATCATACTTAATGGCTGTAAACCGAAGACTTCAACAGTAAACATCACACTTAATGGCTGTAAACAGAAGACTTCAACAGTAAACATCACACCTAATGGCTGTAAACTGAAGACTTCAACAGTAAACATCACACTTAATGGCTGTAAACAGAAGACTTCAACAGTAAACATCATACTTAATGGCTGTAAACAGAAGACTTCAACAGTAAACATCATACTTAATGGCTGTAAACAGAAGACCTCAACAGTAAACATCATACTTAATGGCTGTAAACAGAAGATTTCAACAGTAAACATCATACTTAATGGCTGTAAACAGAAGACTTCAACAGTAAACATCATACTTGATGGCTGTAAACAGAAGACTTCAACAGTAAACATCATACTTTATGGCTGTAAACAGAAGACTTCAACAGTAAACATCACACTTAATGGCTGTAAACAGAAGACTTCAACAGTAAACATCATACCTAATGGCTGTAAACAGAAGACTTCAACAGTAAACATCACACTTAATGGCTGTAAACAGAAGACTTCAACAGAAAACATCACACTTAATGGCTGTAAACAGAAGACTTCAACAGTAAACATCACACTTAATGGCTGTAAACAGAAGACTTCAACAGTAAACATCATACTTAATGGCTGTAAACAGAAGACTTCAACAGTAAACATCATACTTAATGGCTGTAAACAGAAGACTTCAACAGTAAACATCACACTTGATGGCTGTAAACAGAAGACTTTAACAGTAAACATCACACCTAATGGCTGTAAACAGAAGACTTCAACAGTAAACATCACACTTAATGGCTGTAAACAGAAGACTTCAACAGTAAACATCATACTTAATGGCTGTAAACAGAAGACTTCAACAGTAAACATGATACTTAATGGCTGTAAACAGAAGACTTCAACAGTAAACATCATACTTAGTTGCTGTAAACAAAAAATAACATACTTGATGGCTATAAACAAAAGACTTCAACACTATAAATCATACTTAGTTGCTGTAAACAAAAGACTTCAACAGTAAACATCATACTTAGTGGCTGTAAACAGAAGACTTCAACAGTAAATAATATACTTGATGGATGTAAACAAAAGACTCCAACAGTAAACATTTCTAGTATTTCTTGCAATGGAAGTTCAAATATAATCAAATTCAAGAAATTCAGTTTTTTATTCTTGGCTACTCTAGCTGATGCAAAACTTATGAATTGCTGTGAGCAAGCATGCTCATTTTGTTTAGTACATGTATATAAGCATGATAAGTATTCTTAATTTAAACTGTTCTCACTGAGAAAATGTCTTTAAAATGAAATTTCCTTGGTTGGAATTTTTTTATAGAATTTATTCCAGAGCTAATAAAAATATGTAAGTAAGAATACACAACAGTCTCTTTATTTTCAGGAACAAAGGTACTCCAGACGCCTTCTTTACTCTAACTAATATTTTATTTGACAATTTCCTTGTAGCATGCTTCATCTCTACCGTCCAATTCAGACGTAAGAAGGGAGAATAACTCAATACATAACCTACCATACCTATCTTATCAACACCAAAACTACATTAGTACATATATAATTAATGTAGTAATAAACATGTATTGTACAGTTGATATACATATTCTTCCCGTTATCTACTTGTACTAGTATCTCTTGATTGCTCGTCTCTAGCACACTTCTAACATAATTTACTCCTAATATATGATAGTCACAGTTACAAAGAACAAATGAATGACACAACAGTCACCCATGCTGGCATAAGTAGTAACTCCATGCAAACATTAACAACCAAGACTAGAAGTCTCTGACAAGACTAAAGCTCTCCTGGTTGTTTGGTAAAATTCATCTATGTGCCACATCCGTTTTCCAAGACCCTAGGGGTCAGGGGCTCAAACAATATATCAGGTGCACAACTGCCCCACAGAACTATTATACTTGGCTTTAAATTGGTTTTCACAAGATTGCATAGAGTTATAACTTATATATAGGACAAAATGATAGGACTAACATTGTGAACCCTTTTCCCCGACCCTTGGGGCAGGGGCTCAAACAAAAATATCAGGTGCTGACTACCCCACAGAGCCATTATAATTGGCTTAGAATTAGTGTTCACAAAATTACATAGAGTTATAAATAGGACAAAATGACCACATTGTGAACCCTTTTCCCCGACCCTGGGGGCACTGGGCAGGGGCTCAAACAAAATATCAGGTGCACAACTTCCCCACAGAGCCATTATAATTGGCTTAAAATTGGTGTTCACAAAAGTACAAAGAGTTACATATAGGACAATATTACCACATTGTGAACCCTTTTCCCAGACCCTTGTGGGTAGGGGCTCAAACAAAATATCAGGTGGGCAACTACACTTAAGGCCCATTATAATGCAGAAAGAATTAATTTCTTACCATTCACAGATTAACAGGATTCTTGTTCAGGAGAAAAGTTTAATGGATGGACAGACAGATGGACATTCAGATGCAGGGTGATCGCATAATCTCGACTGGTCTTTGACCAGTAGAGCTAAAAACAGTGAAAGAGAGTTATGGACAGACAGAAATTCAGAAAGATGGACATGATTGTTGCTCAGCACAAGTGACATGTACAGAAGGGAGACAAATCACATAATACACATATATCTAACATTATTAAAAAAATCCATCCCCATGTATAATAATCCCTTAGTTCCAGTACACATTATAAGAGTGTGTCCTTTGTGAGACTTTGTACTTACGATCACTAGGCGAAGCTGTTGAAAAACTTGATGACTTGACATACACTCAACTAGTACTAGTATTTATTTGCTGTCTGCTTACCACATAAGCTATTTTTTAATGTCCCTGAAAGGCTAACTTTTTTTTTACTCTCAGGCTTTTTGCATAATAAATTTCGATTGATAATTGTACTGAAATAACAAGTTAGAAAATGAAAACACTGAAAAGTGCAACAAAATATGATAACAAAATTACATATAACTACATATGATAACAGGCTGTACAGTACGATAAGAGTATTCCCTCTATAACTGACATTTACATACCGACATTAGGTACAGCTAGAGCATACACTCCTTCTATTGATGCTATTACTGGCTCCTTGTACAGGTTCTTCCACGGAATTTTCAGTGTCAACTTTCCTATAAAATATACACAATTATTATACTTATGGCAATTTTGAAAAAATTACAAATACATAACTGTTTTAAAAATTGTCATAAAAACCTATGTATAATAAACCCTAAACTGCTAAGAAAAATTGGGTAGCATCAGTATTAGTTGATGTTTACTTTATTTATCAAAGGTAATGTCAAAAGGAATCTACATGTGAAATATCATGGCCTTACCCCTTAAAGTTTAAGAGATATAGACAATTGTTTGGGAACATCAAGGTCTCAAATGTAAGAATCATGATGTGCAATATGAAAGCCAACCTGCTTTTGGTTGAAGAAATACAGTCAAGCTTAAAGCTTCTGAAAATTATGTCAAATTTCAGGGTCAAGGTCATTAGGTCAAAAGTCAAGGTCTTGTCATTGCAAGTAATCTACAAGTGAAATATGGGTTATGCCCATTACCGTTCAAGAGATATAGCCAAGGCTAGTGTTTTATAAAAAAACCTCAAGTTCAAGGTCAAAAATGAAGGTTTTGAATGAAAGGTCTTGTCAGACGGACTTCATGCATAAAATATCCTTAATCCTTACTGTTCAATAAATTTACCGAGATCAAAGGTCAAGGCAAAAATCCATTTTCACTTTGGGTTCATTTCATCATAATTCATCAAATAGCATGTCAATACTCCTCATAGTTTTATCCCTATTAGCAAAAACACAAATTTTGTTTTTTTTAAAGGTCAAGGGACAAGCTCTCAGTCAAGCAAGGTAGAGAATTCAGTTTTAAAGGGTCGACTTGACAAATGTCACATTACATAGTGTCATGGTCACAGCATGGATATCTTAAATGACAAATATGGATAATGACCATATCCCCGCATACAGCACAAAATCGACAATTTAGAAAATCAGAAACAGAAGGCATACAAAATCAGGACAAAACAGGAACCAAAGCAAACAAACAAAAACCTCAACCATATGAAAAGAAGCGAACTCTCGACATGGGAGTGAGACCAGGTGCCCAGGTAGAGTAAGCATCTCCTGCTTGCATGCAACACCCGCCGCTTCAATTCGGTAGAACTGTCACATCCGGTTACTTCCATTTCAGAAGACATAGAGTACAATCTTTGGCTGGATGGCTTAAATGGTCCATGACAGAATATCATCCACCATTCTGGAGAGTGGGACATCATAGCGTATGACGAGTTCCCCATATCGACCGTAGAACTTCCTCAGTGATGATGTTAGTCGGTCACAAACATATCCCTGACTGAGAAGCTTATCTGAAAGACGCCTAGCTCTCAGAACAAAATCCGTATATTTGGTACTTGTTCTGGCATAGCGTATCAACTGAGATAAAGTCACTTAACATGGTGTCAAAGTCACAACATGAAAAGCCTAATGTAACATAACTTATTGTTAACGTCAAAAAATGTGGATCTTAATGCGACATCAAATAGTGTCAAACTAACAAAATATGGATCTTTATGTCACAAAACACAGTGTGAAGGTCATAGCTTGTAGATCTTAATGTCACAAAACATAGTGTCAAGGTTTTTGCAGCATGTACATCAATTTGTCAAATAATACAAAGTAGAAGGCACAGCATGTGGATTTTAATGTCACATAAGCTAGCGTCATGGTTACAGTATGAGGATTTTAATGTCACATAAACTAGTGTCATGGTTACAGCATGTGAATTTTAATTAAGAAATGACTGCCTTACTTTTGGTGTTCATACGTGTATAATTCTGGTTGGTCACGTGCAAATTTTGTGAATCGTAAAATTTGCACGTGTCCAACCAGAATTATACACCCACGAACACCAAAAGTAAGACAGTCATTACTTATATTTACATTTATTCTAATTATCGGTAATTTTTATTTGCAAGAACATCACACAGCGTCAAATGTATCTTCACTTTGGTAAATTCTCCCTACATTCAATACTTCAACGTCACGTCGCAATAGCAACCAAACTTATTGGAATATAATTCTAGTTGCCAAAAGGGCGCTCAACATGGGGAATCTACTAGTAATGTAAATATTGTCACACAAACTAGTGTCATGGTTACAGCATGTGAATTTTAATGTCACATAAACTAGTGTCATGGTTACAGCATGTGAATTTTAATGTCACATAAACTAGTGTCATGGTTACAGCATATGGATTTTAATGTCACATAAACTAGTGTCATGGTTACAGCATGTGGATTTTAATGTCACATAAACTATTGTCATGGTTACAGTATGAATATTTTAATGTCACATAAACTAATGTCATAATTACAGTATGAAGATTTTAATGTCACATAAATTAGTGTCATGGTCACAGTATGAATATTTTAATGTCACATAAACTAGTGTCATGGTTAAAGTATGAAGATTTTTATGTCACATAAACTAGTGTCATGGTTACAGTATGAGGATTTTAATGTCACATAAACTAGTGTCATGGTCACAGTATGTGGATTTTAATGTCACATAAACTAGTGTCGTGGTTACAGTATGAGGATTTTAATGTCACATAAACTAGTGTCATGGTCCCAGTATGTGGATTTTAATGTCACATGAACTAGTGTCATGGTGACAGTATGAGGATTTTAATGTCACATAAACTAGTGTCATGGTTACAGTATGAGGATTTTAATGTCACATTTCACAGTGTCAATGTCACAGCACAAGGATTTTATCAACACATAAGAATGTGTCATCATCGACTCATGGTAACGGTGTGTGAATCTACTTGTCACAAAAACAATGTCAAGGTCACAATATGTGGATTTTCATGCCACATTACAAGGTGTCAAGGTCGCAGCATGTGGATATATTTGTCACAAAACATGGTGTCATTATCACAGAATGTGGATCTTCATGCCACATTACAATGTGTCAAGGTCACAGTGTGTGAACTACTTGTCACAATACACAGTGTCAAGGTCAAAATATGTGGATCTTCATGTCACATTACAAGGTGTCAAGGTCACAGCATGTGGATCTATTGTCACAAAACACAGTATCAAGGTCACAGTATGTGGATCTTCATGCCACATTACAACGTGTTCAAGTTGCAGTATGTGGATATTTATGTCACATAACACAATCAAGGTATGTGGATCTTCATGTCACATGATTACATGGTGTCGAGGTCAAAGCATGTGGATCTACTGGTCACAAAACACAGTATCAAGGTCACAGCATGTGGATCTTCATGCCACATTACAACGTGTTAAAGTTGCAGCATGTGGATATTAATGTCACATAACAGCGTCAAGGTCACAGCATGTGGATCTTCATGCCACATTACGGTGTCAAGGTCACAGCATGTGGATCTACTTGTCACAAAACACAGTATCAAGGTCACAGTATGTGGATTTTCATGCAACATTACAAAGTGTCAAGGTCACAGCATGCGGATCTACATGTCACAAAACACAGTATCAAGGTCACAGCATGTGGATCTACATGTCACATTACAAGGTGTCAAGGTCACAGCATGTGGATCTACTTGTCACAAAACACAGTACCACGGTCACAGTATGTCGATCTTCATGCCATATCACAACGTGTTAAAGTTGCAGCAAGTGGATATTTATTAATGTCACATAACAGTGTCAAGGTCACAGCATGTGGACCTTCATGCCACATTACAAGGTGTCAAGGTCACAGCATGTGGATCTACTTGTCACAAAACACATATCAAGGTCACAGTATGCGCATCTTCATGCCACATTACAATGTGTTAAAGTTGCAGCACGTGGATATTAATTTCACATAAGTGTCAAGGTCACAGCACGAGGATTTTAATGTCACAATACACATTACACGCTGTCAAGGTCACAGCATGTGGATCTTTTTGTTGATATTCACGAATGTGTGTATTATGGTAGCAATCATCGACATTCGAGTCCATATCTACATACACAATTCGATGTTAATATTATCACTTTATCACTAATATAAACTAAAATGTCCTTTCATCTATAAATGTCCCAAATTCATCCCCCCCCCCCTTTTCTCCTTCTGCCAAGCAAATCCCATCAAAGGATTTCTCTAGATACGTTATATACAAATATAATACAATACGCCCTCCTGGTACATAACTATACATGTAGTTGGTAAGTGTAAAATATGTCGACATAATTCAATACCAGTAGCTTCTTCATGCCTATAAATTAAGAACATTTCAAGGAGAAATCGATGCCAGTTTACCAATAAAGTCTTTGTTCTTGATAAGCTACATAAACCATTGTATAACTGTGAACATTGACGGCCATATTCTGTCTTCACGTTCTAGTTACCATATCGTATAATGATGCCTTTGATCTTGATACTGACATAATACTTCATTAATTAGTCTTTATTAAAAGCCAACTGCGATGCAAATGAGCATGATGGATGTAGAAGCTTTGTTTCAGATTATTATGATAGGTTGTTGAACATGATCAGGGGTCTCAGCCTTTTATTTTGAGAAATATATGCAAAAATAGAGAAAATACAGTCACCACCACCACCATCACCCCCCCCCCCCCCCCCCCCCCGCCCGCTTTCAAGATCGACGAGCACTTGTTAAGAGATAATTTTTGTGATCATGCAGCTGATTGGCAGCAGATGAACGTCAGATTGACGGCTCATGTATTCAGTGAAGCGTGAAATGCTGCGATACTGCGAGATTCATCACTTCAAATCAATATTCAACAAGCGGCCAGCGAATGTACCATATTATACATGGTCTGATTTCTCTCGGGAATATTATTGTCCATTAAATACCGACACTATTTTATTATCTAACATCCGGTAAAGACTCCCCATATAGCCGAATTTTGATGAAAAATTATATTTAGGGCGTGTCATACCAGTTCATAATAGTTTGGCTGTTAGGTAAGAAATACAGAAAAGTTGGCTTCCGTGAGCCGACACCTACGCTAATTGTTCATCGTACGACGTCCCCCACTCCATAAACAAGGGAGAGGTGTAATAAAGTCTGAACGTATAACACTAAATACAATGGGGATGTTTAATATCAAAACGATTCATACATTCTATAGACATTTATCGCTTGCTCATATTTCTTTACAAGAAGCTTTTAACAAGAAGGAGATATATAGAAATAAAAGATAATCGTATCAATTAAAATTCAATATTTATCGATCAGAGACCTTCCTGTAACATATCCGGAGTGACACGAGAATAAGTACATACTCAAGGACTTAAAAACTTGATATACTTTAACTGGTTTTAGTCACTTTTTCTACATGTATATATCCTTTCTTGCTGACAATCCTATGCATTACTTCCGAAAAGCTAATTTTCGAATCCAAAATTAGTGATTTATTTTTCTTAAAGTTGAATCTTACGCCGAAGGAAAAGTAGAACATCACGAAGAATGGAAGCAATATAGTATTTATAGAATGTTCAGAACGACAGACGGCGGAGGGGACAGGTAGAAGATCTTTGCTTCTCATCTTCATTCGACGCGGAGGTTTAAATCAAAGGGAGGAGAAACAAATTATGAAATTCAAAAAAGGTTGCATAATCAGCTGTGATAGTCTGCAAATAAGGGCTGAGAACTATCTACATATGTATCCCCTTTGCTACATAGCAACATATATACTCCGTCAAGTGAGAGGTATAAAATATAATAAGTTCCATTTGCCTGTGACGCATAGTTAGCTTCAAGGTCGTTCTATGTAAAACTCCCGTGAAGACGGCCATTATGATTATGAATTCTCCTGATGACTTTAACACAGATGTAATGTTGTGATTTGCATGTACCTTTAGACGTGCGAGAGTTCCCGCCAACTGTTACCAACGCCTAGTCAATAGTTATACGGAAATAACGAGCTTTTGATGTATCAGCCATTCTTACATTGGTCCGATACTACTAGTTTTTTATGTACATAAATGCCACAAAAACAAGGTTACACACTACAATGGTTAGTGACAAACAAAGATAAATTAAGTTCCAAATCTTATGTAAATACTAATTCGTATGTTTTCCGTCTTTTCCATACTTATGTTTACCTGTTTGATAGTGTATTTGTTGTTTTGTGTGTGTGTGGGTGTGTGTTTATGATCCAATGTCCTCCTGATGTATGATGGTAAATTTGTAGTTGTTTGTGTTCATGGTGCAATGTCATTGAGATTGATGGGGTATGCAATGCTGTTTGTGTTTATTGTCCAATTTCCTGGTGTTTGATGCCAGGTGTATGTGTTGTTGATTATGTTTATTGTCCAATGTCCTGGTGTTTGATGCCAGGTGTATGTGTTGTTGATTATGTTTATGGTCCAATGCCCTAGTGTTTGATGCCAGGTGTATGTGCTTTTGATTATTCATGGTAGATGTGTTGTTTTTTTTGTGTTTTTGTGTTTCATAATGCAGTGTCCTTGTGTTTGATGGTGTATGTGTTGTTGGCCACAGATCACCAATGGTGGATGTGTAGTTATTTGTGTTCATAATGCAGTGTCCTTGTGTTTGATGGTGTATGTGTTGTTCGCCACAGATCACCAATGGTGGATGTGTAGTTACTTGTGTTCATAATGCAGGGTCCTTGTGTTTGATGGTGTACGTGTTGTTGGCCACAGATCACCAATGGTAGATGTGTAGTTATTTGTGTTCATAATGCAGAGTCCTTGTGTTTGAGGGTGTATGTATTGTTGGCCACGGAACACCAATGGTAGATGTGTAGATGTTTGTGACTTTGATTCAATATCCCATTGTTTGATGACAAATATGTATTTGTTTGTGTTTATGGTGCAGTGTGCAGTGTCCTTGTGTTTGATGGTGTATGTGTTGCTGGCCACAGATCACCAATGGTAGATGTGTTATTGTTTGTGTTCATATTTCCAGTGTTCTTGTATTTGATGGTTTATGTGTTGTTGGCTACAGATCACCAATGGTAGATGTGTAGATGTTTGTGTTCATAATGCAGTGTCCTTGTATTTGATGATGTATGTGTTGTTGGCCACAGATCACCAATGGTAGATGTGTAGATGTTTGTGTTCATAATGCAGTGTCCTTGTGTTTGATGGTGTATGTGTTGTTGGCCACAGATCACCAATGGTAGATGTGTAGATGTTTGTGTTCATAATGCAGTGTCCTTGTATTTGATGATGTATGTGTTGTTGGCCACAGATCACCAACGGTGGATGTGTAGTTTTTTGTGTTCATAATGCAGTGTCCTTGTGTTTGATGGTGTATTTGTTGTTGGCCACAGATCACCAATGGTAGATGTGTAGATGTTTGTGTTCATAATGCAGTGTCCTTGTATTTGATGATGTATGTGTTGTTGGCCACAGATCACCAATGGTAGATGTGTTGTTGTATGTTTTCATAATGCAGTGTCCTTGTGTTAATGATGTATGTGTTGTTGACCACAGATCACCAATGGTAGATGTGTTGTTGTATGTGTTCATAATGCAGTGTCCTTGTGTTTGATGGTGTATGTCTTGTTGACCACAGATCACCAATGGTAGATGTGTTGTTGTATGTTTTCATAATGCAGCGTCCTTGTGTTAATGATGTATGTGTTGTTGGCCACAGATCACCAATGGTAGATGTGTAGTGACATGTATTTGTGTTCATAATGCAGTGTCCTTGTTTTTGATAGTGTATGTGTTGTTGGCCACAGATCACCAATGGTAGATGTGCTGTTGTATGTGTTCATAATGCAGTGTCCTTGTGTTTGATGGTGTATGTGTTGTTGGCTACAGAACACCTATGGTAGATGTGTAGTTGTTTGTGTTCCTGATGCAGTGTCCTTGTGTTTGATGGTGTATGTGTTGTTAGCCACGGATCACCAATGGTAGACGTGTTGTTGCAGTCTTCGTGAAAACTCACTAGCCCGACCGCCCTGGCTACTAAATATTTCCTCGGGCTACCGAATTTTGCTGCTGAACTAGCCCGACTGGCTAGTGACCTTTACTGAATTGCATTGTTCTGAGCCGACAACTGGCGATTTCTCGCCTTATATACTTAGGGTAAAATTGCCGCCTTCTTTCCGTAACAAGGAATCCGTCATATCTCAATTTCTATTTATGGTGGTTAAGTATGAAACGTTTATTTTATTGAAAGGTTCAAAAGAAATAACATTTTTCTTTAAAATCAGTTCATTAAAAAGTTGTCCCAAGATACACGATAAATAATACAGTAACGACTTACATTGTATATGTGAGTGTAACATGTTCAATTGAATGAA
This sequence comes from Pinctada fucata, assembly GCA_028142955.1. Classification (NCBI taxonomy): domain Eukaryota; kingdom Metazoa; phylum Mollusca; class Bivalvia; order Pterioida; family Pteriidae; genus Pinctada; species Pinctada fucata. Next base: position 70,688,567 of record AP027105.1, on the reverse strand, counting down.
TGAGTTCTTACGATAATTATCAACAGCCGGCCTTTGAGTGGGTGTGATACAAATAAGTTCTTAAATTTTTCCTTCCCGGTCCATTTTCTGTATGAAAAAAGTGTATGTGAAATGAAATTTATACAAACAATATCAAGAATTCGTTGTAAATTTTTGATAATGACGTTGGGGATGTAAAAAGTGAGCACGGACAGTCAACTTCTGCTAGAAACAGGATCGTGTGGTGGTTTAGCTTCGATCAATATTTTGTATACTCTATATGTGCGAGTTTTTGGCCTTCTCTAGGGACCTATCTTAAGAAACGATGGTTCTTTTAGACTTTATAGCGTTTTTAATACTGTTCAATGGCTAGTGATAATTTTGGGTGGCCAGTAAATTTTGGCAATCAACTAGCCCGATTGGCTAGTGGTAAAAAAAAGTTTTCATGAAGACTGTTGTTGTATGTGTTCATAATGCAGTGTCCTTGTGTTAGATGATGTATGTGTTGTTGGCTACAGAACACGAATGGTAGATGTGTAGATTTTTGTGTTCATGGTGCAGTGTCCTTGTGTTTGATGATGTGTGTGTTGTTGGCCACAGATCACCAATGATAGATGTGTTGTTGTTTGTGTTCATAATGCAGTGTCCTTGTGTTAGATGATGTATGTGTTGTTGGCTACAGAACATCAATGGTAGATGTGTTGTTGTTTGTGTTCATGATGCAGTGTCCTTGTGTTTGATGGTGTATGTATTGTTGGCCACAGATCACCAATGATAGATGTGTAGATGTTTGTGTTCATAATGCAGTGTCCTTGTGTTTGATGATGTGTGTGTTGTTGGCCACAGATCACCAATGATAGATGTGTTGTTGTTTGTGTTCATAATGCAGTGTCCTTGTGTTAGATGATGTATGTGTTGTTGGCTACAGAACATCAATGGTAGATGTGTTGTTGTTTGTGTTCATGATGCAGTGTCCTTGTGTTTGATGGTGTATGTATTGTTGGCCACAGATCACCAATGATAGATGTGTTGTTGTTTGTGTTCATAATGCAGTGTCCTTGTGTTAGATGATGTATGTGTTGTTGGCTACAGAACATCAATGGTAGATGTGTTGTTGTTTGTGTTCATAATGCAGTGTCCTTGTGTTAATGATGTATGTGTTGTTGGCCATAGATCACTAACGGTAGATGTGTTTTTGTTTGTGTTCATAATGCAGTGTCCTTGTCGTTGATGGTGTATGTGCTGTTGGCCACAGATCACCAATGGTAGATGTGTTGTTGTATGTGTTTATAATGCAATGTCCTAGTCTTTGATGGTGTATGTGTTGTTGGCTACAGATCACCAATGGTAGATGTGTAGATGTTTGTGTTCATGGTGCAGTGTCCTTGTGTTGATGGTGTATGTGTTGTTGGCCACAGATCACCAATGGTAGATGTGTTGTTCTTTGTGTTCATGATGCAGTGTCCTCGTGTTTGATGGTGAATGTGTTGTTGGCACAGATCACCAATGATAGATGTGTAGTTGTATGCGTTCATAATGCAATGTCCTCATTTTTGATGGTGTGTGTGTGTGTGTTGTTGGCCATGGATCCTCATGGAGTGTGTGTTGTGATAATGCTTCACTTTCTTATTTTTTATACTGTATCACTTTTTTATCCTTACGTTAAATAATTTTTTTTCAATTATTGTGTTTTCATGTGTTTAAGTCCTGTTGTTTTGTTTAACATTTCTGTTTTGTGGTGTTTAGTGGCTAAATCCGTTGTCATTGTCTTATATATATTTCCTTGTCCTGATGTTTGATTGTGTATGTGTTCTATAAGCTTTAGGTGTATTATTTTGAGTTGTCTTTTTTGGAATAATGGGTGAAGGTTGCTTTTTCATTCCTGTTATATTATATTAAGAAACTTTCCTTTTCTTTCAGTTTTTTTTATTGTGTGTGTGTCACAATTCCATATAAATGAAGAGGGTATCACTTATTGCATTATACATGTACATTCTTAGTATCTACAAAATATATGATCAGTGGTAGCACTTTTTCTTACCTATGTGACCTGCTTTCACTTTGACTGGAAGGTCAAGGTCATCCTACAAGAAATGAACAATACCTCAGATAATGTGTACATGTATATGTAAGAAAAATTAATTGTGTGAAACATTAAAGGCAATTAGTAAACGTTTTATATCATTTGACATGTTAACCCTTTCCATTTTCACTTTTACTAGTAAGTTCATTTTGTATTGTATGAACATTTTGTATCTTAAGCAGAGAGTTATGACCAGATGTATTACACTTAAATATGCTTACCAAAGCACTTTCCTTTAGGTCCAAATTCTGGAGTACAGCATCTCCTAAAAATTAAAATAAGTAAAATTAAAATTCATTAAAAGAAAAAAAAGAAAATCAGGTCCATTCCTCCTTCAAAAGGATGCATTATCATCTGACAATACATCATATTCATAAATATATGCAGAAAATATTCATGGCAATTCAATGAAAAATAGAAGGATGGAAAATTCAAGAGGAGTCCCTCCAATGGGTAAATATAGATACTTTGTATGTCCAACACTATTCCTAGTACATGTATTCCATACAATATCAATTCACAGAAGCAAAACGTTGTCCACACTTGTCAAAAGAGTAGGTCTAGGTCACAAGGTAAAGAAAATTTTGAATCAATAGAAAAGTATACATGTACTTGTCATGAGGATGACACATATAAAATATCAATTAAGCCCTATCACTTACCAGTCAACTGTGATGTCCTGAGGTTCCAATATACAGTTTTCGCGCACTGTTCCGAAAGCGCAAAAAGTATGCGCGTCATGCTAAAGTTGAAGTCATTAGACTTTTAAAGTAGTCTACATAACTTTATGAACCAGACCTTAGTACAATCAATACATCTAGACCTACAAAACATGTGAAAATCATTGCATCCAGATTTACTGTTTAATCGTTAATCAGTATCGAACGATGTGAAAATGGCAGTCGAGCGCATGCGTTCAATGGATGCAGTAGCCCAAATAGTGAGGTCAATACAGCATTGTTCTCAAAACATTATCTACATCATTTAATACTGAATTGAAAGAGAACATCAGTAGCTTTTATCATGAAAAATTATTTGAATTTTCAACATCTGGATTTTCAGATATATCCGGAAGAGTGCGAAACACCCCTCCGGCACTACCGGCATCAGGAGCCCAGGACGCGCGGTACTCACTTCGCCTTTGTCTCCTATCGTTGTTTACTATATGGACCAATGGCTAAAATTGATGTCCAGTTCTCTTCTTTACATCCTTCCAAACTCATATAAACCCCAAAATTCCAAGTTTTTTCATTAACTGTGCCTACTACAAAAAATTCAAGTCTCAACACTTAGAAATAAAAAAATCATCCCTGGCCATTTCTTCGAATACGAAACTAAAACTGTATATTGGAACCTGAGGTTAGAAGTTCTTGTGATGTACTACAAGACTGACAGATAGATGGATGGAGGGACTGACAGATAGACAGACAGATAATTGGATTTAACATAAGCTCGCTTTCACATAGAATCACAAAAACTGGAGACAACAATTATGGCAAAAAGATTGGTCCCACTCTGAGCTTACAAAGTTACAATACCAAAAAGATTGGTCCCACTCTGAGCTTACAACGTTATAAAACCAAATGAAACCTTTTCATCCATAATTAATATACAAATACAATAATTAAATTAATTAACATATAGTAAATTAGAATGTAACATAAATATGAATGAATGAATGAATACATAGTTTCTTCTATGTACATGTACTATGTATTTGTTTTAGTACACACTTTTGAGTGTGGGCGTGTAAATGAGTAATATATCTGCAGATAACAAAAGTGAGCCAGTCACAAGGTAATGACAAGGCTGTGGCTAGGGCTGAAAAAAAGTAAATATAGATCCACTTTTATAAGTTAAAAGAAATTTATATAACTTCATGTCAAATCATATAATCATGATAATTGTTCAATAGACAAATTTACACATTGTAAAACCATGCAGGGATGTTTATACGTCCCTGGTAAACATCACAATTTGCTAATTAAAGAGGCATTCAATTTATATAGTTATTCCAGATAAAGTACAGGATTATAACTTAATTTTACAAAAAGGAAGGTTGAACAACATTTTTGTGGATCAGTCACCTGTCATCAACTATATACAGTATATATCAAACTCAGCACTACCTATGAACTGACAGTACCCAACAAAATGTGATTTTTGGAACTTTCATAACAATGGTCAGCCATCTACCTGTCTACTGCAGTGGAAAGACAGACCGATTGGGATGATGATCGATGATGACAAAATGAAAGACAATAAAATATTTTTGTTCCTCCTTTTCTTATAATCTGAACTACTTTATGAATTACGGATAATAATGTCATTTAAATACCAATTTATTCTACGATAAGCAACATATGCCTTGATCTTGGCTATAAATATTGGAAATATGAGTGTTTACCGAAGCGTATCGGTGATGCTGGGTCATGTGATGCGAGCCGGTGAAAGCAACATTAGCTTACCTCCCCAAATTCCTAACTTCAGTTGTGATCTGTCCAAATTCTCCACATAATCTCCTAAATATTTGTTTATAAGATCAACCACAAGCGACTCGAACACCATATTTCTTTCTTTTCAGAGATGCAGCATCTCTGCAAACCGAAACTTACTCCGAGAGCGAAGCGGCCGTCCCAAACAAGTTGAGTCGTATCGACCGAAAGCTAACTCGACCTGGAGACACCAGCCGAGCGTTTCATGTAAACTATCGGTAACAAGTGGTTAATCATCTTTCACGTGACTCTTTGTGTTCTAATTATACTGACATGCAATGACCACTTGTGGATCTTGATATAATTGACCTCAATGATATTTATGAGTAGATTAAATTACTATAGTAACACAGCAATCTCCAAAACGACAAGTTGGACTGCATGAGAACCACTCTACTGTATACTAGTAAATGGTTTTTTTTATCAAGGACAGAGTTGTCTATGCCCACTTTCAGTCCAAAGATGGTAGCGAAGTCCAGCACTGGAATTATCTGTTCGCGGGCAGTGTACACGTCTGGTGAAACATAGGTCTAATGGATCGGCAATAAAAACACGTTTGATCAGGAGAAAATTGCCAGTACCAACCCCGTCCCTCCCGAATTAACACCCTTTTCTGCATTATTACAACGAAGGTCATAGCTGGGTAATCAGAAAAAGGGATGAACTTTTGCCAATTTTTGCACAGAAGCGGTTTTGGCCGGATTGCAAAGCAATTCCGGTCTATGGATTGACGATGTCCGTCTGTCTGTCCGTCCGTCTGTCGTAAACATTTTGGTTAAAGTTTCTGGTTGAAGCAAAATCTAAGGAAATGTATATGCAGTATAGACTTTATATTATACATGAAGGTTGCCCATGACAAGACCTTTCAATTCATGCCGTAACATTTCACCTAGTGACCTTGACCTTGGACTTTGACCTAGTTAACGATTTTGGTTAAGTTTCTGGTTGAAGCAAAATCTGAGGAACTGTATGCAGTAGAGACTTTATATTATAAACGAAGGTTGCCCATGGCAAGACCTTTCAATTTATGCCGTAACATTTGACCTAGTGACCTTGACTTTGGAATTTGACCTAGTTAAAGATTTTGGTTAAAGTTTCTGGTTGAAGCAAAATCTGAGGAACTGTATGCAGTATAGACTTTATATTATACATGAAGGTTCCCCATGACAAGACCTTTCAATTTATGCCGCAAAATTTGACCTAGTGACATTGACCTTGGACTTTGACCTAGTTAAAGATTTTGGTTAAAGTTTCTGGTTGAAGCAAAATCTGAGGAACTGTATGCAGTAGAGACTTTATATTATACATGAAGGTTGCCCATGATAAGACCTTTAAATTTATGCCACAACATTTGACCTAGTGACCTTAACCTTTGACTTTGACCTAGTTAAAGATTTTGGTTAAAGTTTCTGGTTGAGGCAAAATTACTGGAACTATAATACTACGGAAGTTTTCCAACTCTATATACACAGTAGAAACATATTATTATACAGGTAGGTTGCCTCTGACAAGACCTTTCAATTTATGTCGTAATATTTGACCCAGTGACCTTGACCCATTTAAACTTACTTTGCAATCCGGCCATACCGTCTTTAGCGATGTATTTTTCACATATAAAACATTCTGACAGTAATTAAAATATATATGAACCCATGGATATTTTCACCAAAAAATAAAGCATGATAAAAATTGAAAGATTCAATATTCTATCTTCAACTGAATATGATCGAGAAATAAAACGTTGCAGCGACAAGATTCGAATTTTCTATCTTCAAGGCACAACTGAGGAAACACCCTTGCCGACTGAGCGTTCAAGTGTTCTGTTATATATTTTTATATATCTCCATTTAAAAAACTCTTTAGTGTGGGAGGCGACAGCAAAGTATCACCCGTGTACATGTCTTTAACAGACCTGTTTAACGACATCATAATTTTCTCAGTCAGGTGACGTAGTTTAGCGTAACTCCCATTAAAATTTCTCCGTTAAATCTTCGTTTTATTTAATTTCGTTTTTTTTTTTTCATATTATTTTCAATTCATTATGTAACAGTGGTTCATGGCATATTTTCAATTTTGTAAGAAAATATAACGTTCGTACAAAAGAAGGAATTTTAAAAATACTTGGGAACCGCCAAACATATGATCAGTTATCCGAAAAACCGAAGATGCCTGACATCATGTTTTTGTAATAAACTTTCACTAGGTCAAATGTTACGGCATAAATTGAAAGGTTTCGAATATACGCAATAATTATGGCGAAAAATCGTAATACTAATGCGAATATACGCAATACTATTGCGAATATACGCAATACGTACTATTGCGAATATACGCAATACGTACTATTGCGAATATACGCAATACGTACTATTGCGAATATACGCAAAGTTATATTGTGAATATACGCAAATTTATTGCGAATATACGCAATAAATTAATTTTTTTCTGTGAAGCCAATGGGCTTCCGTATGCCACACTCTATCGAAAATGAACAAAATGTCCGGAATAATAAATCAGAAAATTTGAGATTTGAAAGAGTTCCGCTTCAAGTAATAATTCAAATTTCTTCTTCGGAAAATAAACACACGGTCACTATTGACCATTACGTGCCTTTTTGCGCAGTGGTGGGGGAATTAAAGTAATTTAAACAGAACAAAACCAAATTTTAAAACTACTTACAGTGATCTGTGTGGTTCTATATGAATGTTGCCTTCAGGACAGGTATGGTGAGCTGTTCCCTGAAGGTGTCAAGTGTGTCTGAGGACATACGGAGAAATAATGCCACTCTGACGTCACGTCATGGCTCGCAGCAAGATTTGAAATTACTTTTGTCGTATATGGGCATCACTGTAACTAAGACTGTTAAACGGCTTCCGGGCATTGGATATGATACTCGGCTATTTTCTGAAGAAGTTGATGTAAAAAATTTTATTTTCCGTGTTAAATTCGCGGTTCCCACTTGAGTTGAAAATTAGTAAGATTCTGTCCATAGGCTATACAGTAATTTCATAGGAAGACAGCATGATTTTGCGAGTTTTGGCAACTTCAATGTCCGTTTTATTAGGTTTCTAGTTTAATAATTCGTGTTCCGGGCATCGCGACTGAAAGTTTATAACAAGTAGTTGAAGTCAGGTATCGTCGTTTTTTCGGATAACTGATTTTGGCGGTTCCCACATATTTTAAAAATTCCTTCTTTCTACGAAATTTCCTCTATTTTCAAGTATCAAATCATTATGTTTTCTTATAGAATTGAAAATAGGTCATGAATTAGCGTTACATAACAAATTGAAAATAATATGAATAACAGAAATTAAATAAAACGAATATTTTACGGAGAAAAGCTACTAACTGATTTTAATGGGAGTTTCGCCGAACTTCGTCACGTGACTGAGATAAGTGGCATCATTTCTCCACATGATGTAATTATGGTTGGTAACTGATTCCATTGTACTAATGTTCAGGGATAAAAAGAGTATTTATATGTATCTTTTCTGCAGTACATTTGTTTGAAGTTGTGTGGGTTTGTGTGTCTGGTTCTGCTGTCTATTGGGTAAAGGAGGTTGTGGGGATAAATTTTGACAAGATAATGGAGTACTTTATAGAAAAAATAATTCGTGTCATTAGATGCCGCTGCTGTAAAGCACAGGTGCTTGCAGATATGATCGTTTCCACCCCCCTCTTTCTTTCTAAATGGCCGTGGAGTAAAGAAGGGAGCTCCACGGCCATTTAGAAAGAAAGAGGGGGGGGGGTGGAAACGATCATATCTGCACTGTGCTGTACAGTTGGCCATTCAAGGTGTTGAAGCATGTTGGTAACTGAGCTGGTGTCATGTTATACCTCGATTGCGAGGGAAAATCTTTGAAAAATACGAATCTGCTGTAACACCAACAGACGTTAATTTGCGTTTGAAAGGAACGTGAACCCCCACCCCCAGAAAAGCGCTTGCTGGTCAACGCAGAGTACGAGTTACGTCCCTTCGCTGTTCTTCAGTGTGGAGGAATGCCACGTATCGACGCCATATGAAAACCGGCGAGAACACGAACAACGATATTTTTTCATTCATCTACCTTAAAAACTAAGTGATAAAGAACTGAAATAAAATAATTTACTGAAATAGACTTTTGAAAATAGACAGGAAACATCATGCAAGTGACTTTACAGTTTTTGTCATTCATTTTATTTGTGTTTTCACATGTTTTTGCCGGAGAGTTGACATTCGAACTGCCCGACAACGAACGTCAATGCTTCTTTGAAAATATTGAGAAAGGAACAGAATCAACCTTGGAGTTCCAGGTATAAGTCAAATATATGCATTTACCCCTTTCTTTCATGTTATGATCATCTTTTTGGAAAATGACTTATGTTTTCAGGCAGAATTTCCTCTGAAGAATCCTAATTCCTACTACAGATTCAAATTTTACTTTTTCCAAGAATATTTTCCGATGCCCGTGTAAAAATTGTGTTATTTGCCCATATTTTCTTTTTAGCGCATACACATGCCTAGTCCGACTTGCAGACCTACAACGGTGTTATCTGTTTTTTTTTCGGTCGGACTGCTATGCATAGGCAAAATTTGAGAATTTCGGAGCGGAAAAAATCGTCAAGTCGTCCTTTTTTTGACAAATTCAAGTACCTTCAACCAAAAAATAATTTGCCCAGTCCTCCTGCCCCTAAAAAAAATCCCCTCTAGGCCCGGTTTCACCTCTTCTTCTCTTTGATTTTTTCTCTGATTGTTCTAAAAATAGCGTATATTTAGAATGGGGGAAAACCCATGTATGTAATGCGCAATTTCATTGGTCGATTCGTTCTCAGTATGACAAAATGTCGTCGATCAGAGGAAAAATCAAAGAGAAGAAGAGATGAAACCGGGGCTCAAGGGGATTTTTTTAGGGGCAGGAGGACTGGATGATCGGTTATTTTTTAGTTGATGGTACTGGAATTTGTCAAAAAAAGGACGACTTGCCGAATTTTTTTTTGCACCAAATTTCTCAAGCAGTCAGACCATAGACAAAAAAACAGATAACACCGTCGTAGGTCTGCAAGTTGGACTTACACATGCCCAGGTGATCTATAAGATTGTAAACCCATAACTGCCTACTTCCGCTCAAAATTACGCTTTTTGCCAATGACTAATGATATGCTAATGGTATACTGATATTCGGCATCGATCAATAAACCTTTGATGTACCGACACACTCAGCTGTAAAAAATACAAATTGTTTATTTCAACATTTTTTATGCATTTTCTTTACATTTTCATCTGTAGGACTTCATTCTAATTCATTTGATACCAAACACGATAACAATACTCCAATTAGTGCTTAGAATTAGATTTACACATAATTAAATTTTTTTGGTCATCAAAGTTGTTTTTGGTAATAACTTTTTGTTTCAAGTCTGATTTTTTCGAAATAAATTTCAAAATGACCGTAAAATTCATAACATTTTTATGCCAATTTTTTGGGAATCCCCTAATCGCACTGTAGTCAACTTTTTTATATCGATGTCAACTTTTGTTACATCAATGTAACAAATTTTAACAAATTGTAATGTGATGGAAATTGGAAAAGGTACTTGCACACTATTCATACTTTAGTTATGGGTCGACTACCTTAAGCAAATGTCTCATATCTAGGGCTGAGCGGTTTTATTGCGGTACCGTTACATTTTTGTATATTGCAATACAAGGCTTTGCAATACATTTTCAAAAACCAGTTTTTGACAATATTTTTTATCTTCATTTTTTTATGTTGTTTCTTTGAAAATTATGAGCAAGAGCGAATTAAGTCTCAAAATACAACATTTTTTTACAATAAGGTGGATGCTTGAGTCCATGTTGTAATGATATCACACATTTAAGATACATGTATCACTTTGCCCTTTAAGTTAACAACATGGTGAATTACATCATGCTCATTCCATTTTTCACCCGATAACAGCGGTGATAAAATTATGATCGGTTCTACAATTGCAAATGTAGCTAGCTAGCCACATTTAAACACGACAAAGTGTCTGTACTATGCTACACAACCTAATACTAGTAATAGATTCCAAAAAATAAATTATTAACGCTTGTACGTATGTCAACAAACTGCACTTCATGTCATGTCAATCATTGGTATACTAATTTGCAAGAAAGACTTTATCATGTTATCTCGATTTTTAGCAAGTATCTAGTTCATGTTTGGCTGTTTACACGTACAACGTCGTGATGTCTTGAAATTCACGGACATTCGCCTTTCCTTTATATAACAAGGGTAGCTTAAATGACCTTTAAGTTTCCTAGTGACTTTTTGCACTGTCTGCATGTCCACGAGTGTCCTATGATGTCCCAGCAGAATTATCACATTCATACTTGGATGAATTTTAATTTCTTTCAACTGGATATTCATGCTTTGAATGTTACAGGAGGACTGTCAAATTTGTCTGCACATGTCCATCATTATGTAATCATGATAATGAAGACATTTTCAGATTTTTAAATAAAATTTTGAAAGATAAATTGAAGTTATTAAAAGGGAAAAAACAGTATAACATCATCGTAGGTCTGAAAGTTGGACTACCCAGATTCATTGAAAAGGGGGCGTTTGATTAAGAATTGAATACCATATAGGGCTGAGTATCGCGGGTCAAATTTGTATTGCGATATATATAGCCTCAATTTTGCTTTCAAAATTTTATTTTAAAAATCTGAAAATGTTTGATGGACATGACGTGCAGACAATCATACATGTATGTCTCCTTGACATGTGCAGTGTGTTGACGTACGCATTTGAAAGGTCGAACAAATTCTTGAGTATCTTTAGCATTAGGCTGCGCATCAAAGAACTGAAGCTTCTCTGTTTAATTAAGGTGGCTAGTAAGAAAATTGTAGATTTTATCACCGCTGTTATCGGACGAAATATTAAAATTAAGAGGTGTAATGTGCACGATGTAATTCACAACATTCAAACTTAGGGGTCTTATATGTATCTTTTAATGCACATCAGAACGACAATTAGCAAGATAGAAGAGAATCATCTGTCCAAAATTAAATGCATTGATAAACAAAGCGATAGATGCCTATACCCCCATCCCCCTTTGGCAATTGGATTTACCCTTTTGTTTTATTTCAAATAGGAATTAATGTTCTCTTATTATTTTATAAGAAACAACTTAAAAATATGGAGATGAAAAAATATCGTCAAAAACCGGTTTTTGAAAACGAATACCGTGGTACGTATTGCAAAGCCTCGTATCACAATATACCGGTACCGCGATAAAACCGCTCAGCCCTAATACCATATCCACTAGGCCATCTCATTCCTAGAAACATTTTACAACAAAAAAAGTCAAGGAGGCAAAGGAACATTGTCTTAGGATTGAAATGAAATACTCTCTTTACACTAAGGTTTAGCATGGACAGCAGTCTTGATTTCTTCCTGTAATTTATGATATATGGTATTAAAATGCTTTTACATTGTATATGCCTGTCATAAGATTGGACATATTATGGCATGGTGCAGTCCGTCTGTGTTTTGTTTTTATGCCCCCGGCATCAACGATTCGGGGTCATATAGTTTTTGGCCGGCCTGTCCGTCCGTCTGTTTGTCTGAAAAACTTTAACATTGGCCATAACTTTTGAATGGAAGGTGATAGAGCTTTCATATTTCATATGTGTATTCCTATTGACAAGACCTTTCCATTGATAACAAAATTTTTGACCTCATGACCTTGACCTTTTACCTACTTAACAGATAATGGTGTTATACTGACAAAAATGCCACCCAGGCATTCATGTTTCACAAACACAGGCTTTATTCATTCAAACAATTAATTATATAAATGCTTGATTTCCTGACTTTGATATTTTGCAGAGAGTTATCTGGTAATATGATAAAATGTATATTCAATTTGTTTATTTTTTTTAACTATTGTCAAGATACAGAAGAGGGAAGCTGTTGTGCATGTTCATTACATGTACATTCAGATGGAAACTAAACAGCTAATATCAGTACCTCACAAATAATAATCAGCTAATATCAGTACCTCACCAAAAGAGCTAATATCAGTACGGTGAGTACCTCACAAATATACCGTAATTGTGGATGGTAGAATTTTGATATATATTTTTATCTTTCACCTATTTCCAGGTTATAACGGGTGGTCAGTATGATGTGGACATGGAGTTATCTGCCCCTAACGGACAGATTTTATACAAAGATGTCAAGAAGCAGTACGACAGTTTCACATGGAAAGCTGATCAAACAGGCATACACAAATTCTGCTTTAGCAATGAATTCTCCACGTTTTCACACAAAGTAGTTTACTTTGATTTCCAAGTTGGAGAAGAGAAACCAATTGTAGAGAATTTAAGCCAACATGCCACAGCAATGACAATGGTATGTATAATGATTCTTACTTTACACTGTCTCTCATCATGTGAACGATGGATCGTACATCAAGAAGGTTTGTTAGGTACAGGCTTCCTTGTGGGTTACACGCAATGATTTTCTCTCACCCCGGACAGAGAAATCTACATATTTACCTGTTTTGAGAAAACTCTGTCTTGCACCCTTCGATGTTTGTCTCGAACCCCCTACTATGATGTCATAGACGTTTATGTAGGTTTAGCAGTATTTGACGTCACGAGGAGCAACATTTAATGCAAAACAAGCAATATTTATTCATGAATTATGTGAAAATATATGGATGAGAGAAAAATAATCAATTACCCCTTTGGACAGGGACAAGGAAATCCCACCCTCATATCAAAGATCTGCAAAGTCCACGACTCGGCAAGCCTGGCTGTTGACTGCAAATCTTTGATACTTGGGTTGGATTTCCCTGTCCCTGTACAAAGGGGTGATAGATTCTGTTAGTCTCTCTACATCTTCCTTTTGATTTACTGGAAAAATGCATATACTGTGGAGCTGCATTACTAGTGTTGATGTCATGATTGTATAGACTAAAGCTTTAAAGATTTTAATCCTTTTTATCATGAGGGGCAGAGCCTCTATATTTCACGTGTAGATTCCTCATAACCAGAGCTTCTTTATGATTTATATATAATAGGGATCACTTCATCTGGCATCTGTCTGTCTATCTATCTGTATCTATATATCTATCTGTATGTCTGTCTTGTAGTTAACATTTTCTTACTGTAGCAATTTTCAAATGTACAAACAATTTATCACCTATGTTATCTTTCTGAAACTTTTTTTGTGATTTCTTTATGGTATCTCTGTCAGATGTTTTAAATTGCTTATACTGACATGGATTGGAGGTGAAATGAAACATAACATTCTTAATTTGTCATCAAAGTCTATTGGTCATATTATTATCTGCCAGCAAACAGGAACAGATTTAAAATAAATATGTTCTATCCTCCTGTTTCTGGCCCAAAGTGAATGAATGAGTTGAAAAACTTGAAAGACTTTGACCATTTTAAGGGGTCAGAATTAGAATTAGAAATCAAAGGGCTCTCATGCATAATAAGAGATTTTATCTACTGTATTAAAACCTAAGCCTACTGCACAGTATCTCAAAGAGCCCAAGTCTTATACAATTTAACAAAGCTTCACAGCTTCAATGCAGCTATATACATGTATCCACATTTGATTAAATACAACAAGTGTTTTGACAGTTCCTTTAGGGCTGCATCATAAATTGTAGCTTTCTATATTACAGCTCTTTTAAAACTTATTTAACAGCTCCGTAAGAGTTCTTGTACAATTAACAACTTTACATCTCCTGTGGAGCTATATGCTTGTAAAGCATTTGACATGTCTTATGGCACAGAGAAATTCATGCAGAGTTTTCTGTTTATATTAGTCTAGCTTACAACTCCAGGAGAGCTTTGTATTGTATTGTTACATTGCTCATGGAGCTCCAGTGCTCTTGTAGAGCTATGTATATTGGAAAGAAATATTTCCTTATATATTTCTATAATTAATAGTTTCTGACAGTCCTTCCTAAGCTTCTTACAAAGTTACACAGCTCAAATAGAGCTGTGTGTAATTACCATTTTACTCTTACTAACAAGTTTCTTTTTTCTCACTATAACAAATGATTGCAGTGTGAACTTCTTTGATGATGATTATAAAAATTATGTATGTCTTTGCAAACCTTGATTTAATAATTTTGACAAGCAATGTTACACTACCTCAGTACCTGTAATGATTGATTCATTATGAATCACACAGAATTACTTCATTGTTATATTTCTATCACCAATATAAATTGCTGACCCAATGACCAAGTTGATCTCGTTAATATATGGAATGATAAAGCTCCGTCTTAATGCTACTAGATACTGGTTTGTTGTTTGCCGTCTTTGTGCATGATTATCTGTTATTCTGTGGGGTCTCACACTGTTACTGACTTCTCTTTCTTATACTAACACTCTGCCTCCAGTTGATCATTCTAATGCACGTTGTAGAAATCTGACATTCTGTTAATTACTTCTTCAATGTATACAAAGAATAAAGCACCTACTAATTTTAACTGTGATCTAGAAATTGTGTAACCTATTCTAAACCTGTTAAATATGTTTACTGGCATAAAAAAAAAACTTACAGAGGTCGGGAACATTTGTAACGTCAAGACAATGGTATTATGCTATCATATTATTTCAAGATTCCATTGTTTTTTGATTGCATGATATAAATCAAAATAGAGATAAACTTTTTATACAATTTTCCTTTTGCTTCTAGCTCAGCTGTTCTTATTCTTGCAGAAAATAATGAAACAAGTGCATGAAAATTTGATTTAAACATTATCAATGTGTTAAAAAATTATTGTAAAAAAAGTTTGGAGTTGTCTTTCTTGTATCATTGTAATCATTTTGCATGGTTTTGTTATTTATGAATGGAGTGAAGGTAAAGGTGAAGTTTTGACTACTACTTACTCCCAGCATGCATTGCAAGCTTTCTGATCCCTGATTGGCTGTGGTTTTGTCTTGTAGATGGAGACGGCATCTGTAAACATACATGAAGACCTCAAAACAATCCTGGACTATCAGACACATCATCGCCTAAGGGAGGCCCAGGGGCGTGGCTTCGCGGAGGACCTTAATGACAGAGTGTTTTACTGGTCATTGGGACAGTCTATTATTATATTGGTGATAGGTGTAGGACAAGTGCTTGTATTACGTAGCTTTTTTACCGAAAAACGAGGATCAAAGCCTTGACCCCATAAACAGGGAAAATAGTTAAAATCAATATCCTGATCTGTAATTCCATCATGATATGTGACTGTGATCGTCCAGAAAAAAAAGCGTGAATTCTGATGTCAAATTATATTCCATTGATATTTGTAATGTTAAAAAACAGTAAATTATTCAATCAAGGGCAGCCATTTTTTTTTTAACTTTGTTAGAAAACATTGATAAAAAAAATCAAATTGATTTTCTATTAATCTTATAAATGGTCTTTTTATATTAATAAACAGATTTTAAGAATCTCATCTCTTGGTATAACACTGTATAAAAAATAAGGATTTTATTGAGAAAATTCAGCTTCTTTGATTTATAGTGATAAATCAATTAAATGTTATTTTTGTGTCGCCTGCGAAGCATAGCGACACTTAGGGATCACTTTTTTTTTCTGTATGATTAGCTCACTGCAACAAAGTTGAGATGAGCTAATGCTATACCCCCTGCATCCCCGTCCCTGTCCAGGTTGGTTAAAGTTTTGGGGTAGCTCAGTATCTGACAAAGTACTTATGCTATAGTAACCAAACTTGCACCAGTGATTCATCTTGGGATGCTGAGGTGAACCCATGTATCAGATGCTGCATCTGACCTACATTTTTCAGTTCAGTGACTTGCGTTTTTTTGTTTTTTTTTTTTTTGGGGGTTGCTCAGTATCTCACAAAGTACTGATGCTACAGTAACCAAACTTGCACCAGTGATTCATCTCGGGATGCTAAGATGGTCCCATTCATCGAATGCTGCATCTGACTTACTTTTCCCGCTAAAGTGATTTTGCCTTTAAAAGCCAATATTAAGCAAAGTATAAGTGCTACATGTACCAAACTTGCATAGTGTATGTACCTTTAATCAAACTTTCATAAAATGACCTTGAACTACTTTTTCTGCTTGAGTGATTTTACTTTTTAAAGCCAATATACATGTCCTTAGAAATATGTTTAAATTGACTTTTGCCGCCACGAGGAGAGCTTCGTAATCTGTGATTACCTGTTGTTTAGTTTCATGAAATCATCTTGTGCAGTCAAATGTTAGTATTTTTTGTTAATTTAGAAACATAAAATTACATAGATGATATTATTTTTAATGTCTTAAGTGCTATTATAATAGACTTCAAGTATTTATTATGTTGACTCAAACTCTGAAATCTTTAAGGAGGAAAACTCTTTGAAAGAGAACTTAATGAAATTAATTTGTGAAATTATATTACCCTTTGGAGTTAACAAAACTGTATCTGCTTTGACAACTTTTCATTTTTTTTCAATGTGTCTTTTTGATGGGTAAAAATATTAGTCACCTTTGATTTGTGAATCAATGTGATTCATAATATATTTTATAAACGTGTTCATTGTGTTGTGTCAGGTTTTCCAAGTTTTGTTTAATGTATTAGTTATCATGATAACTTATTGTCCTGTTCACCAAATCCAGAGCACCCTGTTTTGGTGATTTATTCTGTCGTCTGAAGAATTTTGCTATAAATTATTGTTTCCGAGCATTGACCTCCTTTAGTCGTAACTGGAAATTAACTTCAACTTACCCTATCAGCTGCCTTCAAACCGCAATATGAAATATAAAATGTCTACGGGAAATTCCCATGTTAATTTCAAGCCGCCGCCATCTTGTTCTCCGTGCCAACAATAGTAAACAGTGACGTCAAAGCCTCCGACGTCACACATTTTCAGCGATTTTACTATAGAAAATCCCCGTAGACTTTTTATTTTCCGTCCTATTTCTAACTTAACTGACGCACAGCCAAAACAATGGTATTTTCTGTTACCACTAAAGGAGTACTATAAAATTGATATCTTTTTGGAAGATGACATTATCATATTTTAGAGAAAACAGGGTGCTCTGGAATTAGTGAACAGGACAGTAAGTCCACATTGACATGATTGAGACATGATCTACAAAAAAAACTTGTCTATCTTCTTGGTAAAAAAATGATGTTTTAATTATACAATATTTGAGTTCCAATTGAAATGTAAATCAACATTATGTTTCAAACACCGAAATCTGTTGTTAGAGAGTTTCTACTTGTGTGTTATTCATTTCTACTAAACTTTTGTTAGTTGTTAATTTTGTACTGAGAGAGAGAGAGAGAGAGAGAGAGACAGAGAGAGAGAGAGTTTTGTTATGTGTAATGAAAAGAGTGATGATATGTTTCATTCCATATCAGCTTGTTGTACATAACAATACCAATCACACTTAGTACTTTGGTTCTCCAATTCTCAGAGATGAAACTTAGACTTTAATATACAAGGAGGATATTTCAATTTGGAAAAACAAATTATGAATTTTTTCACTTCATTATGCCAGGTAATAGTTTTCTGAGTGATTTTCTCCTTTTTAGTGAGCTGTGACAAATGTCCAGGAAGCAAATGTCATAGCCTGAGTGTCAGCTTCCTAGGCGAGAGTGCATGGACAAGACTTAATTAATAAATAACATAGGCTAAATCTCATTGATTAATTATAGCCACATGTAGATTCCTCATGACCATACCTTTCATTTGGAACCTTGATCTTTGACCTAGTAACCTTGGCCTTGAAGTTTGACCTACTTTTAAAAATCCTTAACCAGGACTTTATCTCATGAACTATAAAGGTTAGGGCTTTGATATTTCACATTTAAATTCTTCATGAATAGACCTATCATCTTTGACCTTTGACCTAGTGACCTTAACCTTCGCATTTGACCTACTTTTAAAAAACCTTAAATCTGGACTATATCTTATAAACTATAAAGGTAGGACTTTGATATTTCACATGTAGATTCCTGGTGACTAGACCTTTCATTTGTGAACTTGACTTCAATGACTTCTGACCTTGACCTTGGAGTTTTTTTAAACCTTAACCTGGCTATATCTCACTATTTTATGAAATTGCCATTTTACTATCAAAAATATACATGTACATGACAAGCAATGCTTCCTTCATTGTCAGCAACAAAACAGAATCTTTGGAACATTCAGTTTGTCTATCAGACTTTAATACCATATTATACCTATAATCTTAATTCTAAAGTTAGAAATCCTCATCTTTGAGAAGATAAATTTTCTCACCATCGAAGAATGCATTGTGCTAGTAGTCAAAGTCAAGATCAGGCCCATTGAAAATTACAATTTTTTCACCAGCATTATTTAATTTTTAGTTTGAAAAGAAAATTGAAATATGAAAAATTTCTCTGATCATTTCCATCATCTTGAAAGGCATTTGAAAGAATTTAAAGAATGGTATATTTTTAGCTCACCTCGACCAAGTTGAGTGAGCTTATGCTATAACCCCACGCGTCCGCGTCCGCGTCCGGTTAAGAAGTTTGGGGTAGCTCAGTATCTGACAAAGTACTAATGCTACAGTAACCAAACTTGCACAAGTGATTCATCTTTGGATGCTGAGGTGAACCCATGCATCAGATGCAGCATCTGACCTACATTTTCCGCTTGAGTGACTTGGTTAAGAAGTTTGGGGTAGCTCAGTATCTGACAAAGTACTGATGCAACAGTAACCAAACTTGCACAAGTGATTCATCTTTGGATGCCGAGGTGAACCCATGCATCAGATGCAGCATCTGACCTACATTTTCCGCTTGAGTGACTTGGTTAAGAAGTTTGGGGTAGCTCAGTATCTAACAAAGTACTGATGCTACAGTAACCAAACTTGCACAAGTGATTCATCTTTGGATGCTGAGGTGAACCCATGCATCGGATGCAGCATCTGACCTACATTTTCTGCTTGAGTGATTTGGATAAGAAGTTTGGGGTAGCTCAGTATCTGACAAAGTACTAATGCTACAGTAACCAAACTTGCACAAGTGATTCATCTTTGGATGCCGAGATGGACCCATGCATCGGATGAGCATCTGACCTACTTTTTCCACTTGAGTGATTTTGCTTTTAAAAGCCAATATTGAGCAAAGTATAAGTGCTACATGTACCAAACTTGCATATTGGATGTATCTTTGATCAAACTTTCATAAAATGACCTTGACCTACTTTTTCCGCTTGAGTGATTTTGCCTTTAAAAGCCAATATTGAGCAAAGTATAATTGCTAGATGTTCCAAACTTGCATATTAGATGTATCTTTGATCAAACTTTCATAAAATGACCTCGACCTACTTTTTCCGCTTGAGTGATTTAGCCTTTAAAAGCCAATATTGAGCAAAGTATAAGTGATACATGTACCAAACTTGCATATTGGATGTATCTTTGATCAATCTTTCATAAAATGACCTTGACCTACTTTTTCCACTTGAGTGATTTTGCTCTATAAAGCCAATATTGAGCAAAGTATAACTGCTATATGTACCAAACTTGCATATTGGATGTATCTTTGATCAAACTTTCATAAAATGACCTTGACCTACTTTTTCTGCTTGAGTGGTTTTGCCTTTAAAAGCCAATATACATGTACTAAGAAATATGTTTGAATTGAATTTTGCTGTCACGAGGTGAGCTTTGTAATCTGTGATTACCTATGTTTCTTTCTATATTTTAGAAATAATTTGTTGTGTGATTGATGAAATGTGAGTGTATATTTATGAGCTATCTGTGTGGCATACTGTGTGAAAATGTGTTAGCTATTACAATTTTTTATAAAATGGAAATTGCATTCTCTTTTGATAAAATAAATAATTTTCAAATAATTTTCATGACATTTTGTGTCAAGATTGATTGGTATTTACTATTCCTGAAATAATCAAAGTATATCAATAGAGAAAGTGATTGGTACTGTATGTGTAAGTCTGTCTGTTTGGACTCTTGTATTTGACCTTTGAAAGCATCTCCCAGTTGAATGAGTTAAAGAAGATCCTGACGACGATCTCAACAACACTCATAATAGAGCACAAAATTAAGCATCGACGGACTGTTAGCAAGCTAGAGGTGGGATCAGATGCCAGGGAGGAGTAAGCATCCCCTGCTTGGCTAAAATGAAAACAATATCTAAACTACATGCACTGTCTGACATTATGTCTATATATACCCGACAAAAAAAGAAACGCACATCATTGAAGTTGCATGGAGGCAAAATGCAGATTGTATGATAGTATTGTCCTAAATTCACCTTGAACAAACTGCATATTACTATTATACCCCTTGAAACAATTTTTGCATGTGAATATTCTAAATATGTCTTAATTTCTGTTCGTCTGTACAAGTACTTCAGTACTGGAGGGCATGTTATATCCCTGAAAAGTTTTGGGAGGTATACGATATAGACAAATCATACTGCAGGTCCTTTGGGCTGTCTGCCTCTCCATCCTGTCAAGGCCAGAAATTTTAAATTTCTGCATTGATCCAAGTAACAAAATATTAATAGAACAGTGGTCTTTGAGTCCATAACTGTAAATTTTGACAACTTCCAGCAAAGGAGAGTTCAAGGGAGAGATTATGGAGACAAAGTGATACTTTGTGTATATATAATTATATATATTAGGTGGACCAAAAAACTCTGACAACATTTCATGGAGTTAATGCTTAGAACATAAGTACTGTATGTAATGGCCTTGAACCAAGGATATATATGCAAGAAGAATATCTACAAGGTCATTATACCTCCCGCAAACGAAGTTTAGGGGGGTATATAGGAATCACCCTGTCCGTCTGTCCATCTGTCTGTCCGTCTGTCTAATTGTCTGTACGGTAAAGAAGTTTTGAAAGCAGATTTCTTTTACACTATTAATGATAGGCCTTTCATATTTCATACGCACATTAACCACAAAGACTACTTTATTTTGGTACCATGACTTTTGACCCTGTGACCTTGACCTTCACCCTATACTACATTTTATGTTAAGAAGTTTTGAAAGCAGATTTCTTTTATACTATTAATGGTAGGCCTTTCATATTTAATACACACATTCACCATAAAGAGTACTACATTTTGGTACCATGACTTTTGACCCTGTGACCTTGACCTTCACCCTATACTACATTTTATGTTAAGAAGTTTTGAAAGCAGATTTCTTTTATACTATTAATGGTAGGCCTTTCATATTTAATACACACATTCACCATAAAGAGTACTACATTTTGGTATCATGACTTTTGACCCTGGACCTTGAGACCTTCACCCTATACTACATTTTATGTTAAGAAGTTTTGAAAGCAGATTTCTTCTATACTATTAATGCTAGGCCTTTCATATTTAATACACACATTCACCATAAAGAGTACTACATTTGGTACCTTGACTTTTGACCCTGTGACCTTGTGACCTTGACCTTCACCCTATACTACAAGTTTTGAAAGCATCATAAATGGTCCCATTTATAAAAAAATATCCCGCGGGTGTATAATTCGTCCACTTCAGGGCAGTTCTAGTTCAAGTTTAAGTCCAGATGATAGTTGGGGTAATTGTTGAAGGATACAAACCTCTACATAGATTCGTTTTACAGTTTCTCTTATTTGGTGGTAGCATCACACCTCACCGGATAGCACGAACGGACGTCCTCCGTTGGCATCTGGTAACTGTCCGTTACATCTCCCCGTTTTATCCGTTTCACGTCCGGTAGATGTCTGATCGTGACGGATGCCGTCCGAGTTCAAAACTTGCGAACGGACATTGCCGGAGGAGTAACGGATAAACGGAGATGTAACGGTTGCGAACAGAGACCACCTTATTGAAAATTTTGTTATCCGTTACTCGTCCGTTCGTCTTATCCGGCTAGGTATGCCTGAGGTATGACTTTGAGAATGTGATGCACAATTATTTGGCACGAAAGGATGATGTATGTACTTTCTTGTTGAATATTCATATATCAAGTGCCTTTGTTTGTATTTGAATATGAATGACCCCATCGACAGAAAAGCCAAAGAAACGAATGAGTATCTTTTAAAGTTTATGGTGCGTGAGTATGGAAATTCAGGTGCTGATGTCGGTGATTGCATAAAAAGATTGAGTTTACGTTGTTATCATCATAAAATTCACAGTTTATGATAAGAGCTATACAGGAAGGTCCTTGGTCAAACGTTTGATTAATAAAGGCAACATTAGATTAGAATACTTTCGCAACTGCTTCTATGATGTTCATCAGGCTTACAAGCTAAAATCCACAATAACCTTGACATCATGTTATTTTTTCCTTGACCTCGGAAAGCTATTGGATTTATTTTCTACGTTTGGTAAACATTAATGGAATATTTATTCTTTTTGCAACATTATGTGTCTGTGGTTTAGATGTGCACCTGGTATTTTGGTGAGTCCCCGAGCCCAAGGACCTTTGAAGATGGGTATGGTCATTTTCTCTTAGGTCTATGTAATCTTACGAACACCAGGTATTAAAAAGTATTATTTAATCATTTAATTCCCATTGTCATTTTCAAGAAACGAAGATTCTGATTGGCAGAGAAATTTTGTTGATATATCGATCAACACAATTTTTTCGATTCACGGAAATCTATTTATAGCACTATTTTTAGAACTGGGGGTTCCCTCAAACACGCATGAACTCGTTGCTGAAAATACAATTTGTAGATGTAGATTTCTTTTCTACTTACTCAAAAATTAACAATGCATGTAGAATTTGCTCAAACTAGTCCTTATTCCAAAGATATAGAGAGACGATCGTACGCTGTTTGAATCATGGCGGCTGCCATAACTTATTTAGGCAGACGTATCACTGCGAAACCTTCCGACTTACGAAATATAGTGCGGTGATTGATTGTTTTTAGATCCAAGAAAACAGACTGTTTTCCATAATTAAATCAAAACTACGCGCATTGATGCAGTTTTCTGTCCAATTTTTCGGATGATACGATCGTACGCTGTTTGAATCATGGCGGCTGCCATAACTTATTTAGGCAGACGTATCACTGCGAAACCTTCCGACTTACGAAATATAGTGCGGTGATTGATTGTTTTTAGATCCAAGAAAACAGTCTGTTTTCCACAATTAAATCAAAACTACGCGCATTGATGCAGTTTTCTGTCCAATTTTTCGGGTGATACCTGCATCAACAGAAAAAAATATAAGATTCATTTCTTAATTGACGGAGAGTTATTTCTTTTTGCAATATTATGTGTCTGTGGTGTGGATGTGCATTTGATATTTTGTGTGATGCCCTACCCCTAGGGTCTTGTTAATTGGGTGGCACTTTAGTGAATTTAACAAAACAGCCAATAGAGCTTTAGTCTCGTCAGAGACTTCTGGTTAAGCTCAAGTGACAATGACCTTCGGACTTGACGATCATAATTCCCTATCGATCAATCAGGAAGGTTTGGTGATCGTTTGATGATTGATCAGGGTTGCCAGCAGTCTTGAAAAGTAAGGGAAATTGCCTTTTTTTCAAGGTCAGGGAATATTAGAATTTGGTCAGTGAACATATGAAAATCCATAAAAGTCCGGGAAAAGTCGAGGAAAAATTATTTCAGAGCTGAAAAATTTTATGGATATGGCAGTCTTCAAGTATTAAAACGAAGTAATTAGAAATGAATTTTAAATGATAAAGGCCTTATAAGAATACTTACATCGTATTTCATGTTGATTTATTAAAATATTGAAAAATAAACAAAACAATGCGGGTACGGGCGGATTGGATAGCTAATAGGGAGGACAGGAGGCCGTTTACATGTTTGGCGGTTTTGTTCAGTGAAAAACATGAATTAGTCAGGGAATGTGCTGGCAACCCTGTTGATTCAATTTCTATGCCGTTCTCAAGAAACGAACACTTTAATTCTATATTGCCTATGTTCGCAATTAGGTGGCGAGGGGATTATCTATGGATCCGAAAACCAAGCGATCACGGATATACTTAGCTTCAATATTACGCCCATCCCTCACGTTATTTTTATTTGACAAACTTAAATAACCGAATTTAAACATAACACATTGCAAAGTTGCGAGTTCTAGGAACTTTGAAGACACTCATATAAACAAAGAACAGTTTCCTTAGTGTAATAAATTTTGCATTTGGTCTACCCATGCGCAGACGATGTCTGTTATAAAGAGACACAATTATTGATTAACATTGACATAGTCTCAAAGTATCATAAAATATTCGAGGGCGTTTAGGTAAGATAATTCCAAGTTTTTGTGTCGCCTGCGAAGCATAGCGAGACTTAGGGATCACTTTGTCCGTTGTCCGCCTGTCTGTCTGTCCGTCTGTCTGTCACACTTGGATGTCACACCATATAAAAGTGATTCCTACGTGTCGCTATGTTTCGCAGGCGACACTTGCATTCCTGGCATCCTTGAGACTTGCACTCTGACTGTGACGACGGGACTCCATGACGGGCCCTGTCCAAACCTCTTTAGAGAAGACAGGGCCCCAACCACCGGTCCTCTCTGAATGTCAGTCGGACTCGGGTGATTACATACATGAGCTCGCTGCAGCCGGCAGAGCACGGACTGTATTACGCATGCCCTCTTTTTATATCCATTTACATATTCATTTGTGCTTCTGGGGCCTCTGCGTTTCGCGGTCTTATTTGTGTGAGGTCATCTTACATTGAGGGGGTTGTTTTACACCACGGTTGTACGTTCTTCGAGACCTCTGGGTAACTGGAGAAGTGAGAGGGTTGTGCGCACGTGATCCGGGATGGCCACACCATTTGCTACTTGCGTGACAAATTGCGGTTGCCCATTGGTCTCGTCGGTTTATGTGTAGTCTTTTGTGTTTGATGTTTACATGTCGTGCTGTACTCGTCTTTTGTGTTTTTGCATCGGGTGTTTTGCTGTTGATGCTGCAACGGGGTCTTGTTGGAGATCTCTCTTCTTGGAATGCTTTTTTTCTCTATATATATCATCACAGGAGTTCGACATTACCCTCTTGTCAAGCTAAAAGCTGTCTAGGTGATACATTCATGGTCTACATGTTGATAAATTAACAATTTAGAGCTGCAACGGGTTATGGAACTTTTCAGTTCGGTTCGATTTCGAATTTACAGTCTCGATTCGATTTTTTTTTTCGATTCGAGTTATTTCATTTTTTCCATGAATTTGAGACCGAATTTGAAAATCTTACCTTAATATGAAGTTTAACCACCCAGGAGAAAATTTCAACAAACTAAATAGTGAATGCCATTGTGTGTTTTTATGCAACATGTGACAGTGCTCGAAGTTGTTCATGGCTTAAAGTACTTATAATGTTCAATTTTCCCATTGTTAGACACATTTACATGCATTATAAGACTATTCGGTTCAATCTTTGACTTTGTGACTCGCGATTCAAGTCAGAAGTAAGAATCGCGATTTTCGATGAAGCGCTGTGAATCGTTGCAGCTCTAGTTATGATAATTCTATTTGAAATTTTGTCGTCGATTGACAACAATTCGTATTTCATTTCAGATGGAAACTGCCAGTCAAACGATCCACGAGGCATTAAATGACGTCATAGATGTACAGACACACTTCCGGCTGCGCGAGGCCCAGGGTCGTGTCTTTGCCGAGGACTTAAATGGACGGGTCAATTATTGGTCAATCGGCGAAACAATCATCATTCTTATTATTGGCATCGGTCAGGTGTTCATTTTAAAGAGCTTCTTCACAGACAAGAAAGGAACGTCTAACATGCCTATTACGTCATAATTTGCCCATATTTTTGAAATTAGGATTTTCAAATTTGTTATTTATTTATAATTTCTATTCGGATAGTGTTCTGTAATCATCGTGGAATCTGTACATTATTTCATCCTCTCTTGAAGAAATTTCTGTTTTCTTTCTTAACATACAATTGCATAACCATGGAAGTCAGGACTTACATGTTCAATTATGCATAGATGCTGTAAAAGTCGTGAAGTGTTTATTGTTGAGGTGGGAAGGGATTGCAATAAAATAAGATGATTTTTGTTAACGTTGTAAGAAGTGTATGACGTTTTGTGTATCGGGTAAAAACCAACGTGTTTTGTGTGTCGAATAAAAACAACGTGTACCTTATGTATGGAAGGTTTTAACAATATATGTGTTCATAACAGAAGACTTGATGAATATTAGAATTTTTGGAAGTTAATATTAAAAGTATTAAAGTCTGTTATTAATAAATATTTAAATTTACTTTACAATCCCCGTACATTACATGTGAATGCATATTGAAATATTTATCTCACAAATAATCAGTGTTTTCATATAAACTTGCCCAGATTATTTTCATGTATTAATTTTCGTCTTTTAACAAAGTCGTTGGCAAGCTGTATGATGCATAAATGGCTTGTATTTATTGAAAAAAAAAATGTAGACTTTGGCCATTAGAAATGAAAAAGTAGACTATCAATGTACATTCCAGTATAACCACCGAGAACCTCATTGTCTTTGATGTCTGTAACAAGTGTCTGAACTATACCTAAACTGATCATAAATGGTGCTTCATACTTTGTATATTGTTATAAAATTGTATGATGCTGGTGCAACATAAATCCTCTTCGGTTTCAATCGCCATTTATCGATCAAGCATACTATAATTAATTAAGCTTCAGACCACTAGTATAATTATGATTTGTTGAGTTTCAAGAGCATTTTGTCACCCAGTTTATTCTTCCCCTAAGAAAGCTTTAAAAATCGTTAAAGAGGTGATGGCGAGAAAATGTTTTCGAATGATATTTGGTGTTTGTACTTTTTGTCTAAATCATCTTTGAACAAAACTATGTTGTTTTTAGAAATAAATGATCTTAGATCAACATAAGTATTATTGTCTTTTATTTTCTTGGCGTTACCATGACTACTCTGTGATTTTTAAACTTATACAATAGAAAAAAAGTGAGATCTGCGACAATACTCGGTTGCAGCACCAACAGCAAAGCATCTAAATGCTCTACGGGAAAACACGGAGTAGGCAATCACAGAAATAGACACAAAAAGGACAAGGAAGAACAAAAACGATATCAAAACACCAAACACAAAGTAGACAAGCACAGCGAGAGACACAAACAGAACAAGGAACACCAAATACGACATCAAAACACCAAACACTAAGACTACACATAAACCAATGGGCAATCGGTGCCGACTTAAGACGGCCACCTGTCATATTATAGTAGCAAATGGTGTAGTTATCCAGATTACGTACCCTCAACCCTCCCACTTTTCTGGTTACCCAAAGGTATCCAAGATCGCACAATTGTGTATATAACCTCCTCTCTGTAAGATGACCACACAACCCACGGTTTTAGGTAACACACAGTTTTAATATGTAAGCGAATATAAAAACATAAATGTAAGTAGACCAATGTGCATCCGGCGCCGGCTTTAGACGACCATCTGCTATTAGCAAATGGTGTATGTGGTTATCCGGATTACGGCGCACAAATCTCCCACTTATCCGGATACACAGAGGTTTCCATAGACACACAATTGCTGTAAAAATAAAACTTCTCACTGTAAAGTGGCATCACAAACAAGATAGTTTTAAAACGCAGCGGCCTCTTGTAACACAGATTCTATGTAAATGGATATAAAAAATTCTATGACATGCGTATAACTGTCTGTACTCTGCTGGCTCTCACGGTGAGTGAGCAAATGCAACATAAACTGTGTAAATTATGGATACTGAAGGATGTAAACATACAAACCGGCATCGACAGTCGCCACGACGGGATGTGGGTACCCGATGGTAAGTGCATCTGCTTTACACCAGTTAATTTGACAAGTTTTCATGGAGCTGTTGGGCAGGGTGTTTCATGCAATTAGGAGACGCTGACTCTCCCCGGGCACCTGGTTTCACTTCGGAATGTTCATTCCGAGTATCGCAACTGTTCCAATGGAAATTCTAATGATTTTGCCTTACCTTCTCGACTCTGAGATTGAATAACTGATAGGTACTTCTGTGATGTAATCTTATTTCAAAAAATAGAAAAAGTAGCGGGAACATAGGTCGGATTCCCCTGTGTTGAATCTATGCCTTATTCCATTTTGAGAATGTCGAAGTAATACATTTTACATGTAAAGGTGTAGTTATATAATGACAAATATGGACAATGACCATATCCCTGTATACAGCACAAAATCGATAATTCAGAAAATCAGAAACCGAAGGCATACAAAATCAGGATAAAACAGGAACCAAAGCAAACAA
This sequence comes from Pinctada fucata, assembly GCA_028142955.1. NCBI lineage: Eukaryota > Metazoa > Mollusca > Bivalvia > Pterioida > Pteriidae > Pinctada > Pinctada fucata. Next base: position 70,659,820 of record AP027105.1, on the reverse strand, counting down.
ACAAAAACCTCCACCATATGAAAAGAAGCGAACTCCCGATATGGGAGTGAGATCAGGTGCCCAGGAAGAGTAAGCATCTCCTGCTTGCATGCAACACCCGCCGCTTCAATTCGGTAGAACTGTCACATCCGGTTACTTCCATTTCGGAAGACATAGAGTACAATCTTTGGTTGGAAGGTTCAAATGGTCTATGACAGAATATCATCCACCATTCTGGAGAGTGGGACATCATAGAGTATGACGAGTTCCCCATATCGACCGTAGAACTTCCTCAGTGACGATGTTAGTCGGTCACAAACATATCCCTGACTGAGAAGCTTATCTGAAAGACGCCTAGCTCTCAGAACAAAATCCGTATATTTGGTACTTGCTCTGGCATAGCGTATCAACTGAGATATGAATACGCCATAAGCTGGCGATGAAGGGATATTGCTACTCAGAAAAGGAAAGTTTGTAATGCTGAATTATTTGTCTCTGTAGTTTCTTTGACTTCAAGCTCTGAAGGATAGATACTGCTCAGGTAATCCGTGAATTTTGGATTATTGATGGACAACACATCGTCCATGTATCTGTAAGTGAAGTTGAAGTCAGAAGCTAAGTATCTTTTCCCATTAGAGACCAAAGATTGAATGAATTCAGCTTCGTACGAGTAAATGAAAATGTCGGCAAGGAGTGGGGCACAATTGGTCCCCATTGGAATTCCGACAATTTGCTGGAAGACACCTTTCCTCCAAACACCACAAAAATGTTGTCGATCAAAAAGTTTAACATCTGAATAATATCTGTTTCAGTGTACTTATTTTCAGAATCGGACTTTTCTTTTACAAAGTAGGTTTTGTCATGGTTCACAACAATAAATTTGTATTTGCGATTACCGTTTTTACTTGTAAACGCATTACTTATAATTATTGCGAGTCTTTCTTTCAATTTAGAATGTGGGATTGTAGTGTAAAGTGTCGAAAAATCAAAGACTTTGATCGAATGGATTTCAGATGTTCTAAAAGTTCCTTCGAATTCTTTAAAATCCACATCTGGTTGATACCACTGCGAGAATATACTGTCGAACAATATTTATGAAGCCCAGATTTGATTTCAGATAAAACTTTGGTGAGTAAGATCGATACAGATTTGGTAGAAAATTTTGAGGAATCAGCTATGAAACGTTGGTTGTACGGATTCTTATGCATTTTAGGTATGCAGTATAAGTATGGTAAATCTAAATCTAAATTGTTAGTGTGGAAGCCAAAGGAAGCATATAAGCTGCTTTATCATCTGGAGTAATGACATAATGTTCATGGTGAAAGGAAAGTTCTCTTGTTACATCAGTCTTGGAAAATATACTTAAATTTGGTGCTCAGAGATGGTCTTACTTTATTGATCTATTTGATCTAAACAACACTCCAATTAACCTTATCCACTTGGAAAGAGTATCAACCGGTTCATCTTCCTTTTTCGCCCATCTTCATGCATATTTCTCGCATGAATTCATCAATATATCGAAATTTTGTCGCCATGTAAATGACTTGGGCTAAAAATATCGAAATAAAGGAGGTTAACATCTTAGCACCATCCCTCCAATGTTATTTTGGTCATACATTTCGTTTAACTATGCTATTGAATCGACCCTACACAAAATTTGGAGCCGCGCTCTCTCTGGAAAGTTTATGCACAAATTGAAAAAAAACAGAACTAGAGGGTGCTACAGAAATACATTTGGCTGTGTCAGAAATCACTTCGGCATGTAATAAGTACCACTGATTAGAAAATAACTAACAAGCCCTGTAAGATTGAAGTGGTCGATATACTAAAAGAGCACCAATTTTCACCATGCGATTGTTCAATTTCTAAGTGCGGCACGAAGAACTGCAAAACTTGTAACATCCTAATAACAGACACTTCATTCTCAAGTAATCTCACAAAACAAACATTTCACACACATAGTTTTGAAAACCTAAACTGTAAGACATCTAATGTTGTGTACGGAATAGAGTGCTCACTTTGTGGATTGATTTATGTGGGTGAAACGAAAGGTCAGCTCCGAACCAGAATGTCAGGACATCGGTCAAAAATAAATAATAAAGGAAGTCAACTTCTTTATCGACATTTTGACCAGGCCGATCATTCAGTTTTATCTATGAGAGTCAGAATCCTGGAGAAAATATATCACCCCACAAACAGTCCCAATTTGAGCACACCTTTCCGTCGCAACAAAGAAGAGTTCTGGATAAAAGGTCTTAACACTGCAGCGCCCTATGGGTTCAACGATAATATCAGCAGCATAGGAAACTTAACAAGTCCCGGTTGTCAATCGGTAAATGTGACTAGCTTATTCAACAATCCACAAAGAAGACCTCGAAGTCATGGCATTCGTAAATATAATAGGCATGAGATACATAGTTTCTCCTTCGATGACTTGGTTCGATTTTTGGAATGAGCCTCTAGGCCTGCATTATATTCGTACCAAATTATACTCTGTTCCTTTACGGAAGTTACACGAAATCTACGAATATACGAAGGACCGCACATTTACCGATACACGTTCCCCAGAATACAGACTACAAGGAGTTATCTTGGACATTTCTACTTTTCGTTTATTTCAAGCAATAAGATCAGATAAATCAGAGGAGAAAACAAACCGTCCTTTCATTAAAGTAAGATTTGCAAACAAAGGCATTGGTAAATTGAATCTTGGTCACATTTGGAATCACAAAACTGTCACAGAAAAAATCCCACCATATTTCAAAAGAAAAGAAACTCCTTGTATTTCCTATAGCTACACACCAACAGTTGCATCTAAAATTTACAATTACAAACGATTCCTGCAGTGTATTGATTTATTCCTCACTACATCCACTTCCTTGCGAATGTTCTTCATCGGATTTCAACTACTCTCCTTGTGGACATATTATTACTGGTGACCTTAGTATAGTCAAGAACGACAAGTTGAGAGAATTGTTAAAAAAGGGTCCCAAATACAGAGAAAGTATGTCCTTTACATGGAACCAAAATGTCAAAATTATCATGGACTCTTGCGAGGAATATGCAAGACGTTGGGTAAACAAAGAGGATGTACAGCTCGACACCCTTTCCGAATTGATAAAATCCATCAGAGGGTTACTTTTATCTAGAATTTACCGATTAAAATCAAGTGTGAACACCAGATTCGAGTCTATATTTAAAGACCATGATGTTATCACAGAGCTTACCTACCTCCAAGAACATTATGTCATCACACCAGCAGATAAAGCCTCAAATAATTACACATTTATTTGCAAAAAGTACTATCTCGACAGTCTAGTTAAAGAGTTGGGTTTTAATTCGACACCCGGAAATACCACTGACATCCCAATAAACCTTTCTGCCTCTGACAGCTCTTGCTTCCTTTGGCTTCGGCACTAACAATTTAGATTTAGATTTACCATACTTATACTGAATACCTAAAATGCATAAAGATCCATACAAACAACGTTTCATCGCTGGTTCCTCAAAATGTTCTACAAAATCTGTATCGATCTTACTCACCAACGTTTTATCTGAAATCAAATCTGGGCTTCAAAAATATTGTTCAACAATATATTCTCGCAGTGGTATCAACCAGATATGGATTTTAAAGAATTCGAAGGAACTTTTAGAACATCTGAAATCCACTCATTTTAGTAGAGTCCACTCGATCAAAGTCTTTGATTTTTCGACACTTTACACTATAATCCCACATTCTAAATTGAAAGAAAGACTCGCAAAAATTATAAGTAATGCGTTTACAAGTAAGAACGGTAATCGAAAATACAAATTTATTGTTGTTAACTATGACAAAACCCACTTTGTCAAAGAAAAGTCCGATTCTGTACACTGAAACAGATATTATTCAGATGTTAAACTTTCTGATCGACAACATTTTTGTGGTGTTTGGAGGAAAGGTCTTCCAGCAAATTGTCGGAATTCCAATGGGGACCAATTGTGCCCCACTCCTTGCCGACATTTTCCTTTACTCGTACGAAGCTGAATTCATTCAATCTTTGGTCTCTGATGGGAAAAGATACTTAGCCTCTGACTTCAACTTCACTCACATATACATAGACGATGTGTTGTCCATCAATAATCCAAAATTCGCGGATTACCTGAGCAGTATCTATCCTTCGGAGCTTGAAGTCAAAGAAACCACAGAGACAAATAATTCAGCATCCTATTTGGACATAATGTTGTCCTACGACACTGATGGCCGCATGAACACCTCACTCTATGACAAACGTGACGAATGTCAGCATTACAAACTTTCCTTTTCTGAGTAGCAACATCCATTGATCGCCTGCTTATAGCGTGTTCATATCTCGGTTGATACGCTATGCCAGAGCAAGTACCAAATATACGGATTTTGTTCTGAGAGCTAGGCGTCTTTTAGATAAGCTTCTCAGTCAGGGATATGTTTGTGATCGACTTTCATCGTCACTGAGGAAGTTCTACGGTCAATAGGGGGAACTCGAATACACTATGATATCCAACTCTCCAGAATGATGGATGATATTCTGTCATAGACCATTTGAACCATCCAACCAAAGATTGTACTCTATATCTTCCGAAACGGAAGTAACCGGATTTGACAGTTCTACCGAATTGAAGCGGCGATTGCTGCATGCAAGCAGCAGATGCTCTTCATAGACACCTGGTCTCACTCCCATATCGGGAGTTCGCTTCTTTTCATGTGGTGGAGGTTTCCGTTTGGATTAATACGTTATACCTTCTTGAAGAATATTTCAAACCACTTTATTATGCACCAGACACGTGCTTCGGTTATTGAATCCTTATCAGTGATGCTTCCAGCAAAAGTAATTTTCAGAAGCCGCCAAAATTCATTTCAGTAGCGCCCTCAGGTTTTATTTTTTGAACTTTAATTTGTACATTTACTTTACAGAGAGTGAGCGGCTCCAAATTTCCTGTAGGATAGATTCAGTAGCATATCAAAATAAAATCTATGTTCAAAATAGCGTTGGAGGGATGGTGCTAAGATGTAAACCTCCTTTGATTTCGATGAAGCTTTTGGATGAAATGACAAGTTTCCGAAATAGAAATAAATATTTATGATATCAAATTGATAAAGGGCCGAAACAGACTTTAAGCCTCTTTCAGGCGATAGAGCTGGAAAGAAGTAATTAATGCACTTCAAAACATCAAGTCACAGGGAACGATTTTAACTGCTCCAAACTGCAACAAGATATAAGTGTTTATATTAATAATGGGTTGGGTTAGGGCTAATCCTTACCCAAATGCAATCTATATCTTTGTGAATATAAAGCGAGATGTTACGTTAGCAACGTCAAAGCCTAGTATTTTCTCTTTTTACAGCCGTAACTAAGGAGCAAACAACCAGTGAAAATGACATTACATTACATTACAGCGACATTGCATTAGAATGAGGATTTACTATCCGAAATACGTGTGTCTGGTGCATAAAATTGGTTTGAAATTTGCTTCAAGAAGGTAAAGAGTTGGAACACTAAATCCTCCGTATTATTACTTTACTACTGGGCAACATGGTGTTTGAGTGTTGTTGTCTCATATCTGGCCACTATTTACTGTGGGTCCCAACTTCATAAGTTTCCATACAAATTCGAATTATTGCCATCTTAAGCAATATTACTAGGAACAGTTTATATCACTGCTGTTGTGTATTAATAAAATTTTGTGATACGGCCTTTTAATTATAGCAATGCATTTTAGTTATATTTGGTCAATATAAAAAATTCTAGCGATGTAGATGACAAATTCGAGTCTTTAACGTCATGCGGATCACAATCCCCGCGACCAAGTAACAGATCGATCATAAAATGGTATTTTGATTGAGAAGGAAGACACATTTACTGTTGCGTACATATGAAGCAAACTTATTATTAAAAATCATGGAATCATCCCAAGTTGTGCACAGTTTTTTTTACTATTTTATGACACTCTACAGACAAGTGATTACTGAGGGTACTAGTTGTAAAGCAGAGCACGGACTGTTTTCGTAAGCCCGGTGATTTTGATACATTGTGTCTGTGCCAACTAAGGTCCTGTGTTTTACTGTCTTGTCTGTCATGTCAGTGAGAAGATTGTTGTTTATGCAAAAACTATGCGGCTCGGGAGACTGCTGTGTATCCAGGTGAGTGGAAGGTTGTGTGCAAGTGATCCGGATAAACTCTGAACTGGTTTCACATTTGGCTTCCTCCTTTTTTGTATCATTAGCGTTTCATTTTTTGTTTGTCTGCTTTGTTGGACCGTTCCGTGAGGTTGGTGTTGTGTCTCGTTGTTTGTTGAAGTTGTGTTGTCTGATGTTTGTTGTATCCTGTGGGTGTGTTCCGCTATGGTCAATGAGCTTTTGTTGTTTGTCCCGTTGTCCCCGTTGTTTGTTGAAGTTGTGTTGTCTGATGTTCGTTGTATCCTGTGGGTGTGTTCCGCTGTGGTCAATGAGTTTTTGTTGTTTGTCAGGTTGTCCACTGTTGTTTGTTGAAGTTGTGTTGGCTGATGTTCGTTGTATCCTGTGGGTGTGTTCCGCTGTGGTCATTGAGCTTTTGTTGTTTGTCTTATCGTCTTCTGTTGTTTGTTGAAGTTGTATGGTCTGATGTTCGTTTTATCCTGTGGGTGTGTTCCGCTGTGGTCATTGAGTTTTTGTTGTTTGTCCCGTTGTCCCTTTTGTTTGTTGAAGTAGTATTGATGTTCGATGTATCCTGTGGGTGTGTTCCGCTGTGGTTATTGAGCTTTTGTTGTTTGTCTCGTTGTCCCATGTTGTTTGTTGAAGTTGTGTTGTCTGATGTTTGTTGTATCCTGTGGGTGTGGTCCGCTGTGGTCATTGAGTTTTTGTTGTTTGTCTTATCGTATCCTGTTGTTTGTTGAAGTTGTATGGTCTGAAGTTCGCTGTGTGTTACATCCTGTGGGTGTGTTCTGCTGTGGTCATTGAGTTTTTGTTGTGTGTCTCGTTTTCCCGTTGTTTGTTGAAGTTGTTGCTGTATGATGTTTGTGTATTTTGTGGGTGTGTTTGTGATGAAATATTTCTTCCAGCATAATATTTATTCCTTGGAAATTTTATCATATACTATTTTTTCCCAAGAACTTTTATTATGTATTAAAAATTCCGAAAGGAAATTTTATTACGTAATGAATCTTCCATGATCATAATAAAAGTTCCCATACCATGGAAAATATATTACATAACAAAAATTCCATCTGGATTTTTTTAATGCTCATAATATATGTTCTGATACTATTACCATGGTAAAATCTTACATAACCGTGTGCATAATAATTGTCATCGTAAAAATATCGTAATGAACTTATTTACAAATAGAATTCAAAGTAAGAAATAATAAATTTTAAAAATCATGTACTGTACAATGTACTTTATAGCCTGAAAATGTGATTCCAAAGAATTTTTGTTCTGTAATACATATATATGTATTGATTTCTTTAAGCTAACCATGTTACTGTAATCATTGAAATATTTGAATTATGAGAGAATATCTGTAAATCAGTCATTCATGTGTTTGAAGCATATACGGAAAAATTATTATACATGATACTCACATATAATATTTCTTCTGTTTTAAAGAGAAAGCAATCTTTTGGGTAAGTGATAAAGAGCAAAACATCAACAATTTTCATAAGAACGTTTCCGTCTATATAGACGGAAACGTTGTTATGAAAATTGTTAATGTTTTGCTCTTTTTTCACCTACCCAAAGGACTGTGGAAAAAGTATTATGGACAAGGAAAAAATATTCTATAATAAAAAGTCCTGGGAATTTTTGTTATAATAATAAATCTTCCAGAAGGAAAAAATATTATGCGGAAGAAAAGTTCGTTCACATGTTCTGCTGTTGTCCGTGTAGGGTAGTCTTGTTGGAAATCTTTTTCATATGAACCTGTCTATAGTGACGATTTTTACTGGTATACAGGACATGTTTACTCTTCCCGGGCACCGATCTTATCTCCATTAGGGATTCACTTTAACTCATTTGCAGAATGCGTTAGTTGTTTTGTTCGTTTTGCAATTTTCCCATCGATATTATTTTTTCGAATTCTGATTGTGATTTTTGAATTCTGATTGTGATTTTTGAATTCTGTGATTTTTGAATTCTGTGATTTTTGAATTCTGTGATTTTTGAAATCTGTGATTTTCGAATTCTGATTGTGATTTTTGAATTCTGATTGTGATTTTTGAATTCTGGTTGTTATTTTAGAATTAAGATCGTGATTTTCGAATTCTGATTGTAATCTTTGAATTCTGATTTGGGTTTTGTTTATGAATTTCACTTGAAAGTAACTCAGTTTCGTAGTAGAGATTTGGAGGTCTTGTCAGACCTCACTAGTCAGAGTATATATATTAAGTGCACTCTCATGATTTTATCCTGGGAACCTTCCGTTTTTCGAGTGTTATATTGGATTTTCATGTATCCCAAATAGAACCGTGGATTATGATAAGTCACGTGCACTAGGGGGAATTATAAGGTTAATGTGATTATGGTGTAAATATCTGTATATTTATGGTAGAAATGGCTATTGAGTAACAGAGTATTGAGTATTTTAATGTGGATATTTATGAGAATAAAAGACACAATAATACAAAAATACAGAAATATTTCTATCGACATTTAGAATGCAAAAAATGTTTGATGCTTTGTTTACCGAAACAACGTAAGTTGTAGGCGTATGTACTTTGACGTTCGCTTGTCAAGGAGGAAATAGCAGGGAATTTCATGGGTAATTCAGGTGTCATGAACATTTGTATTATTACACCATTAAATACAACAACAGCGCTTTGAATTTTTTTCATCGAAATGAAATAACCAAAGCTTTGAAAGAGCCAACAATAAGGACAAGAAAACTATTGATGCATAACATCAATTCGCCGGGAGAACAAAGATACCATGAAGCTCAGAGACATTATTAACAGGGTATATATTTAGCATCAAATTATTTATTCAATAATACGGTCAGTGCAAGCTTTGCATCCTATATTGATTTTTACTATGTAAACAACAAAAAGTAACTGGGTGGAAGACACCATACATTTTGTAGACCAAATATTTCATCTTATTTTTTCCATACATACATGTTTCAAAACACTTTTGTGTTTAAATTGTACTTTTCTCCGTTTTAATTGTGTATTTGTGGTAAACAAAATCACATCAATCCGATTGGTCCGATAATCCCACGCCCCCTTTTAATGATGTCATGATTAAAATGATTCGATCTTCTTCCCTTTCATTAAGAGACCGTTTCGTGTGACTTATTTATGCTTGCGTATCTAATACGTAACTCCGGTCTTTTGTTTAAAACTGCATATGACCGTTTCAAATATCAAGACCTAATAATTTCTAAAATGTTAAAGCCGTAGGGCATTATAAGCTGTCCATACCGAGTGAATCGCCAAATAAAAACAATTTTCACGAATGCGATGAGTCTTGAATTGTCCATTTTGGACTTGACTTCAAGACCATGGGCAGAAAAGCAAAACGATCAAAAATAAAAACGCCGGGCTCGTGCCCGGCGTTAATAAGCCAGTCTCTCCCACCTTCTCAGATACCAACCGTGTTCAGTGACCGCCATGCTAGCTTTCTACACCTTGAATCTAACCATATAACTTCATCGTAAAACAAACAGCTATATATATATATATATATGGCATCATAAAAATGTATATATATGACCAGTATGAAATAATTTTATATATAACTACGTCATCTCAAGAATTGACAGATTCGTATAAGCAACATTTTAACGTATCAATAGGAGTATTGAATTGAATTTTGACAACTAACGCACTCATGTCAAGGTATAATGCTTCCTCTCTATCATTACAGGCCACGAGTTGTTCCCCTTGATGTGACGTGTACCGTGGACTAGCGGAGTCACAGCCTCGCTTTGAGCGTGTACAGAGGACAATAAAGTATACATTATGTTGACGTGCTGATCCTTCATTTCTATATTTCTGATGGATATTTTCACTTCTATCTAATCTGACAACTGGCCTCTATATATCTACGTACGTCTCCACACGACAATATCCGCCTCCGGCCATCAAAAACAATATAACATGCACACCTCATAACGTTACAATTTTTGAACATAAAGGAACATTAATAAAGTTGTTAACATTTCATTGTGATAATCCGGCCATAACGGTTTATATCTCTGTTCAAATAGCTTACACTTATTGTCATTAATTACCTTCCTAAATGAGAACTTTATGATTCGATCATCCGGTTTTTCATTTTTGGTTTTAACTGGATTTCTCTTTGTGCAAAATTAAGTATAGAGTAAAAAATTAAGATTATTGCTATTGAACATCTGTTGAGACTTAGGGCCTAACTGGGCCTCCTGTTTGATTGCTATTGGTCATACGTCAACACCAGTGCAGTTTGGACAAACGTGCGTCACAAGCTTGGACAGGCCCGCTCCGACAACATCGCGGCACATTAGCCGCCAAAATTTCTATATTTTCTTTTAGGATTTCACAAAAAAAGAATTGATATGTGGATTTATGCTCTCCTTCTATCCTGTAAGTATATCTTAAAATAACGAGACTTTTATTTAATTGGTTGTTCAAAGATAGAAAACAGATCAACTGACAAAAATAATTGTATCGAAATTGAAAAATAGTATGAACATTTGTACAGATTACTTAAAAACATCTTTATTTCTAATTTAATTAATTTCATTTTACACCTATTATTTTAAATAAAATTGAAGTGACTGATATCCAATAAAATGACAAAAATCTCCGTTTGTGTCGTAACAGTTTTTGTCGTATCACGGAGAAATAAAATATTGCAATAAAAAGGATTTTGCAGCAAACACAAAATACATCTATGTTTAAATGAAATGAATTTATATAAGCTCATAAAACAAACGAAAATTACAAGTAAAGCAAACGGAAAAAACTGGAGCTCTTCATGAAAGGATATATTTAACTCGTTTCTGACGAAGTCAGTTTCTTTATTATCTATGAATTATGACATAATATATTACATAATTATTTTGACATTAAATGAAAGTTTTCTTTTCCTGAACAGGTGAATAGCGATTTCTTTTTTATTTTGTCTTAAACATTTTATACGCCTTTGTACTACAGAGAGCAATGCATGGAACTTTGTTCACTCCAATATCAAATGCAGGATTTAACATGGATGGTCGGTCAAATTGATGCCCCCAAAATTCAGACTATCTTTGTCTGAAATATATCCTGATATATGTTACCGACAATGTATGCTTTGTACAATTTTTTTTCCTTTATCAAAGACTGAACATTTTATTATTCATCATGTTCTCTTTTTTTTCAGTGTCATTTTTCGAACTGGGTAAGTAAGATTTAGTTCAATCATGACAAAGAGACATGACTAACAAGTAGAAAGGCGATTTGATAAATGGATTGTCAAAATATTCACGGTTTTTTCTTCTCTCATGTTGTACATCATATCTCAAACGTAGTGATGTCAAAACGGACCCCGGTAAAGATCACGTGAAGATTAATGTAGTGTAATATACTGACATGCTGGGGACTCCATACGTTAGAGTGACGTCATCAAATCTGTACAACTACGTTTATCAATTTTCTTTTATTAATAACCCTGTCTTTCTGTCTAGAAATAACCGTACTACTATACGGTACAAGTGTTACCATTTGATTCTATTAAAAGAAGCGGTCAAAAAATTCAGATTCAGTGAGAAATTTCAAATTCGTCATTTTAATTATGACGTCCATCTGACGATGAGATCATGAATAGAACTACAGTTCATTCCTGTGTATACATACATGGTAATTGTTCGTCAAGGCAGGTATCGCACATGTTTGTTGACCCAAGGCATTCTCCATGGGTAGCATTCGAAATCCTCCAAAATTGCATTTTAACAACTAGTGTTTAAAACAGACAGTTTGTGACATACATGCTCAAAGTTTTCACAATTTTTTCTTCAATTCAGAATTGACTGTTCAGTATTGACTGTTCAATTTTGACAATTAATTTGGACTATGAACCTCGGTTTGTCGCATCACAAATTGTGTAAAACCGCGTATCATCGAAAAAGTCATAAAATTTTCATTATTATTCTGATATCGTATTTATATCTAAGGGCTATCGTTAATAAAAATCCTTTTTTTGCATAATTTTCACTCAAAACCCGATCTTTGCAACAATAAACGTTTTTAATGAAAGTAGTTCCGGCCGCTTCCGGTATTTTATCGTGTTCATTGAGGTATGAACGTGTATTTGAAAGACCAATAAACCAATCAAAATGCGTGAATTCGTGTAAACAAAATTTCACTGAGTATAACTTCCCTTCTTGTCACATTACTTTTTGTTTTTGAAACAAATATAAAAATATTCAGGCATTTAGGAATTGGGGAAGTTTTTCTTTTAATAATTCGACAGTCATACTTTCAAATGACATTTCATTTTCTGTTTAAGAAGCTTCGAATTAGATATACGAGAGATTAATGTCAGGTCTATAGCACAGATGGGACACTAATATGGGTTGTTAAATTCTTAATTGCCATAAAACATTCCCAGTGAAGTATTATATTAATTCGTAAGACATAACTTTTACCATAAACAAGGTATAACCCACGTAACATTAAAATAGAACGTAAAATTAGAATAATAAAACAGAATGATATTTTGATGATACTATAAATTCATCACTATTAGATAAAGTACATTCCTTGCCATTCCTTCATTTATTGTGTCATTTGCAGCACAAAGTTTGAAATGAAAAGTTTTTATTTGTAACCTAGATATTGATAATACTTATACAAGCACATTTATCTGACCATCTGTTGTGTCATTTGAAAGTAAGCCCTTCGTTTACTTGTTAGTTTTGAACATGGTTGGAGGAGTCAATCCCTTTTCCCCTCCATCACATTAACTCCCAATATTTGACTGACCCAGGTTTGCAAACTTCTGTTTCTTCATAGTTTGAACTCTTGTGCCTTCGGTACAAAGAATAAAAATAATATAGAAATTCTCCTATACATGCATGTATGCCCAATCAGTGGCGTAGCTAGAGAAAAATTAAGTGTATGCTTTTATGACACTGGGATCAGACCAACAGCTTCTTGGAGGAGAATTGTCCTGGAGGCGGATGGGGGATAAACTTCCAGTATTTCGACAAAAATAGTATGAAGGCAAACGCTTTAATTCCAGGTTCATGAATGTTTGAGAAAAAAAGTGGATGCTTTGGCATAAAAGCGTATATATGGTAGCTACGCCACTGCCAATGGGATTTATCATATATACATTGTGAATGATTTATGTCTTTTCTTTCTCATATACATATTTATATGTATTCGCTATAGATAACCATGACCACATACATCTGCTTTGATAAACCATCCCTTTTCTGACCTCTTGTTTCGCTGTTGATCCCCGTATGATAAATCACGTGCATTACATATGCAGCCTCCAGACTTTGGGGTCACAGGATCGTAAGGTCAAGGTCACTGATAAAAAAAATAAAATTACTTTCATCAGTGTCCAGATAATCATCCTTGTATTTTAACTAATCCACAGATGATCAAAGGGAAATAATGACAAAGGTTTAAGTTTTTCAAGGAAGGTCAAACAACGAGGTCAAGATCATAAGACCAACAAATGGTTCTAAAGAAAAATTTTTACCACATGGAACACTTGAATAAGATAGGAAGCTCTAGTTATTATCACTTACCATAGAAATGTTTCATCATCCCCCACTTTAAGTCTTAAGTTTTGATCAATGTCACAAGGTAAACAAAAGGTGGCACCAGTAGGAAGATCTTGTCTCAATGAATTAACATATGAAAAATAAAGCAATATCACTTTATACCACTCAGAAGTCATGACCAAGATTAAAACACTTAAATATTGAGAAACGGCGAGACGAACAGACAGACAGACAAGATACTAGTATACTATACATTGTATATGTCCTAAATCTTCGATATCGTATGGGGTGTTTAAAAATTCCGATGAATAAAACGATGAAACTAATTTATTACGGGGTTTTCTTTAACTTTCACTCCAGTTTTCTGAGACAATGAATCTAATTTTTGACAATTTATAATAACAATGGAGCAAGTGTTGCCTCAGCCAGACATTTGAACATATGTCTTGTAACTTACATACATCACTTAAACATACTGATAATGTACATTATCTGGCACTTTTGCACATTAAAGCTTCCGAATACATAAATTACACATACTTTATTATAAGGGCATCACCTGTCACGGACCGACCTGTCCTGGACACGATATCGCCTACATTAAGACCATGTCCTCACGCAATATTGGTCGTTTCGGCAGAGAACTTATTCAGACCACACAGTGTAAACTCGTTATCTGCTTCAAGTAAATAACCGTGTTATTAACTATCATCTAGGTATTTTACCTTTGACTCTTAAATGTAATTAAACGTTTAATGTTGTCATCCTCCCTCAAAATTGAAATTAATTACCAGCACTTTATGAAGTCGTTACCGTAAAAGTCTTAACGTGAACATTCATACTGGGAATGTTATTTATATCTGCCCTTTCTGCCTATCAAATACATTTATAATTAAAATGATCTTGACACAGCACATAAGCCCCTCCATCGTTCGACTTTTCATACAAATTTGGTTCTCTCTACATAACACGATTGTATGTGTCGCCACTGAGACATTTTCTTCGTATAGACCATTTCGGTGATTTCAAAAATGGAGTTTAACGTTTGCTTTCTTGAAGGAACTTCAAATCATATTATCGTCACCGGAAAATCAGTCATACACCAAACACACACACAACCATTCTAAAATTTACTTGATATACAAAACTAAAATGAAAGTCATAATGAAGAATCATTTGAAGTTGGGGTTTTCTGTGAATAGAATTGCTTTCTGCCTCTCTTGTTTTGGGGAATAGTTTCTCCAACTCTCTTTACCTAATCCTATATGTTAATACTCCCTAGGACAGTGTATATGTTAGACTGACCGCATTAATTTATTCCCTTCAATGGTCGTAAAACAAAAAATAGAAACGACCATATATTATAGGTATTGACAGCGACCGCAAATATGCGCAAAACAAGGGAGAAACTCCGCCCAAAACAAGCTAAAAACAAGAATCAAAGTCATAAGTAACCCACAAAACGTCTCTCACATCATATTATCGACACCTATCTGTGTGGATTGGTGGAAACATAAACAATTTCAAACAATATCAGATTGTTCTCTATTTGTTTTTCGTTATTTTTCATTCTGATAAACATATCTTTATTAACTATAGATAGCTTTCCTTTGTTTCGAGTGACGGGGTTTAACATCAAGGCTACTTGACTTGACAAAGTACTTGACTTATGACATTTTTCTTTGTATAAGAGGATTATTTACGCATTTACAAAATTGCACCCCCCCCCCCCCCCCCAAAAAAAAAACCCCATACGTATTGAATACTAGGATGTTTTAGTGTCTGAGACGATTCAGGATCTTGATGCATCTAAATTGACAACCGGAATATTTTGCGTCCTGTTACAAGTAGAAACCTGGGATGAATTTTAGAGGTCTTACTACATGTATAGATAATTTTAGAGGTCTTGCTACATGTAGATAATTTTAGAGGTCTTGCTACATGTAGATAATTTTAGAGGTCTTGCTACATGTAGATAATTTTAGAGGTCGTGCTACATGTAGATGATTTTAGAGGTCTCGCTACATGTAGATAATTTTAGAGGTCGTGCTACATGTAGATAATTTTAGAGGTCGTGCTACATGTAGATAATTTTAGAGGTCTTGCCACATGTAGATAATTTTAGAGGTCTTGCTACATGTAGATAATTTTAGAGGTCTTGCTACATGTAGATAATTTTAGAGGTCGTGCTACATGTAGATAATTTTAGAGGTCTTGCTACATGTAGATAATTTTAGAGGTCGTGCTACATGTAGATAATTTTAGAGGTCGTGCTACATGAAGATAATTTTAGAGGTCTTGCTACATGTAGATAATTTTAGAGGTCTTGCTACATGTAGATAATTTTGGGTCTTGTAAAAGTAATGAACATCAGGGTAGTTTTAGACTCTTGTTACATAAGGTGACTAAGACATTTTAAGATATACGTAATGGATAACAGAGATGTTTTGAGCACATGAGCTCAATACCAACAACCTTCAATGACACCCGCTCCTTCCCATCTCTCTCTCTCTCTAGTCAGTTATATATAAGGAAAGTAGACGCGGACATTCTTGTGGATCATTGGCATCGAGCTCCCTGTTATTTTGAGATAATTTTCATATCCTATAAGACAAAACGGCCCTCAATGGAAAAACAAATAATTTCTACCGAATCTATTTTGGTGTATGTCTTCTTTTACTCATTCATGTCCAAATAGTTAACGGGAATTGGAGACAAAATATTAAGATTTTGATCCTATTTTTCATCATAATTATTTTGAAAGCTTAAATTGCTGTAGATGCCTGTAGATGTTGGACTGTAATACATTTAGTAAGGAGAAAGAAAATCGACATCAGATATCCTCCACGACCTCTGAATGTAGTTGTATTCACATATATCTACATAATATTTCTTCGTAATTGGATTAGAATATACATCAAAAGAAAGACACAATAGCCGATGTATGAAGGTAACAGAACTACACCTGTCCGAAAAAATGACCACAAAGTCAATAAAATGGACTTTGTTGACCATTTACAGACAGCAACTGACCGCGTGTTACGGTAATAAATATCACAAATCTCTCTTGGCTGACCATGGATAAGAAACACGTTCGTACTTTCTGTAACACGGCAAATTGTTCTTTATCCGTGTTTCGTACGTTGCATAAAGCATACACGTCTTACGTTAAGGTGATCTTTTTCACCGCTGATATATTCTGGTTGTAAACCGTCACCATGTAAATCTATACCTATATAACCTTACAAACATCTATGGTAAATTTGTAACGATAATATAGATGCATTATATTTCCTCAGGAACATTACAAATGACCAGTTTTATGCTTTAAAAAGTTTTTTTTCTGGTCTTGATATTGGTCGTCAGTGTAGTTAGGTAGACATTATCAGACATCCTACTAGACACCCGGTCTCATAAGTGACTCTCATTGGATATATGAATCATTTAATTTACATTGTCATTTTCAAGAAATGATGATTCTGATTGGCTGAGAAATTTTGTTGATACATCGATCAACACAATTTTTCATGGAAGTCTATTTATAGCAATATTTTTAGAACCGGGGGTTCCCTCAAACACGAATGAACTCGTTGCTGAAAATACAATTTGTTGATGTTTGCTTATCATTTCAAGGGTACCATTTCTAAAAAAAAATTAACTGTGCATGAAGAATTTGCTCAAACTGGTCCTTATTCCAAAGATATAGAGAGACGATTGTTCGCAGTTTAAATAATGGCGGCTGCCATAACTTAATTGTTCTGGCAGACGTATTTTCGGTTGATGCAGGTATCACCCGAAAAATTGGACAGAAAACTTAAAAAAATTTGCATCAACGCGCTACGCGCATTGATGCAGTTTTCTGTCCAATTTTTCGGGTGATTTAAGAAATGAATCTTATATTTTTTCTGTTGATGCAGGTATCACCCGAAAAATTGGACAGAAA
Organism: Pinctada fucata; assembly: GCA_028142955.1. Taxonomy (NCBI): domain Eukaryota; kingdom Metazoa; phylum Mollusca; class Bivalvia; order Pterioida; family Pteriidae; genus Pinctada; species Pinctada fucata. The sequence goes on along the minus strand of AP027105.1, from coordinate 70,642,210 downwards.
ACTGCATCAACGCGCGTAGCGCGTTGATGCAGTTTTCTGTCCAATTTTTCGGGTGATAGTCCAATTTTTCGGGTGATACCTGCATCAACAGAAAAAATATAAGATTCATTTCTTATCATTTAATTATGGAAAACAGACTGTTTTCTTGGATCTAAAACAATCAATCACCGCACTATATGTCGTAAGTCGGAAGGTTTCGCAGTGATACGTCTGCCAAAACAAGTTATGGCAGCCGCCATGATTCAAACAGCGAACGATCGTCCCTCTATATCTTTGGAATAAGGACCAGTTTGAGCAAATTCCACATGCACTGTTAATTTTTGAGTAAGTAGAAAAGAAATGGTACCATTGAAATGATAAGCAAACATCAACAAATTGTATTTTCAGCAACGAGTTCATTCGTGTTTGAGGGAACCCCCGGTTCTAAAAATAGTGCTATAAATAGACTTCCGTGAAAAATTGTGTTGATCGATGTATCAACAAAATTTCTCAGCCAATCAGAATCGTCGTTTCTTGAGAATGACAATGGAAATTAAATGATACCTGCATCAACAGAAAAAATTCTTAAAGAATTCTGTTTCAAAGTTTCATGTAGTTACTGAAATGATTTGCACACACATAAACACACAGATATAAATATTTTCTTTAAAAATTATATAAATAGAAACAACTAATGTAAATAATAAATAAATAAAATCTCGTGCGGACGTCCTCTTTTTGAACCTGGATTTGCAAATCACACTGTAAATAGAGTAAGTATGTTCCATAACAACAGACCACTGTTGGATTCTCTATATTTCATAATTCGGTCAAAATCTATAAAGATAAGATAAGATAAGATAAGATAAGATAAGAAAAGATAAGATAAGATAAGATAAGATAAGATAAGATAAGATAAGATAAGATAAGATAAGATTCATTAAAAGTCGGCATGTGGATAAAACATGTGAACATAAGCTATCAAGAGCTTTTGACCGACATATTGTAACATATAAGACAACATATAATAACAAGGAGTAACAAGCATGCAAAATTGGAAAATATTAAAAATATATAAAAGCTAGAGTCTTTGGTGTAAAAAGGCATTTTCTAACTTACGAAATATATATGAATTCATGTTTATAAGATAATCATAATAATTAAGATCAATTTCCCTTTAAGATTCACTATAACAATACCATAAAGACATTATGATAACAATTGCCATAAAATAGGTGCAAGCTTAAAACACCAATTTTATTTTTTTATATCTATAGAACTCAATTTCAAATATATTCAGAAATACTTGATGAATTTACCAATCCACCAATTTATTAGAAGAAAAATGTAACATTGATTTATGTGACTCTAACCTTTATTTTTGATTTCATGTGGCTTATCATGTGTTATAGGTATATCCCAAACAAAGCCAGCTTCTACAATACAATGGCAAGCCAACCTCGGAGAATCCGGGCCCGGTAAGGTTCCGTTACCTATCTTTTTGTAAATGAAGTAAATTACAATCAATGGGAATGATTCACTTTCTGATTGTGGTATGACAGTAGGTACCCACGCCTGAGTGTCGTATGAATTTCAGTTTTGAAGGTGATGAACAGAGAACCATGAAAGGATAATTTCCATTGATTGTATTAAACATGTTTATTGTAAAAAAAAATCTTTAAAATATTTACAAGAATTTTGAATATGAAACTTACTCGTCAAAATGATAAATGTAAGAATAATTTGAAATCTTTTGATGTAAGTTTTTTTCTCTATATTTATTTCTAAGTAATTTATCTTACAGTAGATGATTTTATACAAATCTATTTTGCACGAATACATCCCCTCTCCTCTTATTACACAACTGCTAACTTGTAAACTTACTTTCTAGCTCTTTAACCTCTTGAATGCACTGCACTCTAACAAAACACCGTAGAATCTTCTATTTAACACAGAAATTAACAGCGACTGCGATTTTAAAGCTATCGATGTTCTGTCTGTAATTTCCATTATCCGACATTGGCGGCTCAAAAAGTGATTTTACATAAATATAACAAAGACGTTAAAAAGAAAAGTTTGATGGATAAAGACGAAAGGTTTAAGTTACAATCATACGCGAGGAAAAATAGTTCGTAAAAACTTCTACGAAATGCGTTTGATATTGTATGAAATGTAAAGATCCGCCAATGTTTATTGTAGATATTATATATGACAAGGTTTTAGACCTATTCTATGATATATCAGGAGAGTAGAGTAATACCATAGGTTTGATTTTTTAAAATGTATTCGACCAATCACGTCAGTTGATTTCCAGGTCTACCAATCACATTCAACGTACCAACAATATTGAGACATTGGTCTGAGCTAGGTAAGCTTGTACGTCTGTACGTCCGTATGTTTTATATCTTATAATATACATGGGTATAATGTCTGCAAAATGTGTGTTTTGTTTTACCGTTTAGAAGTATATCTAAAAGCAGAATACATGTCTTTTATAACTGAAGCAGTTTTAATCATTTATGAAACTATATTTTCATAGATGTATTAAAGAACGATGTTTACAACGTCAAAATGCTTTCTGCTGTTTATGTATTGTCCCCTATTTTGTAATATTTGTTCTTAGTAAAAAAAAAAAGAGTCATGATTGTTTCATGAAAAAGTTCCATTAAATATAGTTTTTTCCGGATGCTTGCTTAAGCTATACTGTGTGTTAACAAGCATGTTTTCATAATAATAATAATAATGAAGTATAATCTAAATTTATGTGCTGAACACATGCTAAATGTCTAACCGTATCATTATATATATTCATGTTTTGAATATATATCTTAAAATTTAACAGTTGGCTTTAGTAAACATTTTATTTTTATGGAACATCACCGAAAATTTCTTTTTTATCAAATCACTATGTAATAAACAAGCATTCAAATATCAATATATTCAGAGTTATCTTCTAGGAAATGGATAATTTCGGACTTTACATATACTTCATATAACTATACCTGCATTAGTTTTTTTTGTGTGTCTTCAAAATAGAGTATGAAAGTTTCTGTTGACCACTATTCAGAGTTAAATCTTGAAATCTTTATTGATATACAGACAAAGTGTTAAAAAAGAAGCCTATCATAGATATCAAAGAAACATCAAAAACTACAAAAGTCATTTCTAACAAACTCGACGTTTCCGGAAAAGGTTCCAAATCAAGACCACGAGAAGTGGACAAGGGTGCTGTGAATCTACCACCTATAGTTCCATACTTTTCCTCTTCATCAAGTTCTATTGACAAAGTTGTATCAGAGACAGTTAAAGAGAGCACATCGAAGACAAGAAATGACAAGAAAGAGAAATTACAGAGGCAACAACTAGCACCAAGTATTATTGAGGGCAGGGCTTTCACATCGGTCAGTTCTGAGAAAATATCATCCATTACAAATCAGGGAACCAAATCAACACAACCAGAGAAAACTAGCATAACAAACAAGGAACAAACTACAAACATCACGGGCAGGCAAGTGTCCAAACTGTTTGCTCAAGCTCATCTAGTGTCTGCACCGGAAGGTCACACACACTCGCAATTGTCTCCATCTGAAACCGAGGCAGTCTCAGTGAATAATGTCTCCGATGTAACCGGAAATACAGATGTCTCCATACAAAGAAAACCGCAAACGGTCTCAAAACTGTCATCACAAACTTACAATGTACCTGTTCAGACCGAGGACTCCAAATCATCTAACTCTGGCACTGATGTCGTCTCAGCTGATGTTAAACGAAATCCAAAGATGACCTCATCTTTACCAAGGACTACCTCTTCTAATGCTAATATCGACAAACAAACCTCATCGTCATCAAAAGTGAATTCTGCTTTAACTGTCGCTACAGTACCTCCAATTACAACAACCACCCCTAAAAAGCCTAGGACAAGATTGGACAAAATCAAACTGACAAATTCATTACGGAAAAGGAACAAAGGAAGGCCATCTGTTCAGAATGAGATACTAAAGACAAAAGTGAGCCAGTATATAGATTATTCAAACAGGAGGACCCCTGACATGGTACCAGGTCAGATGTCATCTCTTTCTGCTATTTCCAGGCATGGTCCAAAGACTGCTGATCAGAAAACAGATTTTGTCAATATACCAGGTAAAGTTTCTATGTCAAAAAACATCTTTATTTTATCTTTTCTGAGAGAAAAAATATGTAAAATAGAGGAAAATTCGTGCATGACTAGATGGATGTGTACATATATTACTACACTCATTCAGAATTATTCATAGCTCTTAACTAGATCATGTAGTCGTAAACAAGCACTTCCTGCTACACTAAAAGATTGGCCGCTAAGTCATAAGTCATAATTCTGGCAGTATAGTTTACAAAATTGATATCTTCTGTCCATAAATAAAGACATTTTCAATATCATAACATGAATTATTTTGAAATGAAATTATAAATCTATTTTGTTAAAGAAATACCCTTTATTTGGATGACAATACTAGTTATATATGGTATTCATGTATCCACTATAGGTCAGTATGTACCTGTATTACCTGGTAACCCGAGTATGGTACCTAGCGACAGGCCGCCCAATAGTATGATATCTGGTGGGAGTCTTTCCAGTAGAACCACTGGTATCGTACCTGGTGATAGAATGCCCAACACTATGCTACCTGACAGAATGCCCAGTAGAAACACTGGTATGGTACCAGGTGATGGAATGAATATCCAAACATCTGCCGCCGCTGGACAGTCACAGGGTGGATTTGGTGATAATGCACCACATTGGCTAAAATCAGGAACCATAGCAAAACCAGCTATTAAAACAGTCCCGATCAAAATGACAGGTAAGTGTAATGTAAATAGTTCTGAAATCATACATGTCGGTCACATGACAATTCATACATTGTCTCTAGCTGAGTCTATTAAAACTGGTCAAGACAGAACTTAAATATTATGTAGATGATAAGATATTCATAGGAGAAAACGTGAACCATGAGCCTGTTACTTTTTCCAGACCGACGTATGGCAGCTGTAGCCCACAATCACCATGATCACACTCATGATCACCCACATCCACATCCGGGCATTATGGGTCTGTCACCAAGGGGTAGGATGCAGTTTACAGGTGAGACCGACTAACGTAGATGGAAGAAGAAAATATTGATAAATGCTATACATTTCTCTGTCTTTTATCAAGATGTAATCATTGAATCTTTTCTTTCAAGATGTTCGATTGTATCCTTGTAGTAAGAAAAGCAATAATTCATTTAATTCCAAATTATATGTATTTTAGAGAGAAAGAAAACAAGTGGAGGTGACACATCAGGGGGTTTGGTGCAGTCGTCATTAGCGTCACTGTCAGGGACGGCCAAAAAGTACGCCGAGCTGTTCATGGAGAAAACTGCACGGGAAAGTGCGTGACAGCTAGAAACATGGCTTTACATCTTGTGTTTATTTTTTTTGAAATCCAAAAAATAAGGAAATGCATCTAATGTAATTGAATCGGCAAGGCTGAACTTCTAGCTTCAACACATTATTTGTTCCTGGAACAGCAGAGTAACAGCAACAGAATGGTAGCAGAACTGGGAAATTTTCGGCGTTGGTCGATATTCCTTCATCTGTAAAGGGAGCAGTTTAGTCTTACACTACTCACTCCTTTTGGTATCATAGACACAGAATGGTATTACATCAGAACATTTGCGCGTAACTTAGAACCGTTAGGGTTACTAACTCTTCCGTTGGAAAAAGGGTCGTTTCCATTAACACATACTAACTGAACAATTTTACGTAGATACAATCATTGGTGTACAGAAATGTCCCAAAGAGTTCTATTCAGAATTCTTTCCTCCGCGAGTAGAGAAATCGTCGGTCGGGGTTTAACCAGTGTTTTTAGAAGACAGTAGAAATCCGTAGCAGGCATTAACAATGGGTGAGTATAGAGTGATAACTAGCACCTTTATGTTCATCTGAGAAGTATCTGATTTGAAGCATTCCAGATTGGTACACCTTAATAGAATTATCCACAATCAATATAAATTCATGCCATTCAACACTGACTTCCAATAAATCGTAGTGACCAGTCAGATACTAATAGATGTAGAAAGACGACACCTCACACCATTACGTATCAATTTAGTTTTAACAAACCTCCCCTTAGTTTAACAATAAGTCAGCCATGGTTAGCACAGGCCAATATTTCGAAATACTTACTTTTCAGATTCTGGGTCTAGTTCATTAGTGAAATCCAATTTAAATTCTGAGCGGTCGTTTGTATACAAAGATTTTAAAAACAGAAGGACATTAGATACTGACAACACATCAGATCGAGGGTTACTAGCAACGTCAGCACCTAAAGTCAACGTCAGACAGAGGATAGAAAGGATTGTCAGAATCAGGGGTAAGAATTTGTCTTGTATTACATTCCTCAGCATTTTCTATTACCGATAAATGATATTAGAACATTCTTGCATCCACCAAAAATTATAAGCAAGTATTTAGTTGTCTGAATATAGTTTTTGCACAGAGATTTAAAATGTCATGGTTCTCCATTTGCAGCTAATTCTCAAATTCATGTTATTGCTAATTCGGATGTTATGGAACTTGTAGAACAGAAAATTGTGTACTTATCATGGATGCGAACACAAATTTATTCTACATGTAATTACGAGGACATACTTCATAAAATGACACATTAAAATAGGATAGGAAAATAACCTTTTTGCGCCAACTACATTGACAATATCTAATGCAATTGAATCTGAAACAAGAAATTGGAATTTTATCAATCTTTTTTCTGTTGAACACAATATCTTTGTACTTGTAGGCGATGGGGATGTTTTCACGTACAGAGGATACACCACGCCGTCACCAATGGAGGAACAGAGGACACTTGCACCTAAATGGCCACCACCCAACATGTCGGCGGTATGGCCAACGCTTGCCCCTGTGTGGCCATTTTACACACAACATACACGAAATAGACTGCCACCGATTCGTATCAAGAGCGGAGTACCTCTAAGTGAAAATATTCTGCCACCTTCTTTGTTGGAATCTCGATCGACTGACACTTCTTCAGTGCGAAATGTTATATCAATTGATGGCGCCGACAGAGCACAGCAAGTAACCACTAACATGCCATTTACAACCGAAAGAAGTATGCCTGAGTCAACAGGTGGTCCAGCTCAAGTATCTTGGTTAGACACAGTACGCTTATCATCGTCAGCTAAGACTTCAATGGTAGGGCCAGGTGGTGGTTTGGCAGTACCATTTTTTGATGGTCAAGCTTCTAGCAAAACTTCAGGATCAACAGAGAGGAAGACAATTTCATTCTCCGGCTCGGTGTTGAACCAAGGACAAAGGGCAACAAATATGGACAAGATACTTCAAGGAAGTGTCGACAGCAATGCCAACACACAAGTAACAGATGACATCAACCTTACAATTTCATCGGGTACAAAAAGTTCATCAACAAATATAGGATCTGAGAGTACAATAATAACAGGAAACACAGATTCTATGGGAAGCTCTTTTCAGACTAATTTGGTAAACAATACAGTTATTACAAGCAAAGTCAGTGGAGGGTTTACATCTGGACAGCAACAGAATGAACCAAAGTTAATGATTGCAGGTGTTACTTCATATACAGACACTGATACAGCATCGAATATACAATCTGAAAATTCAGCAATTCAGACAGATGATACCAGTATCACAACTTTAGACGGGGCTAACACTTCTAATACGTTGATTATAGGAAGTTCAGAAAGGAATGTGCAATCTAACAACGATGGATTAGATATAATATCAGATTCCAACCTTGTCGTGGGCGGAAATAGAGGCCAAAATAATGTTAATACTATAAATCTGTCAACTGTAGATAATGAAGTCTCCTTGTCGAACGCAGGAACAAGTCTTGACGTTTCTTCTTCGTCGATAGGAACCGAAGAAAGTGTCTTCTCTGGAACGAGTGAAGACATAACAAGTTCAGGATCAAGCGCATCCTCCACGCTTATAAAGGACACATCCTCTCTGTCCACCCAGTCTGATAGTAGCAATACTGCTAGTTCAACACAAAACATTCCAAGACGTGAAGGGGGTAGTTTCGTGTTTTCGTTGAAGGACAAAAACAAGAAAACAACATCATTCACCATGCCTGAATCTAAAGACATTAATATTGCCACTGTTACAAGTGATAAAAGTTTAGGCACAAGTGCCTTTGGTAGTAATAAAACAATGTCAACTGTTAAAAAGACACAAGTCCAAACAGTTTATGGTCCAGGGGTGAAAACTGTTACCACTATAACGATAATAAATGAGACGAGAATCATACGAATGGATGGGAATGGAGAGACCGGTACAAGCATTTCAAAATCTCAGTCATCCATTGATACCAGCTCTGCTGATTCCTTGAATAAAATCCTGACCACCGTTAGTGGAATGGGTACACAACAAACAGGTAGTAAAGCCTCGATAAGCCTTGTTGACGGATCTTCTTCCAATATTATTGATAGCCATGGAGATACAAAGCTTAGGAGTGGAATGTCAGTCACACAAGAAAACTTTGGATCGAGTGGGATTCTGAGTCAAGTAAGACAAAATGTTGATGTGGGAGGAAACACTGGTGAAACGCTTATTTCAACTTCAAACATTGATTCTACGTTTGATAGAAGAGACCAAGGAATTCAAACAGAAAATGTTGATCTAAACATAAATACAGATACAGCTACTTTAACTGACTCCAAGTCTATGGATGCCTCTATCATAACTGGAGACTCATCAAGCGTTTCGACAAGTGCAAACATTGATACTAATACCGGATCCACGGCTTCAGGGAGTAGTCAGGTACTCGTCCTCAAGTCAAATACAACAGATCAAGGAACGGACTCCCAAATGGACGTTCTCGTCACTGACAATACCGATAGAACAAATGGTGATGCCAGTATAAGTTCTGACAGTTCCTCCATTATTAGAACCTCAAATATAGATTCAGGTTCAACAATGATTACAGAAGGCAGTATAACCAAATCTACAGGACAGGTTGACTCTACCAGCACAATGGCAGGCACCACCGGGCAAAATACGATATTAATTTCGTCAGAAGATAAAGAAAGAAAGGTTGTAACTGATGATGTTACAATAGATGCAAACAACGGAGGCAGGGTTATATTAGATGGTACTGAAAATCTCATCAGAGATAGAACTTTAAATACTGCTACAGTCATAGATGACAAGCAAACAGTTGATAGAAACGTAAACACTGGAGTCGATGACCCTTCGTCGTCATTAACAAGGTCATCAATGACAATAAACATTTTCGGAACACGTCCTGGACAGAGCAGAGGTAACTTGGTAAAAATGTATTTCGGGGATGATGCATCAAGGGCTGGAATAATAAGAACATCATCCAGTACTGATCGAAAGGCGACATCAGATAATGCCCAGACAGTAAGGGTAGAAACAATACAGAGACCAGTTGTAAGTAATACACAGACAGTCGGACAGACAGGTAGCAATACACAGACATATATCCTGAGGAATACAAAGGAAGAAGGTGTAGATTTACCTCCACCTCCTCCTTTTAAAGTAGCCACAGATGATGAAAGTAATAGGGACACCTCCATTTTCACGGAGAGACGTGTGTTCACGGTAGATCCATCTATCCGAGCTCAAGGTTCAACATCACAAGACGTTCGCAGTAAAGTTATCATTTCTTTGATGGATATGGGCGACCGAAATCGTTCTTTTTCCATTACACCTGTTGATAAATCACAGACTGTGCATGACAACCTTAATGTGGGCAGTGCTGTCAATATCGCGAAGATAGGAACAGGTGGGTCCACAGATACTTCCATAACCATTGCAGCTGCAGGAAACGAAAACCTCGACAACCAAAGATCTAAAGTTGTGATAACAAAGTTCGCTGATGCAATCCAGTCTATTCCCATGCTCACGGATCGTACAAGGTTAGCAATTGGTACTTCTGGTCATTCTGTTACATTTAATGGCACGTCTAGAACCAGAGGTATTCAATCAACTACGACTGATGTCCAAAGTATCAACACAATACAGACCTCTAGTCGAGATGCTGTACCATCATCCGTTGTCACAGTTATAGACAGTACTCGTACTCAGGCAGATAATACTACAGACGTGGACACTACCGTATCTTCAAATGTCGAAGTAATTAAAGAGGATGTAACACTGGACAGTAATATCACGAGCGATGCTAATTATACTACAATTAACGAAACAATTGCTTCTACTACTTTTAGCGTTGACACTTCTACACCAAGTTCCCTTGACGTTACCTCTACTTTAGATTATATGAACATCACAACAGTAACCGAAGGTTCAACAACAGACATCTATACCACTACAGAAGACACTTTGAATGTAACCGATTCATCAGCAATGTCAACGACAGAAGGAAGCCTTGATAATGTAACAACTGACATTTTGAATGTCACAGAGAGCTATTCTAACGACATTTTGTCCACAATGGAGCCAGTGACTACGGTCAGTCCTATTGAAAACAATCAAACTTCATTTTTGGACGGAGATGCAGTTGTAATTGATAATTCGAGAATCACAAACACAGATGCAACAGTTATTTCTACTCAATCTACTGATCTAAATAATAACGGTGATATTGTTGTGGCACCATCGGTCTCTGTTGGTGCTAATGGAGGGGTAGTAGGGGTAAAGGATCCGCTGAAAAATGGAGGATTTATCAGTATTCGAGGGGAATCATCAATAACAAACGACAGCACTTTGGATAATATAACATTGATTCCAACAGATGAATCACGGTCATCTAGTATTACTTTCATTAAAGGTGTTGATGATCGACAAATTATTAACACTACAAGAATTACGTCCGTAAGTTCATCTCAACCTCAAACGAAGACAGTAACAATCACAAAAATTCAGACTACTAATAACGATCAAAATATAAATAATCCATTTGGTCTGAACTCTGGCGTTGTCAGTTTGTTTGGCGCAAAGACACATTCATCGTCTGATGGTGCTATGACGTCATCAATGCAGACTGGAGGAAGCAAAATAGATACATTCTTAACGTTGGTAAACCAGACGTCCTTGGATGGTCCACAGAGTATATCCGACGGACTGCAAGCCACTGCTACTGGAGTAGGCGTGGCTCGTAATATCGTGGAGCTCGTCACTTCAGCCTCGAATGGCAGCGATAGTGAATCTCAAAACATTGTGGATAAAGATGCATTTATCACTCGTGAAACATCATTCACACTCGATTCTACGGGATCCGTTAAAGAGGACGCATCCTCTACGCTCGTACAAGACTCGGTAAAAACAGACCAGGGAAGTCAAACCAGTGGTGGACAATCAAACTTGTTTAACGTCATTGTCATTAAACCAAATCAAATATTAGACAGGCCCAAAGTCATTACAACAAAAACGACAGAAACAAGAACATTCATTACTTCTGATGGTGAAACCAGCCCAACTGAAGGAGGTTCAAGGGTTGCACTTGAAGGAAATAGAAATATTGTTGATCAGTCTGGAGAAAGCGTCACGAGGACAAGAACTATAACTACGCAAACCAGAACAAGTGGTACCGATACAGGATCAAAAATTGTCTTTCAAGGCGATAGGAACATCGAAGATCAGTCAAGAGGGGGCACTTCGCAAATGGGAAGAAGCGGAATTACTAGAACTGTCTTGATAAATACAGTGTCAGGTGATAATACCAATGATGCTCAAACACTACCTACCGGACAAAGTTCTATATCAAGTCAAACAGTTAACAATCAGCAAAACGTTAGGTTTGTACAATCAAACACCGGATCGCAAACGTCAAACCAAAATAATATTGTTGATAATGGAGGAACGTCAACAAACGTGACCAGAATTACAATAATACGCACTGGTCAACCCCAGACCGTGAGGAGGACACAGGTTGGACAAAGCAATACAGTTGTAAGGCTAAACACAGCTGGATCAGTACAATCAGGAACATTGTCTACTGCCTCTAGCTCAGGGACAAGTCAGGGAGTCCGGGTTCTGTCAGAGGATGATAGAGCTACCTTACCTACTGCTCAAGACACCACAAAACAAATCGTCAACAGAGTTTTGATATCTAGTTCAGGGGGCTCACAACAGCCAATTCAACAAAATGTTCTGACTGGAAGCGTCAGCAATCAGACCCAAACAGAGAGCATTGCGATTTTAAGAGGAAATCAGCAAGGAACGGCCACTAGTGGTGCCGATGGCAGAGTTACTTCTGTCGAGACACAACAAAGTGGTACGGCAGGTATGGTGACTGGAAACATTCAAAATCAACCGAATTATAGGAGGTTTCTTATTCTGAGGACGAATCCACAAGGAGTCTTGACTTCACAACAAAATGCGAATACAAACGTAATTAATAATCAAAATAATGTCAGAAAGGTTACAATAATCCGATCAAATCAAATGGTACCAGAAACAGTACAAACTTCAGGCACTTTACTATCTCAAGGTATGCAGTCAGGTCTTGGCACTGTTGTATCCCAGAACCTACCTGGACAGGTCTCCACATCTACACAAAACATTACTAGATTTGTAACCGTAACTAGACAGGGACAGGAAAATCAACCAAACACGATCCCGTCAGGAAATGTTAACAATCAGACGAACATAAGACGATTTACAATAATTAGAACGAATCAGAACAATCCCCAGACAACATTAAACCTAGGTTCATCAAATATTCAAAATCTTCAAAATCTTCAGTCTGGATTTGGAACAATACGTACCCAAACTTTCACGAACCAACAAACAGGAACTGGAGGACAGCAAGGTACCGGAACGAATCGAGTCGTTACTGTAACATCCGGACAAAATCAACAAGTCTTACCCGCGGGCACTCTTAATGCTCAGGGTAATGTAAGACAAGTTACGATTCTTCGATCTAATCAAGAAGTCCCAACTGTTAATATAGCCACAACCAATTCTCAGAATGTCCAGTCAATACCTACTCAAAGAGTGATATCTGGAAATACTGATACAGGATCATCAAATCTCAGAAGGTTTATAATATTACGTAATGGACAAAACATTGACAATGGCAACCTTCAAAACAGATTGGTATCTTTCACTTCTAATAGAGAAAATTCTGTACAAACAAGCGGACTGAGTGGTACTATAGATGGGCAGTCAAATTTGGGAAGACTTCTACTCCTGAGGACAAACCAGCAGGGCGGGTCAACATCCCAAAATATAAACACAAACACCACTCGGTTTGTCACGCTCACATCACAGCAACAAAACAATATACCTGTAAGTTCAGCAGCTAATACAGAGAACCGATCTACTCTGAGGAAAATTACCATTGTAGGAACTAATACTGTAGTGCCTAAGACGGTTACAAACAGCACTGTCAAAGTGACGAGTGAGAACGGAGTGCTCTCAGGGACCGATAATGTAGGTACATTGGTAAAGTCCGGGACTAAAGCACCACAATTCTTCGTTAGTGTAAATAGTGGAAACAGAGGAAGTGTTGGTCTGAGTGGTATGGATACCATGGATCCAAGACTTCTAGCCATGAGTAACAACCAAGGCTCGGGAATCATGTCAGGAATGAACATTGGAAAATTTGACATGGTGGCTGGTCCGGCTTTCATTGGTGTTAATACAGCATCAAACCAAAATGTAACAGGCGACCTATCAAAATCTACCACCATAGAAACTAAACAATTTGTAATGAATTCTCCTGGTACAAACAAAAAAGTCATACCAAATGTAACTTCTGTGTCTCTAGGTCCTGCACAACTCTCAAAAATTCTGAATGGCACTAGGTTTAATAATAATAAAACTCTAAGTGAAAGACTGATTGACAGAGTGAACGGATCTGACTTTGGAGATACGCTGATAGTCAAAGCTGATGACGTTTATTTTGTTGAAAAGATGAGTCTCAATCAAAATGTCAAAAAACTTCAAACTAATTCTCAACCTGTAACATCAGACGAGGTACTGCGTTTAGAGAGCGTCATAAAGAAGTATCTGTTAAACCCAAAGAAGACATTAGAAAATGCCAAAATTATTCGTCAGCCTAGGGCAGTACCAGAAAATAAAGTAGTTGCTGAACTGAATCATATGCTCGACTTCCTTACCAAATATTTCGATAAAAATAAAGGAATAAAAAATAAGGCATTCATAGAAATAGCATCCACTGCCTCCGCCATGGACAGTCCTGCTAAAAAGAGCAAGCAGGCTGAAAAGCTCAAAATGGTCATAGCAGAACTCATGTCGACTCTGCCACCTCAGCTAGCTAAAGATAAAAATAGCAGCTCAAACGTCACAAATGACGTCACTTCTGCCACAGAAACCATAGAAACTACAACAACAACAGGAGCACCGAAAACTACTACAATAAAAACAACCACTCCTAAAATTAGAATACCAAAGCTACAAAACAGCATATTCAGATTTAAAGTCTACCCTTTCAGGAAAAGCGGATCTATTTCTAAATCCACAGCAACGAAAAGCCAGAATGACACTTCTGGAACAGAGGATTCAGTCTTGCCAGAAAATACCCAAACAAATCCGACGGAGCAACCCGAAGCGGTACAAACAACTACTGAATTGCCAATTCTTACAACCACGGAGATGATTACATCAACTGCTCAGGCAATAGGTAAAATGAGACAAAACAAATAAACATTTATCAATACTCAAATAATATTTTTTTTGTTTTCTATTCTTTTATCTGCAGGTCATTTGAGAAGATACCGATAGGTGAAGATATCATCGCAGTCGTTTATCTTTTCTCGTTAAGTATGAATGGATTATTTAAAATCCAACGAAAAAGAATCCACAGAAACAAATATACAAATGTATTGCATTACATGCATGAACGAAGAATAACAAGAATAAAAGGAAAATATTCGAATTCTTATAACAATTCCTTCGCACAACTGTCTTAAAATCTGTCTCTGTCTCATATTGACCAGCATGATTATCTTCTTTGTTTGGGATCTTAAGGTCTATTGTAATATCTATGACTAATCAATACGGAAACTTCTGATTGAGAGCTACATCCCGTTGACGTTTGAGTGACATGCGATTTTTCAGCCGCTAATAAGACCCCGGATGTTAGCCAACCCCTCAGTCCCTCGCTGGCCACAACAACCATAGCATCAAAGAAGACAACAAATCAACCGACCGTCCCCCAAACAACAGTACCAAAACAACAACAACAAACAACAGACACCGGAAGTACTGTAGTTGAGACAAGTAATGTATCAAGAAGTTCAGCCTTGCCATCTATTCTTACCGTACATTCTTTATATAATTTTGACCTATCTAGATAAGTAATTTGTCTGTCAAGAACACTTTATAATTTTGTGGAAATTTCTGATTGAAGAGAATCTTAACGTTCTGGGTAACATAAGTGAATATAATTCTATGCATTCCTATATCAATCGTTCACAGGCGGCGCTGCTCCAGTCAACGCACGTGCTGATGTATCCCTACAAAGTAAGTACATGTATAGCAACGCCGTTTTTTACGTAAAATTATGCATTTATATTTAAAAGTTTTTCACCATTTTTGATCGATTCTTATTCAGAATGAAATCTTACATATTTTACTCCCTCCTTTATTTACAGCTCAGGATGCTACCCTGTTAGGTCTGGGTCAGCAGGGAATTGACCCGGCTCTTGCTGCACAACTTGGACAAGCAGGTACGCTGCTGTTTAGAGGCTATATCGACCATCAACCATAATTTTCACTGATAAAATACGTGTATATGTTTTCTATGTTTTAAAAGTAATGTTTTGGCCCAGTACATTTGCCTCAGAATTTTGCTTTTACTCAGTTTCTAATGACTTTATCATTCGCCAAGAGAAAGTTTAAATGCTATGTTAATTTCGTGTATTGTTGCATGTTAGTTGTTTGTTCAAAATATGTCATTGTTTTGTGTCATAGAAAACAGAGTCATAATCAAAATAAACAAGAAAAAAAAAAAAACTTGGAGTAGATATGTGGAGTAGTAAATGTTTGTCATGATAAGTAGATGTACTAAACATGGCGATTTATCTATTACTTGTTTATGAATTTTTTCCATTTATATTTAACTGAAGAATAGCTCCATGTAGATTAAGATTTAATCCAGCTGGTAACTAAGTTGAAGTTAATCTGAGTAAAGAAGGGAGGGGATAGGAGTAGAGGGTACGCTGATGTACTAATTAAGGAAAATTGTCTGTATATGACTTCAGTTATTATCTCTTTAATCATTCATATGATTATTTGTTGTATAATTGATTTCATCAAGATTTTTTTTCTTTTCTTGGATGATTGTCAATTTATCTGTTATAATCTTACATGATAGCATTCATTCACTAATACGAATACAATTGCGTTGTGTTTTTACAGAGTTTTATTATTTGTAATTTGATAATAAAAATTATGAGAAAGAGCGGAGAAAGCGGAAACGAACTTATGTTCAGAAATTATTTAACGTATGATTATTTACTAACTTAAATTCAGTTTATTACTATTTAATAGAATCTATGGGTTTCATAAGGCAATAAATGAGACTAACCGCATGTGATATTTTGGGTGTTGTATATAGGTGGGATTACAGGCACACTCACCAGCACCGGAAGCGGCTTTGTAAGTAGCCTCGGTTTGGGAATTCAAGATCAAACCATTACAGGTCTGCAGCTCGGAAGTAACATAGGAAGCATGGGAAGTATGGGTAACATGGGAAACATGGGGACACCTCAATCAAGCGGTAATCCATGGCAATCGATGATGGCTCCACAGCAACCACAGCCCCAGGAATCGGGCATGCAGACCATGGCTAAATTCTTGGGTATGTTGTTACGTCTTACTTTGGGTAAACCAAAACTTATATTTTGCAAATACACCAACAGATAATAAACCTACAGTGATCGTTCTCTGTTGCTGAGATTTTGTTCCTTCCTTTCAGCTGGACTTACACCACAACAGAAGGTTCAGTTCCAGGCTTTATTAGGAGGTATGAATCTTTTTTTATCCATAATAAATTTTCTCATCATCTTTTTCCCTAAGTATAGTCATATAACGCATTGCACGGAGAATGATTATTACGCTTGCTTCAATATCAGGTGGTTCCGCTCCTGCACCCAAGCCAGTAACCCCAGCACCCACCACCACTGTACCCCCTACTCCCGCTCCTGTACCAAATGTACCAGACTTTAACGCACTCGCCATGAAAATAGTGGCCGGACTCAAAAGTAAGAGTCAATTTTCTTG
This sequence comes from Pinctada fucata, assembly GCA_028142955.1. Lineage (NCBI taxonomy): Eukaryota > Metazoa > Mollusca > Bivalvia > Pterioida > Pteriidae > Pinctada > Pinctada fucata. Next base: position 70,624,981 of record AP027105.1, on the reverse strand, counting down.
GGGTTTTTTTTGGTCGTCATTCGTTCCACTCCTTCGATATTTTCGATCATTCGTACATCTATAATGTCTAATGCAAATTCTTTCCTTTTAGGTAAAAATACCCCTACACCAGAGCAGATTCAACAAATGTTAGGTGAGTCTATCCCTCAGTCATATCAGACAATTACTGAATGTACACCATGCTTTTATATCAGGATATGGTAACACTATGTATAACAACTCCTTTTTCGAATCAGTCTCTTTTCTTAGATCTTTTTGGTATCTTGTAGCTGTTTCTTTGCGTCGTTCTTATATATAAAGGAACTATTTCATTTCAGCGGCATTATCTGGCGGAGGAAGTGGCGGAGGTATTCAGTCACTTTGCTTCATGAATAAATGTTAAAAAACTTAAACTGTGGGAAACATAATGTTCAGAGCTGAAATATTTTTATTGATGCTATAAATGAAAATAGATTATTTAAATAGGACTGGTCGTTATATGTAACAGCTAGCTTTAGATAGTTTGCATAGACTTACATTCAATCAAAATTGATTATTATTCTTCTCAGAAACAGAATCATATTTTGTATTGGCTTTTTAAATTTTGTTTTTCTCTGTTTGCCGTTGGCTATTTAGAGGGTGGATCAGAGGCTGGTCAAAATTCAGGTACGTCTACCTGTCATGTACCCAGATCATAAGCCAAATGTGGTCACCACATGTCTGTCACGTGATATGTTTCTATCACGTGATATGTGTCTGTTATAGTTTTGTGTTTCATTCTGTAGTATTAGCGTTCAGTCTGTTCCTGTGTTAGTCTCCACATATTTCTGTGTGCTTTTGTGCTTGTATGTGCTGTCCATTGCTGTGGCTAGTGCATTGCCTTATTTGCTCGTTTTTTGCTTTCAGTTTCTATACTATTTCCGTCATATACATACTTTCCAAATCCTTTTCTTTTCTTTTCAAATGATTAAAATAATGAAAGATTTATTGAAGAAGGATAAATCTGTTCTTAATTTCATTTGCTATTCAAACTACCCTTCAATGCGTCACTGTCAATGATGTATTTCAGAGAATAAAAACCTCCGCGACAATACGACAAACCCCGCTCTTCACACGATGTTCGTAGATTTATCTTTATCTATTTCGCTCCTCGCATGAAGCTCGTCCTTTTTTTTTTTACTTTCGTAACATCATTGTTTTCTTATTACAGCGTTGAGCGGTATGATGGGAGGAGGAAGTTCCGGGGGCGGATCAGGGGGCATGGATCCTCTGGCAATGATGGGTAAGGATCATACCACTATGTCTTATAATAACAACACTTCTCAAATAATAAATACTTTATAATAACAACACTTATCAAAGATGCATACAGAAAAAGGAAGTGACCAACTCTACTGTCTGAGGGCAGCCTTCCGGACAGACATTTCTATACTTGAATACGGTCCACCAGACATGAATTCCTCTTCAGTGGTACTTTGGTCTAAATAATTCAAAGTTGAAAAAGTATTTAGTGCCGCGCCCATATAGTATTTTCTAAACTCGGGGCAAATAAACCATTAACAGCAATTCTCTGTAAGAACCAAAGAATTTCAAAACATTTTGGCACGGCATGTCATGGATTTTTGAGATATTTGGTATGGAAGTTCAATATGAAGTACTAGTATGTAAATCAACCCCAGTTTTTTCAGAAAGGTTGTCGTTGCCATGGTAACCGTGTCTGAAGTTTCAAAAATCGGGAAAATCTATAGGACAAGGCATATTTGTAGGCTTCGTTACCATGGAAACAGGTACATTTTAAATCTTAAATTGCTTTGATTATTTTCTTTTAATCCTTATTATTACGCATATTTGTAAAGTTTTTTACATTCATCTCGGATGCCTTATGTATACAAGATGAAAAATTGGGCCGAAACAGGGTATCAAAAGGCTTTGTTTTGGGCACTCAAAGACCCTTTTTTGCATGTTTTTACTGTTTTACACGGCTGAAAATTTCATGAAAGCACCAATTTTTGAAGTCCAAATTGTAGTTATCCAATTAGTATCATCTTTGAACTCTACATGAATATAAAAAAAATAATTGGGCTAATTTGTCCTTTTATATGCAAAGCAGCATCAAATTTAGTTGCTATGGCAACAATCGGCTGAAAGGTTTCAATACGACGAATTTAAACACAACCTCTATCAAACTATCTATGCATGATATTGGAACAGAAGTATATGTATACATCTATCAAAGGCGTTTTGATATAAAAATGACCTTGAAAATATTTCAAGGTCACCCACTGAATTTTCAAGGTCATTAAACTTTAAGTGACCAGATTTGACGAAAAATCCTGATTTTTCATAAAATGAAGTTGTCAATATTTTAGAAACCTTGAAATATTGTACTTAACAGTTATTTGCCATAAAATGATAAATGTATCACTTATTTCTTAGAACTATTTATTACGTTTCTTCACATCTTCGAATATCTAAATTCTTGGTGAGTATGTTGATAAAAAAGGGACGAAATCTGTATTTTTCTTGTTTTTTGACGGAAAAATATTTTCCTATTGAATAGCGGCAATTCAATAAATTCTAAGATTTGTCTTTCTTATATTCATGTGCTTTCATAATATATATAACCTGTGAAAATATTTAAATAAAAAAATCACTGAAATCGGTAACAAAAAAATTAAAAAATCAATATTTTATGCAAAATTTGAGTCTCAAAGTATAAATGACCTTGAACATCAAGCCAATGACCTTGAACATTTTAATTGTTCTTATGTAAAAGATACAAGTCATATCTATACATGCATACATTTTGACAATCTTATGTAACTCTAAAGAGGAATAAATCAATTTCAAAGATAATATGAAACAAGCAAAAAGGTCTAATGTTGCCATGGCAACGGTCTTTGACGACATAATTTAGGTAAAACTCTTAAATACCCACTCCAATTTTTCGTTCATTTTATTTGTCAATAAACATACATTTCCATTGATGAAAATCACTAGTCTCCTATTGGTGCTTTTGTGATATCTAAGATTGAAAATGGTCAAAAACACACTAAATTGGCCCTTATTTTCACCTCTATTTTTCGCTTCATTTTGACTTATTTTGGCTTAATACAATAAGCTTCCTGAAATAAATATCACATAACTAAGTGTACTAAGTAAGAATGGAAGTAAGGAAGAATAGATTATATAAAGATGAACAAGCTGTTACAGTGGTATCCATGACAACAAAGTCTCCGGAGCTGGCTTATTTCATGGTCCCAAAAGTGCTATAAATAGAATGACCTCGTTACCATGGCAACCAGAGGTCACATTGGCTGAAAAGTGTTATTTTCATGGTCAGTACTTAATATATACCCATTATACCGAAAATCATCAAAATCCATGACATGCCGTGTCGAACGATTTTGGTCCTTACAGAGAATGGCTATTAAAATGTAATGCATCATACGCATATCTCGACAATTAAACCACTACAATGTAGAGAATCACACGCACACCTCGACAAATAAACCATTACAATGTAGAGAATCACACGCACACCTCGACAAATAAACCATTACAATGTAGAGAATCACACGCACACCTCGACAAATAAACCATTACAATGTAGAGAATCACACGCACATCTCGACAAATAAACCATTACAATGTAGAGAATCACACGCACATCTCGACAAATAAACCATTACAATGTAGAGAATCACACGCACACCTCGACAAATAAACCATTACAATGTAGAGAATCACACGCACATCTCGACAAATAAACCATTACAATGTAGAGAATCACACGCACACCTCGACAAATAAACCATTACAATGTAGAGAATCACACGCACACCTCGACAAATAAAACATTACAATGTAGAGAATCACACGCACATCTCGACAATTAAACCACTACATTGTAGAGAATCACACGCACACCTCGACAAATAAACCATTACAATGTAGAGAATCACACGCACATCTCGACAAATAAACCATTACAATGTAGAGAATCACACGCACATCTCGACAAATAAACCATTACAATGTAGAGCATCACACGCACATCTCGACAAATAAACCATTACAATGTAGAGAATCACACGCATATCTCGACAATTAAACCACTACAATGTAGAGCATCACACGCATATCTCGACAATTAAACCACTACAATGTAGAGAATCACACGCACACCTCGACAAATAAACCATTACAATGTAGAGAATCACACGCACATCTCGACAAATAAACCATTACAATGTAGAGAATCACACGCACATCTCGACAAATAAACCATTACAATGTAGAGCATCACACGCACATCACGACAAATAAACCATTACAATGTAGAGCATCACACCCACATCTCGACAAATAAACCATTACAATGTGGAGCGTCACACGCACATCTCGACAAATAAATGATTACAATGTAGAGAATCACACGCACATCTCGACAAATAAACCATTACAATATAGAGCTTCACACGCACGACAAATCGTGTCTTTTATCAAAAGGACCATTTGAAGAGCTGAATAAATGTGAAATAAAAAATAAAGTCAACTAGACCTGCTCGAGTCACTTATTTGCGAAGCGAAAATAAATATCCAGACAGTCCAACGATTCATTTTTGTTGCATAATGTATTTTCACTATTTTGTTTACAGCTGCTCTATCCGGAGGGGGAGGAGGCGCAGGTAATGGACACTTGATCTAATCTATATGTCCTTTAGTTTGCAATGTGTAGCGATGCTTATTTCCTACTTTTAAACTATTTTGTATCCTGAAACTTTTGTATCTATTAATACTCTGTAAATCAAGGATATTAACTAGTATGTCACAAATTATCCTTTAAGTTTCACCTAGGCTATATACATGTATGCTCCAGCCTGCTTTGCTTTACCTTGTTTCGTAAAACTATGTGCTTACAAGCAGGCTTTGCGGCCATTTTGTGCTTTAGGTGGTATGGCTGGACTCGGAAACATGGCGGGTATGGCGGGATTAGGAGGTGGAATGGGCGCCCTAGCTGGAATGGGAGGAATGGGCGGGATGGGCGCTATGAACCAAATGAACCTACAGAAAATGTGTAAGATATTTTAACAGAGGAACCAAAAAGAAAAGTATAACTGAAAATGAAAATAAATCATGTATTTGCTTTTCTTAATAGAATGTAGTACTAGATGTAATGCTTGCTTACGCTGCTTATGAATGTATACATACATGCTTATCATGCTTTACACGTGAGCTTTATGTCTGCTCACTTCCTCTGTAGCGCCCAGAATGAGGAGAATCATGATGAGGAACATGAGGAGCTCAAGACGTGAGTAGTCATCATATCGTCACGTGACAACTATATAAACATTGTTATGTCACGTGATAACGGAGTTATCATTCTGTCGTCACATGACAAATGAATCATCATTCCATTGTCACGTGACGAGTTCTTTCAAATTGTAACATTAAAAAGGGGCAATTTTTGTGTCGCCTGCGAAGCATAGCGACACTTAGGGATCACTTTGTCCGTTGTCCGTCTGTCCGTCAGTCCGTCTGTCTGTCTGTCACACTTTGGGTGTCACAGCCCATAACTTTTGATTGGTAAGTGGTAGGGCTTTGATATTTCACATGTGCATTCCTTGTGACAAGACCTTTCTACACATGCCATAACTTTTGACCTAGTGACCTTGACCTACATATTTGACCTACTTTTCAAAAAAATTAAGAATTGATAAATCTTTTGATTGTTTAGGGTTAGGACTTTGATATTTCACACATGCAATCCTTGAGGCAAGACCTTTCTACACATACCATAATTTTTGACCTTGTGACCTTGACCTAGATATTTGACCTACTTTTGAAAAAAAAGATAAGATTCACTATATCTTTTGATTGGTAAGTGATAGGGCTTTGATATTTTACATGTGTATTCCTTGTAACCATGCCTTTCAACACATACCATAATTTTTGACCTATTGACCTTGACCTACTTATTTGACGTACTTTTCAAAAATATTAAGATTGTATATATCTTTTGATTGGTAAGTGATAGGGCTTTGATATTTCACATGTGTATTCCTTTTGACAAGACCTTTTTACACAGACCATAATATTTGACCTTGTGACCTTGACCTAGATATTTGACCTCTTTTTCAAGAAAAGTCAAATTGGCTATATCTTTTGATTGGTAGGTGATAGGGCTTTGCTATTTCACATGTATTTTCCTTGTAACAATGCATTTCTACACATACCATATTTTTTTACCTTTTGAACTTGACCTGACTATTTGACCTTTTTTCTAAGAAATTAAGGTTGTATATATCTTCGAATGGTTTAGTGATAGGTCTTTAATATTTCTTATGATGATACCTCTTTGTTACCAATTTTTACATAGTGACCTTGGCCTAGATGATTGACACTATTTTCTGAAAATTTGAGAATGACCATATCTTTTAATTTGTAATTAAGAGGTCTGATATTTCAAATGAATTTCATTTAACAAAACTTTTCTACTGTTACCAATAATTTTGATCCACTTTCTAGAATACTAATCAAGCCGCTTCGCAGGCGACACAAGCATTCCTTGGATTGCTATTTTTGTAATATCATGCGACGAATAAGGAATATTATCAATATGTTGTAGCAATTGATAAATCATGAATTCATAGGACAAAAAATAATTGTAATATCACATGTCACGATACAAAAAATACTTTTTGCATTATGTTGAAATAACGAATAAATGTTTTTAAGAAATAGTGAGAACAAAATTCCTACTGATTCAAAAGGCGGTCGATAAAAAAATCAAAGATATGAAAATATTCATTTTCCTTCGTGTAATTAAAGTGAAAGAGCAAAATAAATTACTAAATGAAGTAACTAATATTTAGTAGCCGGAAACAATCTGATTACAATATATTACAGCCGGACCAGGAGGTGATCCCGGTGAGGCCCCAGAACAACCAGCACCCGGAGAAGGTGAGATTCACATATATACACATCAAGTAGGCTTTATTTGAATCCTTCCAGTAGAAATTCAGGAAATCCTTTGACATTTATTTGTTGTAAAGGATGTTTTTTATCTTTAAAAATACCTCATGTATATCTCCTATTATCTTAAGTATCTATTGTGGAACCTTGTATGTTGTGCAATCTTGTTAACTGTGTGACCTTGAGCCAGTTGGTTTTGTAACCTGTCCTTTGACCTTGACCCTTTATATTTTATGACCTTGTGTCGTGTGTGACATGTAGATGTGACTTCTATTTTAGGAATGAACCCCATGATGATGATGATGGGTAAGGCGCGTTGTATATAGATTAATAATGACTAATTAATGTCGTTAATTAACGTATAGGTATATAATGAATGTTTTCTCTGATGGCATGATGAAATCGATATCTATTTTTTTCACCATTAGCACGTATAACAGATATATCAGCAGTTTAATTTACATATATCATATAAGTGACATCTAACACATAACTCCTTCATTAAGTTAAATGATTTTCTTAAATAAATTTTCTTTGAACTCTGAAAAACAACAAAGTGAACGTTGAGGTGCATGCATTCTTTGATTGCTTTCGTGACAAAGTCGAATTAATTTTGATGAATTTTCTGTAACGGTTTAACGAAGTTTTAACGACACTACATTATTAATTCTAATTTTTACTCTAACACGTTAAACTGAATTGGTTTAGCATATTGCATGTTTTTGCGTTATCCGAATTGGCGTTACGCGAAATTACATTCTATAATTGGGGGTCGTTCCATCAATTCGTGGTGTGGAAACAATAAAAGTCAACCTTAAAACCACATTTTAAGACGTTTCACGTAATACGTTATGTAATTTAGGATGGTTATTTAATATTGTCCTAAAAATTGTTAAGTGAAATCTTTAAAAGAAAGGGAAAAAATCCTTGAAATAAAGTACCAGCTACGCACGCTATATATGCCAAAGTAACACTAAGGGGATATATTGTGTGTATACGAGGTATATTTACGAGTTTTTTTTTTGTATTCTAGGAGGAATGGGAGGCCTAGGTGGGCTAGGTGCTCTAGCAGGAATGGGCGGTATGGGCGGTATGGGCGGAATGGGCGGAATGGGCATGAACCCAATGGCAGCTCTACTCGGAGGAGGTAAACAAAAACAAGTATTAATATATAATATTGAGAAGAATCAAGGTCTATACTGTATTTTCAATGCTAGAAATTAAGTACGAAATCTGAAGACTTTTTAAAATAAAATAATCCAACTAGCGTCTGTCTGACATGAGCTTTTAGAACGAGACTGAAAAAAGTTAAAATCCCTTGAAAATAAACAACATACATGTACATGACTGTTATAAAAATTATACCGGGAAAAGCTTAACATAAAGCATAAATGGTAGATTTAAAAAAAAATATAAAAATATGCATATAAAAATGCAAATAAGCGACAAAAAAAGAGAACTATTTCATAAACTGAGTTACATGACACGTGTTTGTAACATTGACCAGGAATGGGTGGTATGGAGTCTGGAATGGGCGGTGGTATGGCCGGACTGGCCGGACTGATGGGAGGAATGGACATCGGCGGATCAAGTAGCGGATCTGGTGGTATGAACATGAATAATGATGTAGCTGCTGGTGGAAGAAACGGTAAAAATAGACGGCACTTCTCGCATATCTCACACAAGTTTGCTGTATATTGTGTAGTGTTCGATCATAACAACAACAGAATATAATCATTTTTATTCTTATATCATAGATATTTAGCCATTTTTATCTTCACTAGAAGATTTATATTATATTGGTCGCGTCACACCTTACCGGATGGTGCGAACGGACCTATAACGGATGAAAAATATGCCAAAATACTTAATCCGTTGGTCGTCCGTTTGTAAAAAATCAACATTGCCACTGCTCGCGACTCTCGCGACTAATTTTGAACGGTCACGTACCGTACGAGTACCGGATATCTAACGGAAAAGTAACGGACGTGTGACGGACTTCACCGTACGAGTAACGGAAAAGCAACGGATAAAACGGAAATGCAACGCATAAGAACCGGACAGAACGGACATACGTTACTCGTCCGTTGGCCTCCGGTAGCTGTCCGTTACATCTCCGTTTTATCCGTTTCACGTCCGGTAGATGTCCGTTCGTGACTCGAGTCAACCGGACATCAACGGACACCTAACGGATATAAACGAACACCTAACGGACTTCTAGCGGAGATGTAACGGACGAGTAAAGGTCAAAACGGATAACAACGGACACGTAACGCTGAAGTAACGGATGCCTTAGTCCGTTCTGTCCGTTGGCAAGTTTTGAGCATGCTCAAAACTTGTCAACGGACAGAACGTACACCAACGGTCATCGCCGGACGAGTAACGGATAAAACGGATAAGTAACGGATGAGTAACGGATGCGAACGGACACTAACGGATTGAAAATTTTGCTATCCGTTACTCGTCCGTTCGCGTTATCCGGCTAGGTGTGACTGAGGTATTAGTATATAGCCACATATCCAGCAGATATATATAATACATATAATTATGTATATATATAAATACTGCAGTTTTTCATATTCTCTTACGGTAAATATGAATTTATAGAATATTACTTTCACAATAGAAATCCAATAAACAGCATATCTGCATGTAGCTAGTATGATCACATACACCATGTAGACCAACACTGTGCAATAAATAAAACACGCACTTATCACTCAAAAAAAGAAAAAAAGAAAGTATTATAGAATCATAGCAATAGTATTAACTATAGAGCAACCAGGATCCTGTTCTGACGAAGTAAATGGCTATATCCAATTATTCTAATACTATAAGACTTTATCGGATAATTGTATCTAAAAGGATTGCAGAAGAATGAACTGCTCTAAAAGACTGATCCAAATATTTAATTAAATACTCTAACAACTGACCAAAATGGTCATCAAGAGAACTTCTTACGAAATCACAACTTCCTTGTAAACATTTTCAGGAACAAATTCATCGTCTACTTCATCTTCCTCCTCGTCGTCATCATCAGGGTCAGAAATGGGTGAGGCATGCATTGCACTTCTACACTTTACACACAATGCCGTATTGTTGCAAATTCTTATTATGATAATGAATTAAAAAAGCTTTAATACAAAATTTGAATCCGATTTATTGATATTTATATTTCAATTAATAAGACAACGACAACATTTTCTGAATATCATTATAGTAAGATATATTTTTGTGTCATATGATGACAATTTATTACTTTTCAGATGCTTTAGCCATGATGGCAGGAGGAGGGGGGATGGGAGGTAAGAACACTATGTTACATGATAGGGGGAGGGGTCCCAGTACGCCCTGGAAAAGGGGGGGGGGGGGGTCAGCTAATTTTTTCAGCAAATTACATGGAAAATTCAAGAGTAGCCTCTAAGCAAATTCCTAGGAAACTTTTATCGAATCAATCCCATAGTTCCGCTGTAGATCTGCGTATTAATTTTGAAATGTAAAGCTTACTTTGTATCATCTACCCTCTACTGACTAAAGCAAGCTCATGTTTTATCACTGGAGAAGTCTGTTAATTGTCAAAGTATGTTATCAGGGCCATGTGTTCTGTGAAGAAATTTGAATAAGGCCTTTCATGGAATCATTGGATAATGCTGCATGAATAAATCGTATTAGACATTTTCAATGCTCTCGGACTTCGCACTTCGCACATCGCACTTGTCACAAATGTCAATTGTTGATGTTATCCCAATGAACCTGGAATACTTTGTGTGAGAATTGATTTGTTTTCATGTGTGAATTTACATATTGAAAGGTATCGAATATCAATTCGTCTTTCTTTGATATAACCCCTAAAATTGCGAAGTTCGGAGTCAGAAAACTTGAAAAAATGTCTACGTAATTTCATATTTTTTACGATATGTTTATATTCAATCACTGATTAATTACTTTTTGTGTGTATGTAGATAACACTGTACATGTTTGTGGTACCTGTTTATATGTATCCATGTGTGATTATATTCCTCAAACATGTATCGTACATTTTCAGGTATGGGCGGACTCGGGGCGCTGGCTGGTATGGGCGGAATGGGCGGTATGGGCGGTATGAACCCACTAGCCATGGCAGGTACGCTGGGCGTCTTATCATTGTAACATACCTGTAAATTTCCTCACTCCGGATAAAGTTTAAAGCACTGTTAACAGATCGCTCGCGCTGAGACCCCTGCCCAAGTATAATGTCCTAATGTTTAAAAGAAACGTCTTTTCTGTGAAACCACCTTGCTATCATGATACTGATTTTACTTTTTTGTCTATTTTCAGCTCTGTCAGGAGACATGCCTGGTAGGTTAACATTTTAAAAGAATTTATATGAAATGAAGTCCCAGTTGGTATCGTCCCGTCGTATTCAAATCAGATAAAATGAAATATTTTTGCAAAGAAGGTAATTTAATTTCCTTTGAAATAGGTGTTGGATCCAAATTTCTGTACAGAGTTGGGATTACCCTACACAAGTATGAGGGAATTCTGTAAACAAATAAAGGGGATTTCTGTCAATAAATACAAGGGATTTTTGTAAACAAATACTGGGGATTTCTATAATCGAGTTATTTGAATATCTCTTTAAAATTATTAGGGATTTCTATAAAAATGTATTGGGGATTTCTTTAAACAAGTTAAGGAAATTTCTGGAAACTGGTATTTAGGATGTCCTTTATCAAGTACTTGAGATTAATTATCAAGCAACTGGATTTCTGTTAACAAGTATAACGAATTTCTGTTAACTATAATTGGTATTTCTGTTAACAATTATTGGGGATTCTTGTTGACAATTAATTGGGATTTCTGTTTACAATTATTGGGATTTCTGTAACGAAGTATTGGGGATATCTGTGAACAAGAATTATTAGGGTTTTCTGTTAACAAGTATTGGGGATTTCAGTTAACAATCATGGGGATTTCTGTTAACAAATATAGTGGCTTTGTGCTCTCTAAACTTGTTTATGGAAATCCCCAATACTTGTTAGAAATCCCAAATATTTGTTATCAAATCCCCACTACTTGTTAATTTCTGTAGTTGAATATTTGGGATTTCTTTTAACAAGTATCTGGGATTTATAATCAAGCAATTGGATTTCTGTTCCCAAGTATAAGGCATTTCTGTTAATAATAATTGGGGATTCCTGTTGTCAATTATTTGGTATTTCTGTTAACAATTATTGGGGATTTCTGTAAACAAGTATTTGGGATTTCTGTTTACAATTATTGGGGATTTCTGTTAACAGATATTGGGGATTATTGTTAACAATTATTGGGATTTCTCTTAACAAGTGTTTGGGATTTCTGTGAATAAGTATAGGGGATATCTGTTAACAAGTATTTGGGGATTCTGTAAACAAGTATTGGGAGTTTCTCTGAACAATTATAGGGGATTTCTGTTAACAAATATTGGGGATTTCTGTTAACAAGTTTAGGGGATTCTTTAAATGTTTGGGATTTCTTGTAGATCCACCTGCCAGAGGAGGAGGTAAGCTGCTGATACTCACTCAGTAGTCATGTCGAACATCTAACATTTCAATCTTGGTCAATTCTATACATGTATTGCGCCGAATGTATTAAAGATATTAACATCTCGTTAGAAAGTAAAACTGTTTTCCAAATATGTTTTGGAGAGGATTTCCAAGATTACCAGTTTCACAAGTTTCTAAGAATTTGCTACATAACACCATAGGAAAGATTTGAGTAAAATTTGTATAAAAAATGATAAAACCGTTTATCTAACGTTACATTATAACAATTTGAATTGAGTGAGCGCTGCGCATGTTGAAAAGTCCAATAATCCTACAAAATGCGTGAACCAAGGCTAATATTTCGTTAGAAATGAAGGAAGTGGTCTATTTTTGCTAAGAAAGCCTATTACAAAAAGCGTACTTTAGCTCATATTGCCATAATAATTCATCAATTCTATGTACAAGTACCATACAGTCAACCTTGTCATGTACTGATCATGCCCAGTGTGTTTTGTCTTTGCTGACTCCTACACTAAAACATTTACTTACACTAATATTAGCGTCATTTTTTTCTGCACTAGATACATCTAAATGTTTTTCTTCTAACAACTGTATATATCTATCAATTGTCGAAGAACAAAAGAAAAGAATAAAGATTAATTTAAATATCATCTAGATTTCTTGTATCCAATTATAACTTAATGATAAATATAAATGATATATATAATCACGTTACATTATTATGATCCTTTTTGGTCTAATCATGAATATAAACGAGGTATGTTACATAAAATCAGACTACATATTGCGATGATTTTGATTACAAGGTATGTCAGGACTCGGAAGGTTGGCAGGTGAGGAGTTACACTAACAACAAAACATATATAGATAGTTCAAGGTCAAACTAAGGTCACAACAAAATTGTCTTTATTTCTTCCCATACCGTTTTGAAATTTACAACCAAATCGAGGCAAATGAACAAAGATTAACTAACATTTTTCGAAAAGAAAATGTCACATAAAAGCCCATGTAAATCAATTTACTCACTAGAGGCTTAGGATTCGTGATCATTATGACTAGTGCATGCATATTTCGCAACTACTTTTTTTTTTTTTTTTATAAATATTTCGGCCCTTTTCTATTGGTACAAATAATTTGGACCTCGTGATTTACCTCTTTATTTGGAGCAGATTATTTTTCCATGACGAACACCAAAAAGAAAAGCGGGGAATGACACAATTCTTTTGAGATTTGAATTAATTCTCAGGAAATTAAAAAAGAAAAATCTGTTAAATTGCCATGTGAGGCATATAAAATAATACTCATACAATGATGAGGTTTATATCACTCTCGTATCAGGCTGCGTTATAATACAATTATATAGGTGCAAGTTTTACTGCCTAGAAATTCAGTTCATTTTATCAAATGGCGCGTAAAGTAGGAGAGTATGACGCTGTCGATCCCGATTTAGCTGCGGTATCCTTGAAGTTGAGTTTTTAGAAATGTTAAGTAGGATAAGCTCGCTATACGAAGAAATAAGGATAGCTTTTGTGTGATATGTCACCATCTGTACATTAATAAGTAATAATTATAGTAGTTTTTAATACCTGTAGTTCTTACTCATGTTGAATATATCACATATCATTATGATAAAATTGTTTATTTGAAATTAAACCACATAAAAAACTAATATTTTATACATTTTTCTACTTATCAATGATATTACGACATATTTAACATTTGGTTCTTTAGACTAATAATACAAGGAATAGAAGATATGAATACCTCCACTATTTTCATGGGAAAAAAATATAAATATAATAACATTAAAAAAAAATTAAATAAAAGGAATCTGAAAAATAGTCAACAAGAAATATAAACAGAATTTCATTTCATAAATAAATAAATGAAATAAAATAGAATAATAAAATAATTCATATTAATATATCATTCACCCATTTATTCTCCCTTCGAGCGTTTCACATTGTTTGCTTTTGTCGGCTTTGTTGTATGTTGCGCTGATCATGACATGCTTCTGTTGTTCTGCTTGTACCAGGTATGGCCGGGATGGGCGGTATGGGCGGTATGGGAATGGGTATGAACCCCTTCTTTGGTATGAAAAAGAAGAAACGATCCACCTTTTCTGAACCCCAGCAGGCGTCTGTCAAAGCATCCAGGCAGAGAGGATCATTTATGACAGGCGGAAGACGTGAACCGGAAGTCGTCAACTTGTTTGATTCCGGAACCAAACCGGCCCAGACGGACTCGTTCGCTATCGGTGTTAACGGAGCTGTACCATACACTGTTAACGGAGGTGATATATAGACCTCATCTAAGCTTTCTTTGTCTCATTGCTTTTTTCAAAGCTTCATTATTATGTTGAAATGTGCATTTTCTATATTCATATACGAGTGCATTATTATTCCGTACGTGCGTGCATTTACAATCATAGCGAAGAACTAAGCCTGGCAATGTCACATATACCGACAACCCCCCCCCCCCCCCCCCCGAAAAAAGATAAAGGAAAAGTTTATACAGTCGTAAAAAACAGACTTCTTTTGCATTGTCGGTATATGTCACATATTTTACTTTAGCAATGCGCTTGTGCCCAGCAAATGGATGCGCTAAGCTGCTTATAGACTCTTTCATTAACATTGAAATTGCTTTGCTTTTGAAGCTCATTCACCGCCCGATCCATTCAAAAACGAGAAAACAAAAAGTGCCCAGAAACAGAAGATAAAGTCCACCATTGATGGCCTCAGTGGTCCCAAACCAAACCCTAAACAGGTACAGTCACCGACAGAAAATATCAGTAAATTTGTACGTCAGCCAGCTATAAACAGAGTGATCAAACCACCAACGTCTGCACCACACCCAGATTTGATGACGCCGTCCATGGATCCAGGATTTAACCCCTTACCCTCCGTGCGTCCACCCCCAATACCACAACCCACACCACGCCAGGTGTCAAGGTCACAGAACAGAGTACCAAGGAAAAGTCTAAGTAACAGTCGTGTGGCTGGATGGAACACCAGAAAGCCTAAAGCCGTGGCGGGGTGGCAGACCTTCACCACACCCTCACCTATAAATAGCTTTGGGGAGGGTCCGTCCACACCCATCCCCTCCGTCGTGCCCTCCAGACCTCCAATGCGTGCTAATGGTGGCGGAATGCCCGGAGCAGGTATCTGTATTAATTCGCCTTCAGTGTGCTATTGCTATGATCATTATTAAATTATTACTTTATTATTTTTATATTGTTTGAGAGATAAAAAAATCATCTTTTGAAATAACTCCTTCCTATCTTCCATTAAGGTGACCTCATGAACGGGCTGGGAGGAATGGATATGGCACAGCTGATGTCCGCCATGTTGGGCGGAAGTGGCGGCGGTGGTGGCGAAATGGCGGCGATGCAGAGAATGCTTGGTATGGGCGGTGGTGACGTCAGCAATATGATGGCTCTGGCCGGACTAGGCGGACAGGAAGGAATGGGTGGTATGGGGAATATGGCCGCTTTAGCTAACATGGCAAACATGGGTAACATGGGCAGCATGGGAAACATGGCTAGCCTAGCCTCTATGATGTCCGGTAACGTCATCCCAGCGTCCTCAGTGACAGCACCAAGTCTACCTAAGAACCCCTTGATGCCCTCACTCGGCGGCTCCGCTACTGGAGGACTAGGAGCATCCGTACCCACAGGTACAGGGGCAGACATGTCATTATTAGCAGGAGGACCACAAACAGGTATGTACGGTGTACGTCTTTCTGCTTGTCCGTGTGGAACACTTAGTTAAGATGATAATAAAAAAAATAATATGAGTGAATAATTAAAAACAGATAAATAACAACAACAATCGGAATTATAGAGATGGACGATTAAATGATAGTTTACATGTAGTAACACTTGTTTTGTGTTTTTTTTCAGAATTACTTTTCAACAGCATCGGTATGTATATCCTCATGATATAAAACACATTACATGAACTTTAATAACAATAATACATGTATTACAAAATTCTAATTATTTTTCCTCGTGTTGCGTACCATTTATTATGGCATTTAATAAGTATTGTTCTTGCATTCTTTAATTATCGTATGTTCTTGTTTTAGGCTTGATTCCTGATCAGATAGGTGAGTATAGTTAATTTTTCTCTGCTTTTTAAATACATATGAATTGATTCTTTGCTGATTAAGAATAATTCAGATTAATCAATGATAACATATTGAAATCCTGATTATTTATATATTTTAGCTGACATCATGGGAACAGGACCAGGCGTAGCTTGTAAGTAAAATAGGATTTTGTTTATAAAAAAAAAAAAAAAAAAAAATCCGAAGAGTTAAGGTGGATCCCTACTCGTGAATTTAACAGATGAATTTTTTATTTCAAGGTTATTTTCTATACATTATAGTCAAAATGACATAATGAACACAGACATAGATAGGTAATTTTGTTTTCATTAAAGATACAGTATATTAAAGAAAGGTACCCTAACACTTAAAAATTGAGAAATATCAAATATCCATCATATGCTTTTGAACCTTCCAAATTCAGTGATAATACGAAAATGTTTATTTGTTTTGTTTTATTTTATGATAACAAGTCATATAGAAGAAATACAACACATAAAATGATATTGTAACATAAATCTAAGTATGATATATCTCCAAACATTGGGGTACCCCCTTATAATTTCATAACATTTTTGAACAAGAATATGTACTAAATCCAACTTTTTGCATAAAAAAAAACAGATGGATTTTTTTCATTTTGTAATATTTCATAAAATTATGTATGTAGATGAAGAAAATATCACATACAGGTACAAAGTTTTTGAAATGATCAAGGTATGGCTCCAAACATAGGGGTGCCCCCTTATAATGTTATCATATTTTCGACAAATAATTTATAGTATATCACATTTTTGTGCAAAAAACAACAGATGTAATTTCTTCAAATTGGATCATTTTATACGATGATGTTTATAGATGGTGAAAAAATCGCATACAGGTATACAATTTTAAAAATGATCAAGATATGGCTACAAGCATAAGGGTACCCCCTTATAATTTCATCACAATTTCAACTAAGAAATTATACTATATGATTGGTGTGGACATTGATAGATTGCACAATCTTTTGCTTCTTTTGGCATTTAAGATCTTCTGTCTGTGTTTTTCAATGCGCTGGCTCGTCCCTCACCAGCCATTGTAAAACGTTATACGCAGACTGCTGCATATAAGGAAAAATCTATAACGGTTCGAGTAGGGAGCCACCTTAAAACATGGAATTTCCACATGTGATATGAAAATAGAAAACACATTGTCCCTATCAATGAATGAAAGTCAAACACAGAACCCGAAATCAGATTCCAAAAATCACAATCAAAAGGCTTAAGACATTCTTGAAAAAATATAAAACAGAACTTTCTCTCGAGAAGAAATAAAAACAAACAGACGGAGACAATAACACAGCACCATAGAAACACGAAGGACAACTTCATTCAATGAGCAATGAAAGTATTGTAGGTGGCGCTACCAGAAACGTGACGCGAACTATAGTAGATTTAAATAAAATGGCGGAAAATACGTGTCTACATGTAGTATTTTTAAAATAATTCCTTTTCTCTGGTAGCTATAGTGGATTTTGTTGTATATTCACAATGTTGATAGAAAGATGTTGAAATATTTACTCAGATGTTAAACGTCTTCCAATTCAATAGCATCATTTTAAAAGAGCAGATACATTTTCAGCATGGACCAGACATGCACGTTTCAGGTATTAAACCCTCGTCAGTGATCCTCAATCTAAACAATGTAATCTTGCCAAAGAGTGTGAAAATTATTATGCACAAAAATTTACCGAAAGACGTAGCAGGATGGTTGGGATATGATGCTATAGGACCAACGTTTTAGAAATTTCAAGACATTTTGATAACAGAAATTTTCGAATGCGTTAAAGAGACAGACGATCAACCGAAGTTGAACGAACTTAGCTACATGAGCCCTCGGGGACTCCTGATCCACCAGCAGTGACACTCACCATGTGGTTCAAATGTTAAACTTCTTCAAATTCAAAATTGTTTTTCTTCAAATTCAAAATTGTTTAGTGATTTACAGTAGCGTCATGGTAAAAAAATCATTACCGTCATACATCGACTTCATTGACTTAAATAGAGGCATGTTCATTTAATACATTTTATTTACATTTTTTCAGCCGCTCTTCCACTGGACATAAAAGGTAGGTCCATATTATAACATTTTTAGAAACCTGAATCGTATTGTTATGTTTCATAGAATCAACCTAAAAACATAACTTCTTCATTATCACTTTCTGACGTAATGCCAGTTGTTTGACGATGTTTTTATATTCTTTTTCCACAGTTAGAGCAATTCAGATGAGACAAGGTATGAGAAAGGCTAGAATCATTCTGAATTTGAATACTATATTATCGATAATAAGGATTTTTTATAAACAAATTACGAAAAATCTTGTCCGTTATAATTTTATCTAAGTAATCCCATTTGTCTTTTATGAAAATTAGATTGATAACAAACAAAAGAAAAAAAACCTGAACTTTCATTAATTTTATATTGCTGATCACTTTCATTTAATTTTGGTTTGATTTGTTACAGCCGGACAAACGCCAGACCAAATAGGTAAGTCCTAATGTAGTTTGTTAAATCTTACCATGTATATATTGTCACCAGAGAAAAAGTGAAAAAATTGTCTCATTGCCAAGCCAAAAAGAACCAGAAAAAATTATGCAACACAGCCATCTTACAAAAGAAACAAATGTATAACTTGTTTGTTACGAGGGCTGATTGATATGTTGTGAGCCTCGTATTGAAGGATTTTAATTTTATCAGACATTTTGCATTATTTTTCTACATAATCCTCTTCAGTATCTATACACTTTTACCACCGGTGTTTAAGGGCCTCCTTTTTTAAGGGCCTCCTTTTTTAATACCACTTTTAAAGAACTCCTTTTCTTGAGTGTTCAGAAAGCCAGGTGATGGTCATTATGGATATCATTAGGTGTTAAACCTGATTCATATATATATTGGATGACTGCCTTTTCACCGATTTTGTCCATTTTGCAAATGCAACCTCGTCGATTTAAATTGACGAATGAGGCTAGTCCTTGGGTACATGGCCTTATATAGTCAGAGAATAGCAGGACTTGAAAAGAATATCTCTGCGTATCTCCTTCAATACGAGGCTTACAACATATCAATCAGCCCTTGTATTTTATCCTTTGTGTGGTATAGAAAATTTGAAGTAATAAGACAAAGTATTTGATTAATTAAAAGACCCATAAAACTATTTATAAGGTAATCATGATTGTTCTCAAGATCTGTATGTTCATCCTTTCTTTTTGTAGCGGACAAACTTGGAGACGTAATGCAGGCGAGACGTAAGATATAAAACCTATACGTTCTATACATTGTTAAGTTTCTCCTCACATGGTAACGCATTATGATTTTCATGCTATGCATCCTATAGACGTTGAAAACAAGGATAAAACTTTCACATTATCAAAGAAGCCTTTGACGTTCTTTGGTCACATACAATTTTGTAGTGCAACGTTGAAATGACGCTAATTCATGATTTGCTTTCACCTTAGTTGTGGCTATCAGTAGTATATTTCTGGGGGTTCTGGAACAGATACCTAGCATGGAGCTCCTCACGGACAGTGAGGTGCTTATTACATCATAGGGTCCGGTCCATAGTTGACCCCTACACTGACCATTCCTAAAAGTGGGACTTCTGGGACAGATACCTAACATGGGATGCCACACTTACACTGTGGCGTATATGTGGCGTAATGACGTCACCGGGTCCGGTCAAGATCTGATCCTTATATTGACCAGTTGTGACCTTCAGTTAATTCTACTGATTAATCCCCCCTTCTCCATATCCTCTCCACATCACTACCCAAGGGCTTGACCAGGTCTACCCATACCATACAGCCCGGGAGGTGGTTCGGGGTCATTAAGAGCAAAATAACAAAGGTATCGTAAGTATATCGTGTGACATATCAAATGAAATGTCTCGACGAGTAGAATACAGCCCGGGGGTAGTTCGGGGTCCTTGGGTGCAAAATAACAAAAGTACCGGAAGTATACCGTGTGACATATCAAATGAAAGGTCTCGACGAGTAGAATGCATTTCCGGAAAGGTTCGGGGTCACTGAAGTGTATCCACCACCACCACCACCACCACCACTTCCACCTCCACCACCACCACCACCACCACTTCCACGTCTTCCTCTCTGCTGCTGGGTGGTGATGGTGGTGGTGGAAGTGGTGGTGGTGGTGGTGGATACACTTCAGTGACCCCGAACGCTGTATTCTACTCGTCGAGACATTTCATTTGATATGCCACACGGTATACTTCCGGTACTTTTGTTATTTTGCACCCAAGGACCCCGAACTACCCCCGGGCTGTATTCTACTCGTCGAGACATTTCATTTGATATGTCACACGATATACTTACGATACCTTTGTTATTTTGCTCTTAATGACCCCGAACCACCTCCCGGGCTGTATGGTATGGGTAGACCTGGTCAAGCCCTTGGGTAGTGATGTGGAGAGGATATGGAGAAGGGGGGATTAATCAGTAGAATTAACTGAAGGTCACGACTGGTCAATATAAGGATCAGATCTTGACCGGACCCGGTGACGTCATTACGCCACATATACGCCACAGTGTAAGTGTGGCATCCCATGTTAGGTATCTGTCCCAGAAGTCCCACTTTTAGGAATGGTCAGTGTAGGGGTCAACTATGGACCGGACCCTATGATGTAATAAGCACCTCACTGTCCGTGAGGAGCTCCATGCTAGGTATCTGTTCCAGAACCCCCAGAAATGCTATCATTGAATACCCACTGTAAAATCGCTGAAGTTACATTTCACCATTTACTGCGTATTTATTTAAAATGAGATTTATATCTTGTCTTTTAACCAGGAGCAAGGAATAAAATGGCAGCAAGAAGTAAGTACCTTTTTGAATATTATTGGCACTTCTTTGATTTCCAATTCTAATAATAATGATACGGAAGTGTCCCATCTTGAAGAAACTTTTAAACCAATTTTAATGCACAAGACACGTGTTTCGGATATAAAAATCCTCATCAGTGATGCTTCCAGACAAAGTAACTTTCAGACAAAGCCAAAATTCATATCAGTAGCGCCCTCTGGTTTTATTTTCTGAATTTAAAGTTGCGCAATTACTTTTCAGAAAGTGCGCGGCTCCTATCCTGTATGGTCGATTCAGTAGCATAGTTAAATAAAATCGATGACCAAAATAACATTGGAGGGATGGTGCTAAGACGTTAACCTCCTTTAATTTCGATGTTATTTTGGATGAAATGACACGTTTCCGAAATAGCATAATAAAATATATGATATCAAATTGATAAAGGGCCAAAACAAAGCTTCTTTCAGGCGACATAGCTGCAAAAAGTAATTACACTTCAAACATCAAGCCATAGGGAACGATTTTAACTGCCCTACAATGCAACAAGAGATAAGTATTTATAATAATAATACGGAAGTGTTCCAACTCTTTACCTTTTTGAAGAAAATTTTTAGCCATTTTTATTGCACCAGACACGTGTTTCGGACATTAAATCCTCAGTCAGTGATGCTTCCTGCCATAGTGATTTTCAGACACAGCTTCTCGTTATTTGAACCTATTTCATTCTTTGTATACAGATTTAAGATAGTTCCTCATTTTGCTTTATTTTCTAAATGTTTATATTATCTTTGTTTTACTCTAGTGGCCATGATGAATGCTTCTGGTATGAGGGAACCTATTCCAAGATCGAGTATGTATCTTTTTAATTCTATTTTTCATACAGTATTTAATGTACAAACACTGGGCTGTAAATACGTAAACATATCCTTCAGCTCATGAATGAAACAATTTGAACAAATGAATTGAATTATTCTTTGCTTTCCAACTTTGATTAATTCAATCAATTAATTTTTCGATGATCTCTAAAAAGACTTGATAAAGCACTGTATGTTTTCAGTTCCCTTTGCTTTCTGTGTCGTTAAATCACTAACAAGTATTTTAAAAGAACGGCGCATGATCTTACAACATGATACATATAGTGAACTTATCACGATAATCTGGAAACTGATTATTATTTCTTTCCAGGAATGTAATTGTGGAGTCATTCAGGCAATTTGGCCTTCATCTCACCATCTATTCTTTCATCCATATCATCATCTATCATCGTACCAGGATCAAACTGATTCATCTGTCTGTCATCATCATCGTCCTCAGTCATCTATTATAGATACATATTGATATTTGTGACATTATGGTACAAGCGGGCCTGTGAAGCTCACCGTATGGTGTAATTCCTACGTTTGAGATAGGAAAAGAATACATATATATATTTCTGAATCCCAGATTTGATTGTCCTTCATTGTTGAATCACTATTTACATGAAAATAAAATTCAAATACAAAAACTTGAACATGTTCTGTGATTTGTTTTTACAAACACCAGTCACATCCAGTGTCTTACTATTCCCAAATTAGACGCTAATTTGCATTAAAAACGATAACATTTTTTTTTTTAAATTTTTTGTTTATCCCACAATGTACAGTACATTATATGATTACATGTATACTAGGTGATCCATGTATTCCATAAACATCTTGATATCTATCATTCCCATTAGAGCTTTCGGAAAAGGACCAAAATTCGGAGGCGTTCATATTAGTGCGTCATGCATACGCGGACTCACATTTTCCTGTTTACGCCGCACGTGCAAATCCGGCATGGCCGCCCTACTGTTCCAGGACGACATACAACTGAATGATTTAGCTTTAAAATTTGCAAAGCCAATACAAAAACAATTTTTATATATACCGGGTATGCTGTATCAACTATATCAATATTTGAATTTGGAGTTTCCATTAAATGAATTGTTTTTCAATTTCTGTTCTCGCGTTTCCTTTTTTATTCATTAAATCTGGAAAAAAAATATGAAATGTGTACACTTACTTTAAAATTACCAAAGAAAAAAACGAAAAAATCTAAGCAATACCGTTCTTTGGCCTCGGTCAAATGTACGTCTAAAATTACGACTCAGGGGTAAAAAATAATGATCTAAACCATGCCGTTATAGGGCATTAGTCAAATACTCATCTAAACAATAAAATTTTGGGACAAAAATATCATTCTTGGGCCTGAGACAAATACGTCTAAACAATTTCTTGTTGTGACTACAAATAATCTAAACAACATGCACCGCTCTATTCCTTGGGCCTGAGACAAAAAAGTCTTAACAATGCCTTTCTATGACCACAAATAACCTAGGGCTCGTATGAACAATACCGTTCTGGGGAAAACACTAATATAAAAATCTCTTCTGTGGCCTTTAATATAAATATAATAGCTCAACAATACATTTCTAGGGCCACAAATCTAAACATTGCAGTTCTTAGAGAAGGGGTCGCAGTCAAATATTAACCTGCAAACTAGAGTTCAACGATCGCTTTTATTCGACGATTTGTGAAGCCTTTTGTTTTATCTTGTTTTCATTTTTTTCTCTTATAAACACCGACACGTGTATTTGAACTAATATGCTGTCAACTTATAATGAAATATTTGACAACAAGGCTTGGTTCACCAGAATGTACAAACATGAATACGTTAAGAAGATAAAGTAAGTAATACAGCAGAGAATTTTTACAAATTTCCTTATCGGTGTTCCACGAGGAAGAAAAACAACAATTTGATTAAACAGGCATATCTGACGAGGACAAGTCCTTTACAAATTTCCAGACCTCATAGGGAATATTAAGCACTGCTTTGCCACATATGGCCAAGGTCTTATAATGCTTCATTAGACTAAGTCGTATAAAGAGCCACGTTATTTGTACCAGCGCTCCTATTTCATTCTACTGAGCGCAACGTAGGGCGTCACAGACAGCCATGAGGGGAATTCTGCTCTTTTCTCTGTGTTGCCTACCTTTTGCATGGGTAAGTTTTCTTGTGTTCCAGTTACATATTTAGCTCCGAATTTCCGAAATATGACCACAAAGAATACCACGGGGATATAAATTGAAATGGCAATGAAATGGTAAAATCTGGGAAAAAAATGCGGATTAACAATGTGACAATAGTATAAGGATAAATAACGTAACTAGTTTTATTCTAATTTATTGCATCAGGATTAATTAAGATAGAAGCTATCTAGAAAATAAGATACAACTTATGTTGATGATTTCCTTATGTCATTTATGATAAGCCTTACCCATCTTACTGTAAGTCAAGAATATTTCATCTTCTCGGGACAAGTGTACGTAATATCTTGCTCCCCCTTGTCGGTTGTCAAATTAGAGATTTTAAATTTCCCTCGACTTTCTGAGGCCGCCTAATGAGCATTCAAAATTTATGTGCCTTGAGAGCTCGTCATCACTAGCCAATATTAGAACACTTATCTCGATAGTTTTCATTTGAATTTGGTACAAAATCAAGTATCTGACGTATCTGTTAAACATTAGAAACGTTTCTCTGAAAATCATACGCCTGTCCCTCTTATCAAATTCGCTCCAGCATATTCGACAGATTTGAAGGGCGCCGCCGTATTGTTTTCAAACATTCGCTGAACGAGGTGAAGTACCCGAAACGTGCATGTCTGGTCCATGCTGCAAATTTATCAGTTCTTAAATGATGCTATTGAATTTGAAGACGTTTAACATTCGTATATCAATCGGGACCTCTTAGGTCGAATCTCATGGTCCGGTCTTCTTAACCACGGAGCTAATGAAATTAACGAATTTGAACTGGCAGTGATTCGTTTGACATCCGACAATGGGGAGTAAGATATTACGTACACTTGTCTCGAGAAGATGGAAATGTTTTAATATACCATGTTTGAGAGTCGTACTTATACTTCTAACGTGGCAGATGACCGTCCTAAGTCGGCACCGATTGCCTATTGGTTCCTTGTTCTGTGTTTCATGTTTCTATGTCGTATGTCTCTTTCGTTTCTTTGAGACATCTGGGTAATCGGAGAAGTGGGAGGGTTGTGCGCACGTAATCCGGATTACTACACCGTCTGCTACTGACGTGGCAGGTGACCATCCTAAGTCAGCACCGGTTGCCCATTGGTCTTGTTGGTTTATGTATGGTGTTTTGTGTTTGATGTTTAGAACTATGGTGTGAGTTTGTGTCCCTTGTCCCCTTTACGTCTCTTGCTGTGCGTGTTTACTCTGTGTTTTTGCATTGTGTGTTTTGGTGCTTTGCTGTGGGTGCTCCAACCTAGTGTTGTTGGAGATCCCCTCCTATCTTTTATACCTGTCCACATACTTTTGTCCTCTAATGGGGAAAGTCCAATGCTAAGAATTCGGTTGACAATGTCTTCTCTCAAACAATAAAAGCAAATGGTCCTACCAATGCTTTTTTAAAATTCATTTTGTCATTGGCTCGTTATCACTACGTTCGTGTTTTAACAACGCCACCTACAGTGCATTCCGTTCTGGACTTTGGAGATTGTTCATACGTTAAAGTGTCATTCGTGTTCTATCGACATATATTATTGTCTCTGTTTGTTTGTCCGATTTTTCTCGTGAAGAAAATTCTATTTTTTTTTTCAAGAATTTGTAAGCCTTTTGATTGTGATTTATAGAATCTTACATTCGCTGATTGGAAAGGTAAATTAAAATTGCGGATAAAAACTCATTACTATTTATGTTCAATGTTTATGCCATATGGTGGTATGTCGTCATGCATTGCATCCTTCCGGATATGAAGATATGACATAAAATTGAGTGCTCGTTTCTAAGAAACAACTATGATATTTTATGGTTTCATGCATGTCTAGTCCATGCTGCATTTATCTACTCTTATATGATGCTATTGAATAACATTCTTTACAAATGTAACCCAGCCTTTTGTCTTTCACAATAGATCTATCTGCATCTAAACCCATTCCCCCTTCCCTCCAAATTCACATTATAAACCACTTTAAACCGGATTACACACATAAAAAAACTCCACAGGATATATTTTATAGGTGATAATTGCTGATGACCCGCTGGGGTATTATAAAATATTGAAGGTTTCCATGGAGATGTTTATTTCAACATAAATCTCTTTTCACACAGTTTGGCTTCATATGTAATCTTCTTAAACGTAGCAAAGCCTTGCGACAGTTTGGCGGAATGTTTTACGTCTCACTGCCTTTATACTTTTGTTTAGGGATTGTAAAATGACGTAATTGTTGTTAGAAAATAAGATTTCACGCTTAACATAAACGTACGAATTTTTCGACGAATCAAATCCTCTTACAGTATTATTTTTTAGTATTTGTAGAAAAATATATTTGATGAACTTCAATAGATTAATCCGTCCCCTTGACGCGAGTATAACGCCTCAGACGTAGTCCTTTTTTTGATTCAGACAATTGTATATATGTACCAAAACGCATGCTGATGTAAATGAATATCAAAGCATCTTTTCATTTTCGTGCGTGAACATCGACGGCGGGTGCAGCTAGCCAACAAGGGATGCTTACTCCTCCCGGACACCTGGTCCCATCTCTAGCTTGCTAGGGGTCCGTCGATGCTCAATTTGGTACTCTATTGTGAGTGCTGTTGAGATTATCGTCAGGATCTTCTTTAACTCATTTGGTATGTAGTTCTACTGTCTGTGATTGGAACAAGTTCGGGTACCATATCTCGGACAACTTTTAGCAGAGAGGACAAGAAGTGTGGGTATTGCCTCATGTCACAGTGTATCTATGCGTAGGTGATTTCGATGTTTCAAGGAAAGGAGGGGATCTCCAACAACACCTAGTTGCAGCACCAAAAACCCCAAAACACCCATTGTAAAAACACAAAACAGACACACATAGAAAGAGACGCAAATGGTAGGAGGAACGCTAAATCACAGAGAAACGTCAAACACATATGACTATACATAAACCAGCGAGACCAATGGGCAATCGGTGCCGACTTAGGACGGCCATGTCCCATGTCAGTAGTAGACGGTGTGGTTATTCTGGATTACGTGTGCACATACCTCCAACTTATCCGATTACCCAGAGGTCTCGAAGAACACACAATTGTTGTGTAAAATAACCTCCTCATTGTAAGATGAACATACAAGCAGACAGCATGACGTAGGTACCCAAGAAACACACACTGTCAGATGGATATGTAAATGGATATAAAAACAGAAGACATATGAAACACAGTCCGTGTCTTGCCGGCTGTAGCGAGCTCATGCATGTTATCATCCGAGGAATCCGACTGACATTCAGAGAGGTCAGATGGTTTGGGCCCTGTCCTCTCTAAAGATTCTTCACAGTCAGTCAGATTGTAAATCTTAAGAATGCGCTTTTACAAGGCGGTAGATTGGTCCAGTACCAAGCCAAGTGTCCGTCTGGTGACAGATGGATTATATCCACGTTGTTAAAGGCGTTTGATGATTCTAACACAATTTCGATGGTAATTCTGTCTACCTTTGATCCTTCTTATTTTATTAATCATGTCACCATAAAATGCAGGTTGCGAAATACTCAAAATAATATACTCTGTTGCTTTTATGGGTCCGAATTTTTAAAGAAGTTGACAATAAATTTTGTAAAATTTCCAGAAAGTCGTTACAAGCTTGTGAAAGCGAAAACCTAGACATAAAAGTATCTTGTCACTTTTTAATTTCTACTATGAAAATCCAAAACATCAGTACATGCTCTAGCATACCGGATGAACTGTGAAATATAGATACCATAGGACGGTAATCTAGGAACATCACCGTCAAACCAGGGGAAATTTACTATGTTAAATCCAAAATCATCTCTTTTGTCATACACACTTGTATGGATCTCTCCATTAACAATTTTGATATTTTATGTCCACAAATGGTGTTTCTATGACAAATATGGATAATGACCATATCCCTATATACAGCACAAAATCGATAATTCAGAAAATCAGAAACCGAAGACATACAAAATCAGGATAAAGCAGGAACCAAAGCAAACAAAAACCTCCACCATATGAAAAGAAGCGAACTCCCGATATGTTTGTAACGTTTGCCTTGCTTATAGTCGTTCTTGTGGATAAATTTCTATACTTAACAAAAACAGGATTTTCGATAGAAAGAATATAATCTAGGTACCTAGATGTACCAGTTCTCTTTGCTTTTGAAGATTTTGGATAAATTCTTTTCATACGTGTATAAAAATTAATTTGCAACAAGAAGATGATTTGTATTTCATATTTGTATTCTGTGGCGGAAAAGAAAAAGTATGAATCAGATGTACAAATATAAGTTTTCCCCTTTCGATTTAAGCACCATTTAAGGAGTTTGGACAATCGATCATTAATTTTGTCATGAGGAAGCGTGGTGTACATTTGAAAAGTCGTATGAAGAAATCGTATTAGCTTGAAAATCAAGTACCAAGACCTTTCCCCTTGTGATAATTTTATGATCCTTATCTTAGTAGAAAAAATGGTACTCATGATTCAATTTCTAAATTGTCATAAAATCGCATTTCATTCTTTAAACTTTGTATAGCAGTATCATTGAAACAACTTATCTTCATATTTGGATATATTATCGAACGACGCTGATGGTCCATTGACTATGACTGTGGCAGACGAAGCAAATTCAATTTCAGATTATCATTTAAGGTTATCAATATCCTATTATGACAAAAACATGCACGAAAATAAAGCGTTTAGGACTTCAACTCAACTTCGCGTACAGACAAAATAATGACGCTATCTCAATTTATAATTCAAATTTGCGGATACCCTCAGCAAAATTTATCCCTGTTTACTAAAATTAAAGGAGATCACTGAAATTATGAACTGCGCTTTCTATGTAGATCTGATTTGACGACAATTGTCATCTAAATCCTTCGGTATATGAAAAACCAGACGACTTCAACTTCAAAATTACTTTCCATTTCTTGAGTATAAGCATTCCTTCTTCACCTACCAATGATATATTCATATTGTGATTGAAACTCTATTCCAGAGCAAACTGAAAATACATCGACTTCCATCCAAGAAAAATGCGAGTTATAGAGAAACTACACCATATATATATGGTATATCTGTGAACGACTGAAATGTTCACTGCAAAATGTTCGGAAATATAATGATCATATAAAATACTGTAACATTTCGTTGTGTACAATATTTTAATATCTTTTCTGTTAGATTATTTAGACTTGAGGATCACTGACGAGGGTTAAGTACCCGAAACGTGTATGTCTGGTCCATGCTGCCAATTTATCTGTTCTTAAATGATGCTATTCAATTTGAAGACGTTTACATTTATACCACTTGGTGAGTGTCACTGCTGGTGGACTAGGAGTCCCCGAGGGCATATGTGGCCAAGTTCGATCAATTTCGGTTGATCGTTTCTTCAACGCTTTCGAAAATTTCTGTTATCAAAATTTCTTGAAATTTCTAAAACGTGGGTCCTGTAGCATCATATCCCACCCACCCTGCTACGTCTTTCGGTACGCTTTTTCGACATAGTAACTTTCATACTTTTTGGGCATATTGCATTGTTTAGATTTTAGGATCACTGACGAGGGTTAAGTACCCGAAACGTGCATGTCTGGTCCATGCTGCCAATTTATCTGTTCTCAATTTGAAGAAGTTTAACATTTGACACCTGTACATTTTATGCGACGGGTGTTGTCAGTAACAAACTGTAGACCATCTTCAGTAGATATTACTGTTGTTTCTTTGAAACTTGTTTTAGTTGTTTCATTCAGTTTTGCAATTCAAGGTTACTGTATACTGCATATCGATTATGCTTTTTGTGATACATCGAAATTAAAGAAGGGGAGTGATAATAATTTCTCTGTGAATATTACATACTATTATAATATTGTTACGGACTCGTCCTTAATCCATAAAACTGGAAAATCACTCTATTAAATGTAGTTTAAATACGATCATAAAATCGGGAATGTGCATCGATGACGTAAGACGAAGGTCGAGTGTAGACAAGTTACAGGTGG
Source organism: Pinctada fucata (assembly GCA_028142955.1). NCBI lineage: Eukaryota > Metazoa > Mollusca > Bivalvia > Pterioida > Pteriidae > Pinctada > Pinctada fucata. The sequence goes on along the minus strand of AP027105.1, from coordinate 70,594,504 downwards.
TTGATTAAACTGATAATAACGATTTTCCCGAGATGATTCGGTAATAATTAGATACACAAGTTTGTATTATAACCAATTTAAGTAACCTTTTTACATGATAAAGCCTTTAAGACACGAAATTCCTGTATTTTCTCCTCTGCAGTTTGAAACTTAGCGCCGTGCCGACATTGCTCTGGTACCGACTTACGAATTTGGCGCATTCTGATTGGCTGATGCTTGATGCAATTAGTATATAAGGGAGCACTGCCAGTGCTCAGCGGGGCATTCGACTTGTCCCAGAGCTGGTGTCAACATCGACTTGATTAGTATCAGATGGTTATGAATATTGAAACCGATTTGGGTTTTGGAGTTTGAGAACTTGACTTTGAATTGTAATTTCCCCTAATTGGGTGAAATTAACTTTGACTAGTAATTGAAAGTATGGACACCCATACGGGTGATACCTCAGCCTTGAGAGCACCCATTTGGGTGACAGTTTGTGATAACCGATTTGGGTGATAACACACAAGTGTTCATAATTTATTGGTAATTTGGTAACATATATCTTTACAACCTAAATGGGTGGTGCCCTGTGGCTTGCACCCAAATAGGTGATGTAAGTTTAATTCATATTTCTTAAGTAATTCTAACTGCATAAGTAATTCTATTTCTCTAATAATTCAAAGCAAATAAATAGCTAAACACTTTTCTCTATTGCGTGTACTTAATAATCATTTTGCTTTTCAGCTGCTTGTTCTTCACTTAGTAAACTCATACTCTGCACCCATTCGGGTGATAAAAGCATAGCACCTACCTAGGTGAAACACAGATTTGTATTTGAATTGATGATCATTGCTTTGACTAGATACTTGCTGATGAACTTGGGCCTTGGGTTAGTTTAGGTTCATAGCAGGTGCTCCAAGGACACACTGGGTGAGAGTTAGCCAAAAGGGGCAGACAACTCTGGACTCAGTGTATTGGAAATCATTAATTACCGGTATCTCATCTTTGCTTGCTCGTTTTTCTCTTTTACAGTTGATTATTAAATCAATAAGTTATTAAACTTATATCAAATTGTTCCTCATCTATCAGGGTGCAACGAAGCTTAAAAGTCGGACAGCAGACGGATCCCAATTTTGTAAGTGTATCTGGCTAGGTAGCTGCGGCAACTTGGTCGGGTACGGTTACAATATAATAATGACTTCAGTATTGTACATGTATTCAAAAATGTTTCCACTTTCATCGTCGTTGTCTTTATAATCGTCGTTTGTGATTAAACATTTGTATGTTTACTAGGATTTGCTTTTGTCTCTACATGTGATTTTTGTATACTTCACAGAGGAGATTAACAAATTACCAAGAAACTTTTGGGTCCTGGATTCCGCTTCATAAATTAGTTAAGAGTTTCTGGAAATTTGACAAAAGTTACCGTCAGCTTCTTTTAAAATTCGGATCAATACAAGCAACAGAGTATATATAAGATCTGCACTATATTTAAAAAATGCAATGCCAATAATCCCAAAGCCGGAGAAAAATTATGGTTATTGTCCTGTTCACTAAATCCAGAGCATCCTGTAATTTCAAGCCGCCGCCATATTGTTCTCCGTGTCAACAAGAGTAACCAGTGACGTCAAAGCCTCCGACGTCACACATTTCAGCGATTTTACTATAGAACATCCCCGTAAACTTTTTATTTTCCGTCCTATTTCTAACTTAATTGACGCACAGCCAAAACAATGGTATTTTCTGTTACGACTAAAGGAGAACTATAAAGTTGATATCTTTTTGAAAAATTACATTATCATATTTTAGAGAAAATCGGGAAAACAGGGTGCTCTGGAATTAGTGAACAGGACAGTAGTTATGGAATCTGCTATAGAACGTCCACACCGACAAAGAGTCATATTAACAAACATCAAAGAAGTACTCAACCGTTATTCAGTCCCAAAGTCGAGAAGGCAAAGCAAAATCGTGAGAATTCCCATCGAAACGGTTGCGAACCCCGGAATGAACAGCATTCCGAAGTGAGACCACAGTAAGAAACATAGAAAATAATTCTACAACAAATGATATACCGGTAATAAACTTAAACATTCTGCAAAGAAGCAAAATGAATCCCAAAAAGAGATGAGATCAAAAGCCCTATAGATATAAAACAGACCGGATGCTCAAGGAAAGTATATGTGATGTTGTTTGTACCCTTTAGTTCTGTGTGATTTCACGTTTGGGTGTTTAAGTGCTCCCAACATCTAGTACATGTACTAGTATGTCCTTAGTAGGTTCTTTGGCATGCCTTTTCGGTCAATTTTAGACTTTCGACCTTCAATTATATGAATTTCTGTTATCAAAATTTCTTGCAATTTCTAAAAATTGGGACCTGTAGCATCATTTTCACCTATCCTGCTACGTCATTCGGTACATTGTTGGATATAATAATTTTCACACTATTTGGCAATGTTACATATTTTAGATTGAGAATCAATGACGAGGATTAAGTACCCGAAACGAGCATGTCTGGTCCATGCTGCAAATTAATCTGTTCTTGAATGATTCTATTGAATTAGAAGACGTTTGGAATAGATATAATTTGGATTTCCTTTATTTCAGCCCCGAATATCACTATTAAGACATAACTTGTTGAAATGCGCATATGGTTCAATGAATTTTTACTATAGAATTTATTTTTTCAATAGTTAAAAGTTGAACTTATTTATAATTTTGTTCTAGAGTCCTTTTAAGCATTTGTAACTGAAGTACAAAAATCTGGAGGGCCTTGCCAAATATTTGAACTTTATCCATTGTTCTACTTGTAATTTGGTTTCTCGGGTGGCTTATCCAGAGCCAGTTTCATCCAGCATTTTCCGTATGCCAAAACTTTTTGATAAATAGTTTTTGTGTTAACTAGGGCATCAGCGTTTTATCGTCTTATCTGTGATTTCACATGATGTGAGAAAAAGTTATTAATACAGCCGTGTGTCTTTGAAGACCTTATTGCATATGGAAAACAGGGAAGTTATGCGTACATAGTTCCCATTTTCACAATACTCGCTATTATACAATGGATAGACACCAAAAGGTGATAACCGAGTTCATATTTGTTTTCTGTTCTCGTCGAGTTTTATAATTCGATGTACGGTTCTGAAATTACTATTTCTTGAGGTACGCTGCTAACGATGAAACGGACACGTAAGAGGGTTGTGCACACGTAAATCGGAATACAACACAATTTGCTACTTATTTGACAGAATTGTCGTCCTAAATCGGCACCGTTTGCCCATTATATTGTCTGTTCAGTGTTTTGATGTCGTCTTTGGCTTAAAGTTTACTTTGTCCCTTTGTGTCTCTGATTATGATTGTCTCCTGTGTTTCAACATCAAGATGGGAGGTTTCGATGTTTTACTGTGGATGCTTCAAGCTTTTGGAGATTCCCTCCCTTTATCATTTTTGATTGACATTGTTATTTTATTAAGGGTACATTTCATCCATAAGTACGGATTAACGTATAGCTAGCACACCAGTCATGATGTATGGTGGATATCTTGTTTGATTTATATTGTTCCTTTTCTTCAGGGCGCTGACTATCCACCAGGGCAGATTCTAACCTGCCCTAACACCGCGAAATATGGACATCTTTGTTTAAGACTTCCGGCAAAATATCTGTGTAAGAGTGACCTTGACTGTGATGCAGGTGAGTAGTATTGTAACTACCCTACTACTGTTACAACAAAAGTTTTTTTTTATCTGTTTCGTTTAATTATGTATAATCATTACAAAGCTCTCTCTCTCTCTTATTTGTTTCTATATATAGAGAGACATTTATCTTTCTTTCACTTTAGAAGATGTTATTTTCTTGTTGCAGGATTTAAGTGCTGTGGGTTTGTTGCACCTGGCTGTAGAAAGAGCGCATGCATCAAGGGGATCCTAGCTCCTGCGCCTATACCAGTACCACTACCTCTACCCAAACCAATACCAAGACCTTACCCAAAACCACAACCAGCAGCTTACCCAAAACCACAACCAAGACCTTATCCAAACCCACAACCAAGACCTTACCCACAACCACAACCAAGACCTTACCCAAAACCACAACCAGCAGCTTACCCAAAACCTCAACCCAGACCATATCCCAAACCCGTACACAAGCCGGTGCCGAAACCTAAACCAGAAGGTCCCGTATATCCACGTAAGTAGAGAGTTGCATGGGGGGAGCATTGTTTTATAGAATAGTTGAAAGGAAATATAGTAGAAGATATGGAAAATCAGCAAACCGTTCCATTTGCATGAATACAAGATATATTGAAACCACAATCTCTTCATGAGACGTCTTTCGGATGAGGTTTCCAGTCGGAGGCACATTTGATAAATAATTGAATAGATATCAAAATCATCAAAAGGGTATAATCTGCATGCTGTGCTGAAATCGTCTATATCATCTAAAACAAAGGAGGGGATCTAAAGTACCCGACTCACGCCCAGCAGGTACATGTTGTATAATAAACTAAGGATTGACTTAAGTCAAATTAACAAAATACCATATAAACGAATGCAGTAAAATATGAAACATTGAGATTATCCATTCTATTCCTCTCTGAAATGGTAAAACTTAGTTGAATAATTGCAAGTCAAGAATAATATTATTATAATAATGCGGAAGTGTTCCAACTCTATACCTTCTTGAGGAAAAATTTCCAACCAATTTCCATGCACCAGACACGTGTTTCGAATATTAAATTCTCCCTTTTTTAAAGATTTTTACAAGTTTATGATTTCTAAATCCTTGAATGATAAGTTGTTTTTGTAATCTGTATATTTTTGTCATGGAAGTCCGAAACATTGGAGCAAGCTCTAGCGTATCTGATGAGCTGAGAGTTGTAAATGCCGTACGATGGCAATCTTGGAACATCGCCATCAAGCCAAGGAAATTGATTATGTTAAAGCCAAAGTCTTCTCTTTTGTCATATATCTTTGTTTGAATTTCTCCGTTATTAATTTTGATATAAAGATCCAAAAATGGTGTAGCTTTATCATTTGTGTTAGCTTTGTTCAATGTTAACTCTGGAGGATAAATTTGATTTATGTAATGGTCAAAATGTGGGTTATCAATATTCAAAATATTATCAAGATACCAAGAGGTGCCGTTTAAACATTTCAATTCGTCAAATGTCTTGAGTTTTCGCAGATTTTGCATGAATTCTTTTTCGCATGTGTATAAATGTAAATCTGCAACCAGAGGCACGCAATTAGTACCAAAGGAATTCCAATAACTTAAACGCCCCAGTAACGTTACCTCATATTGAACAAAAATTTGGAAAAATTTAAAATGAAAGTATTAAATTAATATGTTATACACTTTTCACTAATGAAAAGCTATTCTTCATCAGATTATAAAGATTAAAAAGTGGCTATCATATAAACTATTTCCAGCAAAATGTTCCCTTCCTCCAAGTAAAGGCCACGCCTGTCGCAGGAGGAGGAGCTACGTCAAGGGTAAGGCCCCGCCTAAAGCCCCGCCCAAGTCCTACAGCCATGACAGATACTATTACGACCCCAGGACCGACTCCTGTATCAAATTCTACTACGCAGGATGTGGTGGCAACAAGAACAAATACAAATCAGCATTTGATTGCTCTCTTCATTGTAGAAGCTGTGAGTATACAACGTTGATTTATATTCGCCAAAAAGTGGTTCTACAACCACGAAGTGGGAACTTTCTCTTTCTTCGTGATTTAAAAGAAAGGAGGGGTTTACAACAATACTTAATTGCAGCACCCACAGCAAAACACCAAAACACCCAATGCAAAAAACACAGAACAGACATCCACAGAAAGAGACGCAAAATGGACAAGGAACACCAACTCACACCATAGAAACATGAAACACAAAAGACCACACATACACCAAAGAGACCAATGGGGAACCGGTGCCGACTAAGGACGGCCAGCTGCAGACGGTGTGATTATCGGGGATAACGTGCGCACAACCCTTCCACTGTTCCGCTTAACCAAAGGTCTCGAAGAACGTACATTTGTGGTGTTAAACAACTCCCTTACTGTTAAATGACCACACACAAACAAGACCGCAAAACGCAGGGGCCTAAGAAACACAGATGAATATGTCAATGAATATAAAAAGAGGGCCTACGTAAAACAGGCCGTGCTCTACCGGCTGTAACGAGCTCGTGTAAGTTATCACCGAGGAGCCCGACTGACATTCAGGCAGGACAGGTGGTCGGGGTCCTGTCTTCTATAAAGAGGTTTGGACAGGGCCCGTCATGGAGTCAGATCATCACAGTCAGTCAGTGTGCAAGTCTTAAGAATGCGGTGGTACAAGACTATAGATTAGTCAAGTACCAAGCCTAGTGTCCGTCTAGTGATATTAGGATCATATCCACGGTACAAAAGGCGTTTGATGATTTTGACGCATTTTCGACGGTCTACCTTTAATCCTTCTTATTTTGTTGTGAAAGACCCAAAGTAATATACTCTGTTGGTTGTATGGATCCGAATTTGAAATTGACAATAATTTTTGTAAAACGTCCAGAAAGTTTTTACTTGTTTGTGAAAGCCAAAACCTTGACCTAAAAGTTTCTTCGTAATTTGTAAATTTCTACTATGAAATCCAAAACATCAGTACATGCTCAAGCATACCGGATGAGCTGTGAAATGGTACTATAGAACATATATTTCAATATTGACATGTACATACCGTATGACGAAAATCTAGGAACAACACGGTCGTCTAGCCTTGGAAAATGTACTACGTTGAATAAACAATTATCTCTTTTATCATACACACTTGTATGAATCTCTCCATTAACAATTTTGATATTTAGGTTCAAGAACGGTGTTTCTGTGTTTGTAATGACAAATATGGATAATGACCATATCCCCGTATACAGCACAAAATCGATTATTCAGAAAATCTAAAACCGAAGGCATACAAAATCAGGATAAAACAGGAACCAAAGCAAACAAAAAAAAAACTATCATTCAATGCTAACTTCTATATTGTCTGTTTGGAGGAATTGTAATAACCTAAAATGTGATAAGTAAAATGTTTGCTCTGACAGAAAAGGAGGCAGTTTCCAACAGTTTCACGTTTTTCATTTTATTTGATGAAGATCTTTATTTAGATACTCAGCGTCATCTGTTCTTTTTTCTTTCGATAAAAACAAGCTATTGTATTTTACTAACGTTTTGTTGCCCTCAAAGGGACAATTCTTGAATCATATAAAATCAAAATATCAAAATGCTTCATAACAGAATAAAGTGTTTCACTGCAATCTAGAAGCAGTTGAATAGTCTTTAGGGAACAATTTTCATCAAAGCATAACTGATCAATCATGTAGTACATCATTTTTTATTTCTTTTACAGATGGATTCTAAAAGCCTGATTCGATACCAACCATTAAATCTTATATTTTACCAATCATTTCTGTGGTTCATTCAACTCACTGCCAACTGGAAAACCTATGGATATTTACAAATGAAATAATATTCTACAGGAAGTTTGTTGTTTAAAGAATAAGTTTGTTCAGCTATTTCAATTAAACGCCAATATCTGATTGTCTTTCAAATTGTCTTTTTTTCATGTATACTTATACAAAGGCCGTGAAATAAATAATCACCAAGAGTTATGCCGCTTTGAATGTGAGCTTTATTTAATGCAGATAATAATATGTTTCCTGTTGTTATTATAAACTGGTCTTTATTTCTAAGAAGTTAACAAATTCAATAACAGTTATTTCCATCTGAGGCAAAGATATCTACTATGACATAAGAACATTACTAACTATAGCCCACATAGCTTGGGGGTGTTTCGATGTTTGCTTTTGGTGCTGCAACCAAATCTTGTGGGAGATCCCCTTCTTTCTTTGACTTTCCTTTTGTTGTTTCTGAATTTTCAGTTTCGTCTTCCTTATAGATTTGTCTTATAACGACGATTCCAATAGAAGGAGACAAAGAAAGACGTTGTTGACATTTGATTCGTAAAATAGCTTCTTCACATGTTTCTTCGTTCTTTGTAACCTAAATTATCCGCTAATGAACTTTGCGTTTTCGAGCCTGTGTATGAGTATACAAGAAGCTACCTCCGTTTGAACACCATATCCTCGTGTACGAACCTAATCATAGACAAGCACAATGACTCCAATATCAGGAATTAAACTTTAATTTTTATACCCAACCCACAACAAATGCTGATCAATGTTTCTAACCATATCGATGTATTCTTGTTATGTCCAAGGAGAAATGCCACAAGAAGCTTTCATGAGAAAGAAAGAAAGAAAGAGAAAATCAACAATATATAATGCACACACAGAACTTACTGCAATGATAAAAAACTTAATGCAAACCTCTCCCCCAATAATGTAAACAATGAACAAAAAGAAAATTCACCACCACCAGCAACAACAATAGCAGCAAACCAAACCAAAAAACCCAAACAAACAAATATTCAAACAAACAAACAAACCAACAAACAAACAACCAAACCCAAACCTACCCAACTCTTACAAAATCCTACAGTATAGATGAAATACTGAGGGTTGACAAATCTATGAAAATGAAAATAACCATGCTTACAAATTGCTTTCAATACTAATAAATCTTCCATCTTTTTTTATTCAACAAAGACATTCGGTTTGCCATAAATCGTTTTAATATGCTATTTTTCCAGGAATGAAATGATTGATACCTTTCTCTAGGGTATATGTCAATGCGACATCGAAATACTTCTTTAAATCTTGTCTTATCCTCAATTCTACATACTTTAAAAGCTACTTTCTATATAGACGGCCTCAGACAGCGCATGCATTTTATATATTTTCATTTTGAATTCGTGCAAGAACATCGACGGCGGGTGCGGCTAGCCAACAGGGGATGCTTACTCCTCCCGGGCACCTGGTCCCACCTCTGGCTTGCTAGGGGTCCGTCGATGCTCAATTAGGTGCTCTATTGTGAGTGCTGTTGAGATTATCGTCAGGATCTTCTTTAACTCATTAATTGATAACAGATAACCTTTTATGTTTGCTGATAATATATTTCATTTCAGTAGATTCAGTTAAGGGAGCAACCGTTTGATTTTTATGAGGGGGGGGGAGGAAGACTTTTGCCAGCCGGAAATTTTTTTTCAGCCATTTTCAGAGCCGGAATTTTTTTTACGCCGGCCCTTTGGGCCGGATTATTAAGGATTCCGACTTCCGTCGGAATCCTTTCTGTTATTGTATTGTCTTTTCTTTATTCTTATTATTCTTATTATTATTCTTACCCCCAAACGTTCCAGACACTTTACAAAAAAGTACTGCAATATATGATAAAGTGGAAAATACAATGTGAAAGAGCATATCAAGATCTCAATTCAAAATTTTTTTCATGTCCAAAAGTTCACATATGCCCCCGCTAGAGGTCATCAAAGGTCAAATCTTTAAACTCTCATGACTCCTAAAGTAACCGTACGATTTGAACAAAATTAGTTTTATATTGTTCTTTGGAAAATTTGCAAACTTTTATACGCTTACATGCTCAATGAAATATTTACGGTTTTCGCGCTATTACGAGTTGAAAATGAAATTTTAAATTGGCACAGTGCCAATTTCCTCAGTTTTTGAGATTTTGAGTTGAAATTTGGATGGTAGATTACTTATAGGTAGTCATTTAATGTTGACCTTGTTTCAAGGTCAGATTTTGATTCTCAAGGTCACAACAAACTTTTGCCTATAGAACAAAGACGGTTTGACCTTGAGAGTTCAAACTTCATACATATAATTGTTGAGTCAAGCCCTTTCACCTTGACCTTGACCAAAGGTCAAATTCTCCTTCTGAAGGTCACAACAAATTTTTGCCTGTAAAACGAAGACTGTTTGACGTTGAGAGTTCAAACTTTACACAAATATTCCTTGCATCAAGCCCTCTCACTTTGACCTTGACCCGAGGTAATTTGTTCGATTTCAAGGTCAAAACATACTTTGGTTGATAAAATACTGAAGTTTGATCAGTTTAAGATCAATTTTGATGAGAATAACCTCCGACACTTATCTTTTATCTGTGATATTGGTTCAAGGTCAAATAATCATTCTCAAGGTCATAACAAACATTTACTCCTGTAGAATTCACATTTCTGGTCCTATACTATTTATTCTTCACACAAGTAGTCCTTCTTATTTGAACTTAACATAGTCCAAGAAAGATAACTCTTTCATTCTTGTTCTCTTTTTCCTTTTTTTTTCTTAGTAGCATTACATGCTGTTGTCATTTTTTATTTATAGAAATTTTCTCATTGCCAAATCATTGTGCAATTCTGTTTTGAGATAGTAATTCTAAAGGATTTAAAATTGATAAATCATGGAGTCTAAAGCTTTCGTAAACATGGAAGGTATTTATTACCTTTTTTCTTCTATTTTGTTGATAAATAAATAAGAGTCCCAAGTTAGACATAAACTCTTTTGATTTATTTGCTGAAGTGAATAAGGTACTAAAGCAACTATTCTTTTTTCCATCTTCTTTATTCGGATTTTAACACTTCAGTTCCAAGGATTGTCTCATAAAGGAGGAATCCGTCTGTTGCTTGCAACAGTAGCCATCTAGTTATTTTTATTTTTCAAATATTGAAAACTACTCCTTAAGTAATTTAAATCATTCAGCATAAACACGGAGCTAGATAAGGTGTTAAGGAAGAATATATCAAGGCATCTCTTACTAGCATATCACTTCTTCTAAATTTTTGAAATATCTATAATAATTACATTTAATGATACTATAATAATTACCTATAATAATTACACTTAAATGATACTCAATGCACTGCAAGACAGGCTCTTTGGTGCTAACGACTTTTGAATTCGATTAATTGAATAAAGTTTGTTTCATTCTTATTTGTACTTAGTTTATAACACAAAAGATGTTTACCGGGCATGTGGAAAGGTTAGAAGAGGAGGGAACCCCAATTTTATGATCCTGACTTTTTTTTCGCCGGCCCTTTGGGCCGAAAAATTTTCCCCCTAAATTCTCGATCCGGAAATTATTTTGCAAAGTCTTCCTGCCCCCCCCCCCCCCCCCCCATAAAAATCAAATGGTTGCTCCATAAGTCAGATAATGTATTTTATTACTATTCTTGTACACCAGTAACAAACATGTATAATGTACCCTAGTTCTAATTGCAAAGATAATATGTGTGGTTGTCCAGATTTCAATAGGATGTGCTTTATCTAGAACCTACGAAGGCCGTTTGAGTGAATGTTACATTTGCACTCTAATAATTTAGCAGTATTTCTCATATAGCATGATTTCAAGTAACGTAAATCAGTGGTAGAAACTCGATCAACCAATCAAATAACGAGTAATTATCTCCAGATATTTTGACCTGAGAGACATTTTTTGTTCTCTGTCACAATGGCCCTGAATCAAAGTACACAAATCAAATATCATAATTGTGGTAAATTTCTATAATTCAGCGTTATCTTTTGGTTCCATTTGTAGGTTATTTCCACTTTTAACAAAACAGTAAGTCATCAGTAGTCTGTAATAGTAGGACTGGGACAAAAGAGGGACAGACCGGCTGAAGTTCCACTAAACACGGTTTCCGGTCATTTGGCACTCTAAATGAATGGTTATTGAATATTAAACGTCTTCAAATTCAATAGCATCATTTAAGACCAGATTAATTTGCAGCACGGACCAGACATGCACGTTTCAGGTACTTAACCCTCGTCAGTGATCCTTAATCTAGCAATGTTATATGGCCAAAGAGAGTGAAAATTATGATATTCAAAAAATGTACCGAAAGACGTAGCAGATTGGGTGGGATATGATCCTACAGGACCCACGTTTTAGAAATTTCAAGACATTTGTAACAGAAAATTTCGAATGCGTTGAGGAGATAGACGATCAATCGAAGTTAATCGAACTTGGCTGCATGTGCCCTCGGGGACTCCTGGTCCACCAGCAGTGACACTCACCAAGTAGTTCAAATGTTAAACGTCTTCAAATTCAATAGTATCATTTAAGAACAGATGGATTTGCAGCAATGGATCAGGCATGCACGTTTCGGGTTCTAAACCCGTCAGTAATCCTTAATCTAAACAATATAATATGGCGAAAGAGAGTGAAAATTATGATGTCCAAAAATGTACCGAATGACGTAGCAGGATGGGAAGGATATGATGCTACAGGACCCACGTTTTAGAAATTTCAAGACATTTGGTAACAGAAAATTTCGAATTCGTTGAAGAGACAGACGATTAATTGAAGTTGATCCAACTTGGCTACATGTGCCCACGGGGACTCCTCCACCAGCAGTGACAATTTCTTTTGATGGTAGAAATATTTTGTGTTATTTTGGTCAGTACACTCCTTGCTATCCTTGTCGCTGCAGCGTGGCGTATGAGATTCTTGCTCCATTTATTATTAATAAACATGATGAACGGATGACAAAAGCATTCGTCAGAAACTCCAATTATAAATTTTCAAATATTTTTTTTTGCATTCAAATTTTACACACAGTAACAAAATTTATTTTAGAAAATAATGTCATTTGTATAATTAGGTCACCATATGGTGAACATTTTTATCTTGTTATAATTAGTTAAAATAACCTTGCTTATCACACTGACTAGGACGAGAAAGGAACAAACCAGCTAAAATTCCAGTAAACATGGTTTCCGATCATTTCTAATAAATGGTCACCTAAGCGACACGCTATTTGAATGATACAAATATATGCGTTTTAATCTTTGCATACCGTGATCTACTTCTGGGAGCAACGTCTTGCATGTTAGAAATTATGCTCCGTTTTTTTTTAAATAAAAGACGACGAATCCAGGTCACTAGGGTACACAGTTTCTATGAAAATAGCGGATTTGTCAGAAACTCCCATGACAAACTTTCCTAAATACCTTTTGCATTGAAATTTTACGCACAAAAATATGTTTTTCATACTACATTATGTCTTTGAATGATTAAGTCATCATATAATAAATAGACTGTGGTGAGCATTGTTATCTTGTTATAATTAGTTAAAACAACGTTGCACGACAGACCCATGATTTCCTGACATGTAGAGAGCAATATTTTTTTTCTATCTTAATTAAAGTAGCGGATACGTGTTGTTCTTTACATTATTATCCAGTCCTATGTAGGACGTTTTCAACATTGCTTTAGAAGCAGCACTACCTCTAATCACTTCGCCCCTTACTTCATACATTATGAAGTTTCAATTAAAGTTACATTACATAATGCTTCAAAGGGAGACGATCAATGCTGCAGGGAACGCGTCCGCTGCGGAAAAAATCATGATGTCTACGGGTGAAATAAAGTAAAATAAGCTGAGACAATGGGAATTAGTGATGCGGAATAATGGTAGAATATTGGTAATTTGTGTATGTTAAGTGAACAATTGTAAAGTAATAAGGGAGAGTATGGTCAGTGGTTATAGCCCGGAGAGCTGTGACTTGTTACCGTCTACCGTAGTAGGCCTATATACGATCAATGATAATCTAGATACTGGGAGAAAGCTATATAAGCCGATATACAGTCATACTATACAGAGAGATGCTCAGATTTTAAAGGTGCGCAATGTGAAAAAGAAAAAGAGAACAATAACAAAACTTATAGATGTAATATTTGATTCGGATAGATAAAGAAGTAAAAAGGTTTTTTTTTTTATTTGGCGAAACAACGTGATGTACCGAATGGATATAGAGAACACGACCGGGAGTTTGTTAGTATCAGATTTGGAATCATTACAACTTGAATCTACAAGGATTAGTTTTGCTATAAGACAGTTCATCATGCCGTTTATTTGTTTCTGTGGACTTGTAGGGAACACTCTTTCCGTAGTTGTATTTTTACGGCCATCACTCCGCACTCACTCTTGCTCACTACTTTTGGCGGCACGGGCTATTTCTGACAACGGATTTCTATTCACCGTGTTTATAGTATGGCTTGACTTTGTTAATGTTCGCGTCTTTCACACAGAAGGGATCTGTCAGATCGTCTTGTATCTGTCTTACACTTGCGCTTTCCTGTCGGTGTGGTGCGTAGTCCTGGTCACCGCCGAGAACTATATCCGGATGTGCCATCCTCACAATGTGGCCCAGCTTTGTACAACGAAACGAGCTACTTACTCCATCGTCGCTGGCGTCATTCTGTCGCTTCTCGTTTACAACTTTCCATTATGGGGCGCGAAAGTGGCGACATTCAATGGACATACTTACTGTCTGACGAAGATGAAGTACCTACAGCTGGAGATAGCGCTTACGTATATAGACACATTGTTAACACTTATCGTCCCGCTGGTCCTTATTTTGTCTTTCATGTCCATGATCATCTACAGTTCATTAGAAGCCAGAAGGAGGCTGATGAGACTGACCAATCAACGAACGGCTTTACTGTCAGAGACAACAAGACGGACAGACTCACCGCATTCTAAAGTGACAAAGCTATTGTCCACCGTCACCTGTATATTCCTCGTGCTACACACACCAAGTCACGTGATAAGAATCAAAGTAATCGTGGAAAGTTTATTCGGACAAATGGCGGACACAAGTGAAACTGACAGAATTCTACAACAACTCTTTCAAGTTCTATATTACATGAATTTTACAGTAAACATTTTCATCTATTTATCGTGTGGTGACAATTTTAGGAGAGTGTTCTGTCAGACATTTTGTTTTAGGCGAGTGTTCACAGAGTCGGACAGCTTTCAGGAGGTACACGAAAACGAACAGATGCGATCTACTGAAATAGTCATGAAGGAACTGTCAGAGGAAACTCTACCATAAATATTGTTGTCAAGGTTTGTTATGTCATTGTTGTTGAAGAATAAACAGAAAGAAACGTAACAAATTCTGTTTTTTAGTCTCTGTGGTCGATTCTGGTACAATTCTTTAAATTTATTTACTAATGATATTCTAAAATGAAAAAAAGAACCCAAAACAATTGACATTATATGAGGAGAAAGAAGGAGGAGTAAGATAATATCTTTTGATTTATTTCGCAAGGTTGCCCGGTGTGAATTTATCTTTCTTCGAATGGTTGATAATTCCATTAATTTAAACAACTAAGTACTAATCATATTAAGTAGCATATTTCAGATAAAGTGGACAGGCAGTCATCTTAAAGCACGCGGGGAATGAAAGGAAAAATTCTGACGAGGAATATTTGATATATTTAAATTTGCAAGATTGCCTGATATCCATGATGCCTAACAAATAAATAAATTCCACGGTATCTTTCCAAGATTCCCTCCATGTTTCGCACGTAATTTCATTTTTGACTGATTTCCCTGTAAAATTCACTTCACTTATAATGTTCTAATCAGCAAGATTTTGTAAAATAGCACTTAAACAAGGAAACAATTATTTCAAATTATCAATTTTACTAGCATAACAAATTTATTATCAAGATGACCTGATTTTTGAGGTTCATACTAACTTAATAATTAATCGCTTCATCAGTAGATATATTATAAGACAATAAATCATATTACACACGTACATTCCAATATCTGATGTATCACTATCCCTATCAGCAAAATTGGAAGTCACATACATGGCATATTCGACGTATCTGGGAAAATTTAAACAAATTCTTTTCATACTTCAATTTTGTACATGGTTTGGGATGCAATTCGGTTGATAATTTCATCTTTTTGAAAATTTTAGTTTAAATTATAACGCTCGAAAATTGATTTTAATTGGTAAAACAAAAACCTCGCCATTTTTTGGCTAAATTTATCAAAATAACTATAATAATACGTGATTCCATGGTTACAAAACACAAATTTTGAATGTTTCAAAAACTAAAATTATATTGTCTCATTTGACAATTTCTCTCTCTCGTTAAAATGTCAATCTATTACCAAAACATCTGCTCGAGTTTATATAGTCATCTCACGTCACAAAATTACAATAAAAATGCAGAGAATCGTAATATAATGTTATTCACTCCTCAAAAAAATTATTTTGTGAAAATTCATCCAATCATTAATATTAATTTGTTAGGAAAAGAAAATAATCAGCGAATTCTACTATTTTCAAAACCACAGTAAAACTATGTTACAAAATGGTTCCATGGTAACATAACAGACATTTTAAATATTCAAATACAAATTTTCAGAAACATTTCCAGCACATCTGTCTTCTTAATTCATTTTTTTTATAATAAGTGGTGCCATCTACAATGGGCTAACCTTTTATCAACTGTCTTATTATGCACATCTGTTAGTGTGCTGTCTTTTATTCAATGTTATGTGTTTGTGTTGCAAAGTTGTACTTGAAACAAAGATATGATTGCCACCCCTTCTTGTAGTTGTAAGATCAGAACGTGTGCTAAGCTAAAAAAATTGCAGAGTGTTGTTGCCTTTTCATATTCTTAGTTCGGTCACTTCATATTCTTACTGCGGTCACTTCATATTTTTACTGCGGTCATTTCATATTTTTACTGCGGTCACTTCATATTTTTACCGGCTTCGGTTACTTCTTGTCCCTTGACGAAAATTGTATCAATCCGTCCCATGACTTATCGTTTCTTGACTTCTATATCTGAGTAATATTTTATATCGCAATATCAACCAGAGGGCGCTCACCAGTTAGCAGTCTGGTAAGTCACATGACAGCTATTTTATGCCTGAGAAAATTTCACTTTGCGTACAACGAAAAATGAAATACTCAATAGTTTTAAATATGCTTTTATCAATAGGACATGAAGAAAATGAAACACAAAGGTGATTAATTTTGGATTTTTTTTTTTTACTTTTTGAAAAGTCAATCTGTTTGCACAGTAGATGATATGCAAGCTAAAGTTAATGATGTATCGACACATACTTTATGTTCGACAATTGAAGGATTTTATACAAATCGTGAGTGAACTTTAAACACAAGACCCACATAAGAATTGAAAAATTACCATCAATTGACAAGAGAAACCAGGAAAACTGCAAATAAAAACCAATGTAATATGGATAAAAGCAATATGTAATACCTACTTGAGATGAGATCAGGTGCCGAGGAGAGTAGAAATTGCCTGCTTGCCATCAACACCCACCATGTATGCCGTAGAGAAAAGGTAAAATAAATGGCTTAATTAGCAAACTCGGTATTTTGGATGGTTCTTACCTAAATTTTTTCCCTATTTTTTTCAAAATGGCTGACAAAGAAGATGTTTTGTGCTTTATACATTTGTTTTAGATCGTCAAAATAATTCTGAACAAACTCAGTTGCCCACAAATATTTATCTAACGAGATCTTATATGAAGCGGAATTAATCATCAACCTCTAGTTCACAATGAAATGACCTTATATGAGACATAACAGACATTGTGCTGTAGTAATATTGGTAATACCATCCAGTAAAAAGTGTCATTTGTAATTAGGCCTACAAGTAACGTCGTAGAACAATGAAACCTGATAGGTTATTTTTCTATCTCCATCTAAACAATTACGAAGAATGGGCGACCTAAATACATTGAGCTCTGCTATGTGGGCCTACACAAAGTTCCTAATGACAATCATGTTCGAAAAAATACGCAAATTTTTCTTAATCAAACAAAATATCATTCTCATATACAATATTTCAAACAATATGTACATTCTTGTGACTAGGAGACCTTTTCTTTATTACTTGGTGGTATATATCTTGTGTATTGTTCTTTACTAAGAAAAAAAACCAACCAAAATCAAGACTGCTTCATGTAACTTAACGATCTGAAAAAATATCAACTTTTTAGGTTTTTGTAATGATATAAGGTGTCATATCTTGAATAAAGCCAGGACGTTATTAATAACAGGAAATAATATGAGATAATATATGGCACAGATGGCGTGAATTTCATAGCATTTTACATTTGAGGCGTTGAAAGGGAGACAAGTCTATCATAAAATCAGATCCCATGTTCCTATGCGATAATGAAGGTGATGTTGAAGCCATTTTATGATAGGTTATATCAGATTTAAGGAGAGAATTGCTCCATTATAATTTTATTTTTTGCAAAAACTTTTTTTGATGGAAAGAAAGGAGGGGATCTCCAACAACATTCGGCAGCAGCTCCCATATCAATACCCCAAACCACCAACTGTAAAAACACAGAAAAGACATCCACAGAAAGTGACGCAAAAGGAACACCAACTCACAGCATAGAAACATAAAACACAAAATATCACACATAAACCAACGAGACCAATGGGCAACCACGGTCATCTACCATGCAAGTAGCAGATGGTTTGGTTATACGGATTACGTGCTCACAACCCTCCCACTTTTCCGATAACCCAGAGGTCTCGAAGAACGCACAACTGTGGTGTGGAAAATATTTTATGCAACACGAATTTTATTTTATTATAGCCATCAGAACCAGATATCATAGCTTTCTGAGAATGTACCCTTTGTACTATGAAAATCAAGCTGACTTTCTTTGATGAGAAGTCATCTTCAATTTCCGTTCCAGCAGATAAGTATTTTTAAACAGAAACATACATTCTATAATTTATGAGACCCTTGAGATGTCTCTTTGTTTTGGATACATAATTGACGGATACTTCTTCTTTGTTTATATACATAATTCTATCATGTGTTTAAAAGTGATAAAATAATGCTGGTTAAAGCAAAGGAATCTCTATTATCATAACATGTTCATGTACATTTCAGAACAAGCATTTACAACTAGAAGGAAAAAAGGGGATTTTATCTAAAATAAAAAAGCTAGATTTGGATACTTCGTTATGCTATATGTGACATTTCTAATATTGAGAATTACGTAGCCAGACTATTTCTCAAAGTTCAAAAACATTTTCATTTCTCAAAGCGAAATTGTTGCTTGTTTGATAATGTATAACAAACAGATGCATGAAATTGTTCATGTGATTTTCGTGTTTAGCAAATCATAACTCATGTATTCAATGTTCAGCCTCAGATAAGTTTAATGTTACGTAATTTTTATGTTATTTTCTTCAAGCGTTTTCATCAAGCTACTCTAGACACGAGATATATCGTTCTCTCAAAATGGAAAAATCAAGTAAATATGCTCTCTACTTGGCTAATTTATAAATGACAACGAAAATTTTATATCCAATTTAACGAATTATAAATGATAGAAAGCTCTGGCAGTTATGTTTGACCCAAAAATCAATCACCAACGTAGAAATATATTGGCACTAGAAATGAAAGGGAATATTACAAAAATTCCCTTTGTTTCGTGTATTTGTTATATCAGCAGTCAATAAAGAATGCCATGCTTTTGTTCTATGTTTCCTTTCAATAATTTTCCAGGTTCATTGGTGTAGGAATAAATTGTAGAGAATCTGCGTCACGAATCATGTAAAACAGCGAAAAGTACACAAAAGTGAGATATAACAATTCCAAATTTCATACTCTAGTAAACTGGATTGGTTAACATATCATCCTTGTAATTACAGAACTTTATATATTATTTAGTTTCAGTGGATTTTTTATTTTTCAAAGTAAGTGAAACGTAATGTTGTGGAAATGGAATAAGATCAACGCGTAATTTAGTTATAAGGTGATCACCCACACTACACCATGAAGCTTTGTCCCAAGGACCCCCTCACGTCAACATCTGGCCAACATGAGTATGAAACATTTTGCTTTTGTTAATATATTCTTTATTGTGGAAATATTTTCTATGCCTCTTACTCTTTTTCAGTACTGTGGGTTCCAATGTTCACTGTGTTTCTATCTTCTAATTGCCATTCCCACAACAAATATTTATGTTTGACTTTAGAGTAATTTGGATTGAACCTTTGAATTACAATGAACTTCTTATTTCTTAATTTGATTGATTCCAGGAAGTGCCACCTACAATGAATATTGGTATTATTCTTACTTTAAATTCTGATATGTCGAGGCCAATGTTTGATATGTGACCCCCTCCCTTGTTTTTAAATAATACAGCGAGATAAGTTCAGATAAGCTTAAAGCTTCATTTTCAATCAAACTCTAATAAGATAACATGAATCATGGTGTTGAATGCAAACAGGAGACGAAGACTCTCCACAGGCACCTGGTCTCACTTCGGAATATTGTTCATTTCGGGGTTCGCAACTTTCCCTATTGTAATCCTACTGATTTTGCCTTACCTTCTCGACTTTGAGACTGAATAACTTCTTCGATGGTTATGCTACCCACCTTTGATCCTTCTTATTTCGTTAATTATGTCACCATAAAATGCAGGTTGTGAAATACCCTTGGTAATATATTTATATGTTAAGTAGAGGAAGCACAAAAGGGGTGAAAGCAACCACGTTCACTATTCAGACAATGTCGGATCCATTCAATAAAGGGCGAATGCACGTCGCTAGGAAATAAAAGATATAGATAAAAAAGGTACAAGCGGCTACGACACTAAACGTGTTTAAACCCAGCGGAAGGGACATTACATCCATTGAGCCCTCTGGATACACGAATATGTACTCGTATCCAGACGGAACAAGGGACAGTACGTCCTTCATTCCGTCCGGACACAAGCTTGAGAGTGTGTATATTTATTTTTATGTACTTGTGTCCGGACAGAATGAGGGACGTACTGTCCCTTGTTCCGTCTGGATACAAGTACATATCCGTGTATCCAGACGGCTTAAGGGATGTACTGTCCCTTCTGCTGGGTTTAAACAAATTTATTGTCGTATCCGCTTATACCTTTTTTTGTGCTATTGATATTTTTAGTAGCATTTATACATAGTTTGTGTAAAAGGGATCAATTTATATACCCCCCTATAGATAGTTGTCTATTTTTCATGAGATCTATCTTTTGTAATAAACAAGATGTCAAATTAAATAATTCCATTTTATCCTTGGTTATACAGTATTTGCTTTACCTTGAAACATTTGTGCATCTAATTACTGGTATACATGTATGTATGCTCAAAATGATTAGATATGTAACTTTATACATATTTCGAAATGTGAACCCATACAAGCAACAGAGTATATAACTATGGGTATTTCACAACCTGCATTTTATGGTGACATCATTAACAAAATAAGAAGGATCAAAGGTGGGTAGAATAACCATCGAAATTGTGTTAGAATTTTCAAACGCCTTTTATACCGTGGATATGATCCTTCTGTCACCAGACGGACACTTGGTTTGGTACTAGATAAATCTACAGCCTTGTACCAACGCATTCTTAGATGCACTCTGACTGACTGTGACGACAGGACTGTCCAAACCTCTTTAGAAAAGAGAGGACCCCGACCATCTGTCCTCTCTGAATCTCAGTCGGTTTCCTCGGGTGATAACAGGCATGAATTCGCAACAGCCGGCAGAGTACGGACTCTATTCCGTAAGCCTTCTGTTTTAATATCCATTTACATACCCATCTGTGTGTTTATTGTATCCTTGCGTCATGTTGTCTGTTTGTATGGTCATCTTACAGTGAGGAGGTTAATTTACAGCTGTACGTTCTTCGAGACCTCTTGGTAATCGGAAAAGTAGGAGAGTTGTGCGCACGTAATCCGGGTAACCACACCGTCTGCAACTACCTTAGTCGGCACCGATTGCCCATTGGTCTCGTTGGTTTATGTGTAGTCATTTGTGTTTGATGTTTCTATGTAATCCTGATAAGTGGGAGGGTGTGCGCACGTAATCCGGATAACCACACTATTTGCTTATAGCAGATGGCCGTCCAAAGTCGTGACCGGGTACACATTGGTCTCCTTCCTTTTATCTGTTGTCATTAATGTTTGATGTTTTGTACGTCTGTTTCGATTGTTTTGTATGATGTTATTATGATTTCAGTCGTGTATTTTTGTGGTTTGTAGTTTTGTCTGATGTCATTTACGTATCACTTTCTTGTGGGTTTGTTTCGCTGAGTGGATGCAGGATGGTCATGCTGAAGATAATCCCCTTAACTTTGTGTTCCTTGTATCATTTCTCTTTCTGTGCATGTCTAATTTGTGTTTTTGTAATGGGTATTTTAGGGTTTTGCTTTGGATGCTGCAACCTATATTGCTGTTGGAGATTCCGCTCCTTTCTTTTCTTATAAAAGTATGTATAAACCACTCTACTATGCCTGTTCTGTGATTAAGCAAGTACATGTATGATATTTTCAAAAGTAAAAATAATATCTATGGAGCTTTTGACTGACTTACAATAAGAACAAGATATCATTAAGAACATAAGTAAATACATTATTTATTTAATACACCTTTCTATACCGATGGTCGCTGTAATGACCGTGTCATCCCGATTTGACCTTTTGACCACTCGGGCATGGAACCTGTAGTTCTTACGTTCTTTCATGTGCATGTGTCCGAAAGCTTGTTTTGATACAATTAGTTTGTCATAGGAAGAAACAGAAGTATTTACGTCCCATTAGCTTCTCTATTATCATGATTCAAACAATCAATATGCTTTGACACTTAGAGAAATATATGGATTAACAAAATTATCAGTTCTTCGTGTTTGATGAAGATCAGATTATGTACAAAGGAAAGGAAAAGTAAGAATATAATAATGGTCAGTCATTCTAAGAAGATTTATGAAGTAAAACAAAATATTTCTGCAGAATCCTTATTCATGTGTTGTTCCTGTTCCATGGCCGTCCAAAGTCGGCGCCGGGTGCACATTGGTCTCCTTCCTTTTATGTGTTGTCATCAATGTTTAAAGTTTCTGTACGTCTGTTACGATTGTTTTGTATGATATTCTAGTAAATGACAAATAAGGATAATGACCATATCCCTGTATACAGCACAAAATCGATAATTCAGAAAATCAGAAACCGAGGCATACGAAATCAGGATAAAACAGAAACCAAAGCAAACAAACAAAAACCTCCACGACATGAAAAGAAGCGGACTCCCGATATGAGAGTGAGACCAGGTGCCCAGGAAGAGTAAGCATCTCCTGCTTGCATGCAACACCCGCTACTTCAATTCGGTAGAACTGTCACATCCGGTAACTTCCATTTCGGAAGACATAGAGTACAATCTTTGGTTGGATGGTTGTGTGAATATTGTTGTGTCTTTTTGCGATTTGGAGTTTGTATGATGTCATTTATGTGTCACTTTCTTGTGGGTTTGTTTCGCTGGATGAATGCAGGGTGGTCATGCTGGAGATCATTCCCTTTTCCTGTATGTTCATTTAGAATTTACTTCTAACCAATTCGTTGTTTGGCAAACGAATTGAAAGCTTTTTGAAAGCTTAGCTTTCAAAATTTCGTCAGCGATTGCTTTCAAATTTTTGAATACCCAAGAGATGACGAAATTTCGTCAGCGATTTTTCGTTAACTAATTTTCGTCAGCGATTTCCTAGCTTTCAAAATTTTCGTCAGCGATTTTTCGAAAGCTTTGTAGAGCTTTAAAAATTTCGTCATCTCAGTAGCTTTCAAAAAATCGCTGACGAATAGTTAACGAAACTTTCGAATTTAGCTTTCAAAATTTCGTCATCTCGGCATTTAACTTTCCTCTGGTCGGGGCTGTATGTTTTTTATTTGCCGTTAAATCGCATTGTGCTAATTTGCAAAGATAAACATATTCATATTATATCACATGAAGCATGCAAGTACAAGTAAGTAGGACCAAAAAGGAAGCCCATCCCAATTTCTGTATTAGTGTTACCTAACACAAGGAGGAGTTTCGCTCATTGCCTACGATTTATCAACCTAGAACAAAAAATTACCAAACAATGATTGTAAAACAAAAGAGGGGATCTCCAACAACACCAGGTTGTAGCACCCACTGCAAAACAACAAAACCCCAAATGCAAAAACATGGAATAAATAAGCACAGAAAGAGACGCAAAGTGACAAGGAATGTCAACGCACAACACAGGAACATCAAACACAAAGGACTACACATAAACCAACGAGACCAATGGGCAACCAGTGCCGACTTAGGACGGCCATCTGCCACCAAAATAGCAGAAGATGTGGTTATCCTGGATTACGTGCGCACAACCCTCCCACTTTTCTGATTTCCCAGAGGTCTCGAAGAACGTACAATTGTGATGTAAAACAACTTCCTCACTGTCAGATGACCGTAAGTAAGGCCACCCTGAATAAATTCAATGAAGAAATTAGATGTACACTACAACTGTAAACCTGCCAAAAATTTCTTGTGGAATCTGAAAATACAAAATAGAAGCACAACGAACACTAAAATAATACAAGGATCAAATAAACATTCTATTGATTCAAATATTTTTAAATTCAATACAAAATTACTAATCAGAAGGGAGTTAGATCTAAAGCAGTTTACGTGTGTGCGGCGCCGCAAAATAAAAAAAAAACAGCACTACCTTCAAGGAATTTCCATTTCACAAAAAAAAACCTTCTACGAAGATTCAAATAATACAACCAACTCAAACAATCTGCAAAGAAGCAAGTGTGAACCCTCGATGGGGTTATGATCAGGGACTCGGGAAGATTAAGCATCTCCTGTTTGCTAGAAATACCCGTCTCTTAGGCCTTGCAGCAAAAAGTCATATCCGGTAAAGTTTTGGATGGTTCACCTAAAATATTGTCCAGCATTTATGTTAAATATCTTCGATGACTTGGTTCCATTTTTGAATGAGCCTCTAGGCCTGCATTATATTCGTACCAAATTATACTCTGTTCCTTTACGGAAGTTACACGAAATCTACGATTATACGAAGGACCTCGCATATACCGATACACGTTCCCCAGAATACAGACTACAAGGAGTCATCTTGGACATTTCTACTTTTCGTTTATTTCAAGCAGTTAGATCAGATAAATCAGAGGAGAAAACAAACCCCCCTTTCATTAAAGTAAGATTTGCAAACAAAGGTATTGATAACTTGAATCTTGGTCAAATTTTGAATCACAAAACTGTCACAGAAAAAATCCCACCATATTTCAAAAGAAAAGAAACTCCTTGTATTTCCTATAGCTACACACCAACAGTTGCATCTAAAATTTACAATTACAAACGATTCCTGCAGTGTATTGATTTAAGTAATCCCTCACTACATCAACTTCCCTGCGAATGTTCTTCATCGGATTTCAACTACTCTCCTTGTGGACACGTTATTACTGGTGACCTTAGTATAGTCAAGAACGACAAGTTGAGAGAATTGTTAAAAAAGGGTCCCAAATACAGAGAAAGTATGTCCTTTACATGGAACCAAAATGTCAAAATTATCATGGACTCTTGAGGAATATGCAAGACGATGGGCAAAGAAAGAGGATGTACAGCTCGACACCCTTTCCGAATGGATAAAATCAATCAGAGGGTTACTTTTATCTAGAATTAACCGATTAAAATCAACTGTGAACACCAGATTCGTGTCTATATTTAAAGACCCTGATGTTATCACAGAACTTACCTACCTCCAAGAACATTATGTCATCACACCAGCGGACAAAGCCTCAAATAATTACACATTTACTTGCAAAAAGTACTATTTCGACAGTCTAGTTAAAGAGTTGGGTTTAAATTCGACACCTGGAAATCCCACTTACACCCCAGCAAACCTTTCTGCCTCTGAAATAATAGATAACCACAAATCAGCTCTTGCTTCCTTTGGCTTCGACACTACCAATTTAGATTTAGATTTACCATACTTATACTACATACCTAAAATGCATAAGAATCCGTACAAACAACGTTTCATCGCTGGTTCCTCAAAATGTTCTACCAAATCTGTATCGATCTTACTCACCAAAGTTTTATCTGAAATCAAATCTGGGCTACAAAAATATTGTTCGACAGTATATTCTCGCAGTGGTATCAACCAGATGTGGATTTTAAAGAATTCGAAGGAACTTTTAGAGCATCTGAAATCCATTCATTTTAGTAGAGTCCATTCGATCAAAGCCTTTGATTTTTCGACACTTTACACTACAATTCCACATTCTAAATTGAAAGAAAGACTCGCAAAAATTATAAGTAATGCGTTTACAAGTAAGAACGGTAATCGCAAATACAAATTTATTGTTATTAACTATGACAAAACCTACTTTGTAAAAGAAAAGTCAGATTCTGAAAATAAGTACACTGAAACAGACATTATTCAGATGTTAAACTTTCTGATCGACAACATTTTTGTGGTGTTTGGAGGAAAGGTCTTCCAGCAAATTGTCGGAATTCCAATGGGGACCAATTGTGCCCCACTCCTTGCCGACATTTTCCTTTACTCGTACGAAGCTGAATTCATTCAATCTTTGGTCTCTGAAGGGAAAAGATACTTAGCTTCTGACTTCAACTTCACTTACAGATACATAGACGATGTGTTGTCCATCAATAATCCAAAATTCGCGGATTACCTGAGCAGTATCTATCCTTCGGAGCTTGAAGTCAAAGAAACTACAGAGACAAATAATTCAGCATCCTATTTGGACATAGTGTTGTCCTACGACACTGATGGTCACATGAACACCTCACTCTATGACAAACGTGACGACTTCAATTTCAGCATTACGAACTTTCCTTTTCTGAGTAGCAACATCCCTCCATCGCCTGCTTATGGCGTGTTCATATCTCAGTTGATACGCTATGCCAGAGCAAGTACCAAATATACGGATTTTGTTCTGAGAGCTAGGCGTCTTTCAGATAAGCTTCTCAATCAGGGATATGTTTGTGACCGACTAACATCGTCACTGAGGAAGTTCTACGGTCGATATGGGGAACTCGTCATACACTATGATGTCCCACTATCCAGAATGGTGGATGATATTCTGTCATATACCATTTGAACCATCCAACCAAAGATTGTACTCTATATCTTCCAAAATGGAAGTAACCGGATGTGACAGTTCTACCGAATTGAAGCGACGGGTGTTGCATGCAAGCAGGAGATGCTTACTCTTTCTGGGCACCTGGTCTCACTCTCATATCGGGAGTTCGCTTCTTTTCATATGGTGGAGGTTTTTGTTTTTGTTTGCTTTGGTTCCTGTTTTATCCTGATTTTGTATGCCTTTGGTTTCTGATTTTCTGAATTATCGATTTTGTACTGTAGACAGGGATATGGTCATTATCCATATTTGTCATTTGTACCATCCAAACAATTTTTGCAGTGACAAAGTAAGTCACTCACAAGTATACCCTTGGTTCAGTAGTTTTTCTGTTTGTCTGCTTGCCCTCCGAAACGAAATCGTTGTAGTTTGAGGTTGCTCTGGTATAGCGTATCAATTACGACGATGTATACACCATAGACAATGGACGAAGGAATGTAACAACTAAAGATGGGCAAAGTTGTAATTTTGAAGTTGAAGTCGTCACGTTTGTAATATATTGAAGTATTCAGGCGACCATTTTGTCAAAAGATTAAATAAGATCTAAATATGAAGCAGAGTTAAATAGATTGTACTAAGGTCAGAAGAAGTTTGATTATCAATTGAGACCTCGTTATCGATATATCTGTATAAAGAATTGAATTTGAGTGCTACTGTCCTGTTCATTAATTCCAGAGCAAGCTGTTTGGGCGATTTATTCTGTCGTCTGAAGAATTTTGCTATAAATTATTGTTTCTGAGAATTGACCTCCTTTAGTCGTAACTGGAAATAAAAAGAAAGGAGGGGATCTCCAACAACACTAGGTTGCAGCACCCACAGCAAAATCCCAAAACACCCATGCAAAAAACACAGAACAGATACCCACAGAAAGAGACGCAAAAGGGACAAGGAACACCAACTCACAACATAGAAACATAAAAGACTACACATAAACCAACGAGACCAATGGGCAACCGGTGCCGATTTAGGACGGCCATCTGCCAAGTAAATAGCAGACGGTGTGGTTATCCTGGATTACGTGCGCACAACCCTCTCACTTCTCAAGTTACCTAGAGGTCTCGAAGAACGTACAAATGTGGTGTAAAACAACCTCCTCACTGTAAGATGACGTCACACAAACAAGACCGCGAAACGCAGAGGCCCCAGAGACACAGATGAATATGTAAATGGATATAAAAAGAGGGCATGCGTAATACAGTCCGTGCTCTGCCGGCTGTAGCGAGCTCATGTATGTAATCACCCGAGGAGTCCGACTGACATTAAGAGAGGACAGGTGGTCGGGGCCCTGTCTTCTCTAAAGAGGTTTGGACAGGGCCCGTCATGGAGTCCCGTCGTCACAGTCAGTCAGAGTGCAAGTCTTAAGAACTTCAACTTACCCTATCAGCTGCCTTCAACCCGCAAAATGAAAAAAATAAAATGTCTACGGGAAATTCCCATGTTAATTTCAAGCCGCCGCCATTTTGTTCTCCGTGTCAACAATGGTAAACAGTGACGTCAAAGCTCCCGACGTCACGCATTTTCAGCGATTTTACTATAGAAAATCCCCGTAGACTTTTTATTTTCCGTCCTATTTCTAACTTAGCTGACGCACAGCCAAAAGAATGGTATTTTCTGTTATGACTAAAGGATTACTATAAAATTGATGCCTTTTTGGAAGGTGACATTATCATATTTTAGAGAAAACCGGGAAAACAGGGTGCTCTGGAATTAGTGAACAGGACAGTAGGTGTTTCTTACTTTGAGAATGCAAAGACTGAACAAATGTTTCATATGAGTATGAAAATATCTACAAAAAGTGGAGCACAATTGGTTCCCTTGTGGAATTACCACTATTTAAAAAGAATCCTTTTCAAAAACCTTACTCAAAAGTTGAAGTATAGTGGTATAAATAATGATAGTACATATAAATTCATTCGGTAACGCCATTTTACAGTTTATACCGATGGCTGACTGTGTGAACGGGATTCTGTCCATCACTTATTTTATCATAGACAACATACCTGTTACCATGTTAAACGTCTTCAAATTCAATAGCATCCTTTAAGAACAGATAGATTTGTAGCATGGACCAGACATGCACGTTTCGGGTACTGCATTATATTGATGACATCATGATGGTATCCCCGATAATGATAGCGATTGATTTTCTTTTTACAGTTTCTCTTAGAGCTAAATTCACTTTCATCCCTCTTTCAATCTTCCCTTTTGTAGGAAGCAATATTGTTGATGTTTGGTACGCTATGTGCACGAAGAGAATTGGTTTTTAAAATCTGTTTTATTCTTTGATTTGATCTTGAAATTTAGAATTTCGTGAAGTGTTAAAACGAGACAAATTCTCGCTGATTGTACAGTGCTGATGACGTATTGAAACCCTGACCATATCATTTTAGCAATTGTCCTTCCATAGGGACGAATGCACTGGTGACAAGATCCCCATATATCGTCTCAGGAAGAAATGATAATCATATTTATCTGTTGAGTCGTCAATGTAGATTGTGGTAATGCCTTTTTTACATTCATGGACAGCGGACGTAAAGCGTGGCTGTGTAATAACACTTTATAACTGTCTGGATTAACGTCAATCAAAGCCCCCCATGCCATATTATAAAAACCAAACTTCACGGGTAAGTCAAATAAACCTGCTGAAAATTGTAATTACAAAGCTGAAATGTTTATTTGTTTAATTTCCCCGGTATAAGATAATACGACCTTGGACACGTAAGATTCCCAGAAATCCATTCGGAGCACGGAGCAATCAAACATGGCCACGATATTCTATTAGCAAACATCACGCAATAAAATAAGTGAATATCACTGTAGGTCTGATAGATCATCCTCCGTACTGCCTCCCCGAAGATAAGTTTTAATGATTGATATTTTGGAGTTATTGAATCTTTTAAATGTCGATAAGCTCCGCAACATTAAAAAGCTGTAAAAGATAAAAGTAAGGTTGATTTACTCAGTAATATTCATATAGATTACGGAATACTAATCCTATTAACACTCTGCAAATGTCAGGTATTATATACCCTCTCTCCCATTTTCGTCCTATACGATATTTAACATATGGGAAAAATAGATATGAATTACAGACATAGCAAACACAATCACAGTAGCGTATCACGTGATATGCAAATACTCTCCCTTCGATTGAATATGGTTAATACAGTCTAAATCTATCATATGAGCATCACTATCATCTATATGCTTGTAATCTTTTCTGGTCAAGAATAGAGGTATATTCAGAGAACATTTCTACAGATATTTTTAATTTTGTTTACATGTTATGATATGGTGCACGTAAGTAAACAAAATTTTCTGTTGAAGTGTTCTATGAATATAATTCTATTCTAGACCAGAATAGATTACCATCATATAAATGATAATGATACTCGTATGATAGACCTAAAATTAATTCATTTAAAGTTGATTTAGACAGTATTTACCTTGTTTAATCGGAGGGAATTCCCGGGCTAGAGATTATTTGCCTGTCACGTGATATGCTACCGTGACAATGTGACACACGAATGACAACTCATAAAGAAAGAGGACCAACTTACACTCGGAGTCGACACTGGACGACCATTTTTGCTGTTTAATATAAATAGCAAATGTAGTGGTTAGTAAAAAAAAAACAATTAACCAAACTATTTGGGTGTTTTCTTAGAGTTTTCTATAAATATCTGTAGTTCGTAAGAATATTCTAAAAGGCCATGAAGAATGTAAGATTGCGGAGTTATAAGAAGTCATTTATAAGACTTGAAAAATCACTTTGGATGAAGCATCACTGATGGGGATTTAATATCCGAAACACGTGTCTGGTGCTATATGATTTGGTTTAAAATTTTCTTCAGGAAGGTATAGAGTTTGAACACTTCCGTATTATTAAAGTTAAGACGAAGTGAACACGTTGTCGGTTTTGCTAAAAAGATTGACCCTCCCACCTATCCCTTAAGGGAACCGCATATTATACTTTAAGAATATGATTCTGCTGCTGGTTTTAATTTTCATTGCAATTTTAGCCTTTAACTTAGGATTCAAGACGTCACAGCTGTAAGAATTGACAGGATGTCAAGGCATGCAATGACTCAGTATACAGGCGTTTTGGGCTCACCAGTGACGTTAAACAGAGGAAACCCCAGTCATTTTCTATTTACCTTTTTTGATGGATGTTGAACGTCTTTTCTTCGTTCTCAATTTTTCACATTCACAGTTCATTTTCTGTAATTTGAGGATGCCCAACGGGCTACTTTAGCTACGTATCTTACAGCCGCGGCCAGGTATAGCCCAAACATTATAATGATAAATTTTAAGACTTAATTTCATTGTTTTTATCCTTATTTTATGAACCAAGGAGGTGCAACTAACATCATAATGTTGTGTAACAGTCTGGTCAATCACAAAGTACACTGCGTGTGTTTTCACGAGTGATGCCAGGTTCAATCAGTGATAGAGATCAAGGCGTCATATAATTTTGTTTACTGGATGGCACTGCGTAGCATAGCGTTTATGGCTTGAATTATCAAGGCTCCTAGTTACGTTCAAATGGTAAAGGTCTTGTCTATGATAAAGAATGATGATCGACATCTTCAATCCAATCAACACGAGACCGAGAAAAAAATAATGAAAACTGACAGTTATCATGTCAACTAAAATATAAACCACGATTTGGTGTCTAGGTAAGGGTAAGTATCTCCTGCTGGACAGACATACCTAAAACTTAAGTACCATTGGTGAATTCTAAATTAGGACAAGGTATTTGTGCAATCGAAATATGACAAAGATCATTCTAACCTTCGAACCATAATAAAATCTGCCAATCCCTTGTCTAAATCTGAAGTAGATTTGACCGTCAGACTATCCATTACTGAATGCAAATATTTCGAGACTTCTCTCCTACCTATTTTCTGCTGCAGTGCTTCCTACAGCAGAGTACAATGTTTTACGACGCTATTTACTCTCCAATCTCATCCTGGCAGAATAAAGCACGCTCTTTATCTTGTACTTCCTGTCATTTGCACAAAAAATAAGATGAATGTAGGGTCACTTTACATCTAGGTTATACATTCTAAGGGTTGTTTAAACTATGTCAGCCGGTTGACTTGGAATCCGTTGCATTTCTTAACCAGAATAAACTTATTTGCTCAGGAGATCGAACATGATCGGATACCGAATCTGTACATTTTAGGAAAATGACTCGTTCAGAGTTAGAAGATAATTAAGAACACATTCAATCATGAATCATAAAAAGCACATAAGAAAATGAGACACATGGTCAAATGTTATATTTGGTGGGCTTTAAAATCTCTAGAACAGAATTTTAATCAGTGAATGAAAGTCAAACACAAAACTCGAAATCAGATCCAAAAATCATAAGACTTACAAATTTAATAAATACATACATTTAAAACAGAAGTTTCTCTCAAAAAAGTAGAAAAAAGATGAAAGTGGAGAAAAGAGGGAGAAGAAGAAGAAGAAGAAACATAAGTCCATTCACACTTCATGCATACAGTCTGGCTGGCTTTAATTATTATCAGTGGTGAACGGAGGAAGAACATTTAACTAAAACAAAAATTACAAAATAAGTTACAAAATAAAGACGTTCCATCTGGATGTAAATTCATTCATTTCTTGTCTTTTTGAGTATACTTGTTTCCTATTTTTTTGGTAAGATAAGAGAGGAATCCTGTAAATAATGGTTGAGATTTATTAATTCGCTGCTGATATATATATTTTTTCTAATTATCTCGGATACTTTATATTTACCAAATAACACATCTGTACAATTAAATCTGAAATTCATTTAGCTTTTTCCATTATCAGTTGTCCAAATTGGTCCAAAAAAGGTTTTACAATGTTATAGTCCCAGAATAAGTGAATGATGCTTTCCCTTCCATAATTACAAAATGTACAGAGTTCTGAGTCTATGTATCCAATCTTGAAATGGTATGAGTTTGTTGCTAAATTCTGAAAACCAATCTATATTACATGTAGACAGTAAAGTTTTGAGTCCCTAGTTATCGAAAATGGATTTTTATCATGTCTCTGACACCATTTATAATCAATATTTAGATTTAAAGTATTTACCCATTTTGATTCATGTTTTGGTTTCAGTTTGTTCTCTGAACTAAGAAGTTTGCATATACGCTGACTTCCTTTATCATCGGACAAAATTATTCTTAGATATTCCGGAATTATCGGTCTTCTAATCTGTTTTAACTCCTTTTGTCCAATGATATGTTTAATTTGTTGTAGAATCCCATTGTAATATGTAATGACAATTTTAAATCATATTTTCATTCTGTATATTTATTTTCTTCGGGTGTTCGCTTCTTTTCATGTGGTTGAGGTTTTTGTTTGTTTGCTTTGGTTCCTGTTTTATCCTAAGGAGCTGATAAGATAAGGGCCGTTTTTAGCCCTAAATCTCATGCCGTATTTCTTCTGCATGACGATACATATGCAGACAAAAGATAATCATAATTGAAACATAATGTATTTGAAGACTTTTTGTATGTTTTACTTTTCGATGAAATACTCCGAAGATCCTTTAATGAAGGTCAAAAGAGGTAGGGGGTACTTGGGTAATAAAACTGATAATATAGACCAAAAACGTAGAAATTGAGGAATATTTTGCCTAAAATGGATAAATATTAACTTAAAGATATCAAATGTATCTACATTGTAAATCAGAAATACATTTCGAAAGTTCTATCTCCTGTAATCGGTAAAGAATGAAATCCGGAACTCAAAATACGGTCTTATTTTGTATGTAATGGCTACAATAGAAGCTTTTTAGCGCGAAATACACATTAGCGGAGAAATCTACATCGCTCCTGCTTATTTCGTTTCTAATTGTTGTACATTTCATTCGATCGTATTTAGAACATATTTTTTGATGGATTAAGGAGGAAAAATAGTCAAATTTTCCATATTTAATTATCTTAAAGATCGATCCTTTAACAAATGCACCCCCTTCCTTTTTTGGTTTTTCGTTTCTGGGGTAGTGTTCCCCCCGGAGATACAGAACCCCACTTCTCCAGAATTTTTGTATCATGGAAATACACCTCCAGTATAAGTGGCTTTCTGTATCTCCGGGGGGAACAATGTTAAAAAAAAAATTCCGTTTTCTATTGATTTCTATGGGAAAAGGACAAGTTTTGACCCAAATATTACCAATGTTATGCATAATAGATCTAACATATCTTTAAGTTTTGATTGGATACCGTATATGTATTAATTTAACGAACAATTTTTTTTAAAATATCCATTTTCAAAATTCCACTTTTTAGGGCAGATTTTACGTCTTATCTCATCAGGTCCTTATGTATGCCTACGGTTTATGCTTTTCGGAATTATCGATTTTGTACTGTGTATGGAGATATGAGTTACAGAATATCCTGACGAAAATCTCAACAGCACGCAAAATAAAGCACCAAATTAAGCATCGACGGACCCCTAGCAAGCTAGAGGTGTGATCAGGCGCCCGGGAGACTGATACTAAAGTGCTATGGCGACCATGTCAAGGAAAGACATTCAAAACACTTACTGTCAAATCCCTCGCGGGAACTTTTTTACGAGCTGCACACTGCAAAGGGCATAAGAGTTAAAGAAGATCCTGACGAAAATCTCAACAGCACTCACAATAAAGCATCAAATTGAGCATCGAAGGATCCCTAGCAAGCTAGATGTGGGATCAGGCGTCCGGGAGTAGTAAGCATCCCCTGTTTGGTCATTATCAATATTTGTCATTACAATACTTTATTAAACCACAACGGGGTGAGTAACAATTCCTCCCGTACAATTTATTTGAATTCAATAAGTGTGTTTAAGACATCTCTCCAAAAAGAATTGAAATATTTCATATTATCAATGATAAATGAAATACCATAGAAATAATAATTTTGAAAAAAGGATGGAACTGATGATTTTTAAAAAAAATATAACCCATGGTGAGTCTGACTGCTCTAATCTTCTTATGCATGTCAATTAAAGTCACTCATAAAATTAATTAAATTTACCATCTTAGATCCTTGCAATCTTTCTAATCCCTAGTTATGTGTATTCTTCCAACCCTATCTACTTTTGAATTCCATATATAATGGAAAAACATTGTATTTTTGCATTAATTATCTATTTCATTGGGTTTGGTAAAGACATAAAAAGTTGGGTTCATTTTGGTAGCATTAATGACTTTACTACAGTTATCCGTCCTATTGTAGATAAATATCTTTTTAGCAGGAGCTTAACAGTTTGGAGGAAAGGTCTTACAGCAAATAATCGGAATTCCAATGGGGATCAATTGTGCCCCACTTCTTGCCGACATTTTCCTTTACTCGTATGAAGCTGAATTCATTCAATCTTTGTTCTCTGAAGAGAAAAGATACTTAGCTTCTGACTTCAACTTCACTTACAGATATATAGACGATGTATCATCAATGTACCATCAATAATCCAAAATAAGCGGATTACCTGAGCAGTATCTATCCTTCTGAGCTTTAAGTCAAAGAAACTACAGAGACAGATAATTCAGCTTCCTATTTTGACATAATGTTGTCATACGACACTGATGGTCACATGAACACCTCACTCTATGACAAACGTGACGACTTCAATTTCAG
This sequence comes from Pinctada fucata, assembly GCA_028142955.1. Lineage (NCBI taxonomy): Eukaryota > Metazoa > Mollusca > Bivalvia > Pterioida > Pteriidae > Pinctada > Pinctada fucata. The sequence goes on along the minus strand of AP027105.1, from coordinate 70,559,203 downwards.
CATTAAAAACTTTCCTTTTCTGAGTATCAACATCCCTTCATCGCCTGCTTATGGCGTGTTCATATCTCGGTTGATACGCTATGCCAGAGCAAGTACCAAATATACGGATTTTGTTCTGAGGGCTAGGCGTCTTTCAGATAAGCTTCTCAGTCAGGGATATGTTTGTGACCGACTAACATCGTCACTGAGGAAGTTCTACGGTCGAAATGGGGAACTCGTCATACACTTTGATGTCCCACTCTCCAGGATGGATGATGATATTTGAACCATCCAACAAAAGATTGTACTCTATGTCTTCCGAAATGGAAGTATCCGGATGTGACAGTTCTATCGAATTGAAGCGGAGGGTATTGCATGCAAGCAGGAGATGCTTACTCTTCCTGGGCACCTGGTCTCACTCCCATATCGGGAGTTCGCTTCTTTTCATATGGTGGAGGTTTTTGTTTGTTTGCTTTGGTTCCTGTTTTATCCTGATTTTGTATGCCTTCGGTTTCTGATTTTCTGAATTGTCGATTTTGTGCTATATACAGGGATATGGTCATTATCATTATTTGTCATTTGTATGCCTTCGGTTTATGATTATCTGAATTATCGATTTTGTGCTTTATACAGGGATATGGTCATTATCCATATTTGTCATTCTTAATTCCGTTATTTTGTTCCTCTAATTAAATTAAAGGTTAAATCTGGAGTAAAAGTTGTTCCTAGGAAAACGAAAGGTTCCTGGGACCACCGTATATTATATCTAGAACAGAAGCCTTTCTCTTCATTTATATTGATCCTATCTTCACATAGCTAGTCTAATCATAGTTAGGCCTTAGGTCAGACATTTTTGAAAATAGATATATCAAAGAAAGAGCAGCTTAAAGTGATTTACTAGTACCGTCCAACAGAAAATTTCAAAATTGTATTGCACTTAAATTTCTCAAATAAAAAAAACCATATGACAATTCATATATATCCATATTTATAAAAAAAACTCTTTAAAGGAGAATCATAATACAATCGCACACCTGTTTCTAGGTCAGATACAAGTTTTACATCACGTGGTTTATCTTATTGACCAATAACGTGACCAGAATTCATTCTGTTCCCCTTATTCACACAATAAGATAGTAAAGACCGTCTAATGATGATTTCATAAGACGTTTGAACTTGACATTGACGTCACCTTTATCTCAGTCAGTCATATTTATTTGTTTTCTTTGTAGGCATTGTCCTTTTTAGGGTTTTATCTCGTGTAAAAATAAGATAAGTAATTCGCATTTCTTTTTCAATCTAATACATGGGTTTTCTTCTTCTTCTTCTTCTTCGTCTTAAAAAGTACATTACAAAGATAGAAACATTGACGAAAATAAGAGGGCTGATTGATATGTTGTGAGCCTCGTTTTTGAAGAAATTGAATGAGACATTTTGCATTATTTTTCTACATAATCCCCTTCAGTACATATACACTTTTGCCACCGGTGTTAAAGGGCCTCAATACCACTTTTAAAGAGCTCCTTATCTTGACTGGTCAGAAAGCCATCCACTGCAAGTATGTCGTCATCATCGGACTGAATATGGGAATAGATTAAAGTCTGATGGAGCAAGATCAGCTGAATAAGGCGGATGCTCAATCAAACTAAAGCCATAATCATGAATTGCAGCCATGCAGTGACAGACTTTTGAACAGGAGCATTGTCCTGATGAAACAACATACCTTTAACTAGTGAGCTTTCCGCGGCGATTAAGTTTAATTTTTCCCGTGAGGCCATTTCTTCTTTTTATTCTGTTTTGCGTTCTTTTGAAATTGAAAAAGCTACTAGCCAGCCAGGGAGAAAAACAAACAAGCATATAAAACAATGTTGCATTTTCATATAATGTTACATATTGGTACCATGTAAAATCTGACAGAAACTGGTCTCATTTGATTATAAATAGATTTTAGTCAACAAAAGATAGATTGATAATGCAAAGTCTTTAATCAATGAATTACTTTTACATCCATGTTTACAAAAAATAAAAAAGTAAACGATTTCTCTTTAATTTTTTTTAAATATTTAATTTTCAAAAGATTAAATCATTTTAATTTTGTTTTGTTTTATGCTTATGGACTCAAAACCTACCAGCACGAGGACGCAAAACAGAAAATAACAAAGAAATGGCCTAACTTTGTCAGAGGTGAAGCATAGTATATGCCATTGATTGTTTGTCCTTTTGGAGATAATCTATTAGCAGAATACCTTTTGTATCCCAGAAAAAGGAGGCTTCCAACATATTAATCAACCCTTGTATAATGCATAAAAACCCCATAAAATCAATAGACAAATGTTTCATAGAAAAGAATTGAGAAAAAAAAATATGAATGTACATCACAAAACCTTAATTAAGGCATTATATGTAGAATGAGGGATAATCGGTTAAGCAATTTTTTTAGTTTCGATATCAAAACTTATGATATAGTTATGATATAAAAAATTTTGAAAACATTTCACTGTCTCTGAAAAAAGTTCCTATATGAGTTATCGGCTCTCAGAGTAAACATGAAGTCTATGGAAAAATTGATTTTTCGGCCATATTTTTCAAGATAACGATGGGGGCTCAAATATGGATGGAAGAAAAATTTCTAAAAAAAAAAAAATAATATTAATCAAATTTCACTGAAAAATCTCAATTTCACAGTTTAGATCTTTCGCAATTAATATTTAAATAATACGGAAGTGTTCCCACCCTAAACCTTCCCGAAGAACATTTCAAACAGATTAAGAATTCTTATCAAGGGGATATAACTCCTAAAATGACTCTGTTAAAAAAAATCCTACACGTACCATTATTGTTGAAAAGTTTTTGCAACATCAAAAGCGATAGAGAAATATGAAATAATCTATACACATAATTTCAATATTATAGACATGATTTCGTTCATTATACATCTAATACCTTAATTCCACGTCAATGCAATAGCTAACTATCAGTGAAAAAAGGACAGAACGATTCAATAAGTGGCCTTACAATTACGAATACCACAGATCGAATAACACAGAAAACCAAGCAAATGTTAAACGTCTTCAAATTCAGAAGCATCATTTAAGAACAGATAAATTTGCAGCATGGACCAGACATGCATTTTTCGGGTACCGATCCTCAATCTAAACAATATGACCAAAGAGTGTGAAAGTTATTATGTCCAAAAATGTACCGAAAGACGTAGCAGGATGGGTGGGATATGATGCTAAAGGACCCATGTTTTAGAAAATCAAGAAATTTTCGAATGCGTTGAAGTAATAAACATGAAAGAAGCACCAAACAGCCATCCAGTCCAAAAGTCGAAGAGGCAAGGCCAAATCGTGAGAATTCCCATCGGAGTTGCGAACCTCGGAATGAACAACATTCCGAAGTGAGACCAGGTGTCCGGGGAGAGTCTCGATGTACATTTTGATGTACAGATCAGGTAAGTATGTCTTGTTTGGTAATGATGACAGTCATTGAATTACAATGCAAAATGTCATTGATCATTCTGGAAGGGGGATCTGATAAGTTTTTATTATATCCCCGTAGCGACCGAAGAACTTCGTCAATGATGATTTCAGCCTTCGTCAATGATGATTTCAGAAACGATCAACAGAAGTTGATCAACCAAAGTAAAGTAACATTAGTCAACCAAAGTAAAGTAACATTAGTCAACCAAAGTAAAGTAACATTAGTCAACCAAAGTAAAGTAACATTAGTCAACCAAAGTAAAGTAACATTAGTCAACCAAAGTAAAGTAACATTAGTCAACCAAAGTAAAGTAACATTAGTCAACCGAAGTAAAATAACATTAGTTTTTGTGAATGAAGGTGTAGAAAAAGATGTGCGACAAAGTGACTGTGAAGAGGAAAAATTCCCTGCTTGGATTAAAAGAAATGAAAAAAGAAGCAGATGTGAGACAAGTGCGCTCGTCCATTTAACGATTAATACATCATCAGGATCCCGACATACGGCTCCTCAAGGGTTATGTGCCCTTTGATTTCTTACAAAAATAGAATCCCATAAAGTGTTATTGAGGTAAGAAAATGGAAGGGTATCTTCATTTGTGTCTGGTGCATAGAATTTGGTTACGAATTTTCTTCAAGAAGGTAAAGAGTTGGAACCCTTCGACATTATTCATCAAACTGTCGTCGCCGTGATCTGGTGGTTAGAGTGTCGGGCCAGTGACCGAAAGGTTGCTGGTTCGAGTCTCACTATTACCACGGGTCGTCCGACATAAACTCATCTGTGTTCTGTGTTTTATACGAAAATGTTAGGTTTGCATGTCTGTGTGTTTTTTTTAATTCAAACTAATCTTAATGCATCAGACACGTGTTTAGGTTAGTAAATCCTCATCAGTGGTTGCTAATGTGATTTTCAGACACAACCAAACATATTTTAGTAGCGCCCTCTACTTTCCTTTTTTTACTTTACTTGATGTATCGACTTTGCAAAGAGTGCGCGGCTCGACACTGCAAATGAAAAAAGTGTAGCTAATAAGTAAAAGGAAGTAATCGAACTCGTTATCCTCTTCAACAAAATTCCGAACCAATTTCAGTACACCAGACACGTGTTCCGGATCGTAGATCAAGGTTGCGTTTTGCCGCGAACCCAATTTTTAAAACTAACCCTATAATGAAGCCGGAAATAAACACCTCCTTTCCCATACCTACTCTTTAAGTTTTGCCATAAAGCAGGGACCTTTTGTGATGCTTGCTATCACAATGATATCTAGTCTAGTCTAAACTTAGTTTACTCAATTACTTTATTTTGAGATTCAAAAGTAGATAAGTTTTAAGTAAACCATTTTTACAAGTCTGTCGACCTCTTTTCGAAAAAAAAAGTCAACATTCTGGTAAACCAGTACGCATAGATAAAAAGGAAGCAGTATAAAGGAAATCGTAACAGTTCCTTCTTTCACAAAGAAATGTTCTTTTATGTTATGTATCTAATATAAGATGGTGTTCTTCTATACAGCTTCAACGTCTACAATCGATTAGAATTATCTTTTCTTGGAAGCTTACATAGTCATATAAGGGTTAGACAATCTTTTATTCAATTTCACGAAGTCGAAAATGAAATATGATATTCACTGAAAACAAAGGAAAAAATAACAGTTTTACCTTTTGTAATTGTTTAAATGAATGATTCATTTAAATAAAACCTAGGCAATTATTTCTTGGAATCGTGTCTCAAATTTTCCTAGAATAAGTGTGTTAGGTTACGCAAAATCGTTGTATTTTAGTTTTATACTGTATAATAAGGGTAATTGAGACAAATCGGTATAAAAAGGGCTTAAATTCTTATAATGGATAAAATATCTTGATAGACAACAGTTTTGTCAGGAAATTTGGTTTCTATGTTAGGTATGGCATGAGACTTTTTTGAAAATCAGGGGGGGGGGGGTTGTGAACATGAATGAAGAAATTGAAGTTACATATATACATGTACGTGTACAACAGAATAATGTGATCTTTAGAAAATAGTGTATGTATAAATCAGCACACCATTTGCTACTGACCAGGCAGATGGCCGTCCCTAGTCGTCACCGTTTGCCCATTGTTCTCAATGATTCCTGATATCTTGTGTTTAGTGATTTGATGTCGTGACCTTGTCCCTTTGTGCCTCTTGTTGTGTTTGCCCATTGTTCTCAATGATTCCTGATATCTTGTGTTTAGTGATTTGATGTCGTGACCTTGTCCCTTTGTGCCTCTTGTTGTGTTTGTCTATTGTACTCAATGATTCATGATATCTTATGTTTAGCGTTTTGATGTCGTGACCTTGTCCCTTTGTGACTCTTGTTGTGTTTGTCTATTGTTCTCAATGATTCCTGATGTTTTGTGTTAGTGTTTTGATGTCGTGAACTTGTCCCTTTGTGCCTCTTGTTGTGTTTGTCCATTGTTCTCAATTATTCATGATATTTTGTGTTAGTGTTTTGATGTCGTGACCTTGTCCCTTTGTGACTCTTGTTGTGTTTATCTATTGTTCTCAATGATTCCTGATGTTTTGTGTTAGTGTTTTGATGTCGTGACCTTGTCTCTTTGTGCCTCTTGTTGTGTTTGCCCATCGTTCTCAATGATTCCTGATGTTTTGTGTTAGTGTTTTGATGTCGTAACCTTGTCCCTTTGTGCCTCTTGTTGTGTTTGTCTATTGTTCTCAATGATTCATGATATCTTGTGTTTCGCATTTTGATGTCGTGACCTTGTCCCTTTGTGACTCTTGTTGTGTTTGCCCATTATTCTCAATGATTCCTGGTGTTTTGTGTTAGTGTTTTGATGTCGTGACCTTGTCCCTTTGTGACTCTTGTTGTGTTTGCCCATTATTCTCAATGATTCCTGGTGTTTTGTGTTAGTGTTTTGATGTCGTGACCTTGTCCCTTTGTGCCTCTTGTTGTGTTTGCCCATTATTCTCAATGATTCCTGGTGTTTTGTGTTAGTGTTTTGATGTCGTGACCTTGTCCCTTTGTGACTCTTGTTGTGTTTGCCCATTATTCTCAATGATTCCTGATGTTTTGTGTTAGTGTTTGATGTCGTGACCTTGTCCCTTTTGTGCCTCTTGTTGTGTTTGCCCATTATTCTCAATGATTCCTGATGTTTTGTGTTAGTGTTTTGATGTCGTGACCTTGTCCCTTTTGTGCCTCTTGTTGTGTTTGCCCATCGTTCTCAATGATTCCTGATGTTTTGTGTTAGCGTTTTGATGTCGTGACCTTGTCCCTTTTGTGCCTCTTGTTGTGTTTGCCCATTATTCTCAATAATTCCTGATGTTTTGTGTTAGTGTTTTGATGTCGTGACCTTGTCCCTTTTGTGCCTCTTGTTGTATTTGCCCATTATTCTCAATGATTCCTGATGTTTTGTGTTAGCGTTTTGATGTCGTGACCTTGTCCCTTTGTGCCTCTTGATGTGTTTGTCTATTGTTCTGAATTATTCATGATGTTTTGTGTTAGTGATTTGATGTCGTGACCTTGTCCCTTTGTGCCTATTGTTGTGTTTATCTATTGTTCTCAATGATTCCTGATGTTTTGTGTTAGTGTTTTGATGTCGTGACCTTGTCTCTTTGTGCCTCTTGTTGTGTTTGTCTATTGTTCTCAATGATTCCTGATGTTTTGTGTTAGTGTTTTGATGTCGTGTCCTTGTCCCTTTGTGACTCTTGTTGTGTTTGTCTGTTGTTCTCAATGATTCCTGATGTTTTGTGTTAGTGTTTTGATGTCGTGTCCTTGTCCCTTTGTGCCTCTTGTTGTGTTTGTCTATTGTTCTCAATGATTCCTGATGTTTTGTGTTTAGTGTTTTGATGTCGTGACCTTGTCCCTTTGTGCCTCTTGTTGTGTTTGTCTATTGTTGTCAATGATTTATGATATTTTGTGTATAGAGTTTTTATGTCTTGACCTTGTCCCTTTGTGCCTCTTGTTGTGTTTGTCTATTGTTCTCAATGATTCCTGATGTTTTGTGTTAGTGTTTTGATGTCGTGACCTTGTCCCTTTGTGACTCTTGTTGTGTTTGTCTATTGTTCTCAATGATTCCTGATATCTTGTGTTAGTGTTTTGATGTCGTGACCTTGTCCCTTTGTGCCTCTTGTTGTGTTTATCTATTGTTCTCAATGATTCCTGATGTTTTGTGTTTAGTGTTTTGATGTCGTGACCTTGTCCCTTTGTGCCTCTTGTTGTGTTTGTCTATTGTTCTCAATGATTCCTGATATCTTGTGTTAGTGTTTTGATGTCGTGACCTTGTCCCTTTGTGACTCTTGTTGTGTTTGTCTATTGTTCTCAATGATTCCTGATGTTTTGTGTTAGTGTTTTGATGTCGTGTCCTTGTCCCTTTGTGACTCTTGTTTTGTTTGTCTATTGTTCTCAATGATTCATGATGTTTTGTGTTTAGTGTTTTGATGTCGTGACCTTGTCCCTTTGTGACTCTTGTTGTGTTTGCCCATCGTTCTCAATGATTCCTGATGTTTTGTACTAAGTGTTTTGATGTCGTGACCTTGTCCCTTTGTGCCTCTTGTTGTATTTGTCTTTTGTGTGTTTTCGCAGATGGATTTTTGAGTTTTGCTGTGGTTGCTGCAACCGATTCTAGTTGTAGATCCCCTCCTTTCTTTCGTTTTCACAAAAAGCCTTTAATTTCAGGGATGTCGTTTATTAAGCTATAATTCATCCTCAACACTTTCCGTATACTTATCTATTCCGTTGTCATCGCCTCTCGTCTTTTCCCTCACCGTGTCGATGAAGTGCAACCATTATTCCGTAAGGTATACCCCGGACGACATGAGGTGCCAGTCTTCTTACCATCGTATTCAGGTCATTGACATCAATCACAACTCTCTCCGTCTCCCCTCGAGTATCTTCTAAAACGATTCTGATTTAGGATTGTCTTTATTCTCAGATGACCATTTTAGACATAAGTTTTTCAGACGTGAGATATATTCATTATATTCCCTTATGATTTATCTGGAAGTTAAACACAGGATAACGGTCAAAGACTATTGGACCAAATTATTTCATTATTTCCTCTACATTTGTCGCCGACCTCCACAGACAGAATGATCATTCTCTGTAATCATATGTGTAACATTGTCTGTTTCGGAAACATTTTATGACACTTGTACTTTTCGTATAACCTCAGTCATCACGTTAAAGTCTATGAACTCATATTTAAATAATATGTACAAATGTAGGACAAGGGATGAAAAATGTCTCAAACATGTCATCATTAAATGACAAGCTACAAAAGGAAAATAAAGTCAGATTGCTCTCGGCGAATCTAACACTCAAGTAAAACAAAGACATTACACCGTAGTGAGCTAGACTGAAAGTGAAACACATACTCAAATTGATCACCAGGTGTTGAACCAGTAGGTTAAAAGAAAGGAGAGGATATCCAACTAGACATGGTAACAGCACCCATAGCAAGACACCAAACATCCCTTTGTGAGAATACAGAGTAGATAAGGAGAGGTTCTCCAACTAGACATGGTTACAGTACCCATAGCAAGACACCAAACATCCCTTTTTGAGAGCACAGAGTAGATAAGGAGAGGTTCTCCAACTATACTTGGTAACAGCACCCATAGCAAGACACCAAAACATCCCTTTGTGAGAACACAGAGTAGATAAGGAGAGGATCTCCAACTAGACTTGGTAACAGCACCCATAGCAAGACACCAAAACATCCCTATGTGAGAACACAGAGTAGATAAGGAGAGGTTCTCCAACTATACTTGGTAACAGCACCCATAGCAAGACACCAAAACATCCCTTTGTGAGAACACAAAGCAGATAAGGAGAGGATCTCCAACTAGACTTGGTAACAGCACCCATAGCAAGACACCAAACATCCCTTTGTGAGAATACAGAGTAGATAAGGAGAGGTTCTCCAACTAGACATGGTAACAGCACCCATAGCAAGACACCAAAACATCCCTTTGTATGAGCACAGAGTAGATAAGGAGAGGATCTCCAACTAGACTTGGTAACAGCACCCATAGCAAGACACCAAAACATCCCTATATGAGAACACAGAGTAGATAAGGAGAGGATCTCCAACTAGACTTGGTAACAGCACCCGTAGAAAGACACCAAACATCCCTTTGTGAGAACACAGAGTAGATCAAGAGACGTTCTTCAACTAGACTTGGTTACAGCACCCATAGCAAGACACCAAAACATCCCTATGTGAGAACACAGAGTAGATAAGGAGAGGATCTCCAACTAGACTTGGTAACAGCACCCATAGCAAGACACCAAAACATCCCTTTGTGAGAACACAGAGTAGATCAAGAGACGTTCTCCAACTAGACATGGTAACAGCACCCGTAGAAAGACACCAAAACATCCCTATGTGAGAACACAAAATAGATAAGGAGAGGATCTCCAACCAGACTTGGCAACAGCACCCATAGCAGGACACAAAAACATCCCTATGTGAAAACACAGAGTAGATAAGGAGAGGATCTCCAACTAGACATGGTTACAGCACCCATAGCAAGACACCAAAACATCCCTATGTGAGAACACAGAGTAGATAAGGAGAGGATCTCCAACTAGACTTGGTAACAGCACCCATAGCAAGAAACCAAAACATCCCTATGTAAGAACACAGAGTGGATAAGGGAGAGGATCTCCAACAAGACATGGTAACAGTACCCATAGCAAGACACCAAAACATCCCTATGTGAGAACACAGAGTTGATAAGGAGAGAATCTCCAACAAGACATGGTAACAGTACCCACAGCAAGACACCAAAACATCCCTTTGTGAGAACACATGAACACAGGATAGATAAGGAGAGGATCTCCAACTAGACATGGTAACAGCACCCATAGCAAGACACCAAAACATCCCTTTGTGAGAACACATGAACACAGGATAGATAAGGAGAGGATCTCCAACTAGACATGGTAACAGCACCCATAGCAAGACACCAAAACATCCCTATGTGAAAACACAAAGCAGATAAGGAGAGGATCTCCAACTAGACTTGGTAACAGCACCCATAGCAAGACACCAAAACATCCCTATGTGAGAGCACAGAGTAGATAAGGAGAGGATCTCCAACTAGACTTGGTAACAGTACCCATAGCAAGACACCAAAACATCCCTATGTGAGAACACAGAGTAGATAAGGAGAGGATCTCCAACTAGACTTGGTAACAGCACCCATAGCAAGAAACCAAAACATCCCTTTGTGAGAACACATGAACACAGGATAGATAAGGAGAGGATCTCCAACTAGACATGGTAACAGCACCCATAGCAAGACACCAAAACATCCCTATGTGAAAACACAAAGTAGATAAGGAGAGGATCTCCAACTAGACTTGGTAACAGCACCCATAGCAAGACACCAAAACATCCCTATGTAAGAATACAGATAAGATAAGGAGAGGATCTCCAACTATTCTTGGTAACAGCACCCCAAGCAAGACACCAAAACATCCCTATGTGAGAACACAGAGTAGATAAGGAGAGGATCTCCAACTAGACTTGGTAACAGCACCAATAGCAAGACACCAAAACATCCCTTTGTGAGAACACATGAACACAGGATAGTTAAGAAAATTATCTCCAACTAGACATGGTTACAGCAGCCATAGCAAGACACCAACACATCCCTATGTGAGAACACAGAGTAGAAAAGGAGAGGATCTCCAACTAGACATGGTAACAGTACCCATAGCAAGACACCAACACATCTCTATGTGAAAACACAAAGTAGATAAGGAGAGGATCTCCAACTAGACTTGGTAACAGCACCCATAGCAAGACAGCAAAACATCCCTTTGTGAGAACACAGAGTAGATAAGGAGAGGATCTCCAACTAGACTTGGTAACAGCACCCATAGCAAGACACCAAAACATCCCTATGTGAGAACACAGAGTAGATAAGGAGAGGATCTCCAACTAGACTTGGTAACAGCACCCATAGCAAGACACCAAAACATCCCTTTGTGAGAACACACGAACACAGGATAGATAAGGAGAGGATCTCCAATTAGACATGGTCACAGCAACCATAGCAAGACACCAAAACATCCCTATGTGAGAACACAGAGAAGATAAGGAGAGGATCTCCAACTAGACTTGGTAACAGCACCCATAGCAAGAAACCAAAACATCCCTTTGTGAGAACACATGAACACAGGATAGATAAGGAGAGGATCTCCAACTAGACATGGTAACAGCACCCATAGCAAGACACCAAAACATCCCTATGTGAGAACACAGAGTAGATAAGGAGAGGATCTCCAACTAGACATGGTAACAGCAGCCATAGCAAGACACCAAAACATCCCTATGTGAAAACACAAAGTAGATAAGGAGAGGATCTCCAACTAGACTTGGTAACAGCACCCATAGCAAGACACCAAAACATCCCTGTGTGAGAATACAGATAAGATAAGGAGAGGATCTCCAACTATTCTTGGTAACAGCACCCCAAGCAAGACACCAAAACATCCCTATGTGAGAACACAGAGTAGATAAGGAGAGGATCTCCAACTAGACTTGGTAACAGCACCAATAGCAAGACACCAAAACATCCCTTTGTGAGAACGCACGAACACATGATAGTTAAGAAAATTATCTCCAACTAGACATGGTTACAGCAGCCATAGCAAGACACCAACACATCCCTATGTGAGAACACAGAGTAGAAAAGGAGAGGATCTCCAACTAGACATGGTAACAGTACCCATAGCAAGACACCAACACATCTCTATGTGAAAACACAAAGTAGATAAGGAGAGGATCTCCAACTAGACTTGGTAACAGCACCCATAGCAAGACAGCAAAACATCCCTTTGTGAGAACACAGAGTAGATAAGGAGAGGATCTCCAACTAGACTTGGTAATAGCACCCATAGCAAGACACCAAAACGTCCCTATGTGAGAACACAGAGTAGATAAGGAGAGGATCTCCAACTAGACTTGGTAACAGCACCCATAGCAAGACACCAAAACATCCCTATGTGAGAACACAGAGTAGATAAGGAGAGGATCTCTAACTAGACTTGGTAACAGCACCCATAGCAAGAAACCAAAGCATCCCTATGTGAGAACACACAAACACAGAGTAGATAAGGAGAGGATCTCCAATTAGACATGGTAACAATAATGTCGAAGGTTTCCAACTCTACACCCTCTTGAAGAAAATTCCAAACCAATTTCCATGCACCAGACACGTGTTTCGAATATTAAATTCTCATCAGTGATGCTTTCAGCGGAGCCACCAAAAATAATTTCAGCAGCGCCCTCTTTAATTTTTTGAAGTTAGATTTTTACATTTACATTACAGAGAGTGCGCGGCTCCAAATTTCCTGTAGGGTCGATTCAGTAGCATATCGAAAATAAAATCTATGTTCAAAAAAGCATTGGAGGGATGGTGCTAAGATGTTAAACTCCTATAATTTCGATGATATTTATCGATGAAATGGCTAGTTTCCGAAATAGCAAAAAAAAGGATGTCACATGGATAAAAGGCCAAAACAATGCTTCTTTCAGGTGACAGATGTGACAACACACACAGCAAGACAATAAAACTTCCCTATGTGAGAACACAGAGTAGATAAGGAGAGGATCTCCAACTAGACTTGGTAACAGCACCCATAGCAAGACACCAAAACATCGCTACGTGAGAACACAGAGTAGATAAGGAGAGGATCTCCAACTAGACTTGGTAACAGCACCCATAGCAAGACACCAAAACATCCCTATGTGAAAACACAGAGTAGATAAGGAGAGGATCTCCAACTAGACTTGGTAACAGCACCCATAGCAAGACACCAAAACATCACTATGTGAGAACACAGAGTAGATAAGGAGAGGATCTCCAACTAGACTTGGTAACAGCACCCATAGCAAGACACCAAAACATCCCTACGTGAGAACACAGAGTAGATAAGGAGAGGATCTCCAACTAGACTTGGTAACAGCACCCATAGCAAGACACCAAAACATCCCTATGTGAGAACACAGAGTAGATAAGGAGAGGATCTCCAACTAGACTTGGTAACAGCACCCATAGCAAGACACCAAAACATCCCTATGTGAGAACACAGAGTAGATAAGGAGAGGATTTCCAACTATACTTGGTAACAGTGCCCATAGCAAGACACCAAAACATCCCTACGTGAGAACACAGAGTAGATAAGGAGATGATCTCCAACTATACTTGGTAACAGTGCCCATAGCAAGACACCAAAACATCCCTATGTGAGAACACAGAGTAGATAAGGAGATGATCTCCAACTATACTTGGTAACAGTGCCCATAGCAAGACACCAAAACATCCCTATGTGAGAACACAGAGTAGATAAGGAGAGGATCTCCAACTATACTTGGTAACAGTACCCATAGCAAGACACCAAAACATCCCTATGTGAGAACACAGAGTAGATAAGGAGAGGATCTCCAACTATACTTGGTAACAGCACCCATAGCAAGACACCAAAACATCCCTATGTGAGAACACAGAGTAGATATGGAGAGGATCTCCAACTAGACTTGGTAACAGCACCCATAGCAAGACACCAAAACATCCCTATGTGAGAACACAGAGTAGATAAGCACGATAAAGGACACAAAAGAGGGAATACCAAATACGACACCACAACACTAGAATTTCCATTTTAATTTTTTTTTTCATGATTCTTTGGATCTTTCGTCGATGTCATTTTAGAGATCATTCACTTTATTTATCTTTTCGTGTGTTTTATATCATGTTTGGAAGGAGGGGGGGGTGTTAAATTTGAGTTTAATTTTGCCTCACGTTTTTATTTTCTTTCTTTCCTCCTTTTTCATTGATTTGATATTCTTAGTTTCTTTTCATATCGGAATGATCTTTTATTTCTATCAAGTTACTTTGAAATTATTATTTTTTAAGGAGTGCATGCTAAGACTGTTTACAGCATACAAATAAGAGCTAGAGACCACCAATATTAAAGAAAAAAGTTAGAGGACAAAAATCTTGACCGACAGCGCAGATAATGACTTGCTTTCTTTGTACGCTCTGGAGGCCATTTCGTTCAGTTGATTAAACAAAGAATCAGAAGACAACATGATACTTGAAGCCCCAAATCTCTTTCGGTTTCTTCATTGACCGTAACATAATAGGTTCTTTTACACCTAAATTCACAATTAAACCAATTACACAGTGAGAAACCCTTATACTTTATTCTCAGAATCCAATAGTAGCGCAATTAATGATCCGAATCTGGGCCTACAAATGATTACTATTTCATGTCAAACAAGAGCATTTGACAAAATATATGAGTGTATTTCTATAACAGTTTTGTGAATATCCCATTAGCCTTAACAATGGCGTTACTCAGATTTCCTCTTCTCGTTTCTCAGACTGGCAGAAAATTTGTCAAAATTACACCAAAATCATCCTTGCCCGTGATTTTAAACTGGATTACATAATACAGATGATCCAGACCACAGCACCTTGCCCGCTAGCTTATCAATTCACATTATGTGTGAAATTATGGTAAGGAAGACTCATCAGTCATAACCAAGGCTTCTTTATGTAAGCGTCTTCTTCTCATTCAACGACCGTCGTACGATGTACAAAAATTATCTATGATTACTCTAAATGAGATTTGTTGAGAAAAAAAATATTAAAAAGCAACCCTAAACACTAGCATTGTGGCAAAGAAATGAAGAAGAATGGATCAAATAGGAAAATTGGTGACAGAAATAAATGACCGGAATGACCGCACGGTACTTTCTTCAAGAAGGTATAGAGTTGGAACACTTCCGTATTGTTACTATCGTGATGACCAAAGCAACAAAACGTCATGATCACAGCAGGATACTAAAAGGAGATTCTTGATGAGAGTCGGTGTTTGTAATTTTGCTTTCAGTAGAATATGTTTGTAGTTGAAAGGATCGCAATTAACTGTGAGAAACTGTCAGCAAACTACCTTCAATAGTAGTAATTGATATCAAATGTTATGTTAGAAAGCTGAACGGAAGGTCGAACGGTGAAACTACTTAGCCTAGGTGAGGACAGACATCACCGCGTGATTATGGCTAGCTTATTTGAGGATAAAAAGTGCAACAAAAGCCATCAAAAACAGACAAAAACACTGAAAAATATGTAGACTAAAACATAAGCGTTATATACCATCGAAATCAATCTGCATATCACCCTGAAGCAGTCAATACATGTATCTCTCAAATCTTTAAATGTAGTCCACCACAGTCTTTTGTCATTTATTTGCTCAAAGATAATTACTTCTATTCCAATTGCATCTAAAATTGATTGCTTATTTCCGAAGTTAAAAAAGATTTGAAGCAAACTTGTACTATCACACATATAGCCAGGGTAAGGCATGCAGCTCTGTCTATACCATACTGTACTCATTCCCTTTATCCTAAATAACTTGAGGATTGGATGTCGGTTAATTAGAGTTTGATTTAACAGGTAATTTATATTGTCAACAATCAAAGAATAAAGATAATTTACGTTAATGTTCCATCGATACAAAACTTCTGTAATTGTTCCCTCTGGAATCTCTGAACGGTCTTGTACATTTTCATAGATTTTTTTTACATCGTAAATAAAAGGCAAAAGGGAAGAAGCTTTGATTTTATCAGCCTGCAATATAAAACAGGTTTGATACCATGCATACTACTACATAATCAAATAATGTTAAGCCGCCTGACGAGTTAAATAACATACACCAATGAACCACTTAACATTAAAATAGTGACATATGGAAATGACAATGCAATTTGATCTGATCTATAATGATGTTACAATTAAACGATCAGAAAAACGTAAAAGTAATTAAATATGCAAAAAACCGAAATAGCGGCTTTCATTCAGGTGACTTTGTTCACAAGGTAAATAAACTTTGATGACGAAGCATCATTCATTGAATCATAAAACCGGATAGCGATTTTTTATGGAAAATTCCGAAAGTAAAATCAGTCATACTAGTCAAACCACAAAATGCCCGATTTGTGTTACTTCGCTCGAGGTTCCACTCAGGTTTTGAGGTTTTTGTTAAATACTGAAATGATAATCAAATGTTCTTTTTCTCTATTTCAGAATATCCTTGAAATATTTTTACAGCCATTCATAATTTCGTGCATTTATCTAGGCATATAATAGATGAAATGTTGAAAAATTCCAATGAAATTAAAACAATACATATGGTCATTTGAACTTCATTAATCTATTTCATTTCATCTTCCTTTCTTACAAACAAACATTATATACATCTCGAAAATAAGTAAAAGGTGAAAAAACGACGACAAATATTGCTGGTACTGCAATTAAATATGCAAGGAACATTTAAGGATCAGTTATGACGTCAGATTAAAATAGGGATAACAGAACAATTTTCTTAAGAGCTATATCTATAGTAACTTATGGAAATATAATAAAGAGGTGTCTATTTTTTCTGCCCATGTATAAAAACGGAAATATTGACAGATTATGATAAGAATTAATACACTTAAATGTCCGACAGCACAGTATGTAAGAGTAGGGTAAATATTAACGCCTATTCATGGTCTCTTTAAATTCATCATTCATTTTTAAACCACAGTTTTAACGACTGCCTTCATTTTAACACTGAACATATATCCAATCATGAAATGACCAAAAAGCCGAAACAAACGTCATTGTAATACTAAGTGATGATAAGTTTCGACTAAAGCACCTTACCATCGCATATGTTACCGATAAAATTATTATGGGATAACATATGTTATAAATGTGA
This sequence comes from Pinctada fucata, assembly GCA_028142955.1. Classification (NCBI taxonomy): domain Eukaryota; kingdom Metazoa; phylum Mollusca; class Bivalvia; order Pterioida; family Pteriidae; genus Pinctada; species Pinctada fucata. The sequence continues at coordinate 70,541,991 of AP027105.1, read as the reverse complement.
AAAGTACTTCTTACATTACAAGTCACAACTGACCTCTGAATTTTTTAACTCAAGAGATATATTTGTAAATATTCCATCACCAAATGATACATTAGGGACATCTCTGTCCTTTCCTGTACCTTTGGCAAAATTGTTAGGTCATGATCCAGACGGATACTTGGCGTGGTACTGGACCAATCTACAGGCTTGTACCAGCCGGCAGAGCACGGACTGTATTTCGTATGCCTTTTGTTTTTTTATATCCATTTATAAATCAACCTGTGTGTTTCTTGGGGCCTCTGCATCATGCTATCTATTTGTATGTTCTTCTTACAGTGAGGATGTTATTTAACACCCGATTGTACGTTTTTCAAGACCTCTGGGTAATCGGAAAAGTGGGAGGGTTGTGTGCACGTAATCCGGATAACCACACCGTCTGCTACTTGCGTGGTAGATGGCCGTCATATGTCGGCGCCGTTTGCCCATTGGTCTCGTTGGTTTATGAGTAATAACTTTCGCACTCTTTGGCCGTATTACATTGTTTAGATTGAGGAACACTGACGAGGTTTAAGTAACCGAAACGTGCATGTCTGGTCCATGCTGAAAATTTATCTGTTTTAAATGATGCTATTGAATTTAAAGACGTTTAACATTTGTTCCACTTGGTGAGTGTCACTGCTGGTGGACCAAGAGTCCCCGAGGGCACATTTAGCCAAGTTCGAGCAACTTCGGTTGATCGTTTCTTCAACGCATTCGAAAATTTCTGTTATCAAAATTTCTTAAAATTTCTGAAACGTACGTCCTGTAGCATCATATCCCACCCATCCTGCTACGTCTTTTGGGGTACATTTTTGGAGTAATAACTTTTACACTCATTTGGCCATATTACATTGTTTAGATTGAGGCTCACTGAATATTAAATTCTCATAAGTGAAGCTTCCTGCCAAGGTGGTTTTAAGAGACGAAAGACTAAAAAAGAGACATACGACATATAAACATCAAACACAAAAGACTACACATAAACCAACGAGACCAATGGGCAACCAGTGCCGACTTTGGACAGCCATTTGCCAAACAAGTAACAAATGCTGTGGTTATCCTGGATTACGTGCGCGCAACCCTCTCATTTTTCCGATTACCCAGAGTTCTCGAAGAACGTACAATTGTCGTGTAAAACAACCTCCTCAATGTTAGATGACAACACACAAACAAGACCGCGGAACGCAGGGGCCCCAAGCGAAACAGATGAATATGTAAATGGATATAAAAAGAGGGCGTACGCAATACAGTCCGTGCTCTGACGGCTGTAGCGAGCTCATGTTAGTTATCACCTTAGGAGTCCGACTGACAATCAGAGAAGACAGGTGGACAGGGCCCGTCATGGAGTCCCGTCGTCACAGTCAGTCAGAGTGCAAGTCTTAAGAATGCGCTGGTACAAGACTGTACATTGGTCAAGTACCAAGCCTTGTGTCCGTCTGGTGACATTAGGATCATATCCACGGTATAAAAGGCGTTTGATGACTCTGACGCATTTTCGATGGTTATGCTGTCTACCTTTAATCCTTCTAATTTCGTTTATCATATCACCATAAAAGGCAGGTTGTGGTATCCCCAAAGTAATGTACTCTGTTGCTTGTATAGATCCGAATTTTAAAAGAAGTTGACTGCACATTATGTAAAATTTCCAGAAAGTCTTAACTAGTTTATGAAAGCGGAAACCTTGACATTAAATTTTCTTGGTAATTTGTAAATTTCTACTGTGTAAATAAAAAATATTAGTACATGCTCTAGCGTACCGGATGAGCTGCGATATGTAAATGCCGTATGACGCTAGTCCTGGAACATCACCGTCAAGCCAGGGGAAACTTATTATGTTGATTCCAAAATCATCCCTTTTGTTATATACACTTGTATGAATCTTTCCTTTTACAATTTTGATATTTAGGTCCAAAAATGTTGTTTACAATTTTGATATTAAGGTCAAAAATGGTCCAAAATTATAGCAACCAAGTGTACTTGGGCAGTAATCTGCTGCCCTAGTAAATGGACAACACATAAGAGGAAGTAGAGCGACCAAGTGTACTTGGACAGATATCTGCTGCCCTAGTAAATGGACAACACATAAGAGGAAGTAGAGCGACCAAGTGTACTTGGACAGATATCTGCTGCTATAGCCCTAGTAAATGGATGTGGACATCAAAAATAGATTCGCAAAATCTTATTTTTGGTAATTTCATTTATCTTTTTGTTTTGGTTTTATATTCACTGATGATAATGAGGGGAGAAAGAAATGTTACATCCCGATTCCATAAGTATAATGTTAATTTTTCATATTTTCTTCAGTGACGTGGCGATATTTTGTAGTCATTAATACTACACGATCCACAGCATCTGCATATTCTTTTCCAGTATCTTTTTCGGTAAGGAGTAAACTAACGAACTCATTATTTATCTCTCAATGTTCAACATCTGAAAAACTGAATACATGAAAAATGATATGTACAATTTGTTTCAAGTCAGTATTTATATGTCATCAGCTATATATTATTCACAACCTCGGAGATGAATCACTGACAGAGTGTTCAGAATAAAACTTTTCAGAAATTGAAATTTCATTTTTATGTTATAAGTAGAACAGTGTGTATCCGATAAATAAAATGAGTTTGACAAATTTATGAGTGAAACAATGGTGAAGGAGCTTCATCTCTATGAATTATTAATCTTAGTGACGTCAAACATTATTATATAGGTTCAATGCATCAAAAGCGCAATGATATGCGTAGTAAACTGTAATAAATATCAATATTTCTTTTTTGAATTCCTGATTATTTCACGCTTCAGAACAACTAGCGTTTATGAAAACAAAGTAGAAGAATGACATAGAAGATATGGTAGAGATGTATAATGGCTCTGTTTGTTTTCTTCGATGTGAGGATCCACATCAATCATTCATTACAATCTAACAATTCACTGGGACAGAAATGTCCTATCATCAAAGGTTTATTTTGTTCTGTTCTGTTAAGAGGGTATGAGCGTGAACAAATCAAACGTAAACCGTATCGATGTCGTAAAGAAAACAAAATCGGAATACTTACTGAACTAAAGGTTGAATAAACCTCTAGATTAAAGAGCAATGCATTTCGAGTGACGAGCAATATATATCCTTGCTTACATCTAAAATACGCTTCTATCACGACATCGTTTTACCCTTGGCATACAGTTTACGTCATCAACGGGAGTTTATTTGACGTCATACTGAATTATGACGTTGTAATATTTTTCCGCGAATTATTATGAAAGCTCTTTGTGCTTGTTCTTCAGAAGTCCGGTAATTCAGTTTGTCTTATATTCTTTCACGCAATGACAAATTTACGGAGCGGAATAATTTTATTGCGAATGAAGTGAGTAAGTTAATACTTCAAATTTTATTCTTGCATAAAAAAGACACAAATAAATTCAAAAGAATGATTATATTTTATAGTTCAAGTTGACGATGCGGCGTTTCGAACTGACCACGCAATTTACCTCAAATATCGAAAACATATAAAACTAATATATCTTGAAAGTACTTTTCTTTCATTTACAAAAGGTATGTGTTATAATGATTTAGCTAGAATTAATATCACGAGGCCTACTGATTAGTAGTTGTAATAAGTGAGCATGACGACAGACTGCCAAATCATCAAAAGGACCAAAGATCTCATACATGTATGTTGTAAAATAAATCGATCCGAAGGACTCCGTAAACGCACTTCCAATTGTACGCCCTATTGAAAAGGGAATTATTCTGTTTCAATTTTACTAAAGTATGATATAACGACATTCATTGAAGAGAGCATGTGCAGGAAATCAATGCGGAAGACAGGATGTGCGTTTACTACCTTTCCTATCATACCAACCCCCCCCCCCCCCCGTTCTAATCCCAGCACTTATTAAAATGAAACTAGAAATGTGTCTCAGCTAACTTTAGATGAATTATTTCAAAGCAAACTTACAAAGAGATTAAGAGATCCTTTGTATCGTTGTTCTACTAAAGTTGCTTAATTTTCTTTTAATCTGGTACAATATGTACATGATGTACGAATGTCAAAACTACATGTACATGAATAAATGGATACGTGTAGATGCCGCAAAATCAATTTTGAGAGAAATGATATACAGAAGAAGCATACAGATAAGAATCTAAAACATGCATTTTTTCTCATTCACTGAGATTTACAGTAAACAATATCGCCGAGCATTACCTAAAGTGAGCGTCACGATGTGCTCTACGTCAGGTTACGTTGTCGGTGATTAAAAGCGCCAAGTGTTATGAAAATGAATGAGAAATTGATCAGAATATGACTCAAATTTTTAGTCTGAGGTCCAGATTATAAGAAATCTCAGATAAAATGTATAGATATATAACAACTTCCCATTTTCAATCATAAACAACGGATTTATCATATCCAGAGGCTTGGTCAGAGGAATTCTAAGCTTAATTTCTTGAAAACGGCTACACTCTTTTTTCTATAAATTATTTTTCTATCTTTAGCATGTATCACTAGATGATAAAAGAAACATTTTATCAAAATTCTATCATGCCAACTACTTTGAAAATGAATGTTTTTAAACTTTTCATACAATTTTTACTGTCAAAAATGGGATGAAGTAAATGTCCTTCTCCAGCATGGTTACCATGGCAACAAAATTATTCTTTTCGAAAATGATAAATTTATTTTATTTGCTACGTGAATGGATAAAAATCTACTTCGTATTGCAGTATGTTGATTTTTAAAATAAAGTCCAAAGTTGGGACATTGTTTTAGAAAAAAATGTGCAGAGTTACCTCCCTTTTTTGTCGGGGTATAAGGGACAAATGGCTACACTCTTTTTTTCATGAAATATTGCAATCGATGAAGGAAGGGATATTCTTTCATATGTAGACAATTATTTTCAATTTCTATTATTCCCTGAAAATGCGGTTCACACTCATACCCCCTTAAATAATTTGTTGGTGAAAAATAAATAATAATTTTATTTATTTCTCTGATGTTAAAGAAAGATATACTTTCAACAACTAGAAACAAAACACGGTTAAGGTACAGTATCCCTCAGGTCAACAACTAGAAACAAAACACGGTTAAGGTACAGTATCCCTCAGGTCAACAACTAGAAACAAAACAAGGTTAAGGTACAGTATCCTTCAGGTCAACAACTAGAAACAAAACAAGGTTAAGGTACAGTATCCCTCAGGTCAACAACTAGAAACAAAACAAGGTTAAGGTACAGTATCCCTCAGGTCAACAACTAGAGACAAAACAAGGTTAAGGTACAGTATCCCTCAGGTCAACAACTAGAAACAAAACAAGGTTAAGGTACACTATCCCTCAGGTCAAAATTGCTGGTAATTGTTTGCCTGGATGCCTTATTTTTTCTCTTCAGAATATTGTTTAAATTATCAAACTAATATCTGTTTGGAAAAAGAAACTTTAATAGTTACATTTTATCACCGCTGAAATGGGACCTTTCTTACTTTTCCCATAGGGTCCAATGTTAAAGTTCAAACGGCTTAAGATCTCGGTGTAGTAATGAAATAACGAATCATATTTTGTTTGTATGACAAACATGGATAATGACCCTATCCCTGTATACAGCACAAAATCGATAATTCAGAAAATCAGAAACCGAAGTCATAAAAAATCAGAATAAAACGGGAACCAAAGCAAACAAACAAAAACCTCCACCATATGAAAAGAAGCGAACTCCCGATATGGGAGTGAGACCAGGTGCCCAGGAAGAGTAAGCATCTCCTGCTTACCCGCCGCTTCAATTCGGTAGAAATGTCACATATCAGATCTAACATAAGCTTTGAATATATGGAATGAAAATATTGTGAAAATTGTTATTTAGGAAATATGAGCAACTGAGACCTGAGGGATGTTCTACCTTAAGCATTTTTTCAGTGAAACCACATCGAGAAAAAAAACCCCACAAGTGTCATTACTTACAGGCCAAACTACAGGTTCTTCAGTCTCAAAGTCGGGAAAGCAAGGCCAAATCGTGAGAAGTCCCATCCGAACGGCTGCAAACTACGTAATGAACAACACTCCGAAGTGAGAATTGTTTTTCATATTTTGCGTTTGCATTGGTGTGAGCAAAATATTTGGTCATGGAAAAAAGATCTGAGAAGCACGAATGCAAACGCAAAATATGAATAACAAATCTTATATTTATAATATGCATACTACTTTTTATTACTACTACAAAATATTTTGAACATAGATTTAATTTCGATATGCTACTGAATCGACGTTACAGGAAATTCGGAGCCGCGCACTCTCCGTAAAGCAAATGTACAAATTTAAATTTTAAAAAAATGAAAGAAGAGGGCGCTACAAAAATGAATTATGGTGACTCCACAAGAAGCATCACTGATGAAAATTTTTAAATATTCGAAACACGTGTCTGTTGTAGAAAAATTGGTTTTAAATTTTCTTCAAGAAGGTATGGAGTTGGAACACTTCCGTATTATTTCAATGAAACGAATCTCACTGAACGTCTCTGTTTTTCATAGCTTTCTATTCTTATTCGTAGGGGCGGAAAGGCAAGGTCAGATCATCTTACAGAACAGCTTAGGCCACCAAAAGTAGAGAAGTAGTTCTGAAATTGCATCTGAGTTTTATCTATCTTATGGTACACTGATCATGCAATATACTCTTGTTTTCAAAAACATGTAGTATGTCGGCCACCGACGATATCATGGATATTTGACAAGTGTATTTTAAATTAAAGGGATTTTCTACCTTTATGGAGGATATTTTGTGATAAGAACTATTAAGTAGTTGCACAAAATTATTACTCATCGAGCCATTCACAGGAAAAGCAGTCCTTAAGACAGCCTTGAAATTTGCACTTGATCTTGAATATTCTTCTACTGAGAAACCTATCGGCTGATAGATTTGAAGTATAAACTAAGATTTATCACAGTTAGGAGAACTCAACTGTTCTTCAAGGGTTTCACGACTTTGGTTAGTGTACCGGATCACATACAATAGTAAGTATAATCGGTTTTCAGTGTTAATTTTTGAAACTGAGCGATAGCAAGTTTTTATCGATCCAACCTCAACAAAGAAAGATAACTCAAAGAAGAATGTTTACCTGGTATTAGTGTTTGAACCGCGACCATGTCCAGTTCTCTCCGCATATTTTCATTCCATTTCTAACTTCGAAATATATAAGTCAAAATTGCATGTTTGTACCTTTTGTCACCGCCAAGAAACGATGAACATATATATATGCGAGGACCATTGAAATGTAATGCGGCTTTGTGTGTCAAAACGCATGTGCGTCAATGTTTTGCATTGGAAAATGCAAGTAAGAGATCTAGTTACTTTTATTTAAGGAAACGAAGTATATAACTATTGAAAAATATATAATTTTTGTAAAGTAGGAGCCTGCAAAGCATCGTCTGGCTTTTATATGTTGCCTTACGTATCTCATTTCATTTGGTACCATAGAGTTGTTTTGGATTTTTACAGTAAAATTTGTCTGGAAAGTGCATTCCGATTTCATGAGCCAGTAAAGACTTTTTGGAAATTCTACAATAAACATTACAGAAGTATCCATCTCAAAGTCGAGAAGGCAAGGCAAAATCATTAGATTTTCCACAGGAACGGTTGCGAACCTCGGAATGAACAAACTTCCGAATGACAAATATGGATAATGACCATATCCCTGTATACAGCACAAAATCGATAATTCAGAAAATAAGAAACCGAAGGCATACAAAATCAGGATAAAACAGAAACCAAAATAATCAAACAAAAACCTCCACCACACGAAAAGAAGCGGACTCCCGATAAGTGAGTGAGACCAGGTGCCCAGGAAGAGTAAGCATCTCCTGCTTGCATGCAACACCCGCCGCTTCAATACGGTAGAATTGTCACATCCGGTAACTTCCATTTCGGAAGACATAGAGTGCAATCTTTGGTTGGATGGTTCAAATGGTCTATGACAGAATATCATCCACCATTCTGGAGAGTGGGACATCATAGTGAATGACGAGTTCCCCATATCGTGACGATGTTAGTCGGTCACAAACATATCCCTGACTGAGAAGCTTATCCGAAAGACGCCTAGCTCTCAGAACAAAATCCGTATATTTGGTACTTGCTCTGGCATAGCGTATCAATTGAGATATGAACACGCCATAAGCAGGCGATGAAGGGATGTTGCTACTCAGAAAAGGAAAGTTTGTAATGCTGAAATTGAAGTCGTCACGTTTGTCATAGAGTGAGGTGTTCATGTGATCATCAGTGTCGTAGGACAACATTACGTCCAAATAGGATGCTGAATTATTTGTCTCTATAGTTTCTTTGACTTCAAGCTCCGAAGGATAGATACCGCTCCGGTAATCCGCGAAATTTGGATTATTGATGGACAACACATCGTCTATGTATCTGTAAGTGAAGTTGAAGTCAGAAGCTAAGTATCTTTTCCCTTTAGAGACCAAAGATTGAATGAATTCAGCTTCGTACGAGTAAAGGAAAATGTCGGCAAGGAGTAGGGCACAATTGGTCCCCATTGGAATTCCGACAATTTGCTGAAATGACAAATATGGATAATGACCATATCCCTGTTTACAGTACAAAATCGATAATTCAGAAAATCAGAAACCGAGGCAAACGAAATCAGGATAAAACAGGAACAAAAGCAAACAAACAAAAACCTCCACCATATGAAAAGAAGCGAACTCCCGATATGAGAGTGAGACCAGGTGCCCAGGAAGAGTAAGCATCTCCTGCTTGCATGCAACACCCGCCGCTTCAATTCGGTAGAACTGTCACATTCGGTAACTTCCATTTCGGAAGACATAGAGTACAATCTTGGGTAGGATGGTTCAAATGGTCTACGACAGAATATCACCCATCATTCTGGAGAGTGGGACATCATAGTGTATGACGAGTTCCCCATATCGACCGTAGAACTTCCTCAGTGACGATGTTAGTCGGTCACAAGCATATCCCTGACTGAGAAGCTTATCTGAAAGACGCCTAGCTCTCAGAACAAAATCCGTATATTGGTACTTGCTCTGGCATAGCGTATCAACTGAGATATGAACACGCCATAAGCAGGCGATGAAGGAATGTTGCTACTCAGAAAAGGAAAGTTTGTAATGCTGAAATTGAAGTCGTCACGTTTGTCATAGAGTGAGGTGTTCATGTGACCATCAGTGTCGTAGGACAACATTATGTCCAAATAGGATGCTGAATTATTTGTCTCTGTAGTTTCTTTGATTTCAAGCTCTGAAGGATAGATACTGCTCAGGAAATCCGCGAATGTTGGATTATTGATGGACAACACATCGTCTATGTATCTGTAAGAGAAGTTGAAGTCAGAAGCTAAGTATCTTTTCCCTTCAGAGACCAGAGATTGAATGAATTCAGCTTCGTACGAGTAAAGAAAAATGTCGGCAAGGAGTGGGGCACAATTGGTCCCCATTGGAATTCCGACAATTTGCTGGAAGACCTTTCCTCCAAACACCACAAAAATGTTGTCGATCAAAAAGTTTAACATCTGAATAATATCTGTTTCAGTGTACTTATTTTCAGAATCGGACTTTTCTTTTACAAAGTAGGTTTTGTCATAGTTCACAACAATAAATTTGTATTTGCGATTACCGTTCTTACTTGTAAACGCATTACTTATAATTTTTGCGAGTCTTTCTTTCAATTTAGAATGTGGAATTGTAGTGTAAAGTGTCGAAAAATCAAAGGCTTTGATCGAATGAACTTTACTAAAATGAGTGGATTTCAGATGTTCTAAAAGTTCCGTCGAATTCTTTAAAATCCACATCTGGTTGATACCACTGCGAGAATATACTGTCGAACCATATTTTTGAAGCCCAGATTTGATTTCAGATAAAACTTTGGTGAGTAAGATCGATACAGATTTGGTAGAACATTTTGAGGAACCAGCGATGAAACGTTGTTTGTACGGATTCTTATGCATTTTAGGTATGCAGTATAAGTATGGTAAATCTAAATCTAAATTTTTAGTTTGGAAGCCAAAGGAAGCAAGAGCTGATTTGTGGTTATCTATTATTTCAGAGTCAGAAAGGTTTGTAGGGGTGTAAGTGGGATTTCCAGGTGTCGAATTTAAACCCAACTCTTTAACTAGACTGTCGAAATAGTACTTTTTGCAAGTAAATGTGTAATTATTTGAGGCTTTGTCCGCTGGTGTGATGACATAATGTTTTTGGAGGTAGGTGAGCTCTGTGATAACATCAAGGTCTTTAAATATAGACTCGAATCTGGTGTTCACAGTTGATTTTAATCGGTTAATTCTAGATAAAAGTAACCCTCTGATGGATTTAATCCATTCGGAAAGAGTGTCGAGCTGTACATCCTCTTTCTTTGCCCAACGTCTTGCATATTCCTCACAAGAGTCCATGATAATTTTCAAATTTTGGTTCCATGTAAAGGACATACTTTCTCTGTATTTGGGACCCTTTTTTAACAATTCTCTCAACTTGTCGTTCTTGACTATACTAAGGTCACCAGTAATAACGTGTCCACAAGGAGAGTAGTTGAAATCCGATGAAGAACATTCGCAAGGAAGTGGATGAAGTGAGGGATTACTTAAATCAATACACTGCAGGAATCGTTTGTAATTGTAAATTTTAGATGCAACTGTTGGTGTGTAGCTATAGGAAATACAAGGAGTTTCTTTTCTTTTGAAATATGGTGGGATTTTTTCTGTGACAGTTTTGTGATTCAAAATTTGACCAAGATTCAATTTATCAATACCTTTGTTTGCAAATCTTACTTTAATGAAAGGGCGGTTTGTTTTCTCCTCTGATTTATCTGATCTAACTGCTTGAAATAAACGAAAAGTAGAAATGTCCAAGATGACTCCTTGTAGTCTGTATTCTAGGGAACGTGTATCGGTATATGTGAGGTCCTTCGTATATTCGTAGATTTCGTGTAACTTCCGTAAAGGAACAGAGTATAATTTGGTACGAATATAATGCAGTCCTAGAGGCTCATTCAAAAATGGAACTAAGTCATCGAAGGAGAAATTATGTATCTCAGGCCTATTATATTTTCGAATGCCATGACTTCGAGGTCTTCTTTGTGGTCTGTTGAATAAGCTAGTCACATTTACCGATTGACAACCGGGACTTGTTAAGTTTCCTATAGTGCTGATGTTATCGTTGCACCCATAGGGCGCTGCAGTGTTAAGATTTTTTATCCAGAACTCTTCTCTTCTCTGTTGCGACGGAAAGGTGTGCTCAAATTGGGATTGTTTGTGGGGTGATATATTTTATCCAGGATTCTGACTCTCATAGATAAAACAGAATGATCCGCCTGGTCAAAATGGCGATAAAGGAGTTGAGTTCCTTTATTATTTATTTTTGACCGGTGTCCTGACATTCTTTTTCGGAGCTGACCTTTGGTTTCACCCACATAAATCAATCCACAAAATGAGCACTCTATTCCGTACACAACATTAGATGTCATGCAGTTAAGGTTTTCAAAACTATGCGTGTTAAATGTTTGTTTTGTGAGATTACTTGAGAATGAAGTGTCTGTTATTAGGATGTTACAAGTTTTGCAGTTCTTTATGCCGCACTTAGAAATTGAGCAATCGCTTGGTGAAAATTGGTGCTCTTTTAGTATATCGACCACTGTGATCTTACAGGGCTTGATTTTAATATACCCATCTGCATGTTTATACCAAAACTCATGGTTGTTACTTACTACAAATGTCTCATCTCTTATGTCGTGTAAACTAATTCTAGGGACACCTAAGTTACCTGTTGCGTATGTGTCCGTAGACGCAACAGGTTGGAGCCTTTTTATAGTGGGCGACGCCCCAGCCACTTTGTAGGTCTCTTGAGTTCTATCCATTTAAGCAAAAGACTGCCCGACAAGTGCCCTCGGGGACAATTTGTCCACCAGCAGTGACACATGAACAGTGGTAAAAATGACAAATATGGATAATGACCATATCCCTGTTTACAGTACAAAATCGATAATTCAGAAAATCAGAAACCGAGGCAAACGAAATCAGGATAAAACAGGAACAAAAGCAAACAAACAAAAACCTCCACCATATGAAAAGAAGCGAACTCCCGATATGAGAGTGAGACCAGGTGCCCAGGAAGAGTAAGCATCTCCTGCTTGCATGCAACACCCGCCGCTTCAATTCGGTAGAACTGTCACATTCGGTAACTTCCATTTCGGAAGACATAGAGTACAATCTTGGGTTGGATGGTTCAAATGGTCTACGACAGAATATCACCCATCATTCTGGAGAGTGGGACATCATAGTGTATGACGAGTTCCCCATATCGACCGTAGAACTTCCTCAGTGACGATGTTAGTCGGTCACAAGCATATCCCTGACTGAGAAGCTTATCTGAAAGACGCCTAGCTCTCAGAACAAAATCCGTATATTTGGTACTTGCTCTGGCATAGCGTATCAACTGAGATATGAACACGCCATAAGCAGGCGATGAAGGAATGTTGCTATTCAGAAAAGGAAAGTTTGTAATGCTGAAATTGAAGCCGTCACGTTTGTCATAGAGTGAGGTGTTCATGTGACCATCAGTGTCGTAGGACAACATTATGACCATTCCTCCAAACACAACAAAAATGTTGTCGATCAGAAAGTTTAACATCTGAATAATATCATTTTCAGTGTACTTATTTTCAGAATCGGACTTTTCTTTTACAAAGTAGGTTTTGTCATAGATAACAACAATGAATTTGTATTTGCGGTTACCGTTCTTACTTGTAAACGCATTACTTATTATTTTTGCGAGTCTCTCTTTCAATTTAGAATGTGGAATTGTAGTGTAAAGTGTCGAAAAATCAAAGGCTTTGATCGAATGGACTCTACTAAAATGAGTGTATTTCAGATGTTCTAAAAGTTCCTTCGAATTCTTTAAAATCCACATTTGGTTGATACCACTGCGAGAATATACTGTCGAACAATATTTTTGAAGCCCAATTTTATTTCAGATAAAACTTTGGTGAGTAAGATCGATACAGATTTGGTAGAACATTTTGAGAAACCAGCTATGAAACGTTGTTTGTACGGAGTGAGACCAGGTGCCTGGGGAGAGTCAGCGTCTCCTGATTGCATGCAACACCCGTCGCAACAGCTCCATGGAAACCTGTCAAATTCGGTGATTATCTCGATTTACATTTTCATGTACATATCAGGTAAGTATGTCTTGTTTGGTGATGATGGCAGCCATTCAATCACAATGTAGAATGTCACTGATCATTCTGGAAAGGGGGATCTCATATGCTTTTATAACAAAAAATACTCTCAGCTTCTTTTGTAATTTGGAGATAAACATGCAGTGAATTTTACGTTTGAATTGTAGAACCTGCCTTCCATGGTAACAGAATAAACAAAATAAGAAGGATCGAGGGTGTACATAATTTCCATCAAAAATGCGTCAGAATCATTAAATGCCCTTTGTACCTTGAATATGATCTTGCTGTCATCAGACGGACAATCTTGTACCAACGTATTTTTTAAGAATTGCACTCTGCTATGACAAGATTCCATTGCGTGTCCTGTCCACTCCTCGTTAGGGAAGACAGGGTCCCGACCACCTGTCTTCTCTGTTTGTTGGTCGAACTCCTCGGTGATTGCATGCATAAGCTCGCTCTAGTCGGCAGAGCACGGACAGATTTGCGTTTTGCTGTCTTGTTTGTATGGTTATCTAACAGTGAGGAGATGTTATAAACATTTTAAGATTGTGCTTTCTTGTAACCTTTTGGTAACCGGAAAAGTTGAAGGATTGTGCGCACATAATTTGGATAACAACACCATTTGCTACTAACATGGCAGATAACCTTGTAGTCTTTTGAGTTTGGTGTCATCCGATAAAGTTAATGAAGATTTCTTTTTGTTTGTTTGTTTGTCTCTCATGAGAATGTTGATGTCTGTATGTCATCAAATTGGCCGTTTAAGAGTTATGTTTGATATCACTCACTTGTTCTGAGGTCCCAAAAGTCAAATTTGGAGTGTTTGCCGACCATATGTCGTATTCAACTCTCAACCAGTCTTAATATTTTGGGAGACTTTCATTTTGTATGTGATGCCCAGAAATTCGTTCTTCTAAATCCATTTATAACCGATTCTAAGATGAAATAGCACTGCTTTATTATCACCATCGTAATCAGGTTTATTGATCCCGACATCAAAGTGCTTCAAACAATCTCCAACGATAGACACATTACGTATTATTGCCTAATTAATGTAGAAGAGTCCTTTTATGGCGAATGAATGATGAATGCATAGTAAATGAATCGCTTACGTGCTCTGTGTCCATAAATACGTTCCTGCTTTTGTTGCATCATGCTAAATACATTTTCAACACTAAGATGTCTGCATTGTTAATTGGTCTCAAAGTTGTTAAGGGACTTTTAGAATTATTCTTTCCTTAGGTGTGTGTGTGTGTGTGTCTAAGGATAATTTGTTTACTTTGTTGGAAGCCGGACTTTCTCAGGGTTTGAAATCTTGTTAATTCATTATCAAATGAATATTATCTACATTAGCTTGATAAATGCAATTCCGTATTATGCATGTATATATTCAATCAGAACTGAGAATCAATAAAAATGAATTTGAATTTTAAAAAAGTTGCAAATAGGTTAGATTTTGAAAAGTTTATTGAATTGAAAAAAAAATCTATTAATGCATTTTCAATCATGACAAAAACAACCCCAAAAAGTATATGTTCCCTAGACATGATGGAAATCATGTTGTCCTACGACACTGATGATCACATGAACACCTCACTATATGACAAACGTAACGACTTTAATTTCAGCATCACAAACATTCCTATTCGAGTAGCAACATCTCTTCATCGCCTACTTATCTACAGTCTTGTACAAGCGCATCCTTGAGACTTGCACTCTGACTGACTGTGACGACGGGACTCCATGACGGGCCCTGTCCAAACCTCTTTGGAGAAGACAGGGCCCCGACCACCTGTCCTCTCTGAATATCAGTCGGACTCCTCGGGTGATTACATACATGAGCTCGCTACAGCCGGCAGAGCACGGACTGTATTACGCATGCCCTCTTTTTATATCCATTTACATATTCATCTGTGTCTCTGGGGCCTCTGCGTTTCGCGGTCTTGTTTGTGTGATGTCATCTTACAGTGAGGAGGTTGTTTTACACCACAATTGTACGTTCTTCGAGACCTCTGGGTAATTGGAGAAGTGAGAGGGTTGTGCGCACGTAATCCAGGATAACCACACCATTTGCTACTTGCGTGACAGATGGCAGTCCAAAGTCGGCACCGGTTACCCATTGGTCTCGTCGGTTTATGTGTAGTCTTTTGTGTTTGATGTTTACATGTCGTGTGTCTCTTTTCCGTCTCGTGCTGTACTGGTCTTTTGTGTTTTTGCATCGGGTGTTTTGGTGTTTTACTGTTGATGCTGCAACAGGGTCTTGTTGGAGATCTCCTCCCTTCTTTTTATAGCGTGTTCATACCTCAATTGATACGCTATGTCAGAGGAAGAAAAGGGAATGGTCTCAAATATGACAATCCTGCACTCACCCAGCAAAAAAAAAAAACCCACTAGAAAATGACCCATAAATGACAAGTAGCAAATATACAGAATTTGGTCTGAGAGCTAGGCGTCTTTCACATAAGCTTCTCAATCAGAGATCCATTTGTGATCAACTAACATCTTCACTGAGAAAAATCTACGGTCGATACGGGGAACTCGTCATACATTATGATGTCCCATTGTCCCGAATGGTGGATGATATTCTGTCGTGGACCATTTGAACCATCCAACCACAGATTGTACTTGTATCTTCTGAAATGGAAGTAACCGGATGTGACAATTCTACCGAATTGAAGCGACGGGTGTTGCATGCAAGCAGGAGATGCTGACTCTTCCTGGGTACCTGGTCTCACTCGCATTTCGGGAGTTCGCTTCTTTTCATGTGGTGGAGGTTTTTGTTTGTTTGCTTTGATACCTGTTTTATCCTGATTTTGTATGCCTTCGGTTTATGATTTTCTGAATTACCGATTTTGTGCTGTATACAGGGATATGGTTATTATCGATATTTGTCATCTATTGTTTAGAGAATGATTTTTAAACAACAATAGTAAAACATCTAAACCTGTAAAGCTTTCTGGAATTTTACAGAAAATATTCTTCACTTGTTTTGAAATTCTGAAAATGAATCGTTTGAGTGGTGACTTAAAAAACCCAAAGAGAGACCAAATGTAAATTGAAACATAAACCTAATTTTTGGACCTGAATATCAAAATTGTTGATTAAGAGATTCATGAAAGTGTGTAGGACAAAAGATATGATCTTGGATTCAACATAGTAAATTTTCCCTTGCTTACAGTGTTGTCCATTCGGTATCTACATTTCACATCTCATCCTTGACCATGTACTGATGATTTTGATTTTCTAAGTAGAAATTTGCAAATTACGAAGAAACGATTAGGTCAATGTTTTCGCTTTCACAAATCAGCAAAGACTTTCAGGAAATTGTACAAAAATTATCGTCAACTTCTTTTGAAATTCCGACCCATACAAGCAAGAGAGTATATTACATTGAGTATTTCACAACCTGCATTTTATGGTGACATAATTAACAAAATAAGAAGGATCAAAGGTAGACAGAATAACCATATAAAATGTGTTAGAATCATCAAACGCCTTTTACACCCTGGTCAACAGACAATCTGCTGTGGGTGCTGCAACCGAGTATTTTTGAAGACTAAATACGATATTCGAACCATTTTAAAGTAGAACGCCGATTTTGAAATTTTAAAGGCTGCTCTTGCAGCAGATTTCAGTCTTTAAAAATGTATTGTGTCGTTTAATCTATCGGCGATATTACTTACGTATATGTCATCATCAG
This sequence comes from Pinctada fucata, assembly GCA_028142955.1. Classification (NCBI taxonomy): domain Eukaryota; kingdom Metazoa; phylum Mollusca; class Bivalvia; order Pterioida; family Pteriidae; genus Pinctada; species Pinctada fucata. Next base: position 70,525,101 of record AP027105.1, on the reverse strand, counting down.
AACGTTGGATATTTGCATGGCACTTGACTCCTCACGTTCCATGAACCATACCAAGCATTGCACACCATCGCTTCGCGATACATTTTCGCGGTAAACCTCTATCCAACATATCAAAATAATTCACACATTTCTTTTCTAAGTAAATGACAAATATGGATAATGACCATATCCCTGTATACAGCACAAAATCGATAATTAAGAAAATCAGAAACCGAAAGCATACAAAATCAAGATAAAACAGGAACCAGAGTAAACCAAAAAAACAAAAAACAAAAACAGAAGTCCTGTAGTCATAGTCTGTATATTCCTAGAATCCAGTTTCACAGTTTGTCGAGTTCAGTGTTTATTTCATTCATATCCGTTATCATATCCATCTGTATGTTTCTTGGGCCTCTGTGTCATGATGTCTCTTTGTATGGTCATCTTACAGTGAGGAGATTATTCACACCACAATTGTGCGTTCTTCGAGACCTCTGGGTAATCGGGAAAGTGAGATGGTTTTACGCACGTAATCCCTATAACCACACCGTCTGCTACTTGCGTGGCAGATGGCCGTCCTAAATCGGCACCGGCTGTCATTGGTAACGTTGGTTTATGCGGGGTTTTTTTTTGTTTTTGTTTCATGTTTCTATGGTGTGAATTGATCTCGTTAGTTTATGTGTGGTCTTTTATGTTTCATGTTTCCATGGTGTGCGTTGACGTTCCTTGTCCCTTTTGCGTCTCTTTCTGCGCTTGTCTGCTCTGTGTTTTTGCATTGGGTGTTTTGGGGATTTGCTGTGGGCGCTGCAACCTTGTGTTGTTGGAGATCCCCTCATTTGTTTGGTGTTGCTTGTTTCTTTTGCTTCTCTTTCTGTGGTTGTCTGCTCTGTGGTTTTGAATTGGGTGTTTTGGAGTTTTGCTGTGGGTGCTGCAAACGTGTGTTGTTGGAGATCCCCTCCTTTTCTCCTCCATGATTCCTGTTTGTTTTCACTATCATCTTACAATCTGAACAAAAAGAATTTTGTGTGATATAATCTTTGTTTTGACCATAGAAAAGACATCTGACACTAGCTGGTAAACTTTTGTGTCTAGAAAGTTTGACCATTTATGAGGTAAACTTTAGTTTGTGATTCTGGATTGTAATGTGGACCAATAATCAATAGTGAAATATGTTCTCATGTATTAATATCAGTGCTGAATATGTACATTTCAACAAGTAATCTCATCAGAATTGCTTGAAGCCGATAATTAGAAAAATCCAAGTACACCAGAAAAAAGTACAAATCGTTGTTCAGGAAAAGATGGGGCGTCTCCAACAACACTCGGTTTCAGCACCCACTCTAAAGCCCCAAATCACAGAGTTGACACACACAAAAAGATATACAAAACTGAAAAGGACAGCGAATTACATCGTAGAAACATCAAACACAAAAGACTACACATAAACAAATGAGACCAATGGGCATTCGGTACCGACTTACGACGATGATCTGCCACGCAAATAGCAGACGGTGTGGTTATCCGGATTACGTGCACACAACACTTCCACTTTTCCGATTACCCAGAAGAACGCACAATGTGGTGTAATTGTCAATATTGAAAAATATGTTCTGTAGTACCCATTTTGTTGTACTAGACACGTGTTTCGGATATTTTAATCCTCGTCAGTAGCACTACATGCCAAACAATTTAAATAAAGCCAAAGTGAATTTTCCTGGCGCCATCTACGATACAGAGCTTTTATTTCCTCTTGCCAAAATAAGCGGCTACTAATTTTGTATAGGGTTTATTCAGAAGCGTATTAAGTGCTAAAATAGGGCCAAAAGTCGTTGGAGGGTAGGCGCAAGGAGGTTCATACTAAACATGATCGAAAAAAATGATGACGAAACTCAGCTAAGGACAGAGCTATTTGGAAATTTAGGTCTAATTTGATGACAGGGAATTTAGAATATATTTCAATGCAGTGCGTAAACACTAAAACTAGGTGAGCGTTATCCTCACAGTCCACCAGCAGCGATACCAGCCTAGTGGTTGAAATTTTCAATATTGAAATATATGCTCTATAGTACCAATTTTGAAAAACAACGTCTTCATTGTAAGCAACACACAGATGGATATGTAAAAACAGGAGTCAAAGATCCAAAGGAATTCAGGAATCAAAGATCCAGGAGAATATGGCATAATTATGTAAGTCTTCATGGAGGCAGGGCCAGGTGTCCGGGAGGAATAAGCGTCCTCTGACTGCATGCAACACCCGCCACAAATGCCAATTAGAAGCGTGTCAAATCCGGTAATGTTCAAATAGGTACAAAAAACGGTCAATCGGAAAGGTCGTACCCAAGAATGTCCTTAATTATGATTAAAATGACATAAGGAAGATCCTGACATCAATCAACAGCACTCATAACAATTGAGCATCAGCGGACCTCTAGTAAACATCCCCTCTTTGGCTAGCACGATTTTCATGCACGAAAATGAAAACAATATCTACAAAACATGCACTGTGCGAGGTCATATCTATATAGAAAGTACTATGGTGACCATGTCAGGGAAATAACACATAACACTTACTGTCAAACCCCTTTTTTACGACTCCACACGGCAAAGGGCATAACTGTGACACAAATGAGATAATGATGATCTTGTCAACAATCTCAACAGCACTCACAACAGAGCACCTAATTGAGCATCGACTTGCCCCTAGCAAGCTAGAGATAGGATCAGTTCCCGGGAGGAATAAGCATCCCCTGTTTGGCTAGCCGCACCCGCCGTCGATTTTCATGCACGAAAATGAGAGGAATATCTACAAAACATGCACTGTCCGAGGTCATATCTATATAGAAAGTTGAAAGGCAAAAGTCGTAATGTGCAATAAATTCTTTGTAGCGACCATTGAATTTCCTCGGTGACATCTTTAACCTTTCCTCTTAATATTGAATATACGAAAAGAGATCTACTGAATAAACATCAAAGAGGTACCTAACCGTTATTCAGTCTCAACGCCGAGAAGGCAAAGCAAAATCGTGAGAATTCCCATCGAAACGGTTACGAACCCCGGAATGAACAACATTCCGAAGTGAGACCAGGTGCCCGGGGAGAGTCAGCGTCTCCTGATTGCATGCAACACTCGTCGCAATATGACTTGATAAATTGGCTTGAAATTTTCTTCAAGAAGGTATATAGTTGGATAACTTCCGTATTATTGAAATATATGCCAAACAAAGGAGGGGAACTCCATCAAAATTTAGTTACAGTACCCATATCAAAACATGTAAACACTTCTCATGTGAAGCACAGATAGGGAGGTACAGGACATCTGATGACAGAGCTATGCCTTCGGGGATATAGTCCTTAGTTTTTATTAAATAATATAATGTAAAAATGTATTTCAAGTCAAGTGCCGAAAGACTATGAAACTAAGAGATAAACATCAAAGAAGTACCGATCAGTTATTCAGTCTCAAAGTCTAGAAGGCAAAATTAAGGCAAAATCATTAGATTTGCAATAGGAACGGTTGCGAACCTCCTCGGAATTAATACAATTCCGAAGTGAGACTAGAATGATATCCTATCAGTAGCACAAAACATAGAAATATCAAGGTACGATCTAACACACTATAAATCTCTGAAGCTACAGACACCAAGGTTACACAGAGGTTAAACGCGCTTTTATTTCCGGAATAATCACAGAACAGAAAAGAAAAGAAATTAGGTATTGGTTATAGTGATGCGTTTATGAGCTAACCTCGTCGTACTGAATGTATTTTGTTATCGTTAAATATGAGTATTGCTGTTGCTATTTTTTTTTCTCAAAGGTTTCAAAGAAGAAAACAAATCCTCAACAAGACATCTTTGCATTCATATCAAGGACATAAAATTTCAACGAAAGAAATCTAAACAATGTTAGATGAATGGAAATGAGAGTAATATAATCGATAAAATGAAGGAAAGAGTGTGGTTGGCGAGTCTGAAAAACAAATCAACAAATTGGTGAACTATAATTCAAAATACAAGTCTTGTAATTTAAAGCAATTTCTATACATAAATTAAATCTTATCCAAAATTTAGAAGTTTGAATTTTTTTTTTAAATACTCTGTCTTACTGACCAGGGTTTATTATCCGAAACGTGCATGTCTGGTCCATGCTGTAAATTTATCTGCTCTAAAATGATGCTAATGAATTTGAAGACGTTAAACATTATAACAAAGATTTACTCCATTTATATTTTCCATATGAATTATTTCCGTCCCGAAAATAAATGTGTATAACATGTGACCCTTATTTTGAACTCAAAGAACCTCGTGCACGTTGTAAAAATCGACGAAAAATTTCTCAGGCGAGTGGGAGTGAAGGGTTAAAAATCGAACAACATACATTAATTTAAATGAAAATAAGGTATTTATCAAATATACAATAAAAAAAAGACCATATGTGTTTAACTCAATGTCCATTTTCGCCGCATGACCCAACAGGTTAGGAAGTCAAAGTAAGCGAGGTCACTACGTGATTAATTAGTTCTCATATAGCAGACTTGAAGAAATCGCGGCTTTAAAGTATTAACTTACGACAAACTTGTTGAAATTTTCTATATTATAGATAGTAAAACCATTTCAGTAAAGCTTGGGAAGAAAAAAAAATCATCATTAAACTTACAGCTTATATTGCTTTAAAGCATGCCAAACATATAACGATAATGAGCACGGAATACTACTACACGAAGAAACAGAGAAATAACTTTCACCAATAAAATGGAATTTACTGAAAGATTCTGCAAAGAAACAAAAACTTGAGATGAGATCAAGTGACCAGGGAGAGTAAACATTTCCTGTATGTTTCTAATTTTAAATTATCTTCCAATATTGTACAATGAGATCATAAACTGTTTTCTGTGATATTCTGTCAGAATGAAGATGTAGTATTTGATTGCTCTGGACTAGTTTTATCAATTGCGATATGAATGAGAAAAAGAAGATCCTGACAAAAATATCAACAGCACTCACAGTGGGCAGGGGACATAGCAAACCTGGCGTTCCCCAAGAAGATTAAAATCAGCTTCCGACAAATTGCATCAAACTAGAAAGAGTGATTTTTCCAATTATGTTTCGGGAAGTTTCAAACGCAATGCTTTTCCCTTTCTTAATGGAAAAAAAAAAGAAATTATTATAAAATGTGAGAACTCATTGACTATCACGCAAACTGTTATGGACGTTGCGGTTAACGTAAAATAACTCAGAATAAAATTTTCATTCGGCAAGAGAATTGCTATATACGACTTATTCATCAAAGAACAAAACTCATCTGAAAGCCTTGATTAGTTTAAGCTTATTCGAAATACAATATGGAATGATGTTTTTTCTATGGTGTGAGTTGGTGTTCCTTGTCCCTTTTGCGTCTTTTTCGGTAGGTGCCTGATCTGTGTTTTTGCATTTGGTGTTTTGCTATGGGTGCTGCAACCGAGTGTTGTTGGAGATTCCCTCCTTTCTTCTGAAATCGATAACCGCTGCCACAGATAAAAGCTTAAAAACATTAGTACTTGCTCAAAATATCAACATTACTGAAAAAAACACACATTTATGTATCTATAAGATATAAACACATCATTATCATCTACCATATCTTGAACCAAAAAATGGCAAGCTAAATTAGTAAATAAGAAAATATAGCGATTTCAACTGTATTGGTAATTCTTATAAAGTTTTGCTAAAACTCTTCTTGTAGAATTGTTTAGAGTTGAATATCCTACGCTTCATTGGTATTGTTTATCTAGAAGGTTAGGTAAAAAGAATCTTAATAAGGAGCATGAGGGACTGCTTTATTTGTGAAATAGGAAACGGGTTTAGAAATCTAACAGGATACGCTAACTATCTGGTCTAAGTTTGTACGTTTAATTCTCCATGTTGCCAAGTTTCATCAACTCTTCAGATTTTTTGTTTTCTTCAGTGAGTGCTGAATTTCGAGACATCACAATGTGTTAACTACGTACAATCAAGCTTCAAACACAGGTTAAACATACAAAATGCATTATGACGTCTTTAATTTTCTATTTCTTTGTTACTTGGTGGAAAGGGTAGAACACATTCAGAAAGACCATCCTTGCATATTACTTCATTTAGAATCCGACATTTTACCTCTGATAAATACTACTAATGTCTGTCATTAAGGGATAGAATGATCAAGTCTTTAAGAATCATAAATTTAATAACAGTAGGAATTTAGAATAAACAATATAATAAGATATGGACATTGTTAATTTCATACTGCCATGTCTATGAATCATTTATAGTGAAACTACCAAGTTTTTGTATTGTATGGTTTCTATTTTTGTGATTTTATGATACATTGATCACCAAGTCTCCGGTAATTAGAATTTTAGAGGTAATTTCTAATTCTAGTTCATACAATTCATGACGACATCCGCGAAGATTGAAATATTTATCCTTGAAAACTTGATGATGTGCTCGGTAATTTATAATTACAATACACCATGATTGACACGCGACTTTGTGACACGAGGGATATACATGTAACACATGTGGAGCAGGTCTTAATCGAAGAAAATAACAAAATTAGCTCGTGTGATTACTTTGATAAAAAGAATATGTAGAACAAAAAAAAATATGAATAATACAGCAAAACTTACAAACAAAAGGAAAAGAATTCGACTATTACACAGTAATGACAGAATGTAGATTGTAGGTTGTGCCATTGAAATAACAAAATTACATAATGAGTTGTCATCAACTATGTTGCAAGCAAACACTTTTCCTTAATGGTTATTTTCAACATATTAGCTCAAAAATGATATACCAATTAAATTGTGGGCTGCAACTGGTTAAGACTGGCTGGTTTTTTTTTTTTCAAAAATTGCTCTCTGCTTTCTTTTGAAATTCTGTCTATATTCTATGAGAATTGCACAACCTACCTTTTAGGGTGACTTGACACTCTACATGGTACTAGACCAACTACAGCCTTGTATCTGTATCATCACAATCTAAACATTTGCGCATTGCCTGAGTGTGGCGACGGGACTCTAGGATTAGCCCTTTCCAAACCTCGTTAGAGGGCCGTGATCACCTGTCCTCACTGAGAGCTGGTCGGCATCATCAGGTGATTACATGCATCAGCTCGATCCAGCTGGCAGTGAAATGTTTTTCGCACACACTTATGCTTTTGTAATACATTTACATATTCTTACGTTTGTCACTGGGGATTCTTGTTGTCTTGTTTGTGTGGTTATTTTACAGTGAGGAAGCTATTATACACAGCAATTGTCAATTTCACGAAATCCCTGGGTAACTTGACATGCAGTATGGTTGTGTAAACAAAATTAGGAAAGTCACACAATTTGCTTCTTACGTTGCAGATAGCCATCGTGAGTGGGCATCGGGCGCAGGTTGATGTTTAATATTTTGTGTTTGATTTTTCATCTTTGGAAGTTGGTCTTTCTTTTCTTCTTTTCTGTATTTTCTTGTGCTTGTCTACTCTATGTTTTCGCATTTAGATATTACAGTGCTTTGCTGTGTATTCTGCAAACGAGACCTGGTGGAGACCCCCTTCTTTGTTTTAAAATTGTTCCAAGTCTACCAAATAAGTTGAACCTAAATTTACATTGCATAATCAAATGCAGTAAATAAGTTATAAGTGTCATTCACAGTGTTACTGTTGTGACTTTAGAATCGCTTCAAAGATGTCATGTCCCTTTCAAATGGCAAATGGCCGTCCAAAGTCGGCACCAGTTGCCCATTTGTCTCGTTGGTTTTTCAAGTCTTTTGTGTTTCATGTTTATATGTCGTGTGTCTCTTTTCCGTCTCTGGGTATGCTCGTCTTTAGTGTTTTCGCATCGGGGTTTTGCTGTAGGTGCTACATCAGGGTCTTGTTGGAGATCCCCTCCCTTCTTTCAAGGTTTTGATATGGACAATTCATCTTTTATTCCGTTCATCATATTTACCAAGTCGTCGTCGTTGATGTTGTTAACGTCTTTTTTTCGTATTTGTCGACATATCGCAGTGATTTCCGTGGTTTTCGATATTTTCCTTGATTGGAGATGAGAGATGTATTATTCCCGTTGGCTTGCCGTGTTGTCTGTTGTTTCATGCTTGTCTAATACAATGTTTATTAATTGTGATATAAGTCTTCGTGCTAGTTGATGTGTTGTCGATGGGTTTGTTTGATTGGAGATGCGAGTTTATATGCCGTAAGTTGTTATGTTTATCTTGCTCATTCACAGGTGAGTTGTTTATTTGCTATGACTTGACGTCATCGTGTTGTCTGTTGTCGATATTGCCATAACAATGCGGGATTGAACTCTGGTTTTCATTGCAATTTTTCTCTTTGTATATTTCTATGGTTTTTGTTAATTATTTGGTTTTAACTGAAATATTAATTATAAGATTGATGCCAAAATTATTTTGCGTGTTCGTATATCATCAGTTCATTCATTATCATATTCAATTACGATTAATGAAATTAATTGACAGTTCAGTGACGTTTTGTAATAAGTCCATCTTTTATGTGGTAAGAATCTAACAAGAAATGTTTACCTTCACCTATTTCAAAATACATTTGGTTAATTTTTTTATCTTGGTTTTTTAACCTTTCAATCATTAATGCAATTTACGTTGATAATAGGAATTTCCTTTTTGTGAATTGTTATGTTTCACATGATCAAATTTCTTTTCCTTGAAGAGGTTTAAGGACAAAGAAATGGTACATGATTTTTCATGTTTGAGTTATGTAATATAGTTTTGGACCGGACCAGTAGAGGTGTAGTGCTAGGTCTGTGGGACCTGAACACAGAGATAAAGTGAAATACTCTGAACAGGGATCTTACAGTGTCTTTAGTGCTTATACTGATGTGAAATATGGCATTGAGTTACTGTCTCGTTATATCATCGTATTTCATACTGTCTTTTCAGGTGAGAGTGTTTTTGTAATTTAAAAGACATTTTTCTCACAATCCTGGAGTTCAGTGCGACCTTTTCAAGGTGGTGAAATATAAATAGAACTGCTATCTTAGTAACTAACAGGTGTTTGTACGTTATAGAGTTTCATCATAATTTTGAATTTTAATAAAATGGTTTTCATAAATGAGAAAGAATCATTTTGATAAACACAAAATATTAACAATACTTTCTTTAAAGATGAAAGAATTTCAACTTTACTATATTAGACCATGTTAACGGCGACTGACGGAAACCTTCAAACATTCTATATTAGGATCAAAAGTAGGGTCGAAGAAGATAATGATAAAAGTGCGTCTGAAATTGTAGAATTCTGGACTGACGAATTTTAATTTATTTGAAAGGTGTATCACCAAATTATCAACTTTTTTCCAAATCTAGACTCTTCTTGTTTTTTTACATGCTTAGATGAATGTATTAGAATATCAGGATTTACATATAAATATATCAAAATTCTTTACACATCATTCATATAGAAGATAGACATAAAAATGTCACATTGTGTCTATTCCGTACAAAACAATGTGTCATTAAAATGAAAGGAAATGAAATAACTTCCATTATCTCATGATTACAAATATATGATAAAAAGTTTATGAATCACCCCAAGGGCGATCCACCCATTAGTTCATAGTGTAAATCCTGAAAGCCGTCAGAAGTCCGATACGATAGACTCTCACCTTCATAACTTCAATTTTAATGGTGTAGTGTATATTGTCATTATATATACATGTCTTTACCTGTGCTTTAATGACAAATACGGATAATGACCATATCCCTGTACACAGCACAAAATCGATAATTCAGAAAATCAGAAACCGAAGGCATACAAAATCAGGTTAAAACAGAAACCAAAGCAAACCAAAAAAACCCTCCACCACATGAAAAGAAGCGGACTCCCGATATGAGAGTGAGACCAGGTGCCCAGGAAGAGTAAGCATCTCCTGCTTGCATGCAACACCCGCCGCTTCAAATCGGTAGAACTGTCACATCCGGTAACTTCCATTTCGGGACATCATATATATACAAGAAAATCTGCAGAATATTTAACGCTATTGTGATAGAACTTTAGTACAAGAAACAAATGTGACACACGGAGGACCATTATGTATCTGTTATCCCAAATTGGTAATCCTTTCGATTGTGGTTTTGTGTTTGACTTTCATTCACTCATTTATATACAGTAGTGAGTGTTCGTGAACCACTTTTTATATGGCAATGAAGGGGTGAATATCAGTTTTTAAAGAATGGTATCCCCTCCCGTCTTTCATGTATTAACGTTGATCTTTCCACACTTTTTATTGAATTTTTCTCACTGTGCTCATATTCTTCGCTATGAATAATGTGTTTCAAGACTAAGGTAATTTCTTTCTATATCAACAAAGAAAAACTAGAACGACTATTTTTCTAACGTGTTAGAAGATTTTACCAATATGATATTATTTCTGTAGTTTTGTTAACAATATGTAGGAATTTATCATATATCTTATTATTAGATTTCAGAGTCGGCTACCTTACACAGCGATGTGGAGAGACATATAGCAGACAGAAAGCTAAGGCATGGTAATTATTACTCGTTTTGTATGCAGTCTTACTAAGTATTCTATATCTAATAGTTATATACCACATTATAATAAGCCGTTTCCTGCATGCGAATATGATGAATTATATTCTTTCAATAATGAATGAAACAATGGTGGTTTTTAAGCAGTGCATATAAATTGTGTATTTTGAATTTCCACATTGTACTGCAATCGGAACAAGTCATTGCGATATTGGGACCTATTTAATGATTCAGTGAATGAAAGTCAAATACAAAACCAGAAATCAGAATCCAAATATTACAATTATAAGGCTTACAAATTATTGAAAAAATATATAAGAACTTCTCACGAGAAAAGTAAAATCCGACAAACAGACGGAGACAATAACACAGCTACATAGAAACCAGAAGGACAACACTACATCATTTTAAAATATCTCCAGAGTCCAGGGCAAGATGGAATTTATTGTAGTTGTGCTTTTAAATAAAGCTCTGTATTAATAAAGTAAAGTTAGAAAATACACAAATATTACATAAATCATGTTAGATACACAATGTAAGTTATAGTATCTAAGCAAGAAGGAACAAAAAGGAAGCAATCTTCTTCGCTGTGTTATTTAAAACCAAGGGGCTCTGGTATCAGAAGTAAAACCAAGGGGGTCGCAAGTTGGCATTGGTATCAAAAGTAAAACGAAGGGGGTCGCAAGTTGGCTCTGGTATCAGAAGTAAGATTAGAAAAGGAGCTAAGACGTAAAATCTGCCCTGAAAAGTGGAATTTTGAATATGGAAATTTCAAGAAAAATTCTTCGTAAAAGTTATACCTTTACGGCATCCCATCAGAATCTGAAATATTTTTTATATGTTTTGTATAATTGATTTTGCTAATTTTAGCATCAAATCTTTTTTCCTGTAGAATTCAATAGAAAACGGAAACGTTTTATTGAATATTGTTCCTCCCGGATATACGCCACTCATACTAGAGATGTATATCCGTAATACAAACTTTCTGGAGAAGCGTGGTTCTTAATCTGCGGGGGGAACACTACCCTAGAAACAAAAAACCATAAAAGGAAAGGGGTGCTTTTCTTAATGATCGATCTTCTTGACCATAAAACATATCAAATTTGACTATTTGTCGATTTTATCAGTTTTCCTTTCCGAGTACCCCTACTTCTTTAGACCTTAATTCTAGAATCTTACGAGTACTTCAGCAAATGTAAAATATATAAAAAGTCTTCAAGTACATCATATTTCAATTATGATTATTTTTTTCTACATATGAATCGTCATGCGGAAGAAATACGGCATGAAATTCAGGGCTAAATACGACCCTTATCTTAACAGCTCCTTACAAAAATGCATTGTAAGTGACGCTACCTTGAATAAATTTAATAAAGAAATCAGATGTTTACTATATTCAAAAATGTAATTCCATTGAACCCAAAGCCTGCCAAACGTAATAAGATATCCAAACTTTTCAGATAATAACATGTATAAAACTGTTTTATTCTTACAGTTGGATTCAATGAGTTTGATGTGACAACGATATACCATGACAACACCAGGGAAAAAGCGTAAGTTGGTGAAAATTTTGTTTCTCTTATTTCTGGAGAATATCTTCTTTTGTCGAAATTGTAACATAACAAATTTTTGAAATGGTTTTGAATGAAATCAATGGCTTGCAGACTTGAGAAGGTTAAAATGTTAAAATGATGGACAAAGAGCACCGACTCTGAACAACCATTCATATGTTTCTGTCTGGTTACCATGGGAAATGGGAAGGAGGTATCCTTCTTCGTTGGAATAGCAAGATAACTCGAAGAATATCGAGGAAATACAAACTGCTGTCTTACATTGCGAGAAATTGCGAACAATATAATAATTTTTTTTAACATAATGTCTATCAAACATGACTAGATTGTTAATCTGGTACTTTCTGCTGGTTGAGATGAAGGGACATGAAGCCGACAAAGACACAAACCGTGTCTCAGGTCGCCACGTCTTTAATAGGAACTCACCTAAGTTACATTAGTATATGGCTTAAATAAAGTAAAAAGATTTTATTTCATGATTACAATCAGACTTTCGTTAAAATGGATATATATTCTTAGTTCTCATAATTAACAGGCTACTTTCCTGACAAAGCGACAGCATTGTTTATATTTGATTTCTTCTCCAGACTACAGTCACATGAGATCAGAGGACTCAACACAGACAGCCTCCTACACATCCCTGTCTTTGGTGACAAAATTATCCTCAAAGTGCAACAAACTTCCTCCGTCCTCCATCCTCAGGCGGCCATTATGGTTACAAATGGTGACACCTACGCAGTATGGAAGGGAGATCACCCAAACTGCTTTCTATCTGGGACTCTACAATCCCACAACGGCACTGTCTCCTTGTCATATTGTGACGGTCTAGTAAGATATATTTTAGCTCGCCAGAGCGAAGAGTAATATATTTTCATCAATTGTTATATCGTATCATCTGTCATTTGTAAAGATCTAAGATTGTTTGCTAAATATTTTAGGGATGTGTCACAGCTTTAAATGTCATGTAACCTGAGGGTATACTGGATTTCAATATCAGCAGGAAACAATTATTCTGATCCAAGCAATTATGCACTCAATATATTTAAAGGCAAAGAAGCGGAGAAAATATGGAAAGAAGTCTTTCTTCATATTAAACTTCCATAAAAGATGATTTTTTCGATAAATTATTAATCTCTCCCGTTGTATCGCAGTAAACATGTGTAACACGAGTCATGGGATATTTGAATATGTTTTAATTTAACTAATAACTATGGCACCACTTACGATAAATTCCATTCTTGCACTGGACTATGAAAATTGTTTATTAGATAGGGTTGTCCTTCATGTATCTATTGTGCTGTGCTATTGTGTTTTTAACCCCTCGTGCCAAATATGTTCCGTTGTTTTCACTGTTGGGGATAACGTGTCTTTCTAATTTTGTTTCACGTATTTTTCAAGATTTTGTATGTCTATTGATTGAGATCTGTGGATTCTAATTAGGCGAGTTTCGCAAAGCCTATTGCAATCGCAGGCATCACGTGACCTGAGATGAGTGACATGTTTACGCCAAAAAATGTATAAATCGAGTGAATAAGATAAAACATTAAACATATCCACACAAACCTCAACAATTACAATTCTAAGACACTTGGAACTTTTGTGCTATGCATTAAACCTGTTCTTGGGTTAAATTATTTCCTATTTACAAAGTTTAACTTACTCAGTCATGTTAACTTCGATCGTGTGGCCTCGTGACCCTTGGCCTCATTATTCACTTTAACCACAAAGGTAGTGTATATTTCCTCGTGACCCTTGGCCTCATTATTCACTTTAACCACAAAGGTAGCGTATATTTCCTCGTGACTCTTGGCCTCATTATTCACTTTAACCATAAAGGTAGCGTATTTTTCCTCGTGACTCTTGGTCTCATTATTCACTTTAACCACAAAGATAGCGTATATTTCCTCGTGACCCTTGGCCTCATTATTCACTTTAACCACAAAGGTAGCGTATATTTCCTCGTGACTCTTGGCCTCATTATTCACCTTTACCACAAAGACAGCGTATACTTCCACATAACTAACTTCCCTTTCATTCCGTCTTCTCCTGTTTATGGCGATTTTGTTTCTCAGCTGATACGGTACGCCAGGGCATGTTCCAAATATTAAGATTTCATCATTAGAGCCAGACGGCTTGCAAGTAAGCTACTTGACATGTTCAGGGTTATATAACACAACGGCTGAAATCATCATTGAGGAAGTTCTTCGGACGCTATGGGGATATAATAAAAGCAAATCAGATCCCCCTTTCCAGAACGATCAGTGGCATTCTGCATTATGATTGAATGGCTGTCATCATTACCTGATCTGTATATCAAAATGTACATCGAGACAATCACCGAATTTGACAGGTTTCCATGGAGCTGTTGCAACGGGTGTTGCATGCAATCAGGAGACCCTTACTCTCCCCGGACACCTGGTCTGACTTCGGAATGTTGTTCATTCCGGGGTTAGCAACCGTTTCGATGGGAAATCTCACGATTTAGCCATGCCTTCTTGACTTTGAGACTGAATAAATGTTAGGTACTTCTTCATGTTTATCTCGTTATAAGCGCATTCAGCGCTTAACACTTGTTTCACAATGAACTAAAAAATGGTTAGAGATCATATCGAAAATGATACTTTAGGTTATTGTAAACAATAGCTGCCTTCATGTGCACGTGTGTAGAATGCTAGCTTATCGACAATACCTCGTGACATGATCTAGTAGGGGCTTAGAAAGACGTCTGCAGGCAAACTTAAATCATCAGCTCCTTCGCTAGTGTCAGTTTGGAAAAGGAGAACTTAGTATGTAAACCTTGAAATCGGATTCCGATTTAAAAAAAAAATCTTTATAACATACAAGACATAAGCTTTTAGAACAATTGAAACTTGAACTGTTCAACAGATATGCAGATCTATACGCGAAGAAAAATTAAATGTATGTACTATAGTAGTCATGCTGACGTTTGTAGGTTCATGAATGTCCGACTTGTATGTTGATTCCACAATGTTGCACAATAATGGTCATGGTTCCTATATTCAAAATGTTACGAAAATCCCAATTTTCCTATCAATTTAAAATGTGCTTTATAACCCTTCCGTATTATTATACAAAACGATGATGATGAATAAACATTAAAGAGGTACCTATCAGTTATTCAGTCTCACAGTCGAGAAGGCAAGGCAAAATCATTAGAATTCCCATAGGAACGGTTGCGAACCTCGGAATGATGAATATTCCGAAGTGAGACCAGATGCCCGGGGAGAGTCAGCGTCTCCTGAAAAAATACCTTATCTAAAAACAGAAACGTGGGTTCTTATACCCGTATCGTAAATAAGGGCTGTATGACATGTTTTGCAAATAATTATTCATGTTTATGATTGTGAATTTCTAGTGTAATTCTGAAAAAAACACTATTTGAATAAATGATTTTAAAATGGTTAGAAAACCCCTCTTCGACGTAAATTACAAAGTTTGAATGAACTATTAAATTGAATGGATGATCTTACTGTATGATATCTAGTCGATGTATCTTTGATGAGGATAGTGATAGAATGTATCAGAAAATGTTTTGAATATAATGTTTCAATGTGGTGAAATTCTGGGTAACATTTGGCAATTTCTTCTACTACGACGTTTTGTAGTTTTTTACGAGTCCTTAAAAAAGGGGGAAAGGTAGGGGGGTCCAAAACCTCCCAAGCCCGTAAAACCGCCTTTGTTCCCGAACATGGGAAAGTGGATTTGTTCTACTAATAAACTAATAATGCAGTATTTAAATCCAATAAAATATTATATGGTGGAGGTTTTCTTTGTTTGCTTTGGTTCCGATTTTATCCTGAATAACTGATGGGTACTTTTGTAATGTTTATTTGTATGCCTTCGGTTTGTGCTGTGCATTGGGATATGGATATTGTCCATATTTGCCATTCATAAATAATGAAACGAAACTCGACATCAGTGCCTTCAGAGCATTTATTTTTGGATTTGTGTTTGACTTACATTCTGTTCTTAAATGATGCTATTGAATTTGAAGACGCTTAACATTTCTACCACTTGGTGAGTGTCACTGCTGGTGGACCAGGAGTCCCCGAGGACACATGTAGCCAAGTTCGATCGTTTCTTCAACGCATTCGAAAATGTTTGTTATCAAAATTCCTAAAACGTGGGTCCTGTAGCATCATATCCCACCAATCATGCCACGTCTTTCGTTACAGTTTTGGACATAATAACTTTCAAACTTTTTGGTCATATTATATTGTTTGGATTGAGGATCACTGACGAGGGTTAAGTACCCGAAACGTGCATGTCTAGTCCATGCTGAAAATCTATCTGTTCTTAAATGATGCTATTGAATGTTAAGACGTTTAACAATTCACTAACTTAAAAAACCAATTGACGAAAGTCGGAAAGTGGTTTTATTCGAGAAGGCAATTTTACAAGAAGACTTCTTTGAGATAAAGGTTAACTGGGACCTCGTGATTCATTCACCTACAAGTTTCGATCTATCGAGCTTAAATACGATTAGTCATTGTGTTTATACTTTGGATGATTATTGGAAATAATATTCATTCGTTTTCTTCCTTTTGTATAAATTATCCTCTTCGTTGAGAATATGATTCCGTAAAGTCAGAGTAAACAACTTATATGTCCGTTATAAATCTCGGCTATTTCCATGTCTAATAAAGACGATAAATTCTGTTCACCTTAACATGACCTGCTCCTTCTACACGTATACTATCAACTTCAGTTCTATCTTGCTTTTCATAATATAAGAACCTAATGTTCTGAGCATAATGAATACTTAAATGACTATATACTGTATACGTAGAATCATTCGCTGTGTATAAACTTTCACTAGTTTCGCGGTCGTCCTTTCATCGCTAAAAATTGTCTCAGTAAATGTAAGTACCACTTGCATAACTCAAAGGAACCTGAGATAAATCCGCGAATCATTGTCTATACAGAAGGGTTTACTTTCATAGAACCGCAAAAAAGGTACCAGCGAATGATTTTACTTATACAGTATGTTATAACACTGCGGAAATCCGGCTGTCGTTTTATAGCTTTAATAAGGGTTGCAACAAACATAATAATAATTCTTTTAAACTGAAACCAGATTATTTGGTGCTAATGTTAACATAAAGTATTCGTGAAAATGAGCTTCAGAAGTAGTATAGTATGACACCTAGTATAGTATAGTATGATGCCTACTCCTCCTAGGCACCTGGTCCCTCCTCTATCTTGCTGGGGATCCTTCAATGCTCAGTTTGGTGCTCCATTGTGAGTGCTGTTGAGATTACGGTCAGGATCTTTTTTAACTCAGAATGAATTAAACATGATATGGTTTTTCCTTATCCTTTAATAGAATCTGTATTTAACGACGGGATTTCAAATTACAATTTATAGTATGAAATGTTATGCTGCTCTCTAATTGGTCTCACAGTTTGATAACGTCATAAGGCGTCAAATTCAAAATTCAATCTAAGGTCCCATACTATACTACATTCAATATGGCATTCTGACGAAAATTAAGAGTATGCTTTGTTCCTTTTTTGTATTTTCCTGCTTTCGTATGCCTCTTAATTGTGATTCTTCTTTTGGTATATTCCTGGTTCCCTATGCCTATTGATCGCGATTTTTTTGTATATCCCTGGTTTGCCATGTTTCCTGGTTTCCTATGCCTATTGATTGTGATTTTTTCCTGGTTTCCTATGCCTATTGATTGTGCCTTTTTGTATTTTACTGGTTTCCTATGCCTATTGATTGTGATTTTTGTATTTGTATTTCCCTGGTTTCCTATGCCTTTTGGTTGTGATTTTTTTGTATTTTCCTGGTTTCCTATGCCTATTGATTGTGATTTTTGTATTCCCCTGGTTTCCTATGCCTATTAATTGTGATTTTTTGTATTTTTCTGGTTTCCTATGCCTATTGGTTGTGATTATTTGTATTTTCCTTGTTTCCTAGGCCTATTGATTGTGATTTTTTTCCTGGTTTCCTATGCCTATTGATTGTGATTTTTTCCTGGTTTCCTTTGCCTATTGATTGTGATGTTTTGTATTTTACTGGTTTCCTATGCCTATTGATTGTGATTTTTTGTATTGTCCTTGTTCCCTATCCCTGTTGATTGTGAATTTTTTTTTTAATGGACTGGTTTCCTATGCCTTTTGATTGCGATTTTTTGTATTTCCCTGGTTTCCTTTGCCTCTTGATTGTGATGTTTTGTATTTTCCTTGTTCCCTATCCCTGTTGATTGTGATTTTTTTTTCTTATTTTACTGGTTTCCTATGCCTATTGATTGCGATTTTTTTGTAATTCCCTGGTTTCCTTTGCCTATTGATTGTGTTTTTTTTTTCATTCCGGTTGTGGCTTTTGTGTTCTGATATGTATTTTTTTGAATTTCACTTATCCTTCGTGAGTAATTACTTTCGATATATAGAGATCGATATCTCGTTAATTTTGGGTTAAATTCCAATTCAACTGAGGATCTTATTCTCGTCAGTCACAGCACATAAATGGAGTTTTAAAATGACTGGTACCCTCGTGGTATAGGTGAAATAGATATATGTCAATTTTAAAGAAGTAAAAGTCCAAAAGACCAAAATCAAAATGTCTTTTCAATATTTAGATAAACTATGAAATTTTACCTTTAAAATTTCCTGAGATGTTGCTTGAAACAAAATTTGGATGAACGGACATCTATCATGCAAAGATCGGAATTCCTTTGCAATCCGGCCGAACATAGACGTAATAATAGAGGATCATATAGTCCTATATCGCTCACCCGAATGCCACGTTAATATATAGTAATAGTACATTTGGTAGTGGTAAAACTTCAAAACCGTACTGTTTTTATCAAAGTTTTACTTGTGGGTTAGATAAAATAATCCATATGCAGGAATCATCAATACAATCAAATGTAACATAGCAACAAATATGACAAACTCTTTTTTTTTAGCTTTTATTGTATAGCGAAAATTCTTCCTTGCATATTATATTGCAAATTTCAGAATGAAATTCAACTAATCAGAAAAAGGTTAAAAAAGTCATATGTAATAGTAGCAATCAATCTTACAGATACAAATATATCGGGCATGATTATCCCTTTGTATGCTGATTATGTTTGGCAAAAACATACACAGAAGATTTTCTAGGAGTGTTTAAAATCCTTTGTTGACGTAAATAACTGTACATCCCCTCTTATATTTTGTAGATATTTTGTTTTCAATTTTCGTGCATGAAGATGCATGAACGGCGGGTGCGGCAGGCCAAACAGGGATGCTTACTCCTCCCAGGCACCTGGTCCCACCTCTAGCCTGCTAGGGGTCCGTCGACGCTCATTTTGGAGCTCTATTGTTAGTGCTGTGACGATTGTCGTTAGGATCTTTCTTATCTCATTTCATGTTTTATGTTATCTTCTATTTATCTTCTTGTTTTACCATGAACTGTTTGAAACAAAAACATTAAGGTTTTTTTCATAAATTACATTTACAACCAAAAATGTACATGACAAATATGGATAATGACCATATCCCTGTATACAGCACAAAATCGAGAATTCAGAAAATCAGAAACCGAAGGCATACAAAATCAGGATAAAACAGGAACCAAAGCAAACAAACAAAAACCTCCACCACATCAAAAGAAGCGGAATCCCGATATGAGAAAGAGACCAGGTGCCATGATCCTTTTACTTATTTTATACAACTGCCTGCCTGAAACAATTGATACAGAACAATAGTTACAATTTAATATACCAGTTGCACTTTTGCCTACAGGGTATTTCCGTGTTTTTCGAAAACTTTAATTATGACGCAAGTAATGTACATATGGTACCATAGGTTAATGTACAAAGATATTCAAATCAATATTCCATGTGTTTCCGTTGTCTTACATCCATGATATTCCATCATAATACAACGTTTATTTCAAGGATAGTAGGGGATCTCCAACAATGAGTTAAAGAAGATCCTGACGGCAATCTCAACAACACTCACAATAGATCACACACTTGAGCATCGACGGACCCCTAGCAAGCTAGAGGTGATACCAGGTGCCCGGGAGGAGTAAGCATCCCCTGATGGCTAGCCGCACCCGCCGTCGATGTTCATGCACGAAAATAAAAATAAAATAAATACATGCATTGCACTGTCTGAGGTTTTATCTATATAGAAAGTGCTATGGCGACCATGTCCAACAACACTCGGATGAAACATCAAAATACCCCATGGAATAGCACAGAGGAGACATTAAAACACTCACCGATGTCAATAGAGATGCACATTTGCATTTCTAACGGGATTAATTCCATACAGTCAGAAGATATTTTAAATATCTCAGTTTCGATTCCATACCCATAGTACACGAACCTTTCCCTTTTAAGCTACCTTGATGTAAATAAGGGGGTAATCTATTATTTTCGTTCTTACGCTGGACTTTGTGGAGATTTTCTGTCCGTCGTGTTTTTTTTTGTGTAGTATGTAGTATTATTGTCTAAGTTTGTTTGTCGTCTAAAAATGCGTCCAGCGATTTTCACTGGTGGGGATAGACTCCCTATCTTTCAAGTCGATCGTCTTTTACCTATTTGGACACGTTTCTATTTAGCATTCGGGGCGAGTGTTTCATGCAGTCAGAAAACGCTCACTCATCCCGGGCACCTGGTCCTGCCTCCATTCGGGGGCTCGCGATTGCCTTGTTACTGGAGACTTACACGCTTATGCCATTTCCCCCTGGATCTTTGACTGTTGAGCTACGATTGGTACAAGTAATTCATGCTTCAAAAGTTACTATCATTTGTTTTTATAACCATGAGAGTCTAATACCCGTTCTGGGGCATTTGCTACCTTTCAATACATTAAGTTCATTGTACCTTAGCAAGCATGAAAAAACACCTTATCGTACATGGAATACGCAAAGATATAATATATTTGTATTTTCACCAGCAAGGAATTATAACGACACCTGGACATGACTATCACGTGGAACAGCTTCCTTCTAGTGTCGCAAAACGCTTCTCACATCCGGGAATCTCGGTGTTAGTGTCCAAAAAACCAAAGACCGAAAAATCTCGTGAGTTAAAAATATTTACTTTTGAATCTTTTTCATCATTCTTAGCTTTTTTATTTTTTTATCTTTTTTTTTATGTTCTAAAGGCAATAAGCTTTTTGCTATATTAGTAGCTCATTTCTGTAATTATGATTAAAAATTCATATTTAATCCTCCTTTTAGCTGATGCCTTTCCATTTAGAAATCATTATCTCATTTCTTAGCCTTAAACTTATTTCATAAATGATAAGCTTATTGCTATGTAAGTAGCACATTTTTTTATTCATAAAATTTCCTCTCAGCTGATGCCTTTCCTCTTAACATTGATGGTGTATCAACAAATCAAAGAAGAAAACGTTCCGTTCCCTCCAAGGATTTGACAATAGAATTGGCAGTTTATACGGACAGCGAATTCACCAAACTGTTTCCTACGAGGAATATATGGAAAAGACTGGAACTGATGACGGCCAAATATAACGGAGTAATTAGCTTATGTTGTCTTATCGTTCGTTCAAACATACAATTTGTAAAACCCCACAGAGACATTTCTAAATTTTATTATAGCTAACAAAAGCTTCTGATTAGTCAACGTGTCGCAAAAAATCACGAGATCAAACTTGCATCACGCTCCCTACAGAATACTGATGATGGATATGAAGTGTTTGAGTATAAATACACCGGAGTTGTTTGATCAGCTTTTCATTCATAATATTTTTTAACATTTTTATCATTATATTCTAGAATAAAGTTTTCTCCCTTTGTACAACCAATTTCCTTAGAACATAATATAGAATTAAAATAAAAAAGGTTACATTCTAATAATGAATATTATATTTAAACTATAAGCAATAAATATATTTCTTAATAATGAAAAAGGTACAAATGGAATGGGGAAGACGAGATACACTGGGCTACAACGTCATAATAAAGATAAAGAGAATGGTTTTCTTCGACAAAAACCCGGTATGTCACCAGCATACTACTAGTCTTGTATTTTTGATTTTAATTTTTTTCTAACATAACTTTCACGTTCTTTGGCCTTATTATTTTGTTTAGATTGAAGATCAGTACTCTAAACGTGCATGTCTGGTCCATGCTGCATATTTAAATGTTCTTAAATGATGCTATTGAATAAGAAGAGAATCAACATCTACAAGAAGAGAGTTGAGAACAATGACTTAGAAAGATAACATGCAGACCTTATTGAAACCCTAGTTCTTCGTCTAGTAGCTATACAAAACCACTCTACCAAGATAAAAGAAAGGAGGGGATCTCCTAAACTCTCGTTTGAAGCACCCACAGCAAAACACCGCATGCAAAAACACAGAGCAGACAAGCACAGCAGAGAGCAAACGGGACGAGGAACACCAACACACAACATAGAAACATCAAACACAATTGACCGCACATAAACTTGTGGGCAACCGGTGCCAACTTAGGAAGGAACAGTGGCAAATAGTGTGCTTATTCGGATTATGTGCGCATAACTCTTCAACTTTATCGGTTACCCAAGGTATCGAAGAACACACAATAGCGGTAAACACTTTATCAGTTACCCAAGGTATCGAAGAACACACAATAGCGGTAAACACTTTATCGGTTACCCAAGGTATCGAAGAACACACAATAGCGGTAAACACTTTATCGGTTACCCAAGGTATCGAAGAACACACAATAGCGGTAAACACTTTATCGGTTACCCAAGGTATCGAAGAACACACAATAGCGGTAAACACTTTATCGGTTACCCAAGGTATCGAAGAACGCACAATAGTGGTAAAAATAACTTCCTCAATGAAAAAATGACCATACAAACAGACAGCATCACGCAGGGACCCGATCAACACACGGATGGATATGTAAATGGACAATCCGTGCTATTGTGAGCTCATGCATTTATCACCCGGGGAGTCCGATCGAAATTAAGAGAGGACTGGTGGTCGGGCCCTGTCTTCTCTAGCAAGGTTTGGACAGGCCCCGTCATTGAGTCCTTTCGTCACAGTCAATCAGAGTACAATTTTCAAGAATGCGCTGTAAATTGGCAGCTTGTTAGAATATGACTATGTGTCATTTCCTTTTCTCTGTCTATTTTTTTTTTTTTTTTTTTTTTTTTGTTCACGTATTATCTGGTTTAACCCAGGACTTTATATTTAGATGATCTTGAAGCTTCTTTTTCAATTCTACTTGGTTGGACACGTATCGTGTGTGAAGCAAGATTTATGTGATATTTGACTATCTCTAATCTGAACTAATTGATACAGCATATTGGTTGTAATATAATTTATTCATTAAATTGCAATTCGTTGATACATTACAAAGTAAAACGTCTTCAAATTCAAAATCAATAAATATTGAGCAACAAGATGAGTACCTTGTGTAAAATTCTCTCCCAATACAATACGTTATTTGACAACATTCCTGTTCATGCACTGGACACTGGAGATTGTTTATTATAGGTTGGTGTTGTCCGTCGTCTTTCTACGGTTCTGTGATATTGTCTCATTCTATTTGTCCGATTTTTCTGTTCTCGTGGGAAAGTTCTTCTTTATCTTTTTTTCAGAAATTTTGTAAGCCTTTTAATTGTGCGTTTTGGATTCTTACTTTTTACTATCATCCACTGATTCTCTGTGTATTTACCCTGTCTATTATGACATCGGATAGTAAGATGGACTTTATCCTTGTCTATTATTTCATCGGATAGTAAGTTGGACTTTATCCTTGTCTATTATTTCATCGGATAGTAAGTTGGACTTTATCGTTGTCTATTGTGTCATCGGATAGTAAGTTTGACTTTATCCTTGTCTATTATGTCATCGGATAGTAAGTTTGACTTTATCGTTGTCTGTTATGACATCGGATAGTAAGTTGGACTTTATCCTTGTCTATTATGTCATCGGATAGTAAGTTGGACTTTATCCTTGTCTATCATGACATCGGATTGTAAGTTTGACTTTATCGTTGTCTATTATTTCATCGGATAGTAAGTTGGACTTTATCGTTGTCTATAATGTCATCGGATAGTAAGTTGGACTTTATCGTTGTCTATTATGACATCGCATAGTAAGTTGGACTTTATTGTTGTCTATTGTGTCATCGGATAGTAAGTTGGACTTTATCGTTGTCTATTATGTCATCGGATAGTAAGTTGGACTTTATCGTTGTCTATTGTGTCATCGGATAGTAAGTTGGACTTTATCCTTGTCTATTATTTCATCGGATAGTAAGTTGGACTTTATCCTTGTCTATTATGTCATCGGATAGTAAGTTGGACTTTATCGTTGTCTATTATGTCATCGGATAGTAAGTTGGACTTTATCGTTGTCTATTGTGTCATCGGATAGTAAGTTGGACTTTATCCTTGTCTATTATTTCATCGGATAGTAAGTTGGACTTTATCCTTGTCTATTATTTCATCGGATAGTTAGTTGGACTTTATCCTTGTCTATTATGTCATCGGATAGTAAGTTGGACTTTATCCTTGTCTATTGTGTCATCGGATAGTAAGTTGGACTTAATCCTTGTCTATTATTTCATCGGAGAGTAAGTTGGACTTTATCCTTGTCTATTATGACATCGGTTGGTATGTTGGACTTTATCCTTGTCTATTATTTCATCGGATAGTAAGTTGGACTTTATCCTTGTCTATTATGTCATCGGATAGTAAGTTTGACTTTATCGTTGTCTATTATGACATCGGATAGTAAGTTGGACTTTCACCTTGTCTCTTATGTCATCGGATAGTAAGTTGGACTTTATCGTTGTCTATTATGTCATCGGATAGTAAGTTGGACTTTATCGTTGTCTATTAGGACATCGGATAGTAAGATGGACTTTATCCTTGTCTATTATGTCATCGGATAGTACGTTGGACTTTATCCTTGTCTATTATGTCATCGGATAGTAAGTTGGACTTTATCATTGTCTATTATGTCATCGGATAGTAAGTTGGACTTTATCCTTGTCTATTATGTCATCGGATAGTAAGTTGGACTTTATCGTTGTCTATTATGACATCGGATAGTAAGTTGGACTTTATCCTTGTCTATTATGTCATCGGATAGTAAGTTTTACTTTATCGTTGTCTATTTTGTCATCGGATAGTAAGTTTGACTTTATCGTTGTCTATTATGACATCGGATAGTAAGTTTGACTTTATCCTTGTCTATTATGTCATCGGATAGTAAGTTGGACTTTATCGTTGTCTATTATGTCATCGGATAGTAAGTTGGACTTTATCCTTGTCTATTATGTCATCGGATAGTAAGTTGGACTTTATCCTTGTCTATTATGACATCGGATAGTAAGTTTGACTTTATCGTTGTCTATTATGTCATCGGATAGTAAGTTGGACTTTATCGTTGTCTATAATGTCATCGGATAGTAAGTTTGACTTTATCGTTGTCTATTATGTCATCGGATAGTAAGTTTGCCTTTATCGTTGTCTATTATGTCATCGGATAGTAAGTTGGACTTTATCGTTGTCTATTATGTCATCGGATAGTTAGTTGGACTTTATCCTTGTCTATTATGTCATCGGATTGTAAGCTGAGTTTTATTCTTATTTAGATGTTTGGTAGGCTCTGATCATAGAATTGCAGTTTTGATTTAAAGTATACGTATTTTACGTCATTCAGTTTAATCAATTCTACGTTTTGATTTCGGGCCAAAGTGTGACCAAATTGTTTTTGAATAATACAGCAAGAGAATAAGGTTAAAGTTTCCTTTGATCGCTCCGCCTTTTTCTGTCTTGTTGATCTCCTCGCTATCTTTTTATTGTTTCATCTTTTGTTCAAGAACTGGTATGCCTATTGATTTTCATTTTTGGATTCTGCTTTTGGATTTTGTGTTTTACTTTCATTCATTAATTTCTACATAGATATATCTGTATTAGTGTTGATCTGCGTATGTAGTAGACGTACTTAGCATGACTTCTGGAAAACCTTTAATCTTCTTCCGCATGGCTTCCATTTGCTTCAATGTCTCATTAATGTCTATTGTGTTAACTAGTAAGTGTATTGTCTTTTATTGGTTGTTTTATGTTCTGTGGTCATAATGTTCGTCGATACATCTGTTTGCTTTTCGGTTCGTTTGTCCCGTGTCCATCATTGCTTCTAATCAAAGAAAGGAGGGAATCTCCATCATGATCCGTTTGTAGCACCAACAGCAAAACATGAAAACACCGAAAAGTGAAAACACAAAGAAGATATACAAAACAAGAGACATAAAAGGGACAAGGAACAGCAAACACGACATCAAATCACCAAACATAAAAGACCACACATAAACCAACAAGACCAATGGGTAATCGGTGCCGACTTAGGACGGCCATTTGCCACGTCAGTAGCAAATTGAAAATTGAAATGATGTTCATCTCATCAATTTCCAACACTCTTGATCAGGGGAGTCCTTTCCGTAGTTTTGACTTCTCGGTGTTTTTTTTTTTTTTTTGGTTTTTTTTTTTTTTTTTTGGTCGTTCTAAGCTCTTCAATTTATGTCCAATACATTTATATGTACAATGGCTTACATAAAAATCTTGATGTAATCCAAGTTTGGAAAGATGAGCAAATACATGTATATCTTTAAGTCTTGGTACAACATGTCCACCATCCTGGGGGCCAGTCTTCACTCCTTCTGTGAAGGAACGAAGGATGAATATCCGTATGACCTCATGTTCATGCATACAGGGTAAGTTGTTTCGTCATTCATTTTTGTAATGTCTTCTCGTTTCATCAATTTATTTTTATAGCTGTGTCTGTAATAGTACGCCAGAGGATCATTTAAGGCCTTAACGTGAATATTTATGGTATGGTTTTTGAGTAAGTATGATATTCCTTCTCTGAACAACAATGAAAATAAGGTCATCGGAAGTGATACAAGTAGTCACGTGTCAAACTAATAAAAATTGATGACGTCCCATTTTCTTTACCATATAACATTTTTATGCTTATGTTTATTTCTCTTCGATCTCCGGAAGCACTAATTATGGTTTATAAGCACGTGTCACTGTAACGTGTGACAATGTTTAAGATGAATTCAGAAATGGCATGTGGCCTTAAACCCCCGGTCACTATGGCTATATTTGGTTTCACATTGCATGTCAGTATGTAAATCCAGTGATATTTTAAGCTTGCAGTATTCATTAATAGACGTCAAGGATGATGTTATATTCATGTTACTGTAGAGAAGTTAATGAATGTCAATTAGCTAATTATTATTTTTCAGGATGAATACTGATGTAACAGGACGAGCCTACCAATCCAGTGTCTGTAAATACAGATATAGATGTGGTATAAACAACGCGGCTAGCTTTGTCCAGTACACGGCCACGGCGCACGAGATTGGCCATACGTAAGAAAAAATCCTTAGGCAATGATACTCAGAAGCTTATTCTATAATGAGGGAGAAACGCAGAATATTAAGGAACAGTGTTTCCTTTGAGACATACTTAGTATCTTGACAAAAAAAGAATGAGCAGTTGTAATTAGGCGCTCTGTTCCGCTTATAATAAACATTGCTCCATAGCAATTGCATTAAATACTGTTGGATGACCATGTATGTAAATGCACGTACCCATGGTCTTTAGAATAACATAAAAACTTTATATATCCCTCTGGTTTGTAGCAATCTATGTTCTGTCAATGGCTTAGAACCTCCTCGTGTACCTCTTCATTTCATAAAGAAGGAAGATAAAAGAAAGTAGCAAACACAGACCCCGGTAGAGAAAAAGACTGAAAATGAGTTTGTAGGGACAAGTAAAATTAATATTAGTCAAGAACTTGATCTGTAATGACTGTTTGTTTCATTTCGTAAATAAGTAAAACCGAAAGTTTATCAATTGTGACCAAACTCAATTTTGTGATTTGGTGATGAAATACAACAAAATAGGATAATCCAGCCGCTAAATATTATGCAAATATGCAGACCTTCCTTAATCCTACTTGCATACGTATTTATCTTACTCTGGTAACCTCAATGACGTATATTTTTCAGGCTAGGAATGCTTCATGACGATCAGCAAGGCTGTAATCCACCGGATGTAGGAGTGATGGGTGGATACGGCGCGGGATGGAGCACGTGCAGCCGTAATGATATGAACACCTTCCTTCAGTGAGATTAATATTATATTTTATACAATATTTTCTTTATGGTCGATGTTTAGTATAAATACCTCCATCAATATATGAAATATATTTCACCTGAGCTTGATTTATAGCTATCAGTACGTCATACGTCGTCTGTAGTCCGCCGTAAACTCAACAATCGTTTTTACTTCTTCGAAGGGATTGTGATAAAAGTTGATAGGAATTTAGTACTCATTATTTTGGTCCCTTACAATTGTTGTTGCTTTTTTGCCAATATCTGTCTACAGATGGCTTCACCACAAGCAAAAGTAAGCCATAGGAATATCCAATTTTGAAAATCTTAAGGTCCCAAACAAGTGTTATTGTTTCTTATCCAGATCTATCAATAGGTGGCGTCTCCAAAAACTCATTGGGATACATACGACCAATAGAGTATCTTCTGTAGAACCAGGTCATATATGGCTAGACTGACAACATCAGAATGGTCTAGAAGTTGTCGATATTGAAACAAATGTTCTGTTATAAAATTTTAGTACACCATATGCGCAATATACCAGGTTATGGCCCATAAGTGATGCACGAGGCCGAAATATGATGTCTATTAAAAATGTTCTGTAATTTTTGTTTCTTTAAGAATTCGACTTTTTATGCGTTTTAAATGTCTTTTTTAACTTTGTAAAAATTTCATTTATTGTACTATTTTCTATTTTCTCTTGTTTCTTTATTATTCATAACTCAATTTCCAACGCTATAAAACGGGTTTTTTTTTTTAAATTATATCTACATTTAAGAGCTACATGATACTTCCGATTTTTTAACTAATGAAACTGACAGAAGCTTTGTCACTGTGATTAAAATATCAATTTGGTTAATTTCTATTCATCAGAAAAGGACATGGGAGGTGTTTATGGCAAACCAACATAACTCCACAGATGATTAGGATGCCAGACGTAAAGTTAACCCCGAAATCTATAGGTGAGCTATAAATATTTTTTCATTCAAAATGCGTCTAAATTGAAGTGCTTCTTCGAAATGTTAAAGGTTAGAAGAATATGCTCAGCAAGCATCTGAGGATCTGTACATCAGACAAAAAGAAGGTAAAAAAATCAACTGACCATGAGCATCTTTATATGACTTAAAATATCATCGAAATTAAAGGAGGTTAACATCTTAGCACCATCCCTCCAATGCTATTTTGAACATAGATTTTATTTGGGTATGCTACTGAATCGATCCTACTGGAAATTTGGGTCGCGCACTCTCTGTATAGTAAACGTACAAATTTAAATTCTAAAAAATGAACATGAGGGCACTAGTGAAATGAATTTGTTCGGCTTATGAAAAGCACTTTGGCAGGAAGCATCACCTTTAATATTCGAAACAAGTGTCTGGTGCATAATAAATTGATTTGAATTTTTCTTTAAGAAGGTATAGAGTTGGAACCCTTCGGCATTATTAAATGTATTAAAACAAAACCTTAGAAAACAGAGCAAGCATTATATGTTTATGTTTTTAAAATAATACCGATTCCTAACACTAGATTTTTCAAGAAAAAAGACCAATTTGTAGATTCTAATACAAAGGAGGGGATCTCCAACAACACTCGGATGCAGCATCCACAGAAAAACCATAAAGGCCCAATGCAATAACACAGAGCAGACGCCCACAGAAAGAGACGCAAAAGGGACAAGGAATACGAACTCACACCATAGAATCATGAAACACAAAAGACCACATATAAACCAAGGAGAATAAAAGGCAACCGGTGCCGATTTTGAACGGCAATCTGCCATGCAGGTAGCAGACGGTGTGGTTCGCCGGATTACATGTGCACAACCCTCCCACTTCTCCGATTACCTAGAGGTCTCGAAGAACGCACAATTGTGCTGTAAAATAACCTCCTCACTTTACGATGAACATACAAACAGACAGTATGACGCAGGGGCCCAAGAAACTCACAGATGGATATTAAATGGATATAAAAACCAGAAGGCATGCAAAATACAGTCCGTGCTCTGCCAAGTCTGACCGACTTTCAGAGAGGGCAGGTCTTCGGAAAAGAGGTTTGGACAGAGCCCGTCGTGGAGTCCTGTCGTCGAAGTCAGTTAGATTGCAATTCTTAAGAATGCGCTGGTACAAGGCTGTAGATTGGTCAAGTACAAAGCCAGTGTCCGTCTGGTGACGTAAGGATCATATCCACGGCATAAAAGGCGTTTAATGATTCTAGCACAATTTCGTTGGTAATTCTGTCTACCTTTGATCCTTCTTATTTTGTTAATGTTGTCACCATAAAATGCAGGTTGTGAAATACTCAAAGTAATGTACTCTGTTGCTTGTACATTGTTTAGACTGAGGATCACTGACGAGGGTTTAGTACCCGAAACGTGCATGTCTGGTCCATGCTGTAAATTTATCAGGTTTTAAATGATGCTATTGAATTTTAAGACGTTTAACACATGGACCCGAATTTCAAAAGAAGTTGACAAAAAATTGTAAAATTTCAAATTTCAGATATTACCATTAATTCGAAAAAGGAGAAAACTATGAAGTTATTCAATAAATTTGCTGTAGTAAACATTCATCACCTTTGTTGTATGGTATCAATCAGGATGAGGATGCCGCCAAATGGAAATTCTATTTAGAGTCTCAATATGTTCAAAGCTTGGCCAACTGAACAAACACCTAAATCAATCAAAGTTTATTAATTAAAAACTTAAAAACACAACCTTTGATTCAAACTCACTATTAATCTTGCAGAAAACGCCCCAACAATACAGTAGATCATTATAATCTGTCCAGACACTCCAAAACAAAGGCTATAAATCTGACAGAATTCTTGTGAACGTGAAGTTAGGATCCTATCTACCAGACAATGACGATAATCTATGTAGGTGTCGCCACCGTCACGTCAAATGATCATCGTCATTAATTATTATTTATGATGTCCTTGTCTGTGAATATAAATCCTTTCAATTAGGCTGATTTTTTTGCTTTTGTTGGCTTGCTCATTAACAAATTAATTCACCATTATACATCACTATTGTAGGACAGTTACACACACTAGATGAAATTTGCGAGATGAAATACGGCGCCAACTTCCGTTACAGGGAATACCCTCTTGTTGGGGTGAGTGCTTGTTTGTAGTTAGCCATTAATATCATTAACAGAACCTTATAAATGTATTATGAGATCAATTTTCCAGAATACATAGGGAACCCAAATTCTCATTAAATTAATCTATATACTTATTCCTGCAATGTTGCCAGATGGACATCTTCAAACTATCAGTAGGCTCTGATCAAGTTCATGATCACATTCAATTAACAATGTGAAGATGCCAGAAGAAAGAAATAATTTGTTTCGAAATGTATGAAAACCATTGCTCTTTACAAGAAACAGTGCTTCTTACACACATACGACAAAATTTCTTGCTAAAGTATGAGTTTTCACTTTCTTAAAAGCCGTTTAGTGTCCGGTCCACAAAAATGGCACCGTCATCAAATACGACAAAAGTTCAACATGCTTTTATCTTAATTGTGATAGATAAGGACAGTGACGGATGACTCGGTATCAGATATATTAGATGACATATCACGCGATGAAGTCGTAATGTCGTCCGTGTGTTCTGTGATGAAGTTCTTTATAACTACCCGTTTTATAATAGCTCATTACATAACATGTGCCCTTTCTTCAAGAAATGGTGCGTCAAATCTTTAATTTGCGCATATCGAGTCGATTCTTTCAAAAGGTTTTCTTTATCTTCCTAACTTTATGGCCTAAATTGTACATGATCATGTGAAAGATCATATAAGGGGAATATAAATACATGCCTGAATCTTACGGCGTCGTAAAAATTTACCCAAGTTGTAAGATCCGTAGAATATCGGGGTTGTGGTTTTATAATGTATGAAAAAGGAGTAATGGAAATAAAGGAGAGAAATAACAAAGGAGAGGTTCAGGCTTACGTCATTTCCTTCAGAATTAGAACAACCTAGGGGATATTGAAACGTAGTATATCATACCACTTACTGTCAGGGTAATCGCTTTATAATTCTAGGATGTCATATTCTTTCTCATCCACGAAACTTTCGCTGGTAAATATAATAGTTACTGAACGTAAAATTGTTAAATGCTTTGCTTCACGTGCTGTCATGGAGTCATCATATGGTCAACGTGTCTGGTATTTTGACATAATATGACAAATAATTCAATACAATGAATGACAAACTATCAAAATTATCAATGTAGTTTCAGCTAGATCTAATGAAAATTTAAATAGTCTCAACTTATAAAAGCAAATTGAAGCTGTTTGCATTTCTCATAAGGCACGGTCCATTTGATATTCTGGAGGGGGGGCTTGGGTTTTTTTCGAAAAAAATAATTTTGCTCTGAATTTTGATGAAAAAAATAAATTTGCTTATGGTGTGACAGAAAAAAATAATCTTGCTCTTACAAGTAATCTGAATTTGAAGAATAACCATAAAATTCACTTAAAATTCCTGAATTTTTTTCGGCTCGCTTCGCTCGCCACAGTTTTTACTTTCTATGAAAAATTTTTGCCTCGCTTCGCTCGCCATAGTTTTCTTCTGTAATGGCAAGTTCATATTTGAAAATATCAAAAGAATGCATGTTTTTGAAACAATTAAAATGCTTATATACATTATCAATATAATTCATTACTATAATAGATTCATGTATCACCATAGTGTCTGATTTTATAAACAAGCTTGGAAGGAGAATTTAAATAGGTTTTTCACTAGTTTTCATTTTTACATGTTAAAACTTGCATCAGGCCCTTTTACATGTTACATGACCTTTTATACATTTTGTTAACTAACTACATGTATATCGCATATTGTAAAAATCTTTCACCTCTCTCAGTTTAGATGTGAATACAAGTTTTACATAAAAATAATGTTTGGAGTATTTTTAAAAGTAAAAATAAAGAATTTCTATTGAAAAACACAAACATTCTTAATATTCACATCAATTGTTATAAAAAAAATTTCCTTGCTCCAACTTTGCGAGAAAAAAATAATTTTGCCCCAGTCCGGGGCGAAAAAAATAATCTTGCTCCGACAAAAAACCCAAGCCCCCCCCCCCCCCCCCCCCAGAATATCAAATGGACCGTGCCTAATAGTCGTCCAACAAAAATGGAAAGTTCTTATTCAATTGTTATGTAGTTTCGTTCAATGTCAATGACATTTAGTTTTCGTTTTTGATGGTTTGTTTGGGGGAGGGGGGTGGATTCAGGGTTGCGGTTCCCTTTTCGTAAATCATTATACATTCTTCAAATTATAAAATGATTAAATCCACCATATCATTTTCCAAAAAGGAAGTCGTGCTCAAGTCTTTATTTTCATTTTTTTCTACATCGGGCTGCACATTTAAATATTAATTTCTAACAGTCTGAGAATACATTCTCTGGATTAATTCCATACAAACAATATATTTTCTCATACTAAGGCCAATAATCTATGCTTCCGTAAAGAATTATTTTTAAATAATAAGAAGAGAAAAATTTAAGTTTTAAGTCTACTTTTTGGTCCTTCTTACTTAGGTACTATATTTTGATGTTTTAATAAGTTTACACTTTATTAATTATCGCCGCAACGCTTTTAAAGCGCCACATACAATACATCGCAGTGGCGGATCCAGCTTTTGAGTTAGAGGGGACGTAAAAAATGGCGAGGGGTCAGGGAACCGCCTAGGTTCCCAGCGGGTCCAGGGCAGAGCCCTAGTAGGGGGACCAGGGGGGGGGGGGTGGCGAATCCCCCTAGAAGCTAACGAATTTCAGTCTTTTCGGACCTATTTTCATGACTGAAATTGATTAATGAATTGAAATTGATGCGTTTGACAATTATATTAACTAACAGGTTGTTAATATTTACTCTTTTTCATGTGGCAAATGATCGTTTTACCTATGATTTGCAAATTTTAGGGGGAGGGGGCGCCCCCTTGAATCCGCCACTGCATTGTGTACTTGCGCTGGACTCTGTCAGCCTTCTTATATTGATTTTAGCTCGCAGAGATCAAATTTTAATGTCATACCCTCGGCGTCGTTGTCATCGACAGTAAGCAAAACTTAACCTGGGCTATATCTCCTGAACTATATGAGGGATAGGGCTTTGATATTTCATATGTAGATACCTTGTGATGAGAACTTTCATTTAAGACTATGACCTTTAACCTAGTGACATTGACCTTGGGACGTTGACTTTCAACAAACATAACCTGGGCTACATCTCATGACCTATATAAGGGATAGAGCTGAGATATTTCACATGTGGATTTCTCATAACCAAACCTTTCATTTGGAACCTTGACCTTTGACCTGGTGATCTTGATCTTAGAGTTTGACCTATTTTTTTTAAATGACATAGGCTATATCTTATTAACTTTGAGAGATAGGACTGAGACATTTAACATGTGGATTTTATGACCAGAGTTTTCATTTGTGAACTTGAATTTTGACCTTGGAGTTTGGTCTACTTTAGAAAAAAACTTATACCTATGCAATCATTTCATATGTAAATACTTTATTACAAGACCTTTCATTTGAAACCATGACCTTTGACCTAGTGACCTTTGACTTTTGACCCACTATTCAAATGTTAAACGTCTTCAAATCAATCAAGTCAAAACTTTAACCTGGGTTTTATCTCTTGAACTATAAGGATATCTCTTTGATATTTTACATGTAGATACCTTGTGACACGACCTTGACCTGACAATCATGGCCTTGCAATTTGAATTTTTCAAAAACTTAAACTGGGCTGTATCTTGTCAACTATAAGGCATTGCTTTAATATTTCCCATGTAGATTCCTATTGACAAGACCTCTTATTTGTGATCATGACATTTGAGCTAGTGAAATTAAC
The DNA here is from genome assembly GCA_028142955.1 of Pinctada fucata. Classification (NCBI taxonomy): domain Eukaryota; kingdom Metazoa; phylum Mollusca; class Bivalvia; order Pterioida; family Pteriidae; genus Pinctada; species Pinctada fucata. Next base: position 70,490,040 of record AP027105.1, on the reverse strand, counting down.
CCTAAACTTTGAAGTACTCTTCAATAACTGCATTGGCTGTACCTTAAGCTCAATAGGAATAGGACTAATATTACATATTAATATAATATGTATAGACTCCTTTTGGATCTGTTTGTTTGGGGTTGTTGGGGGTTTTTTTTATGTTTGTTTGGTTTTTGTGTCCGTCCGTCCGTCCGTCTGTCTGTCTGTCTGTCACACTTGGGGTGTCACACCCCATAACTTTTCATTTGTAAGTGATATGGCTTTGATATTTGTGATGAGACCTTTTTACACATACCATACTTTTTGACAAAGTGACCTTGACCTAGATATTTGACCTACTTTTAAAAAAAATTAAGATTGGCTATATCTTTTGATTGGTAAGTGATAGGACTTTGATATTTCACACGGTATTCCTTGAAATAAAACCTTACTATACATGCCATAATTTTTTACCTTTTGACATTGACCTAGATATTTGACCTACTTTTCAAAAAAAAATCTAAGGTTGACTATATCTTTTGATCGGTAAGTAATAGGGCTTTGAAATTTCACATGTGTGCTTCTTGTAATTTTGACCTAGTGACCTTGACCAAGATATTTGACCTACTTTTCCAAATAATTAAGATTGGCTTTATGTTTTGATCGGTAAGTGATATAGATTTTATATTTCACATGTGTATTCCTTGTCATGAGACCTTTCTACACATACCATATTTTTACCTAGTGACCTTGACCTAGGTATTTGACCTACATTTAAAAAAATAAGATTGGCTATATCTTTTGATTGATAAGTGATATGGCTTTAATATTTCAAACATGTATTTCTTATGATGAGTCTTTTCTTTTATTCCCAAAAAAATGTGTATCTAATGACCTTCAACTAGATGATTGACCATATCTTTTAATTGGTAAGTAAGAGCTTTAATATTTCACATGTGAGTTCATTAGACAAGACTTTCCCACTGATACATGTACAAATATTAAACCAAGTGACCTTGACCTACATATTTGATCAACTTTTAAAAAATAGGCCGCTTCGCAGGCGACACAAGCTATTTTTTATTACCAAGTAGAATGTTGCATGCAATCAGAGGACGCTCGCTCCTCCCGGGAAGATGGCCTTGCCTCCCTTCGGGGATTCGCGGTTGCCTTGTTAATAGAGACTTACACAATGTGTCATGTTCCCCGAGATCTTTGACTCATGTACTACGCACTTCTTTTCTGTTATGTTTTCATTCACTGATAAAAAAAATGGTCAGTACTTTCGATAAACATTTCTTTGCAGTCTTGCAGTATCCATTCGTGTGTGAATTATAACATGGGACCTAAATACGGAGAGATGATTCGACAGAATTCTGCCATACCGGGGGCCTACTGTGGAGACGGCAAGGTAAGAACCACGGCCACACATTGTCTCCTTCTTTGATCAATAAAGATGGCGGTACTGTGTGTGCAGAGACACAACAAAAGCAGAATACAGAATTACAAGTTTAAGCTTCATTTAATCACCTTTCGGTGTCCTTATCTTCACGTAATGATAAGCGTACATGTTGAAGGAGCGATAACTCTTCAAGAAGAGTATGCTGTTTTGTCTGATCTTCTAAATGTTTGTAAACGGCGCTTTTATCATTCTTACATTCAAACGTCGCATAGACTTCTTGATTCGTTTTATGTACATTTCAAATCTAGGTATGCCTGACCTCACGAGGTCAGGCAATTAACGAAGAGGATTATAAATAACGGCAGTCTATTTTATTCCCCTCTTCTAGAAAAATAAATGGGAAACTTTGAGGCGAAGTTATCTGAATATAACTCATACATTTAACGGAGAAAACAGATATGTTTTAAGACAATATGGGAGATTTTGTAAATTTGAATATTGCCGATTTTTAATAGATATGCCATAAAACCAGCTGTGTAACATGGTCTAAGGCGCGTCAGAATGGGTTGGTTGTGCGCGCCGGTGGTTGGAGCACGTGGGGGGCATGGCAGCCTTGTTCTCGACCCTGTGGGACAGGCATGAGATGGAGAAGGAGGGAGTGTAATAACCCAACGTATGTTTGATTATTTTATTTGTTTTTCTTAGATGATTGTCGATTTCTTATTCATATGATGGATTGTGTGGATTTTACTTTAGTAATACAGTAGTATTCCAGTATACCCATGCCATTTAACCATGTCTTCTTCAGACCACTTAACCACGCCCCATGTGAAGAGGGAGCGTACGAAGCAGAAACCTGCTACACCAGGGTAATATTTTGATAATGTCTAGTTACATATATATCAATACTATGCACGTGCAATATGCTTCAATGTCTACAAATCATAAGATTATCTAAAATTCAAATCTTGTATTTTTTTGCGGACGAGAAATTGAAGATTCTTTTTAATCAATAGCCCTGCCCAACGGACAGCCGCGATACGCAAGTTCTTGTCAAACAACGGGCTTCTGAAGCGTGTGACAGTCTCATCCGAAATCATGTGATCAACGAAACTTTGTACGAGAGGTCAGGGAGCAGATACTCGTATCACGGTATGTTGTATGGCTACAGGAATGACTCCGTTGTCTCATTTAAATTTAAATGTTTGTCTCATTGAGATAGTTTTACCTAATTTTGTGCAGCATCTTAACAAAGATACATTTATGATTTAGAAAGATAAATATCAGTTCCTACATTTTAAATATATTTAAGACCTAAATGGAATGTTTTCAATAGAGATATATTTGTTAAGTGATAAAGAGTCATTGCAAATAAATATCCAATGCTCGGCATGTAACGTACGTTATAAATATTATCATATTTTCATATTCCTGTTGTCATCACATATTTTTTTTAACATTTACCATTTTTTACGTGACGTACACACAGGTTTTGGTCAGTGCGAGGTGACCTGTGACCCTACTTCCGGTCATTCTGTAGTGCCCTTTACCCGGTTTGGACTTATGCCCCACGGTACGCCCTGTGACTGGGGAATGGAGAGATGGGATAAGGAATATTGGCCCAGACGGAGGGGGCACTCAGGGTATTGTTTAGAGGGACAGTGCTTGGTAAGTCTACGTCCTGTGAGTGGGGAATAGAGAGATTGGATAAGGAATATTGGCCCAGACGGAGGGGACACTTAGGGTTTTGTTCTGAGGGACAGTGTTCGGTAAGTCTGATTATAGTCCCGCCATAATGCCCCACGGTACGTCCTGTGAGTGGGGAATGGAGAGATGGGATAAGGAATATTGGCCCAGACGAAGGGGGCACCCAGGGTATTGTCTAGGGACAGTGCTTGGTAAGTCTGAGTTTTATATAAAGTCAGGAAAACGAATGAGATATCAGATAAGACGATGAAATCATTTACATTTTTGGTATGGAAGTTCAATATGAAGTACAAGTATGTAAATCAGCTCAAGTTTGTTTAAAAGGTTGTCATTTTCATGGTAACCTTGTCTAATGTTTCAAATATCGGTAAAATTCATAGGACGAGGCATATTTGTATGTTTCGTTACCATGAAAACATGAAATTATTTTACTGCCGGTCGACCAGGAGTTCCCGAGGGCACATGTAGCCAAGTTCGATCAACTTCGGTTGATCGTCTGTCTCTTCAACGCATTCGAAAATTTCAGTTATCAAAATCATGAAATTTCTAAAACGTGGGTCCTGTAGCATCATATCCCACCCATCCTGCTACATTTTTCGGTACATTTTGTACATAATAATTTTCACACTCTTTTGCCATAATACATTGTTTAGATTGGGGATCACTGACGAGGGTTAAGAACCCGAAATGTGCATGTCCGATCCATGCTGCAAATTGATCTGTGCTATTGAATTTGAGGACGTTTAACAATTGATTATTTTCTTTCAATCCTTTTTATTATACCTATTTGTCAAGTTTTTTATGCCGCTGGAATCAAAGATTCGGGGGCGTATAGTTTTTGGCCTGTCCGCATGTTTGTCTATTTGTCTGTTTGTCCGAGAAACTTTAACATTGTGCATTACTTTTGAATGGAAAGTGATAGGGCTTTGATATTTCACCTGTATTCCTTGTGACAAGATCTTTCCATTGATATCAAAATTTTTGACCTCGTGACCTTGACCTTGACCTTTGACCTACTTTTCAAAAACTTTAACATTGGGCATAAGTTTTGAATGGTAAGTGATAGGGCTTTGATATTTCACATGTGTAATCCTTGCGACAAGACCTTTTCATTGATACCAAAATGTCTGACCTCTTGACCTTTGCCTTTGAAATTCTTTTCGAAAACTTTAACATTTGGCATAGCTTTTGAATAGTAAGTGATAGGGGTTTCATATTTTAACCTAGTGACCCTGACATTGACCTTTCACATACTTAACCGAAAATGGTGTTTATACTAACAAATGTGCCACCGGGGGCATTCATGTTTCACAAACACAGGCTTTATTTTTACATTCATCTCAGATGCCTTTTTTATACAAGATCAAAAGTTGGGCTAAAACAGGGTATCAAAAGGCTCTGTATTGAGTATTTCAAGATCCTTTTTAACATGTTTTACTGTTTTGCAAGGATGAAAATTTCACTAAAGCACCTGTTTTTGACGTCCAAATTCTAGTTATCCAATGAGTATCATCTTTGAACTATACGTGAATATAAAACTTTGATGGGGCAATGTTTTTCTTTAATATGGAAAGCTGCATCAAATTTGGTTAATATGGCAACAATCGACTAAAAGGTTTCGATACAATGAATTTAGATATCCATTATTCTCGCATGATATTGGAACAGAAGTTCATATATACATCTATCAGAGACGTTTCAATATAAAGATGACCTTGAAAATATTTCAAGGTCACCCACTGCATTTCCATTAAACTTTATGTGATAAGATTTAACGAAAAATCCTGACCATGTCTTCTCTATAGAAATTAAATTCACTTTGATTTTATCTAAACTGTTTGACATGAAGTACTACTGACCAGGATTAAAATATCCGAAACACGTGTCTAGTATAACAAAATTGGTACTACAGAACTTATATTTCAATATTGACAATTTCAACCACTAGGCTGGTGTCGCTGCTGGTGGACTGTAAGTCCCCGAGGATATCGCTAACCTAGTTTTAGTGTTTACGCACTGCATTGAAATATATTGTAAATTTCCTGTCATCAATGACAAATATGGATAATGACCATATCCCTGTATACAGCACAAAATCGATAATTCAGAAAATCAGAAACTGAAGGCATACAAAATCAGGATAAAACAGGAACCAAAGCAAAAAAAAAAAAAAAAAGAAAAACATCCACCATATGAAAGAAGCGAACTCCCGATATGGGAATGAGACCTAAATTAAACCTAAATTTCTAAACCTAAGGGATATCACCCTCATTGCATAGCCCTGTCCTTATCTGGGTTTCGGCATACTTTTTTTCGGTCATGTTTAGAATTGGGCTCCTTGCGCCTACCCTCCAACGATTTTTGGACATATTTTTACTTAAATACGCTTCTGAATAAACCCTTCACAAAATTTGGAGCCGCTCATTTTGGCAAGAGGAAATTAAAGCTCTGTATTGTAGATTGCGCCAGGAAAATTCACTTTGATATTTTAAAACTGTTTGACATAATTAAAATATGATTAAAATATCCGAAACACGTGTCTAGTACAACAAAATTGGTACTATAGAACATATATTTCAATTGACAATTGAAAAGGTCCGTCATGAAATCCCGTCTTCACAGTCAGTCAGAGTGGAATTCTTAAGACTGTGCATGGCTGTAGATTTGTCCGGTACCAATGTTAAACTCTTCAAATTCAATAGCATCACTTAAGGCATGTCTTTTCTGAATGAAGGAATTTCAACGATTTTATGATAACCATATGAAAATATAGTATTCATGTCACTTAATCATTTTATGAAGGAAAATTAATAGGTCCGTGATGAAAGTCAAGATTTATGCTTATTTGAAAACTGGGTAAAAAATGCCGGAAATTTGTTGCTAAAATAGCACATTTGTAAAGAAAATACAAAAAGTGTTGAAATGCACTCATTTGATTTTTATTTTACTTTTCTTTGCTATTATACAATAAAACAGGTTAGAAACTTTGTATAAAAGTAGAATTTGATAAAGTGCTACCGTAGGTACCAACTTTACCGATAATTTAAAATTTTCTAGATTTTACACAAAAATAACGAAAATCATCCAAGCTAAGGTCAAAATTTCAGAGATACCGAATTTCAACGATTTTTCTAAACACACATTAACACGTGCTCCTATGAAAGACTTTTCAAAATAGTGAAGAAAAAGTATATGTCCGTGTTCAAATAAGAGAGAACAGACGCTCACAAATAGTGTCATTTTGTGGTTTTCTTGAAAAAGTGTCGGAGCTGAAAATTTGCCTTATTTTGGTTGGAATTTAAAGAATTCATCATTTTTCGGTATTCATCAGCCTTACCTTATAAAAAAGCTTAAATTAATAATAGTCCATACGTAAAACAAAATTCATGGGTAATTACTAACGTAAAAGAAATCCGAACAGTTAGAAAAAGTACCTCCACGTCAATTTTTACAGAAATTACCGCGAAGCATTTTCTTACGCATACTTCATTCATTTTAGATCAAATTTTCAAACTTGGCCGCTTTAATGTGGCTAATGAATTAAAGTCTTAAAAAGAGTAAGAAATGATACATTGGCCATAATAAATTGAAAATATCTATAAAAGTCAAGCTCAATGATTGCTAAAACAGGAGATGCGCAAGAATAGTCCAAAATCGTGACCAATGACGCACCTTAAGAGCAGATTTTTCAGCATGGACCAGACATGCACGTTTCGGTTATTCAACCCTCGTCAGTGATCCTCAATCTTAACAATGTATTATTGCCAAAGAGTGTGAAAATTATTATGTACAAAAATTTACTAAAAGACGTAGCAGGATGGGTGGGATATGATGCTACGAACCCACGTTTTAGAAATTTCAAGAAATTTTGATAACAGGAATTTTCGAATGCGTTGAAGAGACAGACGATCAACCGAAGTTGATCGAACTTGTTTACATGTGCCCTCGGAGACTCCTGGTCTACTAGCAGTGACACTCACCAAGTGGTTGAAAAGTTAAACGTCTTCAAATTCAATATAGCATCATTTAAGAGCAGATAAATTTTCAGCATGGACCAGACATGCACGTTTCGGGTATTTAACCCTCGTCAGTGATCCTCAATATAAACAATGTAATATTGCGAAAGAGTGTGAAAATTATTATGTACAGAAATTTACCGAAATCAAGTGTCCGTCTGGTGACAGAAGGATCATATGAAGTCAATGTAAGTAAATGGTACCGGGCCCGGATAACACAATACTTCCGGTATGTTGATTCGCAATCCTTCGGCCTGGCTTTTGATTGTCTAAACTTTGTCGCTATCGATATTTTTGTGGTATTTTCAGTTATTTGGGTGTGACGGGAAGCTAGATGGAGCCACTTACGACGAGTGTGGAATCTGTGGTGGCGACAGTACCACATGTCATGTGGTCAGTGGTATTTACAGACAACATCTAAGGCAAGGTAAGATATCTTATACGGTAGCTTGTACAGTCAGTTTTTATGTAAAAGTGAACGTCGTGGCTCTCCTTTGTCAAGCTCTATCGCTTCAGGACAAATAAAGATCTAAACAATCGTGATTTAGTCCAATTTGGTTCGTTTTGAAATAGTCTCTATACCGAATTAAAAATGCTCTTAGGAAGTTTGATTGTCGTGATTTATTTCAGATGATCGTAAGGTGATAGCACGGATTCCCGTGGGAGCGTATAAAATACAATTCTGGTTTGACCTCGCAGACATGAGACAACATTATCTAGGTTAGTATGAAAAAAATATTAATTTGATTTCGGTGTCATTTAATACTTCAATTTATGGACTGACAGCCATATACGTGACCCCTTTCTCTTTATCTTTATAATTTGTGTTTTATTCAGATCACGTCTTCTTGATCGAACACTCACTTTTTTGTACTCGCAGAGATTTGGAGCAAAGACGATACCGTGGTCATGGCGAGTCGACTTACCAATAGCTGGGTATATAAAACGGGAGATAACCCAATCAACTTCGCAGGGTCTATGTGGCATTTTAACTATCATGACCAGTATCTATACACAGAGGGTCCATTAACAGCCCCTGCTGTAATCAAAGTGCGTTTATTTATTCATACTACAATCTAATCGTGCTTTCCATTCTGGGTCCCCGTAAAGTGCAAAACGAAACGAAAACGAAACGAAACGAAACAAACATAAAACTTAGGGTAATTGAGAAAAAACCATATAGAGGGAAATAGCCAAGAACGACCCCGTAAAGACAACGTTTGATGTATAATTATCTTTATCAATAATTTCGAGCAAATAAATATATCCATCAATACACTCAATTTTATAGGGGAACACGAGCGATGAAGATTTACGGTTTGGTCTTTCCCCTGTGAAATGTGCCATACCCCAACCCACCCCCCACCCCCCCCCCCACCCCCAATAAAGAGTGTATGTTCTCATTATTGTTAATATATACAGAATGGAAAATCCGTCTGCCCCGTACAAGACTCCTCCTGTAGAATGATGTTCAGTCCTTTTCCGCCTACGACATTCACGATGTCATTTATCTCCATCAATCCAATTAAATCAATGTGAATTTAACATATTTGTTGTTCATTGTCAACTATGACTATTGAAATTATCATGACAGTAGATTTGAGGGATAGAGACAATAATAATAATACGGAAGTGAACCAACTCTATACCTTCTTGAAGAAAATTTATACCAATTTTCATGCACAAGACACGTGATTCGAATGTTGAATTCTCATCAGTGACGCTTCCAGCCAAAGTGCTTTTCATACGACACCCAAATTCATTTCACTGGCGCCCCCTGGTTTTATTTTTAGAATTTAAATTTGTGTATTACTTTACAAAGAGTGCGCGGCTCATAATTTCCTTCAAGGTCGATTCAGTAGCATATCCAAATAAAATCTATGTATAAAATAGCATTGGAGGGATGGTGCTAACATGTTAGCCTCCTTTAATTTCGATGATATTTTCGATGAAATGGCAAGTTTTCGAAATAGTAAGAAAATGTATATGTTAATAAATGCAGATCTATTCTTTAAATTTCGTTATCGGCGATTGTTCCTCTATACGACTTTATTCTCAATATCCTTAAGTTTTATGTTTCGTTTCGGTCTGATTCGTTTCTTTTCGATCTGTTATGTTTCGTGTTTGCTTCGTTTCGCACTTTACAGGAACCCTTCCATTGCTTCTCAGAAATACAATTTTTCAGGGGGTTTTTATAATTAAGATTCGAATCAACAATAGTATCACTAACATTTATTGAAGGGTTAGATAAGATAACTAAATAAAAATATTCAATAAATTTTAAATACCAAATATGAATGAATATTGTTTAGCGATATTAAATTAAATGTCAACCAAAAATCATTATGTCTTCTCCAGGTATTCAACTTTAAGAACTATACAAATAAAGGAATACATTACGCTTACTCTGTTCCTCTACCAGGTAACTCTCTCTCTCTCTCTCTCTCTCTCTCTCTCTCTCTCTCTCTCTCTCTCTCTCTCTCTCTCTCGTCATTCTTCTAGTTCAATTCGTTTCGAAATATACTAATTGGGTTCTTGTAAGATATATTAAGCTTACACCTTCTGATACATTTTCTTGTTTCGAAACTGCATAACATAATACGACTACACTTCAGTATCAATGAGCATACCTATCAGGATATAGTCACTGTGATTTTTAATTTCAACATTTCAGTGAAATTGTGCCGAGGATCTTGTTATAACGGAGGGACATATGATAGATCCATTTGTTCATGTCGCTGTCCTCCTGGTTTCTATGGTAAGGACAAACCAAATCGGTAAAATCTGCTTTTTTTTCTCACTTTTTGTTATTTTCAAAAATTGTTTTCTTACTGGTTTTTATCTTTCAAATAAGGGTAGAGATATAGTTGTTTATTAAAAATGAATCAAAAAAAGATATTACCTATTAATCAATCTAAATAAAATCAGATCTTCTTCTCTCTTGGAGAGAAGAGGATCTGATTTTAAATAGATTTCCTATTAATATGAGTGATATTATTTCGCGCCCAAATTGCCCACTTCTACCGAAATTAGTGGTAAAATGATAACAACCAGATTTCAACATTATAGTTTATCGTATATTATATGTAGAGTAAGCACAATGTAACAAAGTTATACTTTCCATGTACATCCAGAATATAAAAAGAAATGCCCCATATGAGTTTGAACCTGATACATGCCCTTGCTCTGGGGCTTACAGCTATAGGCATGTTTGCCCCGAAAATCTGAATTCCTAATGAAAAAGACATAGAGCTCAAATTTCTGAATTCCTAATGTGAAGACATAGAGCTCAATAGAGTCCCCGAGGGCACATGTAGCCAAGTTCGATCAACTTCGGTTGATCGTCTGTCTCTTCAACGCATTTGAAATTTTCTGTTACAAAACTTCTTAAAATTTCTAAAACGTGGTCCTGTAGCATAATATCCAGCCCATTCTGCTACGTCTTTTGGTACATTTTTGGACATAATAATTTTATACTTTTTGGCCATATTACATTTTTTAGCCTGAGGATCACTGACGAGGGTTTAGTACCCGAAACGTGCATGTCTGGTCCATGCTGTAAATTTATCAGGTTTGAAATGATGCTATTGAATTTAAAGACGTTTAACATTCCAATCATTTTGACCTAAAAAGTAGGGTTTTCGAGAAAACACATAAAATTTGTCCTTTCTTGTTGAGAAGAAGCATAATGAATAAGAAAAAAAAATGTTTTTAAAAATTCTGATTGGTGCCAAAATTGTCACTTTTGACCCTACCGCTTTATTTTAAAAGTCGTCATAGTCAAAAATTCATATCCAATACACTCGAAAAACCACGAAGATGCAAAACTAAAATCTACTATGAAGCATTCTCATTTTGTAATATTTAATGTGTGATATATGAAGGCATTATTATTTGTAGGTAATCACTGCCTGTCACGCTGTAACACTTACTGTATGAACGGAGCCCCCGTAAACCAGCGCACCTGTAACTGCTCGTGTAACCCCAGACAAATGGGAGACAACTGTGCGTGTAAACCCGGATTTACCGGCGTCAACTGTCAACTCTGCAAGAACACCATCTGCACTGGAAACAAAATTCTCAGTCCTGTTACCTGCACATGCGTGTGCCCATATGGCTTTAGCGGGCCTAAATGTCTAAGTGTGTTATCATCTAAATCTAAATCTGAAAACGATAAGAATAATGTTGAAAAATTATCAAGTTCAAAGGGAAACAAAGGTAAACGTTTAAAACAGAAGAAGTTTGTTGAATCAGCAAATTCAAAGAAAATCAAAGCAAAGCATGTTAAACACAAGAAGACAGACGCGCTTCACAAAAAGTCAGAATTATCAAAGAAACTAAAGAAAAATAGAATTAAAAAGAAGCAATTAGAAATAGGTCATATTGATTCACCAAAACTTGACCTGAAACCAACTCACAATAAGCACATAAAGCTAGAAACACCTCATAAAAATAAAGATAAACTGTCACAACCTTCACAGGGCATAGAACAAGCACCGTATATTTGTAAGATAGTTCACAGGAGATCCAAACTTGGTATATTCCTTAACCGTTTTACAGGACAAATGGAAACCTTCTGGTATACTTACCCTGTCAGAGTATGTCAATAAAATACCTCATATACAATCTGTATGATGGACATTGATAGTCAGGTGCTCATAGACCGAGTGCAGTCTGCACACAAATCTGATGGTCGGTAATAAGAATTCCAAAGACAACGAATTTGAACAACTGAAAAAGAAAATCATAATCTTAAAATTTCGTTCATTTGAAACCAGTATTTTGTTTTGATTTGGGAAATTCTGTATTTAAGATAATATACTGATGATGAAAGTTGTGTTCGACGAACATCCACGTTAAGGTTGTGTTTGTTGACAGGAGTGTTCGACGAACATCCACGTTATGGTTGTATTTTGTTATAATTTGTTGAAAGGAGTGTTCGACGAACATCCACGTTAGAGTTGTATTTTGTTATTATTTGTTGGAAGGAGTGTTCGACGAACATTAACGTTAGGGTTGTTTTTTTATTATTATTATTATTTGTTGAGAAGAGTGTTCGACGAACATCTACGTGAGGGTTGTATTTTGTTATTATTAGTTGCAATCTTGTTCGCGTGATTCGCTGTTTTAACTGTAAAGTCTTACCTTGATTCAAATGTCAAACCTTATCTCAAGTTGTCATCTTCTCGTGTTTTACCCTTTGAATTGTGATATGTTACGTTATATGCTACGTCATAGTAACAGAAAGATTGAAATGCAAGCATTCAGACAAACAGACAAGTAAAATGGTCTATAATACCCACTGCTCTGAAGAGGACATCATATCTGTGTTAACTTTCCTTTCGCTATCTCATCAATTAAAGAGATTTCTTTTATTTTCAATCCGTATCATTACAGAATATATGTAATATGCAAAGAATTATGGTATGTGATTGATGATTGAAGTTGCAGCTAGCTATTCGTTACCATAATCTTATTAGCTTTGAATAAACATGTCGCTTTTAATATTACTTCAAAACAATCCACGTGTAAACAAGCATGTTTATTTTTCTTAAATCACCGTATGTTTTATGATATTTTTAAAATTTTATGTGTATATTTCATTTGAAGTGTTTGTATTTTTCAGATAAAGGTTGACTTGTACTCACTAACCCACTAACACCCTTACTTTATTACTATGACAACTGAGCTGTTAAGTTTGCTGATATTTTTGTATAATAAATTTCTGTCAAACAGATACTGTTTTTTCACTGTTTCTATTGAAAAGTAAGAATAAAGACTGTTTGAAAAAGGTATGGGATTGATCTCCAGCAAGATCCAACTTCAACCACTTTAACAATAGACATAATTCCAAATACAAGAAAAAAACACAGAATGAATGTTCATAATACGACAAACATCATGCCTGAACATAGAATATCAATTCTTCAGTGATATCTCTCTCCACTTGTCCATCAGAGGGGATTTTAAGTTTTACTTCGTCCATTAAAGATGTATACAATAATCGTAAAACGCAATTTCAGTTATTTCATAGCCTGCCAAACATATTATTTCTGCGGAACTTGTAGGTATAGAGTTGGAACACTACCGCATTATTTTTATTTCAAAATAGAAGCTTGACACAGTGAACACTGATGACTTATGACTTTCAACTCATTAAACAGGCAACGAACAATTGACATACAGCCGCCACACCAACAAACAGTTCAATACAATAACAATACTTACACATAACAGAATAAAATGAACTAGAATATTCCCTAATGGAAATGAGATTAGTAGCCTAGAGTTATCATCTCCCACTTTATAAATATTTTGATAAAACTTCAATGACATGGTATTTCAATATTGACAATTTCAATCGATAGGTTTGTATCTCTGTTTGAGGATCGTTTAGTCCCCGAGGATTTTGTTCTCCTAATTTCACAGTGTTTCGGCACTTTACAGTTTTGATGTGAGTGCTACAACCGAGTGTTATTGGATATCCCCTCCTGTCTTTGAAATATATTTGTAAATTTTCTGTCATAAACTTTAATGAAAAATTCTCAAAGTAAGGGGTATCTCCCTGATGGCATAGATCTGTATTTATCAGGTTCTGTGTCAGAAATACTATGTCAAATTTAAACTTTTGCTCTTCATAGTATCTTGATATTCTCTTTTTTGACCTTGGACATCACTGTTGAGACATAACGTGTTGAAATGCGCAGATTTTGCACTGAATTTTTTTATAATATTACATATATTTCATTTTTCACAATGAAATACTAGTAGATTTCACACTTTACTGGACAACACAAGCGTCGGATAGACAATTGTACATCTGAAGAGCATGTTTTTTTCGAACAAAGACATTCTGATTTAAAACAAACTAAATTCAATGAGAAACTTCCTATCCTATCTTTAAAACGGGAAGAATTTGATGTGTGATTTTGTTGGGAATATAATGTCGTTTTACCTCATGGTTATTGATATTTGAGATCTTATTTGATCAATTCGAGAAGAAAAAAAAATTAAGGTAATTCCGAACATCTTTCTAAAAGGACATGAGGTAGGTTTCCTTGGTGTACAATGTACATTGATAAATTGGTCACAAAATGCGAATGATCTGCATGAGTTAAAGAATATCCTGACGAGAAGGAGTCTATGTAACTTGGCTGTGGAGATTCCGAGCTTCACAAAGTCTAAATGTTGTCCTTGATGGGAAAACAATGCTTTTTCCGTATTATCACACTGTTTCAATGAACAGTCTCTTGTGGAATAAAACAGAATAACACACGTTAATGACATATTAAGGTCACGCAAAACGATCACAAAGATAAGCATCGGAGTACAATGAGACAAAGAAAAACCATCAATAGCGAATTTATAACATAGGTAAGACTGCTGATGAGAATAATGACTGGGGTCATTTCTCTATGACGAATAATTATACCCTGTAGTGATTATTCGTCTTTACATCGGCCACAGAATGTCATAAACAGCAATGTTATTCCATTATACCCATGTCATTTACCTATGTCTTCTTCGGACCACTCCCCATGTGAAGAGGGAACGTACGAAGCTGAGGCCAAATTTTTAATTTTAGGCGGACGAGGAATTGTAGATCAATAGCCCTGCCCAATGGACAGTCAGGATACGCAAGTTCTTGTCAAACAACTGGCTTCTGAAGCATGCGACAGTCTCATCTGAAATCATGTGATCAACGAGACTTTATACTAGAGGTCAGGGAGCAGATACTCGTATCATGTTGAATGTGTGGCTACAGATATTACGTCGTAGTTTCATTTTGATATGGTGACACCTATAATGAATCGCTGAAAGTATTTGTCTCATTAAGATAGCTTTACCTAAGTTTGTGCAGCGTCTTAACAAATGCACATTTATGATTAAGAAATATAAATATCAGTTCCTATATTTTGAAGATATTTAGGAACTAAATGGAATGTATCAAATGAGGTATGTTTGTTAATTGATAAAGAGTCATTGCAAATAAATATGTAACGTACGTAATAAAACTCATTAGATTTTGAATATTCCTTTTATCATCACATAACATTTTTATATTGACCATTCTTTACGTAACGTACACGCAGGTTTTGGTCATTGTGAGGTGATCTGTGACCCCACTTCCGGTCATTCTGTTGTACCCTTTATCCGGTTTGGACTAATACCGCACGGTACGCCCTGTGAGTGGGGAATGGAGAGTTGGGAAAAGGAATATTTGCCCAGACGGAGGGGACACTCAGGGTATTGTTTTGAGGGACAGTATTTGGTAAGTCTGTTTCTTATTTGAAGTCAGGAAAACGTAACGAGAAATTAGATTGTCGTCATTTGAATAAAAATTAATGATCCCTTGGCGAGTCAACTGAACAAAAAAAGGCCACGGTGTCATTCATTGGTCGGATTACACAGCACCTCCGGTTTGTGAATTTGCAATCCTTTGGTCTGACTTTTAGTTTTATTTGTTTATAGAGATACGTTGGTGGTATTTTCAGTTATTTGTGACGTTTAGCTAGATGGAGCCACTTACGACGAATGTGGAATCTGTGGCGGAAACAGTCCCACGTGTCACGTAATCAATGTAACATACAGGCAGTATCTACGGTAAGGCAGGACACCGATATTTATCTCTTTTATAAACTGTGATTCTTGAATCCTAAGAATTTTTCATCTTTTATGTAGGTTGGCTGCGATATAAAGAAAGACATTCACTATACCGAATTAAACATCTTAAAGGAGTTACCATCCAGTGTTGATTGATTACGTAAGAATTCATGATTTATTTTAGATGATGGTATGATGATAGCACGGATTCCTGTGGGAGCGTATGAAATACAATTCTGGTATTACTTCGCAGATATGAAACAACATTATCTAAGTTATTATCAAAGAGTTGATTAATTTGGTTTCAGTGTCATTTGATACTACAATTTATTGACTGACAGCCATGTACGTGACCCCTTTCTCCTTATGTGCATAATTTGTGATTTATACGATCACGTCTTCTTGATCGAACACTCATTATTCTGTACTCGCAGAGACTTGGAGCAAAGACGACGCCGTGGTCATGGCATGTCGACTAACCAACAGCCAGGTATACAGAACTGGAGACACGGATTGTCTCCCATTAACGGCCCGTACCGTAATCAAAGTATATATATTCAATACAGTCTAATTGAAACCAGCGCCCCCCCCCCCCTTCTCCTTCGTCGTCAGGGTCTGGACTACACCAATCAATGGCCATGTTCTGTTCACCTATCGTTTAGCCAATCAAATCGTGACTTACATTTATGCAATATCATATTACGAAAACTATTTTATCATCGGGATCGGAACAAAAGGAATAATGGTGTTACCCATGACCACAGAGTGCAAGCAAGCAAGATTGTATTTTACAGACAATGTTTGTGTTTCACGTGGATTTTCTTTTATACAAAAGAGTTGAAGAAGATCCTGACGATAATCTCAACAGCACTCACAATAGAGCACTAAACTGGGCATCGATGGACCCCTAGCAACCCAGATGTGGATTCAGGTGCCCGGGAGGAGTAAGCACTCCCTGTTGGCTAGCCGCACCCGTCGTCGATGTTCACGCACGAAAATGAAAATAATATATAAGATTTGATTGATAAAGGAACACTTCCTATGATGGTCAGGTTATAACCAAAAGATGTTTTAATTGGAAGTTTCCTTATTCATAATCCTTCGAAGGTTCGATGAAACACACGTTCTGATTGGTCAATAGAACCTCATGAATATTCCCGATCAAAAGTTCATTGAAAACGACCCTTAACGGGTGTACTCCAGACCCTGACGACTAAGGAGAAGTTGGGTGTAATCAGGCTGTATTCAACATAGAATCAAGTTTTACTTTTCACCAGTTTAACACATTTTTTCAGAAAATCAATTTTATGGGGTTTTATTACAATTACGCTTCGTTTTAAAGTACAATAGTATTAGTAATATGTAGAATAGATTTATATAAAAAAAACAAGATATAAAAGTATAATTTGATTTTTAATACCAAATATGAATACAAATTTTTTTTAAAAACTAGTGGAATTAACTTTCGTAAGACATAAAAAAATTTAATGTCAATGAAAGATAATTTTGTCATCTCCATGTCAACCAAAAATCATTCTTTTTCAGGATTTGAACGTCAAGAACAATCAAATAAAGTAATACATTACGCTTACTCTGTATCTCTACCAGGTAACTCTCTCTCTCTCTCTCTCTCTCTCTCTCTCTCTGAGTGCTCAATTTCTTTCGAAACAATACAATTGAGTTATTCTGTGGGATACAATGATACATTTCCTTGTTCAAAAACTGTCAAAGAGAAACCTCTGGTCTGTATATGAGGTTGCTGATCTCCTGAGTACATTAAAACTAACATTAACTATCATTATTTAGTAATGCGTTGCCATGGATCTTTTTATAACGGAGGGACGTATGATAGATCCATTTGTTCCTGGTTTCTATGGTAAGGGTAAACCATGATCTAGTCTTAATTTAAAGTCTAATTTTAGTGAATCTCTCTCTCTCTCTCTCTCTCTCTCTCTCTCTCTCTCTCTGAGTGCTCAATTTCTTTCGAAACAATACAATTGAGTTATTCTATGGGATACAATGATACATTTCCTTGTTCAAAAACTGTCAAAGAGAAACCTCTGGTCTGTATATGAGGTTGCTGATCTCCTAAATATTAAAACTATTTAGTAATGCGTTGCCATGGATCTTGTTATAACGGAGGGACGTATGATAGATCCATTTGTTTATGTCGCTGTCCTCCTGGTTTCTATGGTAAGGGTAAACCATTATCTAGTCTTAATCTAAAGTCTAATCTTAGTGAATATTATATTTGCCTTATATGAATCAGTGCGTGAAAATTAAACACAAAACCAAAAGTTAAAGTCAAACATCCAGTAGATATAAATAGACATGAATAGATATGAATAGATATGAAAAAAAAAACATGAAAAATACAAAACTACACAAAACAACTAATGAAAAATATGGATAATGACCATATCCCTGTATACAGCACAAAATCGATAAGTCAGAATATCAGAAACCGAAGGCATACAAAATCAGGATAAAACAGGAACCAAAGCAAACAAACAAAAACCTCAACCATATGAAAAGAACCGAACTCCCGATATGGGAGTGAGACCAGGTGCCCAGGAAGAGTAAGCATCTCTTGCTTGCATGTAACACCCGCCGCTTCAATTCGGTAGAACTGTCACATCCGGTTACTTCCATTTCGGAAGACATAGAGTACAATCTTTGGTTGGATGGTTCAAATGGTCTATGGCAGAATATCATCCACCATTCTGGAGAGTGGGACAACAATTCTACAAAGAAGTAAAAATGGATACCCATTGGAGATGAGATCAGGACAGATGGACCCTTCTGGTATACTTACCCTGTCAGAGTATGTCAGTAGCATATCACATATACAATCGGTATAATAATCAGGTGCTCATAGACCGCGTACAGTCTGCACCCAAATCTGATGGTTGGGGATAAGAATTCCAATGACAACGAATTTTTGACTTGAGCATGTTCCAAATGACAAAGATAATCACCAACTAAGATTTCGTTAATTTGGAACCAGTATTTTGTTTTGATTTGAGAAATTCCGTATTTAAGATAATATGCTGAAGATGAACGTAGTGTTCGACGAACATGCACGTTAGGGTTATATTTTATGGTTTTTTTTTTCAGGGTTATATCACATGACGGCTGAAATCATCATTGCGGAAGTTCTTCGGTCGCTACGGGGATATTATAAAAGCATATCAGATCCCCCTTTCCAGAATGATCAGTAAAATGGCTGTCAACAAACAATACATACTTACCTGATATGTACATCAAAATGTATATAGAGACAATCACCGATTTTGACAGGTTTCCATGAAGCTATTGCGACGGGTGTTGCATGCAATCAGGAGACGCTGACTCTCCCGGGCACCTGGTCTCACTTCGATATGTTGTTCATTCCGGGGTTCGCAACCGTTCTGATGGGAATTCTCACGATTATGCCTTACCGTCTCGACTTTGAGACTGAATGACTGTTGGGTACTTCTTTGATGTTTATTGTTGAAAGGAGTGTTTGACGAACATCTACGTTAGGGTTGTATTTTGTTATTATTTGTTGAAAGGAGTGTTCGAAGTAAATTTGCACGTTATGGTTGTATTTTGTTATTATTTGTTATAATCTTGTTCGCGATTCGCCGTTTTCACTATAACGTCTCACCATGATCCAAATACCAAAACTTTTCTCAAGTTGTCATTGCTCCTTCTCGTGTTTTTAGGGTCCCTGTAAAGTGCGAAACGAAACGAAACAGATCGAAACGAAACGAAACAAAACATAAAACTTAAAGAATATGAGAAAAAGAGGACAAATCGCCGGGAACGAATATTTAAAGACAAGATCAGCATGTAATATTGCCTTAATCCAAGATTTCTACATTTGTAACCAGTGCCGAGAGTGTTTCTTGAAAGAGTCAAAGTTGACAATTAAAAAAAGTAAATGTCAAATGCCCTTCATATATTCAAGAGGAATAAAGGGGAGGGGATATATAGAATTCCACGCTATGACACCGTAATGAGATCATAAAACCGGGAGGGGGGCACATTTCAGGAAAAATCGTATCCTTTTTCAAACGAAATGTGTCCCTCCCCCAGTATTTGTTCTCATTTTTTCTGATAAAGTTTTCAAATACACATAACGGAACAGTTCCGTTTCCTCTGCACTAGACTCCTCCCTGCTAAATAATTTTTTTCCGCCTATGACGAGATAATTCATCCCGTTCACTCTCCTTTAATTCTTTTGAATGCAATTGTGCCATATACCGTATATATTATGTTTTAATCGTCAACTTTGACCCTTTAAAGAACCCTCCAGCCACAAGAACTAATGGTTGAAGGCAATACATGTATAATATGCAGATATTGACATCAGTGCTAGTTCTCTGCATTTGAATCAATTTTTCTCAAGTTCTTTAAGATTTATGTTTTTGTTCGTTTCGCACTTTACAGGGACCCATGTTTTTAAACTTTGAATTATGATATGTTACGTTATATGACACGTGATAGTAACAGACAGATAGAAATACAAACACAAGCAAAATGATCGATAACGCTCACTGCTTTGATGGCGACATCGTACTTGTGTTACTTTTCCTTTCACTATCTCATCAATTAGAGTAAAATTGACTTTTCTCATTTTCAAACCATATCATTTACAGAATATAAGTTATATTCAAAGAATGATGGTCCGTAATTGAACAATAAGTTGCAGCTAGCTGTTCAATATACATCTTACCACTATCTTATTCGCCTGTGAATAAAAATGTCGCTTTAAATCTTCAAAACAAACCACGTATACACGTCTGTCACTACAGGAAATGGACTTGTTAACTTTACCAAATAAAAGCATTCATGTATGGATTCCTTATTATAGATCTATATCAAATTATCTCTTTTTGTATCCTAGTCTTAACACAAATTCTTTGTAAGCATCAGCAATTTTGAATAGGGGTCTGGAAATGTAAGGTCACAGATCCTTACGATATCTATTCAAATGAAAGGCCATAATGAAAATATTTGAAATTGATGGAAAAATTACTCATATTCATGCTTTTTGTTATGGATGACAAATATGGAAAATGACCATGTTTGTGACCGACTAACATCGTCACTGAGGAAGTTCTACGGTCGATATGGGGAACTCGTCATACACTATGATGTCCCACTCTCCAGAATGGTGGATGATATTCTGCCATAGACCATTTGAACCATCCAACCAAAAATTGTACTCTATGTCTTCCGAGATGGAAGTTATCGGATGTGACAGTTCTGCCGAATTGAAGCGGCGGGTGTTGCATGCAAGCAGGAGATGCTTACTCTTCCTGGGCACCTGGTCTCACTCCCATATCGGGAGTTCGCTTCTTTTCATATGGTGGAGTTTTTTATTTGTTTGCTTTGGTTCCTGTTCTATCCTGGTCACTGCTGGTGGACCAGGAGTACCCGAGGGCACATGTAGCCAAGTTCGATCAACTTCGGTTGCTCGTCTGTCTCTTCAACGCATTCGAAAATTTCTGTTACCAAATTTCAAATCGATGCTAGACACAGTTAACACTGAAGATTTTTGATTTTCTGAACACTGAAGACTTGTGACTTTTTGACTCTAAACAAGACAAATGTTACAAACACCGAAACGCCATTTTTTACCTAAATACGAGTCAAAATTGCTAATGGGAGATTCATACGTACACGTGTATATGACAAAACAGATGATTTTGGATATGACACAGTAGATTTTCCCTGGATTGATGGTGATGTTCCTAGATTACTGTCATACGGTATCTACATTTCACAACTCATCCGGTATGCTAGAGCATGTACTGATTTATTTTGGATTTTTTATAGTAATAAACATCAAAGAAGTACCTTTTATATCAAGGTTTTCGCTTTCACGAACTAGTAAAGACTTTCTGGAAATTAAAAAAAATATATAGTCGACTTCTTTGGAAAATCGAACCCATACACACAACATAGTGGATAAAATCCTTCTGTCACCAGACGGACGCTTGGCGGATTACGTGCGCACAACCCTCCCACTTTTCCGATTACCCAGAGGTATCGAAGAACGCACAACTGATGTGTTAAATAACCATCTCAATGTACGATGACCATGCAAACAGACAGCATGACGCAGAGGCCAAAGAAACACTCATATGGATATGTAAATGGATATAAAAACAGAAGCCATACGAAATACAGTCCGTGCTCTGCTAACTGTAGCGAGCTCATGCATGTCATCCCCCGAGGATTTCGACTGAGATTCAGGGAGGAAAGGTGGGAGGGGTCCTGGCTTCTCTTACGGGGTTTAGACAGGGCTTGTCATGTAGTCCTTGCGTCACAGTCAGTCAGAGTGCAATTCTTACGAGTACGCCGGTACAATGCTGTAGATTGGTCCAGTACCAAGCCAATTGTAAGTCTGGTGACAGAAGGATTGTATACACGGTATAAAGGCGTTTGATGGTTCTAACACAATTTCGATGGTAATTCTGTCTACCTTTAAATTAAATCAAATACATTGCTTTATTTAATAGCACTACCTACAATGCATTCTGTACTTGCACTGGACTCTGTAGATCGTTCATTAGATTAATAGAATCTATCACTTCCTGAAAGTGGGTATTTTGTAAGAAAGTGGTCTTTAACTAGTTTGAGAGTTCATTTCTTTTCATTTGATACACACTTTGGTTTGTTCAGTGGATGATTAATTCTGCTAGATTTGTAAGCTCTATGATTGATGGAATTTGGATTGTCAGTGCTTTTGTATGCAGTATGAATCATGGTGTCTCCGCGTGTGTTACCGAATTTTGCTGTTTATCTGATAATGGAGACATGTACTTTGCAATGGGAAACTGCATTCCAGGTGTCGAGTTTCCACTGCTCTTTAACAATTCATCAATCCTTTCAGTAAAGACATAATCAAGATACCCTACCAAATTGTGACAAGTCAAAGAAGAGGGATTTAATTTGCCAATTATGATACAATTTTAAAATTGAACTTTTCATCAGCAAACCCTGCACAAATTTCTCCATTCAATCTCTCATATATTTACTGGCCAAAAAGGCAATTATTGGCTTTGACTGTTCGGATTCTCAGAGGCAACAGAATGAATTTACAAAATCTTACAGAAAACAATTATTGCATGTCCTCTATTGTTGGATCTGATCTGTAAACAAATGAAATTTGACCACCAAGGGCCCTAAAGCATGTCCACTTCTCAATCACTGAATTCAGCAAATCTAGCGTGAGTATCTTTTAGTTAAACTATTATTATTAAATTTAAACTGTTATTGACTACTTCTATTTGTCCACTTTTTCTTTTCGTGTGAGAAAGTTGTGTTTTTATATTTTCTAGATATTTTATGCCTATGATAGTGATTTTTGAATTCTGATTTTGAGCTTTGAGTTTGACTTTCATTCACTGATGAAGCTATGTTTGTTATCCTTGAAAAAATCAACAAAAGCCATCAAATGCTGGACCGACATTACAAACATCAACCTTAACAAGTTAAATTGTACTATTAAATACCATAAAAATAGTCATTTTCACTGAAGGAAATTTTTGGGAAATGACCATTGAAGCATTGCACGAGGGGTTAATTTTGGCCAAATCAAAAGTATGTCCTCAAGTCTTTTATGCCGTTTGTTATTTTCACGATTTTTGCAAAAACTATCCACAGTGAATATTTCCACATTTACAGTAACAGGGCACTCTGGTGAGCAATACAAACCCACCAGAGCCCCTCAATGTGATGATAATATAACAGATATCAAGTGAGTTAAAAAGGGTTATCAGATTGACAAATGCTGGTCACTAAGAATCCTTTTATTAACAGATTGACAAATGCTAGCCACAAGGAACCCTTTTATTTAACAGATTGACAAATGCTGGCCACTAAGAATCCTTTATTTAACAGATTGACAAATGCTGGCCACTAGGAATCCTTTTATTTAGCAGATTGACAAATGCTGGCCACTAAGAATCCTTTTACTTAGCAGATTGACAAATGCTGGCCACTAAGAATCCTTTTATTTAGCAGATTGACAAATGCTGGCCACTAGGAATCCTTTTATTTAGCAGATTGACAAATGGTGGCCACTAAGAATCCTTTTATTTAGCAGATTGACAAATGCTGGCCACTAGGAATCCTTTTATTTAACAGATTGACAAATGCTGGCCACTAAGAATCCTTTTATTTAGCAGATTGACAAATGCTGGCCACTAAGAATCCTTTATTTAGCAGATTGACAAATGCTGGCCACTAGGAATCCTTTTATTTAACAGATTGACAAATGCTGGCCACTAAGAATCCTTCTATGTCTCCTTTGCTTCTCAGGCAATGTAAAATTCATACTTTATTCAATTTCTCAATATATTTTGCAAATCCCATACGTTTGATACCTACAAGTTGATACAGATTGGTCTGAAATGATTCGAGATTTTATAAAACAGATATTTTGGTGATAGATGAAATTACACATGAAAATTTTTGATTTCTTTAATTCAACCAACCAGTTGATCTGATCAGGATTGATCATACAAAAACAAGGTCATGAGATGATCATAAATGACAATACTGCTTAAATAATGGTATGATAGCAATAATTGACCAAACTTCTTGGACATTTACTACATGATTTTATAGATAAAAGAAACTAAGACACTTCTTATAAAACCTTACTTAATTTTGAAGTTTACTACAATAAAGATAATAAAAATAACAACCATTCATGGAATCTTTATAAGATTGTGTGTAATGATGATTTATGTACAATTATGAATAACAATCAGGATCAAGGTGAGGATAATTTCAAAATTGCTGAAAATAATTGAACACCTGTCTTGACAAAATCATTTAAATACATGTATTATTGTCTCACCATACCTAATTATTATGAATGTAATAACAGCTCACTTCATTCACATACACTCATGTATCACACAACACTTCCAGTAAGCACACACTTTTACTTGACCAATCATTTCCTACCTTACATCCATCAATCAAACTGCTGGGCTGACAAACACTTGACCAATCATTCCCTACCCTTTATACACCAATCAAACTGCTGGGCTGACAAACACATGACTTCATTCATCTTAGACTCTCACACATGTAATAAGCTAAGCTACAGTAAACACCGAATGAACAGTCCTCAGGACCAATCAGATTAAATCATCTCTTACATTAACAATAACAAATTCATTGTTAAATAAAGGTGGTATCAGTAGATTTTGTCTGTTGTTGTTGTCCATTGTTTGCTATTTATAGATTAAAAGACACATATATTCATGATATTGGCACATGTGTCATATCAACATAAAATAAATGTTCATTATGCGCCGTGTTCTGAGTAAGGTGTTGAAGTCTATTATTATATAGGCATATATAGACCAATTTCTATTTTTAGATTCTCATATAAACATTGAACTAGTGTTGATAGACCAATAGAGACCAGCACTTTAAAGAGTCTGTAACTATCAACAATTTATAAAGCCATATTTCTTCCTTCAATACTTATTGTCACTGCTCTAGCACCCTTGGCAAACTTTTTCCTTTCCGCAAAATTTCTGGCATGTTTCTCGTAACGACCCAAACCTTTCTTCTTAGGAGCAGACTATAAAGAAAATAAATTTCAAATGTTCTTAATATGAATTAAATTTAACTGTATTTTTAATAAAATAAATTTAAACAAGAGCCCCAGGGGGCACAACGCTCACCTGACACCCATGCACGCTCTAATTGACATACTGCTATTGAATACTGATAGTGCCAGTACCGGGATTTTAGCCCACAACCTTTCTAAAAAGATTTTTGCCGGATGCAGAGAAGTTTTTTTTTTCAGACAACCTTTAAAAGTACAAACAAGAAAAAATAGTCACATTTAAAACAATAACTTTTTTTAAGTCATATGCCCAACTAGTATAGTTCAATTATGCAACATCAAAAATAAAATCATATTGTAAAATCCCACTTTAATGCACAGCAGAAAAAGAATAAAACAATGAAATGATTTCATAAATTAAGTTTATTTAAAACTGAACGACCATACCTTTCATTATTGATAGCTAGCATGCCAGAAATCATAAAGCCTGACAGGCTGTGTTTGTGAAACGAGAATGCCCCCGGCGGCATCTTTGCTAGTATAAATGCCATTTTCTGTTAAGTATGTGAGAGGTCAGGGTCAGCATAATATTGGTATCTATGGAAATATCTTGTCACAAGGAATACACATGTAAAATATGAAAGCCCTATCACTAACCAATCAAAAGTTATGCGCAATGTTTAAGTTTTTGAAAAGTACGTCAAAGGTCAAGGTTATGGTCACGAGGTCAAAATTTTGGTATCAATGGAAAGGTATTGTCACAAGGAATACACATGTGAAATATGAAACCTCTATCACCAGCTTCCATTCAAAAGTTATGCCCAATGTTAAAGTTTTTCGGAAAACAGACAGACAAACAGACAGACGGACAGGCCAAAAACTATATGCTCCCGAATCTTTTATTCCAGGGGCATAAAAAACAAAGATTTTTCGGTTTTGCCTTTATTCATATTAAAGTATACTGAAATCTTAGAATGCTTTTGAATAGTATTGATTTCATCTCAAATACATGAAACGTACAGTTAAAATCGTTTTAATCCAATATTTATCAATTCAAGTGAATTGTGCAGAAATTGGGCCAATTTGTTTTCCAAAAAGCAGTGTACGGTGTATCAAACCTCATGATCCAGAGGAAGAGATTACTCATTCGACGTTTCTTCAAGAAATCAGTCCGTAAATTACTTCATCTAAGAGAGTCTCAGACAGAGGAAATTCGAGCAAACTTTATACATGATAACAAGTATATGCAAGTGTTCCAAGTACATGAATGATAACTATTATGAAAGTGTTCCAAGTATAATGCACATTAAATAAAAATCTATTCCTTTTGCACTGTATCTCCTGAAATGTATCGCAGTACTAAAGGGTTGTGGAGGAATTAAACGGATCAAATCTAAAGTACAGCGACTTTGTTTACAGTTACAGTTATAGGTCAGAGACCACTAAAAGGCCGGCTCTGATTGGAGAAAAACCTGTAGGGTGAGGGGGCCTGTTATTTTAAATGTGACAGAAGATGTGATTGGCTATCAATTCTATTTTCTTTTGGTATATTGTTTGAATATGATATATATAGGTAAAAAATAAGTGCGATACCCGGATATTTCCCTAGCTCCCGATCCGCTAAAGGGGACGGGCACGGGAAAATTTGAAAATTCTCTGCGGGGTACCTTGTGACGCAAATAGTGCGAAAAAGAGCAGGTCATGCTATATTTTTTAATTTAGTTTCGTATAAAGCTTGAATCAATGAACAAATCGGTATATAACATGCATTGTTAGTATAGACGTTATAAGGCATTTCGTTAACATTACGGCCTATGGAAAATGATTTGGTTGTCTCTGACCTAGAAGGTGTAACTACAGTTAATCATTTTAGCAGGGAATCCCTTCCCTTTTGACTGGTGAACCGGGCTGAATAAAAGGTGTCACCTCATTGGTCATAACTATTGAAAATTTAAAAATAGCACATTAAATCAATGTATGATTCCCTGCTGTCTGTAGAAATTGAGTTTTGAACATGATTTTGCCTTTTATGTAATAAATCGATTGTTATAGATCGATTTGAAAATATATAAAAATTAGCAAATTTTCAATTCGGAAGGAGGGGTCATATTAAACAAGTGAATTTTGCAGGAAAGGTATGCATGACCCCCTTTTTTTCTTTCGTTTTTATGCGTGCCAAAGATGTCCTAGGCCAAAAATATTCCTTAAAAATCTAAAAGTGGATATCTTGACAAAATTCTTTCACTTGTAAGGTACCATGCATGAGTACCTCATATCTACAAAATGTCATGACAATCTGAAGAGTGGTTATAGAAAAGAAGCAGAAAATGTATGAAAATCACCCCCCCCCCCCCCTTCCTTTTTACATAAGAAAAAAATTCATAAAAAATCAAAAAAATAAAATTTAAGCCTAAAATACATATCAAAGCATTAAGTAAGTTAAATATGATAAATATGCAGTAAATGAGTGTGTAAAATCATACGCTTATTGAGTTATTTGAAGAAATAGTGCAAAAATGTGCATTTCTGACTAAGTCCGAAAAGACGTCAAAAACGCGTCAAAAATTTGACTTCCAAGTGGAACCAAAAATAACAACACTTCTTAAGACATCTCTCTAGATCATCCTGATGCTTTCGGTTTGTCGATACATGCTTCGGTTCTGAAGAAGAAGTTTGTCATAGGAGGGTACCCCCCGTGACCTACTATTGGCTGTGGTGGCGCCACCTGTTGACGGATCCGGACGAAAAACAACAACACTTGTAGGGGACCATGAGTACTTCATACCTACCAAGTTTCATCAAAATCCCTTCAGCCATTCTGGAGAAGAAGTTTAAAATGTGAAAAGTTTACGACGGACGACGGACGACGGACGACAGATGCAACACTATGACAATAGCTCACTTGAGCCGTTGGCTCAGGTGAGCTAATAAAAACTAAACATAAATTAAATAAAACCGGTGTTTGTGAAACACGAATGCCCCCGTTTGCATCTTTGTCAGTAAAACAGATGAAAAGTAGTTTCACATTTGAGGTCAAGGTCACAAGGTCAAATTTAGTATTCATGGAAAAGTCTTGCCATATGGAATTCATATGTGAAATATGAAAGCCCTATCACTTACCATTCAAAAGTTATGGCTAATGTTTAAATTATTTATATGAGGTCAAACTCCAAGGTCAAGGTCACAAGGTCAAAAATTTTGGTATCCATGTAAAGGTCTTGTCACAAGGAATACACATGTGAAATATGAAAGCCCTATCACTTACCATTCAAAAGTTATGCCCAAGGTGAAAGTTTTTCAAAAATAGGTCAAACTCCCAAGGTCAAAGTCACAATGTCAAATATTTTGGTACCCATGGAAAGGTCTTGTCACAAGGAATACACATGTGAAATATGAAAGCCCTATCACTTACCATTCAAAAGTTATGCCCAAGGTGAAAGTTTTTCAAAAGTAGGTCAAACTCCAAGGTCAAGGTCACAATGTCAAAAATTTTGGTATCCATGGAAAGGTTTTGTCACAAGGAATACACATGTGAAATATGAAAGCCCTGTCACTTACCATTCAAAAGTTATGGCCAAGGTTAAAGTTTTTGCAGACAAACAGACAAACAGACAAACAGACGGACAGACCAAAAACTATACGCCCCCGAATCTTCAATAACGGGGGCATAAAAATTCTGCAGAGTAAGACAAATATTTCACTTTATGATATTTTGTTGAATGTGTATAATGTAGAGGAAAGAAAATTCCAGACAGAGTCTCATAACTTGAATGGATATGAGCATATTTCTCATCTCTCTCTCAACATAGAGTAATATCCTGTTAATCTTGATATACATGTAACTTTTACCTTATATCCTGTTAATCTTGATATACATGTAACTATTACCTTATATCCTGTTAATCTTGATATACATGTAACTTTTACCTTATATCCTGTTAATCTTGATTTACATGTAACTATTACCTTATATCCTGTTAATCTTGATATACATGTAACTTTTACCTTATATCCTGTTAATCTTGATATACATGTAACTTTTACCTTATATCCTGTTAATCTTGATATACATGTAACTTTTACCTTAGGCATGATACCTTCCTCTGTTCCCCATTTAGGACGTACAACATAATCTTTATGTGACGGCATCGGGACGCGAGCTCTCATTATCCAGCCTTTATCACCAGGACGCAGGGCTCTATAAATAGTACAAAATATGTAACATCTTTGATACATAAAGACATTAATTTTTACCTGCATCAGACCATCTTGAAATTAGAATGTCAAATTTGATGTGTACAGTTTATTGAACTTTTATTGAACCTTTAATTCACCAAAAATTCATCTCCAACATAACTTCTAAAAATTTAATTATCAGATAAATTTTAATAATTTTGAACTCTCCTTGGCAACAGGTATAACAGAATCCATATAATAATGTACTTACTTTTCTTCTCCAGTCAAAGCCTTGTCTATATCTCTCCTTGGAGTCATACCTTCAGCACTGAAATAGAAAAGAAGAAACAATGATTCATGTTCAAATAAAACACCGCTAAAAACGGTATGGCCGGATTGCAAAGTAAGTTTTTGTCACCAACTGGGTCAAGGTCACTAGGTCAAATATTACAGCATACATTGAGAGGTCTTGTCAGAGGCAACCTACATGTATAATATAAGTTTCTACTGCATACAGTTCCTTAGATTTTGTTTAAACCAGGAACTTTAACCAAAGTCTTTAACTAGGTCAAAGTCCAAGGTCAAGGTCAATAGGTCCAATGTTACGGCATAAATTGAGAGGTCTCATCATGGGCAACCTAAATCGGATAATATAAAGTTTCTACTGCATACAGTTTCTTAGATTTTGCTTCAATCAGAAATTTTAACCAAAATTTTTAACTAAGTCAAAGTTGAAGGTCAAGGTCACTAGGTCCAATGTTACAAATTGAAAGGTCTCGTCATGGGCAACCTACATGAATGATATAAAGTTTCTACTGCATAAAGTTCCTTAGATTTTGCTTAAACCAGAAACTTTAACCAAAATCTTTAACTAGGTTAAAGTCCAAGGTCAAGGTCACTAGGTCCAATGTTACGGCATAAATTGAAAGGTCTCATCATGGGCAACCTAAATGTATAATATAAAGTTTCTACTGCATACAGTTCTTTAGATTTTGCTTAAACCAGAAACTTTAACCAAAATCTTTAACTAGGTCAAAGTCCAAGGTCAAGGTCACTAGGTCCAATGTTACGGCATAAATTGAAAGGTCTCGTCATGGGCAACCTATATGTATAATATAAGGTTTCTACTGCATATAGTTCCTTAGATTTTGCTTAAACCAGGAACTTTAACCAAAATCTTTAACTAGGTCAAAGTCCAAGGTCAAGGTCACTAGGTCCAATGTTACGGCATAAATTGAAAGGTCTCGTCATGGGCAACCTATATGTATAATATAAGGTTTCTACTGCATATAGTTCCTTAGATTTTGCTTAAACCAGGAACTTTAACCAAAATCTTGAACTAGGTCAAAGTCCAAGGTCAAGGTCAATAGGTCAAATGTTACGGCATAAATTGAAAGGTCTTGTCATGGGCAACCTTCGTGTATAATATAAAGTTTCTACTGCATATAGTTCCTTAGATTTTGCCTCAACCAGAAACTTTAACCAAATTGTTGACGGCAGACGGACAGACAGACGGACAGACGGACAACGTCAATCTATAGACCGGAGTTGCTTTGCAATCTGGCCAAAAATGAAAATCAAAGGACTGAAAGTCCTGCGAGTTGGTAAAAAGTAACATTGAGACGAACATACAGAAGACAAGTATAAAACTGGCACAAATCAAACTCCAAATCTATGCCTCAAATGCTTGAATTAGTGATTCTCACAATTCAAGAGTTGTCTCAAATCTAATATATATATAATAAAACACCGCTAAAGACGGTATGGCCGGATTGCAAAGTAAGTTTTTGTCACCAACTGGGTCAAGGTCACTAAGTCAAATATTACTGCATACATTGAGAGGTCATGTCAGAGGCAACCTACATGTATAATATAAAGTTTCTACTGTATACAGTTCCTTAGATTTTGCTTAAACCAGGAACTTTAACCAAAGTCTTTAACTAGGTCAAAGTCCAAGGTCAAGGTCACTAGGTCCAATGTTACGGCATAAATTGAAAGGTCTCGTCATGGGCAACCTATATGTATAATATATAGTTTCTACTGCATAAAGTTCCATAGATTTTGCTTAAACCAGGAACTTTAACCAAAATCTTTAACTAGGTTAAAGTCCAAGGTCAAGGTCACTAGGTCAAATGTTAAGGCATAAATTGAAAGGTCTTGTCATGGGCAACCTTCATGTATAATATAAAGTCTCTACTGCATATAGTTCCTTACATTTTGCCTCAACCAGAAACTTTAACCAAAATCTTTAACTAGGTCAAAGTCCAAGGTCAAGGTCACTAGGTCCAATGTTAAAGCATAAATTGAAAAGTCTCATCATGGGTAACCTAAATGTATAATATAAGGTTTCTTCTGCATACAGTTCCTTAGATTTTGCTTAAACCAGGAATATTAACCAAAATCTTTAACTAGGTCAAAGGTCAAGTTCACTAGGTCCAATGTTACGTCATAAATTGAAAGGTCTCATCATGGGCAACCTAAATGTATAATATAAGGTTTCTACTGCATACAGTTCCTTAGATTTTGCTTAAACCAGGAATATTAACCAAAATCTTTAACTAGGTCAAAGGTCAAGGTCACTAGGTCCAATGTTACGGCATAAATTGAAAGGTCTCATCATGGGCAACCTAAATGTATAATATAAGGTTTCTACTGCATACAGTTCCTTAGATTTTGCTTAAACCAGAAACTTTAACCAAAATCTTTAACTAGGTCAAAGTCCAAGGTCAAGGTCACTAGGTCCAATGTTATGGCATAAATTGAAAGGTCTTGTCATTGGCAACCTATATGTATAATATAAAGTTTCTACTGCACAAAGTTCCATAGATTTTGCTTAAACCAGGAACTTTAACCAAAATCTTTAACTAGGTCAAAGTCCAAGGTCAAGGTCACTAGGTCAAATGTTACGGCATAAATTCAAAGGTCTTGTCATGGGCAACCTTCATGTATAATATAAAGTTTCTACTGCATATAGTTCCTTAGATTTTGCCTCAACCAGAAACTTTAACCAAAATGTTGACGGCAGACGGACAGACGGACATCGTCAATCTATAGACCGGAATTGCTTTGCAATCCGGCCAAAAATATATAATATATATAAATATATAAAATGATAGAACTTCTTAACCAAATAACTGATTTTGAGGTCAGAGTTCAAGGTCAATATAATCATGCGCCATATTTTAATGTACTGACATCAACATGTGACCGCTATTCCTGTAGCATCGTTCCTTGTAGCATTTTTTTGCATTCTCATAATGCATTTTACCCATTATTTACAACTTGAACTTAAACGTCTGTCGTCTAATATGTTCTTTTGTCAAATCGTAGTGGTCCTATTTCTTACTGCGCCAGTAACATTGTGCGTTGTTTGGTCCGTGCAGGGTTATCAAGTGCAAAGTTGAAAGCCATAGCAATGAGAGTTGGCTTTGCCAACTCAAAAAGTACCATTACAGTCTTTACAATGATATGTTGCATTTGTGATGGACATTATAGCATTGTTGTGTAATTTGATTCATATAGAAATGTAAGGTTTGTAGCACAGTTTCCCTGATTTTTATGCTGGTTTTTTTTTAATAGAATTTGAAAGAGTCACTACTAGTTTACATCATATCTGCACAAATGGGAAGTAACTCTATATTTCAAAAAGAATGAATAAGGTAGTAAGATGAGATAGCAATTTTTCAAAAATTGATCCTGAAAGATTTTTTTCCCAAAATATAAGAAATTTCTTTTATATCTTTCATCAGTCTGACAGTCTACCTCAGTCTCCTCCTCTTAGGCAGCTGTTCCAGATCACGTTGTTCTCTCTCCTCTCTCGTCAACATCTTAAAGTTTGACGTCAGGTTAAAGATGGGCCTTGACCATTCATCTGTAAACAGGAGTGTATATCAAATAAACATGTATATGTACAATGTAATTGCATCTTAAAAGTTTGATGTCAGGTTAAAGATCGGCCTTGACTATTTTTCTGTAACAGATCTAAATACCAAAAATAGCAATCAAAGGAATGCTTGTGTCGCCTGCGAAGTGATTTATTATTCTAGAAAGTGGATCAAAATCATTGGTATCAGTAGAAAAGTTTTGTCAAATGAAATTCATTTGAAATATCAGACCTCTTAATTACAAATTAAAAGATATGGTCATTCTCAAATTTTCAGAAAAGAGTGTCAATCATCTAGGTCAAGATCACTACATAAAAACTGGTTACAAAAAGGTCTCATCACAAGAAATATTAAAGACCTATCACCTACCAATTAAAAGATATATACAACCTTAATTTCTGAGAAAAGAAGGTCAAATAGCTAGGTCAAGGTCAAAGGCAAAAAATGATGGTATGTGTAGAAAGGCATTGTTACAAG
The DNA here is from genome assembly GCA_028142955.1 of Pinctada fucata. NCBI lineage: Eukaryota > Metazoa > Mollusca > Bivalvia > Pterioida > Pteriidae > Pinctada > Pinctada fucata. The sequence continues at coordinate 70,456,227 of AP027105.1, read as the reverse complement.
GAAAATACATGTGGAATATCAAAGCCCTATCACCTACCAATCAAAAGATACAGCCAATTTTACTTTTCTTGAAAAGTAGGTCAAATATCTAGGTCAATGTCACAAGGTCAAATTACATGGTCTGTGCAGAAGGCTCTTGTCAAAAGGAAAAGACATGTGAAATACCAAAGCCCTATCACTTACCAATCAAAAGATATATACAATCTTAATTATTTTGAAAAGTAGGTCAAATATGTAGGTCAAGGTCAATAGATAAAAAGTTATGGTATGTGTAGAAAGGTCTTGCCACAAGGAATACACATGTGAAATATCAAAGCCCTATCACTTACAAATCAAAAGATATAGCGAATATTATCTTTTTTTTTTCAAAAGTAGGTCAAATATCTAGGTCAAGGTCACAAGGTCAAAAATTATGGTATGTGTAGAAAGGTCTTGCAACAAGGAATACACATGTGAAATATCAAAGCCCTATCACTTACCAATAAAAAGATATAGCGAATCTTATCTTTTGTTCAAAAGTAGGTCAAATATCTAGGTCAAGGTCACAAGGTTAAAAAATTATCGTATGTGTAGAAATGTCTTGCCACAAGGAATACACATGTGTAATATCAAAGCCCTATCACTTACCAATCAAAAGATATAGTGAATCTTATCTTTTTTTCAAAAGTAGGTCAAATATCTAGGTCAAGGTCACTAGGTCAAAGTTATGGTATTTGTAGAAAGGTCTTGCCATAAGAATTGCATGTGTGAAATATAAAGGTCCTAATACATGTATTTACCAATCAAAAGATATATACATTCTTAATTTTTTTGAAAAGTAGGTCAAATAAGTAGGTCAAGGTCACTAGGTCAAAAATTATGGTATGTGTAAGAAGGTCTTGTCACAAGGAATACACATGTGAAATATCAAAGCCCTATCACTTACCACTCAAAAGTTATGGGCTGTGACACCCAAAGTGTGACAGACACACAGACAGACGGACGGACAGACGGACAACGGACAAAGTGATCCCTAAGTGTCGCTATGCTTCGCAGGCGACACAAAAATATGTATGTGTACAATGTATTAAATCAAATCAACATAGTCAAAGCTTAACGTTTCAACAAATCATACATGTAAGTGTGATTTTGGAGGCGAACAGAGATGCTAATGTCATACAATCTAGTTAAGACAATAATTATACTGAATCCCAGCAATGACAAAGTGTTAGAGACAATAAATGAATTTTTCCAAAATGACATGAGATATACATGTATGTCACAAGTGATGTCTCATTCAGTGAGCAGAAGTTTTAAGATACATGTATATTTCACACACTGATGAGAAATCTGATTCTCCAACTTGAGGCTGAGAACTCTCAAATTTTCCTGGGGTGAAATAAATTGATCTCATCTGACGTCATCGTTCCCCTCTGATGTCATTGATAACGCTACGAAGGTGATGTCATGGGGGTAAGACAGCGGACAGCTGATAAAAACAGACCTTTAAAAGTTTCTGACATGGAAGAAAAACAATTAAACACCACAATGAGGGAGGATAACAAATTCTTAACCTGAGTGTACAAAATATTGCTGGTCCAAAACTTGGCAAGCCTCGTCACTGACTTACAAAACTTTGTAAACTCGGGTTGAGAATCAGCCATCCCTTCCTCATGGTGGTGTTAGATTATATCATACTGATGAAGTATATCTCACTGACTGATGATCTATCATCTCACTAACTGATCTATAACATCTCATGGATAAGGTACATCTAACTTACTGATCAGCTTTCCAGCCCTCTCTTTGTTTTCTTTGATCTCCTTTGGATGTTTATACAGATACATTACAGCTTTTCCTATACCACTATTCTTTAATCCCTCTTGACTTATGGCTGGGAACTGTAAAGACAAATCATGATGATATTGTATTACACCTTACGAATTTTCAGGCTCTCTCACTTAAATTGAATCACTTGCATTTGAAGAACACGTACATAGATGTCAATAGACCAATTTAGAAATTTACAACGGAAGACATTATGAAGAAAACTTTCTAAGGAGGGAACTGTTTAAGCCCTTTTTTCATTGTTACGTCACAATATAATGGCATCCTTAGCAGTAATTCCATAAAGAAAACTAAATGCCAAAAGTTGTTTTTGGTTAAAAACAAGGTAACAAAATGGTCTATTGAAGTTCTATTCACATCGTATCATAAGAATTTATTTTACCTCTTGAAGAATTCTGAGGAAATTTTCTCGTATCTGTAGATGAGGAAGACTTTTATCTGGTAATGGAGCCAACCATTCCTATAAATACATTGTTTCAGAGCATGAAGGTTTGTCCTTCATAGTCATTGAATAAGTCTGCTCTTACTTAGAACTCTTTCTATTGTATTATTGTGTACCAATTAATTAGATCTAGTATGAACACTGTATATAAATGTAAATATGTTATATATGTATCTCTATGCCATTAATTTGGAAAAGAGAAATAAATCATTGAGCATTACATCACACATTTAATTTCAAAGACTTTTTCACATATTCACTTGACAAAACTCAAAAAGATAAGAAAAAAATTCAGCATTAAGCACTTACCACCATTGCTCCCAGAATGCCACAGTCAATAAATGCTGAATGCAAGTCTGCCCTGTAATACAAGTGGAAGTCTTACTACAGAAATGTCATACCATGGAGTTACAGGTAAAATACTGGCTAAAATGAAAAATAATACACTGTACTTGTTACATGAGTGGCCTTTCATTATAATACATGTACTACAAAATTACTTCCTGAAAAGACTTACTTTTTGAGTTGAGATACAACATGTGGAAGCATTCTGAGTTTTGTTATGGCAGGTTTTCTACTGTTGTTAAGTTCCCTGTCAGCCTGTAAGGAAACATTAACAAACATTACCACATGTACATAAAATCCATTAATATAAATCTGGTCATTTTTGTCTGGTTGCTCTCCACCAAAATTTCTAATGTTTTCTTACTTTATCCACGATGACATCTGTTATAGGAATTACATGCACGTATGGACGTACAAGTAACATCACTAGACACAATCCCTATGTATGTAGTGCTATAATATGTTAATTCATGATTTTTTGATTAAGGATTCAAGATTTAATAATTTTTGTTAATAAAAAGTAATCCCTATATGTCGCTCTTGTGTTGCAGGCAACATAATAAACTTACCTCTGCAGCTTCCTTCATTTTGACTATCATGTCTACAATGAGATCATCATTATCGTTTATGATATCCACATTTCCACGTTTTCTCCGCCTCTTTCTCATTTCTTCCTTCTTTTTCTGCATCATCAGATCAAAGTCGGAAATAAAATCTCTGAAATTTCAGAATTTTAAACGTAATAACAATGTGACTCTACAGCCAGATAGAGGACTGAACTTTACATACATTGTATAATAATGTGATATTATAATATCATACATGTTAGGAAATAAAGATAAACAAAATCTTTGACGAAATACTGAAATTTGATTCTTTAGAATAATAGGTTTAGATAAACTACCAGTCTATATACATTAATTTTCATATTATGCTAGTACGTAGAAGTTTTGCTTAGTAGACTTCAAAGGCAAATAAAAATTAAAATTGATTTTATAATTAACGTACTCCCTATTGAGATTTCTAGAGGCTTCATCAAACTCCTCATCAGACAAGGCAGGTAACACAGGCTGTTCCGCTCCAGTGGCTCCACTTGTCTCCCCTTCATCATCAGACAGAATCGCTGTAATGTACATACAAGGTATGAGAGAGTATACATTTGTAAACAAGGTACCAGAGAATAGCTGTTATGTACATGTACATACAAGGTATGAGAGAATATACATTTGTAAACAAGGTACCAGAGAATAGCTGTTATGTACATGTACATACAAGGTATGAGAGAATATACATTTGTAAACAAGGTACCAGAGAATAGCTGTTATGTACATGCACATACAAGGTATGAGAGAATATACATTTGTAAAAACAAGGTACCAGAGAATAGCTGTTATGTACATGTACATACAAGGTATGAGAGAATATACATTTGTAAACAAGGTACCAGAGAATAGCTGTTATGTACATGTACATACAAGGTATGAGAGAATATACATTTGTAAAAACAAGGTACCAGAGAATAGCTGTTATGTACATGTACATACAAGGTATGAGAGAATATACATTTGTAAAAACAAGGTACCAGAGAATAGCTGTTATGTACATGTACATACAAGGTATGAGAGAATATACATTTGTAAACAAGGTACCAGAGAATAGCTGTTATGTACATGTACATACAAGGTATGAGAGAATATACATTTGTAAAAACAAGGTACCAGAGAATAGCTGTTATGTACATGTACATACAAGGTATGAGAGAATATACATTTGTAAAAACAAGGTACCAGAGAATAGCTGTTATGTACATGCACATACAAGGCATGAGAGAGTATACATTTGTAAACAAGGTACCAGAGAATAGCTGTTATGTTCATGTACATACAAGGTATGAGAGAATATACATTTGTAAACAAGGTACCAGAGAATAGCTGTTATGTACATGTACATACAAGGTATGAGAGAATATACATTTGTAAAAACAAGGTACCAGAGAATAGCTGTTATGTACATGTACATACAAGGTATGAGAGAATATACATTTGTAAAAACAAGGTACCAGAGAATAGCTGTTATGTTCATGTACATACAAGGTATGAGAGAATATACATTTGTAAACAAGGTACCAGAGAATAGCTGTTATGTACATGTACATTCAAGGTATGTATTGGATATACGCCGAAAACAATTCATTCTTAAAGATATTGGACAGTTTGAGGCCCGCAGGGCCGAAAACTGTCCAATATCTTTAAGAATGAATTGTTTTCGGCGTATATCGTACTTAAAACATTGATCACTATTCAAAGTGGCATGACTTTTGACTTTGTTCTTATTATGTTAATTGCCTTTACTGTAACGAAATGTAATCACTTCAGGTTCTCGCTACTAGCAGTAGGGAGTCATTTATATAAGAAGATAACGGAGATGAAATTTTCAATTAAAAAAAAGTTGTGACAAATTATGACGCAGATTCCATAAACCAAGACGAAATTTGATGCAATTTTTGGGAAAAAATCAACGAGAATACTTTGCTTGATGACGATTTAGTTGAAGCTTCTTTGGATATATAAAATGAAAGGGCGTGTCTCTAAAAGTTTCCTTTTCCGGACAAGCAAGAAATAATATAGTGCCTTTAAATATCGAAAAGAAATCAGTGGGAACGTTCAACTTTCTAAGTGCAAGGTTAAATGAAAGAAACAAATTCAGGAAGATATTTTGAAGGAGTCTAGTTCGAAAATCTGACCTAAACCCAGCCTTTGATGGTTATTTGCACCGGGGAAGGGGGGGGGCTTGGGGGACTGGGTCAAAATAACCGTCAAAGGCTGGATTTAGGTAGGTTTTTTCGGACTAGAAAAGTCGAGCAAAAATCTTATTTATACAGTAAAATTATAAAGATGGGGGAAAAAATAGACCGAAGAAAAAAAAAACAGGCCGAACTATAGTGTCTCTTACATTGTCATTTCCGACACAACGGCCAATTTTTTTTTTAGATATATAAGATTGTGCTGGATTTTGTCAACTCCGGAAAATATAGCAAAAATTGGAAAACATGGAATTCTTGTCGCATGAGTTCTTAAAAAGGATTGTAACGGTTGTCCTGTAGATGTCAAAGTACATTAATATACATTTACCTGTGACTGTCCAATATTTAATCTAGGTCGCGTATATTTTTTCTAATAAACGCGACCTAGATTTGATATTGGACAGTCAAAGGTAAATTTCGGACTGTTCGAACAAAGGCATGACGTCACATCAATGTTTTAAGAGAGAATGTACATTTGTAAAATAGTACGGTGACCAACAAGCCAAATTTTTTTTAGTTTAAAGGTCATGAAAGGCATATGGCTATATTATACATCAAATGAAAGCTTCAAGTTTCTTCTTTCAATCTAGCTTGGTCGTCAAAACCAAAAGTGGTGCAAATGACGTTTAAAATGACGTCATCTGACGTCACCCCAGGGTGTTTAATTTCTGTAGAAAGAAATATGCTATTTTGCAATATCGCAAACTGTTACAATATTTGTAAACTTGAAACAAAACATATTCTAAAGTAAAGAGGATTTAACCCTCCTTGAATAAGGATAAACATCGAATGTGATTTAGCGTCACAAAGCTGTTAAAAATGACGTCAAATCACGTATTCAATTCTTTTCATCAGAATCATTTATTTCTAGATAACTGTCTTTAAAACTCGATTTTTTCCTGTTATACATGGTTATCTGTTATACAAAATAAAGTTAAACTCTCTATTCTTTCCTTTGTTTTATTATTTCTGTGTCGGGTCAGTGTCAGGAAAGAAGGATGCCAATCAACGTCACCCTTCAATATTGGTCGTAGGCAATTATGTGTTTTAAAAACGATTTTACTCTATGATATCCTATTTATTCGATTATATTGCGATATTTAGTCATTCTTTGGATCTACTCATGTTCAAAAATAGATTTCGGATAAATGTCACTGGTCAAAAACATCACGATTGATGATGACGTCACAATCAAAATGGCGAAGTTAGTTCATGTTTTAGCGAGAAATGTTGAATTCTTCCAATTTTTAGATATTAATTTTTCCCATCGAATTGCAAATTATATAATGTTAAAAATTTCAAGCGCTGCCACTATATCATACAGAGTTCGTCCAACTCTTTTTTAAGTTAAAATTCCCTAGGAAGGACTCATGGACGTAAAATCACTCAACTTGTTGAATATACTATTTTACTCCGAAAATCAATTTATACCATCCTTTGAGCACATTAAATTGCAAATGCTCGATCTTATGATGTTATTTCATATGAACTATATGATACATCTCCAAAATGAATTTTAAGCTACCTCATTAGATGTAGTATTTAAAACTGACATTGACGTCGCAATCAAAATGGCGACGTAGGCGCAGTTTTTGAGAACATACGACTAACATCTTCAATTTTACGTCATTTTTTTTCCATTATGTATATTGCGTTTTATGAGATATAAAGAATACCATAAATGGTTTTTCTTTTATTTCATACTAATACATACAAGTCATATTGAAGTGAAGGTCCCCCAAGCAAAGACTCATGGACGTAAAATAATAATCGTTCGATATAGAATAATTCATTTAGTTTAAGATGGTATCTATTTTTCGAAATCATTACAGGTCCTCTTTTGATCTCATCAACCTTCCTATTTTCGATCTAGTCACGATATCATTTCATGATACATGTAATATGATATATAATAATATGACAAATTCGATCTCACTTTGAATCTTTCTTACAAGATGAAGCATTCAAAATCGAAAATGACGTCATAATCAAAATGGCGACGTTGGCACTTTTTTTAGCAATAGTAATTGAAATAATTCAATTTTACGTTAAATTTTCAATTTCATTGTTCTTTTGAAGATATGAAGAATTATAAATGCTAACATTTCCTTCGGAATTCAGGCAACTCGTGTTGTATTGAACTTCCTGTAGCAAAGATTCATGGACGTAAAATATTACACTTGCTTGATAGATACCTTCAACACAGAACATCACTTGAAATAATCCTTTGGTCACATCAAACTCACTTTATTCGATTTTGTTATGTTATGTCATATCATGGTAAATTAATATGACACAAATTCGATTACACTTTGTATCTTTCAAGATGTAGAATTCAAATTCGAAAATGACGTCACAATAAAAATGGCAACGTAGGCATGTTGTTTTAGCAAAATCGGTTGAAATCATTCAATTTTACGTTATTTTTTCATGTCCTTGCATATTATAAGTTATAGAGAATAATATTAATAAATGCTTAATATTCTATTTCATACGAAATTCATGCAAATTGTCTTGAAGTGAAGGTCCCTTAGCATAGTCTGATGGACGTAAAATCACGTCACCTGTTTTGATAGATACCGCTCGACACCAGACAGCATTTAAGGTCCTCTTTTGATGAAATCTTCCTCTATTTGGTATAATTATGTTATTTCATGATGACTTGGTATGATACAAATTAGATTTTTTAAAAGATGCAGGATTCAATTTCGAATATAACATCACATTCAAATTTTCGACGTTTGAGCATATTTTAAGGAACAAAAATGCTAATATGACTAACATAAAACAGCGATTAGACTTTTTCACGCTAGGTTCGCTCGGATCCCTTTTGTCTCTTCTTACTGCATTTGATCTACCTAAAACGATGAAATGATGCCATGGAGCAGCAATCCCATTCGGGTTAGCCTCGACCTTTTTCTTCTTATTTTTTGCTGTTACAAATTAAGGGCGAGGGGATCCAAATGCAGCAGTCCATTTCACGGTTAAGAGCGATACGACGTCATTTCATGGTCTTCAGTGTATAAAACGTCAAGCGAAAAGACATGCGAAATGACACAAGTGAGTGAACCTTATCGTGAAAGCGTACATCATTTCGTTAATTGTCTCTTGAGTACAAACTACGTAATTGCTACGTTAGTTTTTTTTTTTGTACGCCCTTATGCTTTTGATATCCGTTTGCATATTACATGTCTTCAAATTCATAGCATCATTTAAATCTGCAGCATGAACCAGACATGCACGTTTCGGGTACTAAACCCTCGCTTCTGATTCTCAATCTAAACAATGTTATATGGCCAATGTGTGTGAAAATTATCATGTCCAAAATGTACCGAAAGACGTAGCATGATGGGACAGGACCCACGTTAGCGCTAATTTTACGAAGCAAAAACTCCTCATTGACGTCAAAATAAGGCTGTCGAAATGCATAGATTACTTTAAGCACGTATAGAACGTCAATGGTACGTCAGTTTAATACAGATTATATAATTTATAACGATACAAGCTTTTTCATATTAACGTCATCTTGATGTCATAGATATATTTTACTTTGTTAATCATATATAATTTCAATCAACTTTCATTAAAAGAAAAAAACCTGTATCACTTCCATAACTTTTATTCAAAAGTCTTTGCAAAAAGCATAGATAAATATGTATAGAAATAAACAAATAAAGCATGAAGAAGATATCAATTGATTTCTATTTCATACGAAATTTATAACTTCCACTTATAATTCTCCCACACACGTTTTATGTGATTTCATTTCAAGATTCTTGGTCACTGTTTTGAATAAATTTTAATCTTTTGATAACTCATGAAATTCAACAATAATTCGAACCATTATGTCAACCTTTTACAGATGAAAATTCTCCCATAATGTCGAGCAAATACAAATTTCACTTTGTAAGGAGGGTATACGCTAAAGAAGACGTTACGTCATAGTCAAATGACTAATTTTTTATCTCATATTGAATTATAAAACGAAGGATGGAATTATATCTCTCTATGCCTTTATGAAGTAATTTCAATAATACAAATAGTATTAATTTATTTCTTGCTTGTAAAACATACAGTTGAGACGAAGATATACATGTAACGTCAAACATATATTCTAACTTTATGTTGGAAACGCACCTAAGACTTCATTCAGCCATGACATCATTGTCAATTAAAGTCTCACATCTTACGAACAAGCTTTACGATGACCAGGGTTGTGTGTCATTATGAAATAACATTATTAGATTGAATATAAGGAGTCTGATGTGATCAAATGGGGGTCTCAAATAGTGTTGTCAAACGGTATCTATCAAACAGGTTTGGTTTTACGCCAATGAGCCTTAACTAGGGAACCTTCACAACGAAACTACTTAAATGAATTATGTATGAATTAAACAAAAAGCATTTAGGATTATTTATATCTTAATAATTTAACTATTCCCGTAATGTCTGTATAACGCCTATACAAACGTACGGTGCGAAATTTTATCTATAGCTGTATAGACAATGTCACCTATTATGACGTCACTAACGGCGAGCGCCGCTACGTTAGGCCTGTTCAAATATCACGTCGCCAGTTTTGAACTTGAAAATCAACCATGCTAAAATGACTTCAATTGCAAAATAAACTAGATGATTAAATAGTGATTTAATCAAATTATAAGAAATGACTGTAATAATTTTTCTGTCTATCGATGTATAGACAAAATCCGATGCACAAACAAAATATAATCCGCTTCGCGGATTATATAGTTTGTGCATCGATTTTTGTCTATACATCGATAGACAGAAAAATTATTACAGTCATTTCTTAATTGTATGCAATTTACATAATGGAAAAATAACGTAAAATCGAAATCTTGAACAGTTTTGCTCAAATAATGGGCCTACTTTTCTTTGCTCAAATCACTAACCTATGTCGCCATTTTAATTGTGACGTCATTGTCAATTTAAAATGCAACTTCAAATAAGAAAGCTTCAAAGTTATATGGGAGGTATGCCATATGAATCATTCTGAAATAACTTCATTATATGGAGATAGGGTATTTGATGTGATCAGAAGAGGATACAACCAGACTTGTCAGAATGACAACATAGCTCGCCGGTGGCAACCATATGTAAATTGCAACAACAACAATAAAAAAGGTCTTATCACAAGGAACGCATCTGTGAAATATCAAAGCCCTATCACTTACCAATCAAAAAATATGGCCAAGGTTAAAGTTTTTCAAAAGTAGGTCAATCATCTCCAAGGTCAAGGTCACAAGGTCAAAAATTTTGGTATCCATGGAAACGTCTTGTCACAAGGAATACACATGTGAAATATCAAAGCCCTATCACTTACCATTCAAAAAATATGGCCAAGGTTAAAGTTTTTCAAAAGTAGGTCAATCATCTCCAAGGTCAAGGTCACAAGGTCAAAAATTTTGGTATCCATGGAAACGTCTTGTCACAAGGAATACACATGTGAAATATCAAAGCCCTATCACTTACCATTCAAAAAATATGGCCAAGGTTAAAGTTTTTCAAAAGTAGGTCAATCTCCAAGGTCAAGGTCACAAGGTCAAAAATTTTGGTATTCATGGAAACGTCTTGTCACAAGGAATGCACATGTGAAATATCAAAGCCCTATCACTTACCATTCAAAAAATATGGCCAAGGTTAAAGTTTTTCAAAAGTAGGTCAATCTCCAAGGTCAAGGTCACAAGGTCAAAAATTTTGGTATCCATGGAAAGGTCTTGTCACAAGGAATGCACATGTGAAATATGAAAGCCCAATCTGTATTGGTTTAAAAGTTATAAGCAAGGTTAAAGTTTTTGTGCACGCGCACGCAGACGCAGACGCCAACGCCAACGCCGACACCGGGGGTATGACAATAGCTCTCCGGACATTCGTCCCGGCGAGCTAAAAATGATTTTCGATGTAAAATAGTTCTATCGAACAAATTACGTCAACGAGCCTTTGCTAGGGAATCTTCACTACAAAAGAAATTTCACGAATTCTGTATGATATAGAATCAGCATTTCAGATTCTAAACATCATATAATTTACAAAATAACGGGAAAAATAGCCGTAAAAATGGTAGATTTGTACACTTCTTTGCTCAAGTCACGAATTAACGTCGCCATTTTGATTGTGACGTCATCGTCAATCGTGATGTTTTTGACCAATGACATTCATCCGAAATCTATTTCGAATGTGTAGAACCAATTCATTACAGAATATCATAATGTGAACGAATAAATAGTGTAATATATGATAAAATAATTTTTCAAACCCATAATTTCCTACTACCAAATATTGAAGGGTGACGTTGATTGACGTCCTTCTTTCCCGACCCTGATCCGAATAGCTTGCCGAAAATTACACATAATTAGTCAGAGATATTTTAGTTTTATTTTTTATAATAGTTCACGATGTATATCAGAAAAAAAATAGAGTTTTAAATAAAATTATCTTGAATTGAATGATTCTGATGGAAAGGAATGGATACGTGATTTAACGTCATTTAGAGCACTCTTATGATGTGCAATCGCATTCGATGTTTATCCATATTCAATAAGGGTTATATCCTTTTTACTTTTAAACAATTTTATATCAAGTTCACTTATTTTTGTAACTGTTTGCGACATTGCAATATAGCATATTTCTTTCTACAGAAATAATGAATTTTGGGGTGACGTCAGATGACGTCACTTTAAACGTATTTTGCACCACTTTGGGTTGTGACGACCAAGCTAGATTGAAAGAAGAAACTTTAAGCTTTCATTTGATATATAATATAGCCATATGCCTTTCATGACCTTTAAACTCCTAAAATAGAGCCCTTTTTGAAGTTTGGTCACCGTACTAAAAACAAGGTACCAGAGAATAGCTGCTATGTACATGCAACGCATGAAATACAAGGCTGTATCAATATGTACTACGAGATTTTAGTCAGCTGTAATGTGTAGTGATTTTAAACATGGCATGATAGAAAGACTGTTATAAAAGGTGAATCAGCTGTGTTAAGACCCCTTTTGTCAGATTTATTTGTTGTGTAAAAGCTGACAGATAAAGTTCACTAGATGTTTCTGAATTTCATTTTTGTTCATTCTGGTGAAATAATTTAACATACACTACCTGAAACTCACATATTTCACACAGTATAACTTACTTGCTTTCTTCTTCTCTTTCTTTTTATTTGCAGCTTCTATGTCTGCTTCTCCAAAACCCTGAAATTGTGCAAACAAAACTATCTATTCTTTGTGTCAATGTGGGCAAATAATTTAAATCATAAACAAGATGTGTCTGTGAAACCCAGATGCCTGTATTGGCTTATAAATAAGTTAAGTATGTCAAATGTCACGACCAAGGTCACAAGGGAAGACAATTATAACATGTTTTTATAAAGCACTCACCTCAAATTCTTCATCTTCATCACTTGATCCAAAAATATCTGCTATCAGCTCACTGGGGAAAAAAATAATCAAATATTGTCAGCTCCTCTCTACCTACATCTACATTAACTTAATTTGCTTTATCAATATTCACTGGCTCATAAGCAAAAAAAATTGTCTATCATTTCATTACTATATTTCTACACAAAGATGAAGATCAGTCTTGACAATGTTAGTCTCCTGAAAAATTACTTCACCCTTACCTGAAGCCCATGGCAACCGTGCAATATGCCCAAGAATATCCCAGAAAAGTACAGACAAATAAATCATAATGTGACAGAGAACTAGACAACCTGATTCCGGTATACTCCATTTGTGCTAGGGCATAAAAACCAGTAATGAATATTTGTTGTATATAAATGACCAGAGCTTTGGTGTATCTCATAAGTACATAGATATATACCACATGTATTATAGTTTGTTGACAGAATAAAACATAAAAACAAACCTGTCCGCTTTAAAGTACACACTACAAATATAACAACTCACTCTTTATCACTGTCATGTTCATCATCACTGCCAGGACCTTAAGAAAACAAAAACAATAAAGATAAGGTAAAGCTTCCCCATGATTTCTTCCTTACAGATATACATAGGTATTATTTTTCAGTCTTTTAATATGGACTTTTGTAATATAATGATACAAAGTCTTTCCTTATGTTTTCTTCCTTACACAATAAGCAAACTACACAATAAATGTATGATCTGTTAAACAAGATTCTACAATCTGTTAAATTAATGTTGCCAGACGTCACTCTATTCAGATGAGGCATAAATTGACAACTATGGAATTAGACCCAAATGTTGATGGGCAGATGGTCTAACAGTGTAAAAAGTCTGCACTTACAATGAAATCTTACTGATGAAAAAAAAGTAATTACAAACATCTAACCTTTATTTTTGGTTTCTTCTTCACTATCAGATCCTTGTGTAGGACTTCTTGACCTACTTCTGTGTGAACCAGCTGGACTCCCTGACCGACTTCTATTCGACCCTGCAGGGCTTCCTGACCTACTCCTGTGTGAACCAGCAGGGCTTCCTGACCTACTCCTGTGTGAACCAGCAGGACTTCCTGACCTACTCCTGTGTGAACCAGCAGGGCTTCCTGACCTACTTCTTTGTGAACCAGCTGGGCTGCCTGACCTACTTCTTTGTGAACCAGCTGGGCTACCTGACCTACTTCTTTGTGAACCAGCAGGGCTTCCTGACCTACTTCGTTGTGAACCAGCTGGACTTCCTGACCTACTTCGTTGTGAACCAGCTGGGCTTCCTGACCTACTTCTATGTGAACCAGTTGGACTCCCTGATCTACTCCTTTGATTTGGTGACATTGGACTTGCTGGTCCATCATCTGTTGGGGAGGCCGGACCATCCTGTGGTGAAGCAGGCCCATCTTGAGGTGAAGCAGGTCCACTGTCCATAGGAGATGCAGGGCCATTGGGCTTTGGGGAGGCAGAATTGCTATCATCAGGACCGACAGGGGAGGCGGGCCCATCATACTCACTGCCAGGGGAGGCGGGTCCAACATCTGATCGTGGGCTTTGTACGGGTGAGGCTGGACCATCCTGACTATCTGGGTTGTCACTGTAAGTTGGAGAAGCAACATCAGCAATCTGACTAGGGGACACATCTGGTGAAAGTGGACTGCTTCCAGCTGGGGACATGGGTGGAGATTGTGGACCACTGGGAGATTGTGGCCCACTAGGAGGTGATTGTGGCCCACTGACAGGAGACTGTGGTGCACTAGTTGGAGACTGTGGCCCACTTTGTGGAGACTGTGGTCCACTAGCTGGAGACTGTGGTCCACTCTGTGGGGATTGAGGCCCACTCTGAGGAGACTGAGGCCCACTTGCAGGGGAGGCTGGACCATCACGGTCTTCCTCTATGTCTTGTTCCACTTCTTCCCTTTCCACTTCACCACCGTCACTAACATAGTCATCATCATTTTGTATGTCTCCAGTATGTGCCATCAACGTCCCATTTCCCTCATCATCACTTCCATTTCTGTCCACGTCCATCGACTGAAAATCACAAGTTCATTATATTTATATAATAGATTGCAAGATTCAAATTTAAATTTTCTCTCATCTTTGATAATGCATGCATGTGTGAGTGTGTTTTCTGACATGGTGGGAAGGTACATGTACTTTCAGAATATGTTTGAGACGTGAACAAAGTAAATTTGATTATTATGGCCTTATGTATTTTTCACATGTGTCTTACATTTTTACACTTCTGAAAAACATAAGTAATCACAGATTACGAAGCTCACCTCGTGGCAGCAAAATTCAATTCAAACATATTTCTAAATACATGTATATTGGCTTTTAAAGGCAAAATCTTTCAATTTCATTTTATGAAAGTTTGATCAAAGATACATCCAATATGCAAGTTTGGTACATGAAGCACTTATACTTTGCTCAATATTGGCTTTTAAAGGCAAAATTACTCAAGCGGAAAAAGTAGGTCAAGGTCATTTTATGAAAGAATGATCAAAGATACATCCAATACATGTATGTAAGTTTGGTACATGTAGCACTTATACTTTGCTCAATATTGGCTTTTAAAGGCAAAATCACTCAAGCAGAAAAAGTAGGTCAAGGCCATTTTATGAAAGTTTGATCAAAAATAAATCATATATGCAAGTTTGGTACATGTAGCACTTATACTTTGCTCAATATTGGCTTTTAAAGGCAAAATCACTCAAGCAGAAAAAGTAGGTCAAGGTCATTTTATGAAAGTTTGATCAAAGATACATCCAATATGCAAGTTTGGTACATGTAGCACTTATACTTTGCTCAATATTGGCTTTTAAAAGCAAAATCACTCAAGCGGAAAAAGTAGGTCAGATGCTGCATCCGATGCATGGATCCATCTCGGCATCCAAAGATGAATCACTTGTTCAATTTTGGTTACTGTAGCATTACTACTTGGTCAGATACTGAGCTACCCCAAACTTCTTAACCAAGTCACTCAAGCGGAAAATGTAGGTCAGATGCAGCATCCGATGCATGGGTTCACCTCAGCATCAAAAGATGAATCACTTGTGCAAGTTTGGTTACTGTAGCATCAGTACTTTGCCAAATACTGAGCTACCCCAAACTTCTTAACCGGACGCGGACGCGGACGCGCGGGGGTATAGCATAAGCTCACTTAACTTCGTCGAGGTGAGCTAAAAACTGTTGTTTTATAAAATTACTATGATTCCGATACCTGTGGGCCCTCCTCGTCTTCATGATAAACTGGTTCATCTTGGACAGGTGTACTACCACCACTTCCTGTAAATAAATAAAACACAAAATAAAACACAAAGTAAATTTTTTACCAAAATATAACTACTGTATATCGGGTATTTTTTGTGTCAGGTAAATTTTGTGAAAATGACCTTAAAAAGGTGTGTCTTATTTTTGATGAGCATCTATAAACAAGATCAAGGGTTAAGATCTGTGCCTTTCTTTTTTGCTGTGTCAATTTTTCACGATTTGATGATGCTCGCAAACTTAGCAAAAATTTCACACATGAAAAATTCCCAATATATGGTATAAGGTAAAAGTTCAAGGTCAAGGTCACTAGGTCAAATGTCTTGGTGCCAAAATGTAGTACTTGTTATGGTGAAGATTACGTTTATCAAGTTTCAGAAGTGACCATGCGAACACCATATGTCTACAACCCCTCAGAATTTGTAGTCAGAAATTTAACACCCCCTTCAAAAGCCACTGTTATTCCTGCTAAAATCATTAATTATCACGCTATGCTGAACACAGGGTATAGATGGCCGAGTGGATAAGGTATTTGATTCCTTGCACAGCCATATGGGCGTTGAAAGTCATATCCATTCAATCTTCCCTCCCTTGTCTCCTGACCATGGGATTATACAGGGCCCGGTTGGGTACCCACATTCATGCTGCGGTAAGGGTATCCAGGTGAAAAGCAGTTGGAAATACAGATCATCCAAGCAGTACATAATTATACAACCCTCCTACATACATGCATACACAAGTGGAGGTTGGGCATGAAATTGGGTAGTACTCTGCCCCTTAACAGAAGGGGTTATGAGGCATCCCAAAGGGGAATGGCCTGGCTAGAGTACTCTGTAACGGTTCCGGGACTGTTGTACCCTCGGGAACTTTGACCCGGGAGAACGTTGATCCGGGTCCGTTGTACCCTCATACATGTTTGTTGTTTTTAATATCTAATGAATAAGCTGATCAATAAATGCCATTCAAAATTTTACGTCTTTTATTGTTATGGTATTTTATATGTATTCTATCGTCAAAATGTTGCTAAAATTCCGTAAAAGTTGAGTTTATTGCGATTTTTTGAAGTGGGAACGTTGATCCCTAAAATAATTTGTATACGGATAATTGATCACCCAAGCCACGTTGTTTGTTTTGTGAAATCATAGGACATTCATAATAAAAACAATGTATATAAATGGAATTTTTCATTACTTTTAAGACGGTTAATCTTAAGTAATGTAAAAATTTGATACGAAAATTTAAAAAAGACTATATAAATTTAAGATTAAGATTAAGATTAAAAATTTGACAACCGATTTTGAGATGACTATATGCGCTTATCCGTTCCGACAATGACTGACTGACATATCATGTACTTTACGTGTCCAAGTATGGGCAGCTTCATTTTCTGCTTTTTTTGAAATTAGGGAAAGGGGCGGGGTTGAAATTAACATTCTCTGTACAAACTTTATTACATGTACATGTACTCCAAATTGAACCCATTGACTGACCACTTAAAATGACATGATCATTTTACGGACGAACGCATACACAAGTACCTTTACGTCGGTAAGATACGTAAGTGGACGTTGGAGATTTAAATCTCAGGCACAGAACAGGATAAAAAAGAATGTCGGAGAAAAATCAATATTGTATCAGAACCTTTCGGATGAGCAGAACAATTGTCAGTGAACAAAAGAATTTTATGCTTCTGACTGGCCATGTACAGTAAGCTGTGATCCACACGTTACTGCTACTGGTCTACGTCACGTAACAAAGTAAATATGAGTACAGCGGACACTTACGAAAAATTTCAGGAATTTTCGTAACTTTTGATCGTTTAGTTCTTCTTTTGAAATAAAAATATCGATATTTTGTTTCCGACTTTAGATGGAGTACGTAAAAATGATATTAGAAAACATATATAGTACAATCTAAATATAAAATCTTTTGAACGTTTTATTAATTAGGAGATTCAAATGTGATATTTTCTTATCAGATGAGGAAAAAGTATTTCAAACGTCTTCTCATGAGCTCTCATTTGGAATACCTCATTTGCATACTGTTCAAACCTCAGTCACATTTGATTTAGAAAATTCTGTACGGGATGAATTATGTGAATATCGTTTGTTTCTTGAATAGATATGTTTAAACCAATACTTTTAGTATGTTGTCAACCCGCTAAATTTACACTACATGTATCTTTGTTTCAAGGAGATTTACCCATTACCATCTATTAACCATACTACATTGCTATGTAGTGACGATTGATAAACCCTATTTATTTTTAAAATGATTTCAATACCACTTCTTTTCTGATTTCAACAATTTTTATGCCGCGCCATCATGTAACCGTATGTACATTAAGAGTTTGTCAAGTGCATCTTTCTCGTCCTTTCCAGTTTTTTTTTCAGATGGAAACTGCAGAACACTTTACACCCATTCAAACTGAATTTGGATCGGGGATAACCAATTGCTTCTAATATTACAGTATGTTTGCGACCGATAAATGCTGATTTTACGGTCCCAAACTGAATTTTTCATACAACACGTTAAGGGATGTTTTGGACTATGTATTTATTAACAGACAACACATATTTGAATGTAAGCCCGACAGGATTCAATTACAAATCCCTTCTTTAAAAATAACATTTGAAATTTTATTTTAAACAAGTGTGGAAAAAAATAGATAACAAAATAAAAAAAAAACGACCGATATCGACCTACCCTATTTTTCTCAGCATGTTATGGGAAACACATATTTTTGTAGGCCTTATGATCGTCTTTTACTGTATCGTATGTCAATGATTATTGTATGACATCACATTGCTTTGTTATTTATGATATATTCACGGCTAATTTAAGATAAATGCATTTAATTTAACACTAAACAGAACTCTGTGTGTACACTTTTCTCTCAGATTCTTTTTCATTCATCAAATAGAGAGGAAAGTATACATATAAATAATGTAAAATCTCCATGATATACCCATTTCTTTTGAAATTCCCTATGATTTCAAGTTCTTTGTTATGCCATTCTACCTGCTAATTAGTGTTGTTAACTAGTTTGTTTGCACAATAATTATTTTATTTGCAAAACAAACCAATTACCGTCACTTCCACCTATACCAATTAAGGGTACAACAGTCCCAGGTCAAAGATCCCCAGGGTACAACGGACCCCTAGTTCTAGGTACAGTCCCGACGCCCTCTGTAACTGGCAGTTGGCGATTGAGTTCCCCACAATATAACATCAATACAGCCAACTGACCCAACAGAGGGCTGCTGGGTGCCGAAAACAGAAAGAAAGAAAAAACACAGGCCTCATGTCAGAACTGATAAATATAAGATACTAGTATAGGAACTTTCTTTCATCTGCTGTATATATACGATCCACAGGCTGCCGATGTTTATCTATTAAAAAATATAAACCAACCTTTTTATTGTTTTTTATCATACGTACAGGGAAAGAGGAAAAGGTATTTTACAAAAATCGGGGCGAAAAATTTAACCTAAAAATGTTGACATGTTTTTTTACCTGCTGAATCGTTTATTTCAGTTTTCATATGGAAATCCAGGCATCGTTAGATTCGTTTACACTTCAGCTATTTGCTTCTATAACGCACAAGTCGAAATAATGTCACTAGAAGACACAGCACGGCCGTTTTCCTGCTCCCTTACCGAACCTCGACCTACTTCACCGCTGCCATTGTCGTTTAAATCACGTGATCGCTAATAACAGAAATATGTGCGTGACGTCATAAGACACACCTCCAAACCTTACGATGTATTCAAAGCTTATAAATGCTTTAAAAAATAATGAAGTAGCATAAGTCTAATCTAAAAAATAAGGCAAACAAAATTTTGCAAAACGTTCCATTTTATTTTGACGTTTTTTTATTTATTATATTTTATTTCTGTTTCTTCAGCCCGGAGTTGCACACGTCATTAGCGATCACGTGATTTAAACGACAATGGCAGAGGTTAAGTAGGTCGAGGTTCGGTAAGGGAGCAGGAAAACGGCCGTGCTGTGTCTTCTAGTAACATTATTTCGACTTGTGCGTTATAGAAGCAAATAGCTGAAGTGTAAACGAATCTAACGATGCCTGGATTTCCATATGAAAACTAAAATAAACGATTCAGCAGGTAAAAAAACATGTCAACATTTTTAGGTTAAATTTTTCGCCCCGATTTCTGTAAAATACCTTTTCCTCTTTCCCTGTACGTATGATAAAAAACAATAAAAAGGTTGGTTTATATTTTTTAATAGATAAACATCGGCAGCCTGTGATACGATCATTATGATCAACGACAACATACAGCGGTTCACTTTACGTTTATGTGAGAGGGCGAGAGGGTCCGTGTATGATTTTTTTTTTATGTTTTTTAGATTACAATTATACAAAATCCATTACCAAGACCATTTTCTTCTTCTTCCATTGTCTTCTTCTTTGAAATATCGACAAAATATGAGATCACAACATTTTTACTTGAACAGGAAGTGGATAACAACTCTAGTCATTTCACCACAAGCTTAGATAGCGTTCGAGTCATTTCGTACGGACAAGCTTTTCGCGACCTTTTGTCTGTCTGTCTGTTTGCCTGTCTGGTTGTAGTCTCAAAATTTTTACCTGGGTTTTGACTTTTTCTAAATAGCATTTGAGAAACTTTTATACTTCATACTCATACTCTGTCACTCATACCCTTCCTCATCAAAATTCAATTCTCTTTCCACAACTTTTGGGGCGGGGGGGGGGGGGGGGGGGGGTTGGAAAGGGACTGTCCTGGCCGCACCTCACACTCCTTTCTTCTCCCGTGCCTGTGTTTTAGGGGGGGGGGTCAATACGGTTAAGGTTGGATCGGGCTGAATATCTGCACTCCATTGCTTTAATTGAAGTTTGTACTTTGTACACTTGATTGCTGCCCAATTTTATTTTGTTAGTAGTACGCTTTTATTTTGCTGTGATGTGCTTTGGTGCTTATGCTTATGTGTGCTTTATGTGCTGCCATATGTGCGCTTTATTTGCTTATGCTTTATTTCAATGCTATTTGTATGCAAACTATGTTTTCATGAATTGTGATACCTGTGTTGCTTGCGTGCGCCATATTCCCTGATTCATGTGATATATTTGACAAAATAGAGTATTATCTATACTACTCAAAGTTTTGCACCGCATGGATTTTCCCTTCTTTATTATGCCAATAAGCATATTGTTCTGATGAGCCATTTGAAGCGATAAACAATATTAGATCAAATGTAGCGAATTTTTGATATTGTAACAATTTTACCTTTAATACATCGCTTAATTTCGGATATTTCATGTTTTCTTAATCATTTTCATTAGTATTATTTAGCACTTGTATAACACGTATTTTTACTCCTCCGAAATGACCTACTTATTTATGTAACTTTTCTCCTCCTCCGAATTTTTCCCGCTTAAATGTAAATATTTGTATTGTTGCCATGCTACTGGAGGAGGAAATTTTGTCTCATATAAATACCGCGACCTTAATTTTCTTCAGTCTGAATTATTTTTCCAAGCTTTCAGGACGTACAAAATGTGATTTTTAACTTTACCATTTCGGATTTTTATTGTGATTATTTTTGAGACTTTGTGCCGGCATATTTGACATTCATTGTAAATATTCATCATCATCATGTTTTCCGTTAATAAATTGTGAACTTGTTACTTGTGATTTCAACTTGGAATTTATCCTGTGCTACAGTGGTTATTAGTGTGTTCGTCCGTCGTTAGTCAAAGATGTGTCCGTCTGTCAGTGTCATGAACATTATAATACAAATGGTGGCAGCGACTGTGTGATTATCCGGATATATAAACTGAATATGTTACTGTGCGTAACAATGGTGCCCGACCGTTCGTCCGTCCACGCTACAACTGGTGGCAGCGGTGGGATAATTATCATCAAGCCGGATTTATTTATATTTGGATATTTATGCCAGTGATGTGTTGTGACTTTATTCCCTTGTGACCATTGGATAAATTAAAGGTGGACTTTAACTCTTTGTTATGTGTTAAACATTTGTGGATTCGTGATACAATTTATGTCACTTGGATTTATATATCACTTGGATTTTATTGTATGTATTGGGATGTACCAGCACTCAAACTGTAAGTACATTTAACCTCATTATCATGACATCCTACGGACATACTACAACGAGAAGACGACTAGTACCTGTGTTTGATTTTAATGAAGTAGGAAAATTGGAGTACAAGGAAACTGTAGACATGAACTTATATAAGGAGTGTCCGAACTGTTATGCAATTTTTCTTAAAGATGACAATGTCCAGATTTTAAGAAACACTATCGGTGTTATCGTTTCAAAGTATCTCAAGTGTCCAGCATGTGGATGCCGAATTCGTGTTAGACTATAGATATTGATTGATCAATTCAAGCTGGATCCATTCTTTATTTTCGGAATTGTGACACATTTTGTGATTTTTAGTGTGATAGTGTTTAATAGAAGAGAAATCGCATATACTAAAATGGATACTGTGTCCAGTGTTCAAACACCACGGGGTAGGAGACAACCGACGAGTGTGCGAAGGAATTTATTCACGGAATTCAACGAGTGTTCTTCACCGGAAATTAACCGATTTTCTACACCGGAAACGGAAGTACTTGCTCCCCCTTTACCCCAGGAGAACAGATCCAATGGATGGCTGAATGCAATAATTTTCGGGATCGTCATACTAGCTTTGTTTGTAGTGTTCCTAGTAAGTGTGTTCCGATCTTTTCTTGATGTTATAGTGCTGTGGATAATGAAGAACATCATTCTTGTGTGCGTGTTGTTTGTGTTTTGCATCATTCTTATCGGCGTTGTGTATAGATCGTGCGCTGGAGTTCGCAGATCTCAAGGCCCCAGAAATGCAATCACTCCTGATGTTTTCAGTGGACGATCAGCGAATATTCAAGTGAAACGCACGTTTTCGGGTGACGGAACAACTATATGGAGTGAATTTGAAAGATATTTTGAAAATGTTTCGAACATCAACCAATGGCCGATGGAACAACGGAGATGTGTGCTGTTGACTACTTTGCGTGGCCAGGCGGAGACATATGCGTATGGACTTCCAGAGAACATTTTACAGGATTATGGTTCCTTGTCACGTGCTTTAGATGAACGTTTTGGCCATACAGCATTAAAAGAAAGTTACTTAGCTGAAGCTAAGCTCCGCAAAAAGAAAGACTCAGAATCTTTCAGAGATTTTGGACAGGCGATAGAGGACCTTTATAGGAGAGCTCATCCTGGAAATCGGGAATTTGTAGAGGAGAACAGCTTGAAAACTTTTCTTGACAATTGTAGTCCTCTTGAAGATTTCCGGTTAGCTGTGAAAAGAACTCGCCCAAAGAAAATTCAAGAGGCCATTACATCAGCTATGCAAGAAGAGTGCATACGTATTGGAGAGTCCGAGTCATCTAAACCAGGGAAACCGTGGAAAAGAGATATTTATACAGTACGTCTAAAAGAACGAAACACCGAAAATACCGTAAATGCCCCGAGCATACCGAACCAGGCAGTGAAGCGAAAATGTTACGAGTGCGGCTCTGATAAACATTTACGTAATCGTTGTCCTCGAATTGTTAGACATTCCTCTCAAGTTGCAGACAGGTCATACCTACAGGGAAACGACCTGCCGCCGAGGCAGTAGGCCATGCGTCGGACGGCCACATAGAAAGGCCTAGTACATCAACATTGTGTGAGCTTGATTCCAAGTTGGATAGAGTAGTCAATAACAGAGATAACATTAAGGTGCTTGCAGGACAGCAAGCATGTGTCAATCTCGACGAAAAACCAAAACCGGAAGTAGCAGACGACTTGCGTCATGGTGTAAATAATGACTGTGAAATTATGATCAACGCCACGAGGGATCGGATTGGTTTCCTCGTTGATGGACTTGTACAGTGTACACCAATCACATGGAAATGCGATACTGGGGCGAGAAAGACTTTCATAACAGAAGATCAGTTCTATAAAATACCCCCCGAAAATCGTCCAGTGCTAGAGCCTGCAAGAATTCAATTTGCAAATGCGAGTGGTCAAAATATGCAAATTCTAGGGACAGCCTACATGACACTTAATTTTCATAACTTTGAAACTGACTTTAGAGTTTTTGTGGGAGGAGTAACTCAGAATCTGCTTGGAGAGGATTTTCACATGAAGTTTGAATGCAATTGGGACTATAAAAATGGTGGATTACGAGCAAACATTTCTGCGGACGATATGCATTCAAGAACGACAAACTGGATATCAACTAGTGAAAGTTCGATTGTTTTACCAGGACATGAAGTTGTGATAAAATCTGTTTTACACCATACCGAGGACAAGATTGGTATACCCCTTGTTTTTTCGAACTTTAGAGAGACTTATAACTTGGTTTTAGCCAGAACCTTGTTAGATGCCAATAGTGACAATGTTTATCTTCGAATGTTTAATCCAGGAAGTTCAGCTGTGACAGTAAAAGCTGATGAAAAAGTCGCAATATTTTCTCCAATTTTACGCATTGCTGAAGGAATACGCAAAGCGGAAGCGGAAGTAGATTTGATACCGGAAGTTGATCCTGTGATTTTACCTGATTACTTGGTTCCTGTTTATGAGGATGGACGAACTCATCTTTCTGACGAGGAAGCTCTGAAGTTCAAGGTTTTTTTGCGGAGACGTGCCAGTACGTTTTCTGATCCTCATGGTGAACGAGGGAGGACAAACCTCGGGGAACATAGTATTGTTTTAACGGATAATCAGCCGTTTAAGGAAGCTTCCAGGAATATACCGTTATTTAAACGTGATCTTTTGGATAGTGAGATCCAGAAGTTAGAGGAAATGGGTCTTATTGAGAAGTCCCAGAGTCCTTGGTCATCTCAGCTTGTCTTAGTACAGAAAAAAGACAAGACGTGGCGTGTATGTGTAGACTATCGGCGACTTAATGCCAGGACTATTAAGGATGCATACCCCATACCGAGAGTAGATGATAATTTAGATGCGTTATCAGGATCAACGTAGTTTACTTCGCTTGACTTGGATCTTGCCTATCATCAAGTGCCTTTGCGAGAATGTGATAAAGAGAAAACGGCTTTTGCGACACCAAGGGGAGGGCTGTATCAATATAAAGTTATGCCATTTGGTTTGTGCAATGCCCCCGCAACATTCCAGAGAATCATCGAAAAAGCATTAACAGGATTGCAATGGAACATCGTGGTTTTGTACCTCGACGATCTCATTATATTTGCAAAAAGTTTTGAAAAAACTTTGGAGAATCTGAACAAAGTGTTTGACAGACTGGATAATGCAAATCTGAAATTAAAAGCCAAGAAGTGCCGTTTCTTTAGACAAGAAGTAGAATTCCTCGGACATATAGTTTCCCGAAACGGAATTAAAACAGATCCTAAGAAAATTGAAGCGGTGAAAAACATTCCTGTGCCGAAAAACGTCACCGAATTACGTCAATTTCTTGGACTAGCTTCATATTATCGGAAGTTCATTTTCAATTTCGCAGAAACAGCGAAGTGCCTACATAAACTTACAAGTAAAAATGCCGCTTGGAGCTGGACAGCAGAATGTGATCATGCTTTTCATGAACTTCGTGACCGACTTATTCAAGCGCCAATATTAGGATATCCTGATGAGAATGGCGGCCCATTTATCCTTGATACAGATGCTAGTAACAATTCTATTGGATGTGTGTTATCTCAAATCCAAAACGGAGAAGAAAAAGTAATGCAATTTGCGAGCCGAACTTTAAATAGTCACGAACAGAATTACTGTGTTACAAGAAAAGAAATGCTTGCAATTGTATATTTTGTGAAATATTTGAAACATTATTTGTTGGGAAGACAATTCATCCTACGGACTGACCATGGTTCGCTAACATGGCTTCATAGATTTAAGGATCCCGACGGACAAACTTGCAGATGGCTTCAACAACTGGGATCTTACGATTTTAAAATCGTACATCGACCAGGGAAGAAACATTCAAACGCTGACGCAATGTCTAGACTTCCGGTAGAAAGCGGAGCAGGAAGTGAATTTATCTGTCGCCAATGCAAACGCAACATAAATGATGTGTACCAAGGTGAGAAAGTGACCGATATTCAGGATTTGCGCGTCACAGGCGATGATGACATTAAGGAAAATACCTTTTGTATTGAAAATTTGTTTAGCGTGGAAAATGATACCCCGAAGAAGAAAGGAAGGGAAGAAAACAGACCGAAACGCGCAAAAAGCCGGAAAATACCGAGCAGTATATTGACTTTCAAATACTTACTTGAATCAAGAGGTAGTGACAATAAACCAACTCATCAGGAGTTATCTTCTCTTGACCCTGAATGTAAATTTTGGCATGTTAGATGGGAATTACTTCAGCTTCACGAAGGAGTGTTATGTATTAAATGGATGGGGAATCCTGAAACAAAATTGAGAATTTGCGCGCCAAAAAGTCTGAGGGAAGATATTATGTGGCACCTTCACGATGCGCCGACGTCTGGACATATGGGTATACAAAGAACTATCCTCAGAGCTGTAAATTCCTCATACTACTGGCCTGGAATGAAACAATACGTGCGCGATTACGTCAAATCCTGTGACATGTGTGAGGAGCGCAAGAACCCAGGACGGAAAAAGAGAAATTACATGCAACATTATATAGCGGGAGGCAGATTCGAGCGTGTTGCAGCGGATATAGCGGGTCCGTTTCCGAAAACTAAAAACGACAATGTATATATCCTCGTTATTTCAGATTACTTCACAAAATTCACGGAAATATATCCGATCCCAAACATGGAAGCAAAGACCATAGCGGAAGTTTTCTTCAGAGGATGGATAAAACGATATGGCTGCCCATACGAATTCCATAGTGATCAAGGGACTCAGTTTGAAAGTCAGATTTTCCAGAATTTGTGCACAATGTTTGATATTATCAAAACACGTACTACGCCTGCGCATCCCAGATCAGATGGAATGGTTGAAAGACTGAATAGGACGATAAAAGAAATGTTGTCTAAATACATTGAAATTAGACAGACAGATTGGGATGATTTCATCGATACTGTTGCCATGGCTTATAATACTTCTGTGCATGAAACTACCGGCGTTACACCGTATAGGATGGTATTTGGCAGGGAGATGACTGTTCCAGTGGACCTACAAACCGAATCACTTACGATCGGAAAGGCCGAGTTTCATTCAGCGAACGAATATGTTATGAATCTATGCAAAGACTTTGAGGAAGAATTCATAACGGACTTTGAATTATTTTAGTGAAAACACAACAATTATGGAACGATATTTTGAAGACATTACGTCAAGTGAAGACGAGGACGCTTATATGTGTGCAGAACAAATGCAAAGTGACTATTCTGTGTCGGATAAGAGTGAAAATTCCACCAAACACTCGGAATGTGACAGTGACAATACGGTTGAGGGTGGAATTGAGTGCCTTAGTGATGATTGTGCCGGTGAGGGCCCACGAGCACATTGTTCTAAGGACCCCATGGACGAAGACCCTAGTGATTGTCAAGACGAGAGAGAGAACGGCAAGTACACTACAATGATTCAAACAATTGGACTCACAATGACAAAAGAAGTCACGATGGATAACGGAAGGGTCATCCGTGAAAATAGATCAATGGACGTATATCTAAGTGAGGGACTTAATCCTAGAAACGTTAACATTGTTGATGTGGCGGAAGAGTGCCTACGTGAAATTCCAATGCACATGCGCGAGTTAAGGCGACAGTGGTATGGACCAGATGATCAACCAACCGCTTCGGAAGCGAAAATAGTGGAGGTTGAAACGGACGACGAGTGATCATCCCGATGATGCACAGTGACTTTGAAATACATATTGTTTTATGCAGTGAATGAAAAAAGACATTCCAGTCATAATTGTTTATATTGCTCAAAGTGAACATAGTGAATGAAAAAAGACATTCCAATTGTTTATTACATATACTTTTTGTGACTTTGTTTTATTTAATATGTAATATGATTATCTGCCTTGCAAGACATTGAATTACGTGCCTTATTTTTTTTAAATTGTGACAGTATTTGTTGTTTAAAACTGTATACTTTTATACGGCACGGATAATCATCTTGTTAGTTTTTGTCGTAAACTGTTTTATTTTCTGTTATAACACATAGCTTTTAGTATTTCTTAAACCTTAAATTTAGTAAATTGTTTTTGTTTTGCTTTTTAATTTCCCATTTTGATACCCTAACGTTTTGACGGAGCCAAAACCTAGGTGGGGGGAAGTGTAGCGAATTTTTGATATTGTAACAATTTTACCTTTAATACATCGCTTAATTTCGGATATTTCATGTTTTCTTAATCATTTTCATTAGTATTATTTAGCACTTGTATAACACGTATTTTTACTCCTCCGAAATGACCTACTTATTTATGTAACTTTTCTCCTCCTCCGAATTTTTCCCGCTTAAATGTAAATATTTGTATTGTTGCCATGCTACTGGAGGAGGAAATTTTGTCTCATATAAATACCGCGACCTTAATTTTCTTCAGTCTGAATTATTTTTCCAAGCTTTCAGGACGTACAAAATGTGATTTTTAACTTTACCATTTCGGATTTTTATTGTGATTATTTTTGAGACTTTGTGCCGGCATATTTGACATTCATTGTAAATATTCATCATCATCATGTTTTCCGTTAATAAATTGTGAACTTGTTACTTGTGATTTCAACTTGGAATTTATCCTGTGCTACAGTGGTTATTAGTGTGTTCGTCCGTCGTTAGTCAAAGATGTGTCCGTCTGTCAGTGTCATGAACATTATAATACAAATGGTGGCAGCGACTGTGTGATTATCCGGATATATAAACTGAATATGTTACTGTGCGTAACAATGGTGCCCGACCGTTCGTCCGTCCACGCTACACAAACTTATCTGCCATGATTGATTGGACACTAGGCCTATTTCAGAATATATCTGATTTCCATTTCAGCATTCTTTTAATTTTTTAGAGAAATTATCGCAATTTTATCATCCGAAAATCATGATGTTGCAAAGAGTAGGGGGTGGACAGAGTGAAAGGGGGGGAGGGAGGATTTACTTTTATACGTGTACAAAAATAAACCTACAACAAGAGGCGCATAATTAGTACCCATAGGGATCCCTACAACCTGCTTGTAGAGATTCTCACAAAATCTTACTAGTACACAAATGTTGTCCAAGAGGAAGGACAAGGCAATACACAGGTCACTACATGTCAATGATTTGTATTCTGTAGCGGAAAAGAAACCCTTTGTTTCAGATGTACAAATATAAGTTTTCCCCTCTCGATTAAAGCACCATTTGATTAGTTTGGACAATTGATCATTAATTTTGTCGTGAGGAAGCGTGGTGTACATATTTGAAAAGTCGTATGAAGAAATCGTACTTTTGCTTGAAAATTTCTAGATTTCATAATTATCAGTCATATCCCCTGAATTTTTAATAGACCAAAAGAAATTTACATCATTCCTATTTAGAACAGTTTCACAATATTTTGCTACGTGTTCCTTTATCGCCGTGAGCGATGACGCCAGATTTCTGGACGAAATTGTAATTGAGCAGTTGCTAGAATTAGTAATGTATCGAAATTTGTAAGAAGATATGTGCAGTTTTGGTATGCAATATACTTTAGGAAGATTTAATTTAGAAATAGGGATGTCGAATGAAGAAATTTCACTGTTATGTTCGCTCAAAATGTCGGGGACACTTTCATTGCTTTTGAAATAAGTATTTGTAGACGAAATGTCCGAAAATAAAGTTGATATATAGTAACGTTTATCCCACCCATCCTGTTACATTTTTCGGTCCATTTTTGACATAATAATTTTCATATTACATTGTTTAGATTGAGGAGGGTTAAGTACCCGGAAGGTGCATGTCTGGTCCATGCTGCAAATTGATCTGTTCTTAAATGATGCTAATGAATTTAAAGAGTTTAACTTTTGAACCACTTGGTGAGTGTCACTGCTGGTGGACCATAAGTCACCGAGGTCACAGGGTAGCCAAGTTCGATCAACTTCGGTTGATCGTTTCTTCAACGCGTTTGAAAATTTCTGTCATGAAAATATCTTGAAATTTCTTAAAATTGGGTCCTGAAGCATCATATTCCACCCATCCTGCTACGTCTTTCGGTACATTTTGGACATAATAACTTACACACTTTTTGGTCATATTACATTGTTTAGATTGAGGATCACTGACGAGGGTTAAGTATATAACCCGAAAGGTGCATGTCTGGTCCATGCTGTAAATGTATCTGTTTTTAAATGATGCTATTGAATTTGACGACGTTTAATATCTGCACTACTTGGTGAGTGTCATTGCTGGTGGACCAGGAGTCCTCGAGGACACAGGTAGCCAAGTTTGATCAACTTCGGTTGATCGTTTTATCAACACATTCGAAAATTTCTGTTATCAAAATTTCTTGAAATATCTGAAACTTGGGTCCTGAAGCATCATATCCCACCCATCCTGCTACGTCTCTCGGTACATTTTGGACATAATAACTTTCACACTCTTTGGTCATATTACATTGTTTAGACTGGGGATCATTGACGAGGATTAAACACCCGAAACGTGCATGTCTGGTCCACGCTGAAAATGTATCTGTTTTTAATGATGCTGTTGAATTTTGACGACGTTTAACATTTGCACCACTTATCGACCTGGTTGCACAATGCGTTGTTAAATTTAACCACGAGTTAACTTGTGGTTAAGTTCATGGTTAGCTTAACTCCAAGTTAAGTCTGTTGCACAGAGATAACGTCGAGTTAACTCTTTGTTAAGTTTGTGGTTAAACCCAAGGGAACAGGTAGCCAAGTTCGATCAACTTCGGTTGATCGTTTCTTCAACGCATTCGAAAATATCTGTTATCAAAATATCTTGAAATTTCTTAAACTTGGGTCCTGTAGCATCATATCCCACGCATTCTGCTACGTCTTACGGTACATTTTTGGACATAATCAGGAGCGTAGCCAGAATAGAAATGATGTTTACTCAAATCAGTCTAGGAGGCCACCAGTGGGTGCAGGACGAAGCCCGGGTAGGGATCCAAGGGGCGACGCCACAGGAAGCTCGTGAAATATGGCAATTTGAAATACCCAATTTCCACTGTAAAATGGCTTATATTCAAGTATAAAGCAAATGACGAAGTTCGATTCAATATATATACTAGTATATCTATTTGTGCATTTTTTAATGTTCATAACATGTTGACATAATTCTTCTATTACCTCGCTGTTCAAATAATCTCGTTTTTGTGAAATTCTGTTTTTCCTTCTTTCTTTCTATTTTGATTATTTTCTTAATATTTTATTTTTATTTATTTATTTATTCATTTTTTGTTGGCAAAATTATGTGTACGCAGTTGCATACTTGCGTATGGGCAGCTACGCACCTTATAACAACTTTCACACTATTTGGTCATATTACATTGTTTAGATTGAGGATCACTGGCGAGGGTTTAGTACCTGAAACGTGCATGTCTGGTCCATGCTGAAAATTTATCTGTTTTTAAATGATGCTATTGAATTTGAAGACGTTTAACATATGAAATCTTCGACAAATTACTTTAATTAAAAAGAAGGGATATATCTCTGTATGTATAGCATTGTCCTTAACTTGTTCTTTGGTATAAAGTTTGGATCATGTTTATGATATTTATCATTTGGATTTCCCCCATATCGGCCTCGAACATCACTGATATACTTGGAGAAATGCGTGTATGGTGCGCTAAGTACTGTAACTTTATATACTTGGAGAAATGCGTGTATGGTGCGCTAAGTACTATAACTTTATACACTTGGAGAAATGCGTGTATGGTGCACTAAGTACTATAACTTTATATACTTGGAGAAATGTTTCTTTGGTGCGCCAAGTACTGTAACTTAATACACTTGGTGGAATGCGTGTATGGTGCGCTACGTACTATAACTTTATATACTTGGAGAAATGCTTCTTTGGTGCGCCAAGTACTGTAACTTTATATACTTGGTGTAATGCGTGTATGGTGCGCTAAGTACTATAACTTTATATACTTGGAGAAATGCGTGTATGGTGCGCTAAGTACTGTATCTTTATATACTTGGAGAAAAGCTTTATGGTGCGCTAAGTACTGTAACTTTATATACTTGGAGAAATGCGTGTATGGTGCGCTAAGTACTATAACTTTATATACTTGGAGAAATGCTTCTTTGGTGCGCTAAGTACTGTAACTTTATATACTTGGAGAAATGCTTGTATGGTGCGCTAAGTACTATAACTTTATATACTTGGAGAAATGCTTCTTTGGTGCACTAAGTACTATAACTTTATATACTTGGAGAAATGCTTCTTTGGTGCGCAAAGTACTGTAACTTTATACACTTGGTGAATGCGTGTATGGTGCGCTAAGTACTATAACTTTATATACTTGGAGAAATGCTTCTTTGGTGCGCCAAGTACTGTAACTTTATATACTTGGAGTAATGCGTGTATGGTGCGCTAAGTAATATAACTTTATATACTTGGAGAAATGCGTGTATGGTGCGCTAAGTACTGCATCTTCATATACTTGGAGAAATGCGTGTATGGTGCGCTAAGTACTGTAACTTTATATACTTTGAGAAATGCTTCTTTGTTGCGCTAAGTTCTGTAAATTTATATATTGGGAGAAATGCGTGTATGGTGCGCTAAGTACTATAACTTTATATGCTTGGAGAAATGCGTGTATGGTGCGCTAAGTACTGTAATTTTATATACTTGGAGAAATGCGTGTATGGTGCGCTAAGTACTGTAACTTTATATACTTTGAGAAATGCTTCTTTGGTGCGTTAAGTACTGTAACTTTATATACTTGGAGAAATGCTTCTTTGGTGAGCTAATTACTGTAATTTTATATACTTGGAGAAATGCGTGTATGGTGCGCTAAGTACTATAACTTTATATACTTGGAAAAATGCGTGTATGGCGCGCTAAGTACTATAGCTTAACATACTTGGAGAAATGCGTGTATGGTGCGCTAGGTACTATAACTTAATACACTTGGAGAAATGCGTGTATGGTTCGATAAGTGCAATAACTTTATATACTTGGAGAAATGCGTTTTACGTACGCAAAGTACTATAACTTTATACACTTGATGGAATGCTTGTATGGTTCGCTAAGTGCAATAACTTTATATACTTGGAGAAATGCTTGTTACGTGCGCTAAGTACTATAACTTTATATACTTGGTGATTGCGTGTAAGGTTCGCTAAGTACTATAACTTTATACACTTTTGAAATGCGTGTATTGTGCGCTAAGTACTATAACTTTATATACTTGGAGAAATGCGTGTATGGCGCGCTAAGTACTATAGCTTTACATACTTGGACAAATGCGTGTATAGTGCGCTAGGTACTATAACTTTATATACTGGGTAAAATGCGTGTAAGGTTCGCTAAGTACTATAACTTTATACCCTTGTGAAATCCGTGTATTGTGTGCTAAGTACTATATAACTTTATATACTTGGAGAAATGCTTGTATGGTGCGCAAAGTACCACAACGTTACATACTTGGAGAAATGCGTGTATGGTTCGCTTAGTACTATAACTTTATACACTTGATGGAATGCTTGTATGGTTCGCTAAGTGCAATAACTTTACATACTTGGAGAAATGCGTGTTACGTGCGCAAAGTACTATAACTTTATATACTTGGTGAAATGCGTGTATGGTTCGCTAAGTACTAAAACTTTATACACTTGGAGAAATGTGTGTATGGTGCGCTAAGTACTATAACTTTATATACTTGTGAATTACGTGTATGGTTCGCTAAGTACTACAACTTTATATACTTGGAGAAATGCATGTATGGTTCGCTAAGAACTATAACTTTATATACTTGTGAAATGCGTGTATAGTTCGCTAAGTACTATAACGTTTTACACTTGGTGGAATGCTTGGATTGGGCGCAAAGTACCATCACTTTATACACTTGGTGAACTGCGTGTATTTTTCACTAAGTACTATAATTTTATACACTTGATGAAATGCGTGTATGATTCGCTAAGTACTATAACTTTATACACCTGGAGAAATGCGTGTATGGTTCGCTAAGTGCAATAACTTTATATACTTGGAGAAATGCGTTTTACGTGCGCTAAGTGCTATAACTTTATATACTTGGAGAAATGCGTGTATGGTTCGCTAAATGCAATAACTTTATATACTTGGAGAAATGCGTTTTACGTGCGCTAAGTGCTATAACTTTGTATACTTGGTGAAATGCGTGTATGGTTCGCTAAGTACTATAACTTTTTACACTTGTGAAATGCGTTTATTGTGCGCTAAGTACTATATAACTTTATATACTTGGAGAAATGCGTGTATGGTGCGCCAAGTACTATAACGCTATATACTTGGAGAAATGCGTGCATGGTTCGCTAAGTACTACAACTTTATATACTTGGAGAAATGCTTCTTTGGTGCGCTAAGTACTATAACTTTATATACTTGGAGAAATGCGTGTATCGTGAGCTAAGTACTATAACTTTATAAACTTGATGGAATGCTTGTATGGTTCGCTAAGTTCAATAACTTTATATACTTGGAGAAATGCGTGTTACGTGCGCTAAGTACTATAACTTTATATACTTTGTGAAATGCGTGTATGGTTCGCTAAGTACTATAACTTTTTACCCTTGTGAAATACATGTATTGTGCGCTAAGTACTATATAACTTTATATACTTGGAGAAATGCGTGTATGGTTCGATAAGTACTATAACTTTATATACTTGGAGAAATGCGTGTATGGTTCGATAAGTACTATAACTTTATACACTTGTGAAATGCGTGTATGGTTTGCTAAGTACTATAACTTTATATACTTGAAGAAATGCATGTATGGTTCGATAAGTACTATAACTTTATACACTTGTGAAATGCGTGTATGGTTCGCTAAGTACTAAAACCTTATACACTTGTGAAATACGTGTATGGTTCGCTAAGTACTACAACTTTATATACTTGGAGAAATGCATGTATGGTTCGATAAGAACTTTAACTTTATATACTTGTGAAATGCGTGTATGGATCGCTAAGTACTATAACTTTATATACTTGGTGAAATGCGTGTATGGTTCGCTAAGTACTTTAATTTAAAATTCATACACATGGTGAAATGCGTGTATTTTTCGCTAAGTACCATACTTTTTACACTTGATGAAATGCGTGTATTTTTCGCTAAGTACCATAACTTTATACACTTGATGAAATGCGTGTATGGTTCGCTATGTACTATTATCTTATATACTAGGTGAAATGCGTGTATGGTTCGCTAAGTACTATAGCTTTATACACTTGTGAAATGCGTGTATGGTTCGCTAAGTACTATAATTTTATACACTTGGTGAAATGCATGTGAGGGTCGCTAAGTACTATAACTTTATATACTAGGTGATATGCATATATGGTTCCCTGCTATTACATGGTCTTTTTGATTTCGTGATTTGAAATGAGCTAGAAATGTGAAATGGAATGTTTTTCATCGGTGCTATTTTGATACACATTGGTTTAGCTTTTATTGTGTTGTTCTCTGACTCATCTTACAAGGGGAACCTCGAAATTGCCTTTTGCTCTTCTGACTCATTCTGGCTTGACGTACCGCTCGGTTTATCGATATGGAAGATCTCCAACAATACAAACCTGTATCGGCCACAGCATAACACACCCGCAGTATTGTTACATACACGAGCACCATATAAAATACTACATGTAGAAACTTCAACAAACAATAGGGAATAATTACCACACATCAATATACAACACACAAAAACAGTCCGACAAACAATAGGGCATAATGGCACATCAACACACAACCCACAAACAATAGGGCATAATGGCACACCAACACACAACCCACACAGAACAGTCTGACAAACAATAGGGCATAATGGCACACCAACACACACCCCACACAGAACAGTCCGACAAACAATAGGGCATAATGGCACACCAACACACAACACAAAAAAAACAGTCCGACAAACAATAGGGCATAATGGCACACCAACACACAACCCACACAGAACAGTCCGACAAACAATAGGGCATAATGACACATCAACACACAACCCACAAAAACAGTCCGACAAACAATAGGGCATAATGACACATCACACAACCCACACAGAACAGTCCGACAAACAATAGGGCATAATGGTACACCAACACACAACCCACACAGAACAGTCCGACAAACAATTGGGTATAATGGCACACCAACACACAACCCACAAAAACAGTCCGACAAACAATAGGGCATAATGGCACACCAACACACAACCCACACAGAACAGTCCGACAAACAATAGGGCATAATGGCACACCAACACACAACCCACACAGAACAGTCCGACAAACAATAGGGCATAATGGCACACCAACACACAACCCACACAGAACAGTCCGACAAACAATAGGGCATAATGGCATACCAACACACAACACAAAAAAAACAGTCCGACAAACAATAGGGCATAATGGCACACCAACACACAACCCACACAGAACAGTCCGACAAACAATAGGGCATAATGGCACATCAACACAGAACCCACACAGAACAGTCCGACAAACAATAGGGCATAATGGCACACCAACACACAACCCACACAGAACAGTCCGACAAACAATAGGGCATAATGGCACACCAACACACAACCCACACAGAACAGTCCGACAAACAATAGGGCATAATGGCACACCAACACACAACCCACACAGAACAGTCCGACAAACAATAGGGCATAATGACACATCAACACACAACCCACAAAAACAGTCCGACAAACAATAGGGCATAATGGCACACCAACACACAACCCACACAGAACAGTCCGACAAACAATAGGGCATAATGGCACACCAACACACAACCCACACAGAACAGTCCGACAAACAATAGGGCATAATGACACATCAACACACAACCCACAAAACAGTCCGACAAACAATAGGGCATAATGGTACACCAACACACAACCCACAAAAACAGTCCGACAAACAATAGGGCATAATGGTACACCAACACACAACCCAAAAAAACAGTTCGACAAACAATAGGGCATAATGGCACACCAACACACAACCCACAAAAACAGTCCGACAAACAATAGGGTATAATGGTACACCAACACACAACCCACAAAAACAGTCCGACAAACAATAGGGCATAATGGTACACCAACACACAACCCACACAGAACAGTCCGACAAACAATAGGGTATAATGGCACACCAACACACAACCCACAAAAACAGTCCGACAAACAATAGGGCATAATGACACACCAACACACAACCCACAAAAACAGTCCGACAAACAATAGGGCATAATGACACATCACACAACCCACACAGAACAGTCCGACAAATAATAGGGCATAATGACACATCAACACACAACCCACAAAAACAGTCCGACAATTAATAGGGCATAATGGTACACCAACACACAACCCAAAAAACAGTCCGACAAACAATAGGGCATAATGGTACACCAACACACAACCCACACAGAACAGTCCGACAAACAATAGGGTATAATGGCACACCAACACACAACCCACAAAAACAGTCCGACAAACAATAGGGCATAATGGCACACCAACATACAACCCACACAGAACAGTCCGACAAACAATAGGGCATAATGGTACACCAACACACAACCCACAAAAACAGTCCGACAAACAATAGGGCATAATGGTACACCAACACACAACCCACAATAACAGTCCGACAAACAATAGGGCATAATGGCACACCAACACACAACCCACACAGAACAGTCCGACAAACAATAGGGCATAATGACACATCAACACACAACCCATAAAAACAGTCCGACAAACAATAGGGCATAATGGCACACCAACACACAACCCACACAGAACAGTCCGACAAACAGTAGGGCATAATGGCACACCAACACACAACCCACAAAAACAATCTGACAAACAATAGGGCATAATGGCACACCAACACACAACCCACAAAAACAGTCCGACAAACAATAGGACATAATGGTACACCAACACACAACCCACAAAAACAGTCTGACAAACAATAGGGCATAATGGTACACCAACACACAACCCACACAGAACAGTCCGACAAACAATAGGGTATAATGGCACACCAACACACAACCCACAAAAACAGTCCGACAAACAATAGGGCATAATGGCACACCAACACACAACCCACAAAAACAGTCCGACAAACAATAGGGCATAATGGCACACCAACACACAACCCACACAAAACAGACCGACAAACAATAGGGCATAATGGCACACCAACACACAACCCACAAAAACAGTCCGACAAACAATAGGGCATAATGGTACACCAACACACAACCCACAAAACAGTCCGACAAACAATAGGGCATAATGGCACACCAACACACAACCCACACAGAACAGTCCGACAAACAGTAGGGCATAATGACACATCAACACACAACCCACAAAAACAATCTGACAAACAATAGGGCATAATGGCACACCAACACACAACCCACAAAAACAGTCCGACAAACAATAGGACATAATGGTACACCAACACACAACCCACAAAAACAGTCTGACAAACAATAGGGCATAATGGTACACCAACACACAACCCACACAGAACAGTCCGACAAACAATAGGGTATAATGGCACACCAACACACAACCCACAAAAACAGTCCGACAAACAATAGGGCATAATGGCACACCAACACACAACCCACAAAAACAGTCCGACAAACAATAGGGCATAATGGCACACCAACACACAACCCACACAAAACAGACCGACAAACAATAGGGCATAATGGCACACCAACACACAACCCACAAAAACAGTCCGACAAACAATAGGGCATAATGGTACACCAACACACAACCCACAAAACAGTCCGACAAACAATAGGGCATAATGGCACACCAACACACAACCCACACAGAACAGTCCGACAAACAATAGGGTATAATGGCACATCAACACACAACCCACACAGAACAGTCCGACAAACAATCAAAGTATGTACACAAAACAAAAAATATGAATGACAAATTGATACCTTAACGAACGAAGGCCGATGTAAACCCGACCCCGACTTTAGACGCTCGTCCACTGTTTATGGTGGAACAAGAGCTTGCTTCTGGCAGCGTACCAGTAAAATGGAATGATTTCCGGCTGATCGGCGCGAATGATAACATTTGATCAAAAACTACCTGTCTTGTTCGTTACATCTTAAATAACAAGAAGCGCCTCGAAATTATTTTTGCATCTCTGACTCATTTTGATTTTAAAGAAAGAAGGGGATCTCCAACAAAACTCAGTTGCAGCACCCATTGCAAAACCCCAAAACATCGACTACAAAAACACAGAACAGACACCCACAGAAAAAATTCGAAAGGGTTCCAACTCTACACCTTCTTGAAGAAAATTTCAAACCAATTTTCATGCACCAGACACGTGTTTCGTGTATGCCAATATGCTTTTCGTAGGCAGCCCAAAATAATTTCACTAGCGCCCTCTGGTCTCATTTTAATTTCTGCATTTACTTTACAAAGAGTGCGCGGCCCCAAATTTAATGTAGGGTCGATTCAGCAGCATATCCAAATAAAATCTGTTCAAAAAACCATTGGAGGGATGGTGCTAAAATGTTAACCTCCTTCAATTTCGATGATATTTTTTTGAAAGAGACGCAAAAGGGACAAGGAACACCATCTCAAACCATAGAAACATGAAACAAAAAAGACCACACATAAACCAACGAGACCAACTCACACCATAGAAACATGAAACATAAGAGACCACACATAAACCAACGAGACCAATGGGCAACAGGTGCCGACTTAGAACGGCCATCTGCAACGCAAGTAGCTGACGCTGTAGTTATCCGGATTACATGCGCACAGCCCTCCCACTTTTCCGATTACCCAGAGGTCTCGAAGAACGCACAATTGTGGTGTAAAATGATCTCCTCATTGTAAGATGAACATACAAACAGACAGCATGACGCAGGAGCCCAAGAAACAAACAGATGGGTATGTAAATGGATATAAAAACAGAAGGCATACGGAATACAGTCCATGCTCTGTCGACTGTACATAGCGAGCTCATGAATGTGATCACCCAAGGAGTCCGACTGAGTTTCAGAAAGGAAAGGTGGTCGGGCCCTGTCTTCTCTAATGAGGTTTGGACAGGGTCCGTCATGGTGTCCTGCCATTACAGTCATTCAGAGTGCAATCTTAAGTATCCGTCTGGTGACAGAATTATCACATCCACGGTATAAAAGGCGTTTGATAATGTTTGATAAATCTAACAAAATTTCTATGGTAATTCTTTCTACCTTTGATTCTCCTTATTTTGTCAATAAAATACCCAAAGTAATATACTATGTTGCTCGTATGGGTCCGAATTTCAAAAGAAGTTGACAATATTTTTTGTAAAATTTCCAGAAAGTCTTTACTATTTTGTGAAAGCGAAAACCTTGACCTAAAAAACCTCTACGCAATTGTAAATTTCTACTATGAAAATCCAAAACATCAGTACGTACTCTAGCATATATACATTTCACAGCTCATCCGGTATACTAGAGTATCTAATAATTTTACAACCTGCATTTTATGGTGATATAATAAAGAAAATAAGAAGGATCAAGGGTAGACAGCATAACCATCGAAAATGCGTCAAAATCATCAAACGCCTTTTATACTGTGGATATGATCCTAATTTCACCAGACGGACTTGGTACTTGACCAATCTGCAGTCTTGTACCAGCGTATTCTTAAGACTTGCACTCTGACTGACTGTGACGACGGGACTCTATGACGGGCCCTGTCCAAAGCTCTTTAAAGAAGACAGGGCCCAGACCACCTTTCCTCTCTGAATGTCAGTCGGACTCCTCGGGTGATAACAGACATGAGCTCGCTACAACCGGCAGAGCACGGACTATATTACGTACGCCCTCTTTTTGTATCCATTTACATATTCATCTGTGTTGCTCGGGCCCCTGCGTTTTGCCCCACAATTGTACGTTCTTCGAGACCTCTGGGTAATGGGAATAGTGGGAGGGTTGTGTGCATGTAATCCAGGATAACCACACCGTCTGCTACTTGCGTGACAGATGGCTGTCCAAAGTCGGCACAGGTTGCCTATTGGTCTCATTTGTTAATGTGCGGTCTTTTGTGTTTCATGTTTCTATGGCGTGAGTTGGTTTTCCTTGTCCCTTTTGTGTCTCTTTCTGTAGATGTCTGCTCTGTGTTTTTCATTGGGTGTTTTGGAGTTTTGTTGTAGGTGCCGCAACCGAGTGCTTTTGGAGATACCCTCCTTTCTTTTTCATAATATCACGTCGGTGTCCAACTGTTGGCTCCCTCGACTCCCTCTCACTATATAGTAACCAGAGTTGTTTGTGTCTGTTAATGTTGAAGTCATACGCTTTAGTTACATCCGTAATGACTTCTTAGAAATGGTCAATGACAAGTTCCTAGTATTTTACAGGCCAAAAGGGAAGTAATGATAAAGATTTATGGCATAGCGGGTTAATTTTGCAGGAACCTATTAAAGCAAGTGATTTTTTCCCAGTTGTTTCTCGGATGTTGGACTGTCATAGATGTTATGTTCTATCAACACATTTATCCTTTAGGAGCCATTTCTTCTTTTCTTATTCTGATTTATCACTAATACGAGAGAATTTATATATAAACTTCATTTAAGCTTCCTTTTTAACCCTACATAAATGTTTTAACTTACTATATATATATACGTTTCCTATGATATTCTACAGCGCGTACTATGGTGCTGAATTGTTGTCCACTACTTCTTTTCTTGTTTTGTTTAAATATTTTTCAATAACTTGTATGCCTATTGTTATTTTGGGATTCTGATTTTGGGCTTTGTGGTTAACTTTCCTTCGGCATGTACAAATTGCCGACTCTAAATAAAAATTACTTTACTGATTCCATATGTGCATTATTCACTGATTCCATGTGTGCAATATTTTTCGTTCATTGTAATCCTATAGAAGACGGGAATAAACGTAAATTCAAAATAAAAAGTCTTTAAAATTTATTTTCAATTCTCAATTGACATATAAAACAATCCAATGATTATTATGTATACATTGCAGATTCTCATGGTAATGTACATTTCTGAATATATTTGATAGCTCTCTTTAAGCAACAGTATTGCATTAATTATACTTTTCAAATAAAAGCTTGGACAATACATCCAAAGACTTATAAACAGAAGGATTCGCAACTCTCTACACCGCCTTGAGAATAGTAACGAAAACTCGCGTGTAACGAGATCTGAACGAGATCAAAACATTGCCCAGTCCTATCCGAGAAGGGTGATCAAATAACATGCTTTTCACAAGCATCACACAATAAACATAATATGAATCAAGGCAAAGCCTTTTTGTACGAGCGGAGAGAAAACAGATATGATTATACAAAATAAAAAAGATCCTTCTTTTTTATTTTGACTATGATGGATGATCTTATCTTACAAAACTTTCTGTTTGATGATTGCCAAAAAAGGTTATAGCTAGTA
Organism: Pinctada fucata; assembly: GCA_028142955.1. Lineage (NCBI taxonomy): Eukaryota > Metazoa > Mollusca > Bivalvia > Pterioida > Pteriidae > Pinctada > Pinctada fucata. Next base: position 70,413,524 of record AP027105.1, on the reverse strand, counting down.
TTAGGCGAGTTGAAACACGGAAGCATTTGTAAAATTTATCTAGACCAGCAGATGAAAATTTTAAGGGGGGGGGGGCTTAAAATATGGTTCTTTAAAAATATGGTTCTTCATAATTCATTTCTTTTTTGTAAGAATAATGTTAAGACTAGCTGAAAATATATTACTTAAGAACAAAAGAAAAAACAAACATATTCCGACTTCTGACAGTACGAAACCACCCGAGACGAGAAAAGCAATCAGAGCGAAACGTCTCGTTTAAAACCGGAAATGTCGGATTTCCCGTGGTTACGCCACCTTGTTGATGCTTTATCGTTACCTGATTTACGAAAAATATTTTCAATAAATCTAACTTTTAAACAAAAATTGAGTATAACATATACGTCTACTTGGAGTCGAAAAGAAAATTTAAATGGCAATATCCAGCATCTCCGCAGCAACTCTGTCTGCTAGGGGACGAAAGTTTTTGAATGCATAGTAGTACATTCTCATTCTTTGATTCAGCATATTTTGTCAATAAGATATGTGTATACGCGTTACCATAAGGGCGAGCTTCGCTCGCTATAAAATATTGATACGTACATGTAGAAGAAACCTTACTGTTTCAATAAATACCAATTTTATCAAAATATATTGATATATTGTTATATTATATAACTAGGATGTAACGTCGATTCTGATTGGCTGACGCTCGAGTCATTATTTTCCGATAATGACCGCTGACGGAAGATAATGACTCGGTGTGGTATTTGTCCTGATTTCAGTATTTTCGAAAAAAATTTTTTTTAGTTATTTTGTTAAATATTAAAAGTTTAGATGTATTTTTCACAAAAAAAGTGCAATTAATTGTTGAGTTCTTGATGAAAGATTATGTGTATATATTGTTTTGAATCATTATTTTAATCATATATAGCCTAACTATTACTTATATAATATAACAAATAAGGACTTGGCCTCGGTCATTATGTCATTATAATGACCCGATGATATTTGTAATATCGACCTCGGCCTTCGGCCTCGGTCAATATTACAAATCTCATCGGGTCATTATAAAGACATAATGACCTCGACCAAGTCCATATTTGTATAATAATATCTAACTTCAAAGCGGAGCCTTGACATTCGCCGTTATGACCCAGATATCGTCAAAGAGAGTTAAATAGGCATATGCTCTGTCCCATTTTCTCAGTCATTACTAGACTTACACATAAAATATTGGTGGCAAATCGAAAATGAAAACCTAGTGCGTGCATTAGAACCAATTTTGATTATTTTATTCGACGATTTCATCGTATACCGGAGGTTCAAAAATAGAGGTTTTCACTCGTCAGTGCGCGCGGCCATTTTCTGAAAGAGGTAAACAGCCCAACGCTCTGACCCATTTTCTCAAATAAGACAAGATTTACATATGAAATATTGTTATCAAAATAAAGACTACAACCTATTGTGTGCATTAGGACCAATTTTGTTTAATTAATTCGATAATTTTATTGTTTTACGGGGCTTCGAAAATGGGTGTTTTCACTCGTCGGTACGCGCGGCCATTTTCTAAAAGAGGTAGACAGCCCAACGCTCTGACCCATTTTCTCAAACTAGACAAGCTTTACATATGAAATATTGTTATCAAAATAAAGACTAAAACCTAAAGTGTGCATTAGGACCAATTTTGTTTAATTAATTCGATAATTTTATTGTTTTACGGGGCTTCGAAAATGGGTGTTTTCACTCGTCGGTACGCACGGCCATTTTCTGAAAGAGGTAGAAAGCCCAACGCTCTGACCCATTTTCTCAAACTAGACAAGATTTACATATGAAATATTGTTATCAAAATAAAGACTAAAACCTAAAGTGTGCATTAGGACCAATTTTGCTTAATTAATTCGATAATTTTATTGTTTTACTGGGCTTCGAAAATGGGTGTTTTCACTCGTCGGTACGCGCGGCCATTTTCCCAAAAGACGTAGGCAGGTCAACGCTCTGACCCGTTTTCTCGAACAAGACACGATAAACAATGGGATTATTTTTATCAAAATAATTAATAAATTCGCATGCGTGCATTAGTACCATTTTCATTTCATGATACCGAATATTAATAAGAATACAAGACTTCGAAAATGGGGGTGTTTACGATCACCTGTTTACCACGGCCTGTAACGAAGAAGGTAAACAAGCCATCTAAAAGTTTTATTTTATAAAGTATCTATGAAAAGTTGTTTTTAAAATAAAGTTGGACTTTTTTGTATCTGATAGAATTATTTTTCATGCATAGATGTCGATAAAATTGACCAAAATATAACTGCCTCAGATATAAGGGAGTTCGCCCTCGCCATTACGACTACGAGTACGACGTGACGTAGGCCCGATTTAATTTACCATTTTCTCGGCTATTTCAAGAGAAAGACGTAATATCAAAATATTGGTACCAAAATGATCAGGATAATCTATTCTACTTATTCAAGTCATTTTTATGTTGTCATAATTATTATATTTAGGGCATTCATGGTTTTGAATATCACAACCCTAACATCTCGTTGCCTAATTTGCATATCAAAAGGGCACGCGAGATGTTAACGGGAAAAGACGAGATTCCAATCCTTCTGTTTATAAGTCCTTGATACATCTACATATCTATTCCTGAAATTCTTTAAAATTAAAAAAAATTATCTACGTGAAATCCGGCACCTACAGCTTTGTAGTGAATGTACATTCAAACTAATAAAAGCTATAACCTCTGAAAAATTGTTCCTAGAATCTTTAACAAAAATCGACTCTCTCTCTCTCTCTCTCTCCTAAGTCACCGACATTGCACATAGGCATTCTGGAGTGATTATAAAGTACGAAGAAAGCATCCTCTACAAACATAAGGCACAATTACCATGCTTCATAACGAGATCAAATAACTATAGAAATATCAGATAGAACATTGAATACATATATATAACATTTAAAGATTGTAAACATGACACAATATCACAATTGAGCAAGTATTGCGCAACAATTGCACTACAACAAAATAAAATCAAAATTATCAACAATGATCGTCATTTATATTTCTAACGTCCGGCTACGGGAACTATGGACATGTGACCTGACTGTGATAAAATAGTTTGCATTGTCCCTCTACTTTTCCTCATTATATTCTTTGCTGACTTGCTAGTTGCCCTAGGAGGTGGGCGGGGTGATCGCCGAGCCTTATCTCCCTCGTGCATCAGCCGCGACATTCGCCCTCCTTTATCCAGATTCGCCATGTCAGCTGCTTCTGGTTTGACACGAGGTTCCGGTCTAGATGTCCCCAGACTTTTGCCGTGTAGAATTGTGTTCATTCTGCCTCCTTGGTCCTGGATTGCAATCCCCTCCGCCTCAGGTTTAACGCGAGGGGCCTGACGACTAGACAATGGTCGACCGTAATCGCCAAGAGTTTTCATCATTTCTAGGCCTTCTTTATTGGCAGTCTCTTGTGCCTCTGCTTTCACTCTTGGTTGATGTCTTGCTGATAGAGGAATTTTCTTTGGGTCATGCATGAGTCTATTCATTGTATTGCCCGAATGTAGTTCTGCTGTTTCGGCGGCCTCGTGTTTTACCCTAGGTACAGGTCGGGCTGATCGTGGTAAGTTTCCGTATTCTTTGAATAACACATTAGTAGATCTTCCTTTATGCTGATTGGCTATATCCTCAGCTTCCGGTTTAACTCTTGGAACAGCCGGGTCGTCGGGACGGGGAGTCGGTCGGTCACATAGTAAACCAGAAACTGTGCCATTTCTTCCTAGATGATAGTTTTGTTTTCCTTCCTCGGTTTGACACCTGGATGAAGCTCTTGGTGTTTGTATGACAGGCCTAGGTTCTCCACTACCGAACAGCTCCAGTGAGCCTCGGTTTTTCATTGCATACTCCTCGGCCTCCGGTCTGACCCTAGGGGCTTTTCTCGGGGTATAGTAATCACCAGTTTTATCATACCCCGGATACGGGCAGGTCGTCTCTCGTTCACGCATGTCCCTCATGATGTTGTCGCTGTAATTTAAATGAAGGCAACAACTTTAGAACTTAAAAGAAAGAAGAAATATGACATAACAATAGTTCTTAAACACAATTCTAGACTTCTAGATATGGGCAGATCTAGAAGTTTTTCAGGGGCGGGGTTCAAGCTCATCCGGGGAGGAGGGGGTGAGCCTATAGTATTGAAAAAAAATATACACTAAAGACGGGGAAATCAGTTTCAGCTAAGGGGACTCATGACACCCCACCCCTGAGTCCTCTATCCCTCTAGATCCATGCATACTACATTTAGATACATTTGCTTTTTCCGTTTTCTCATCACTACATCAAACGATTACAATTATAGTTCGATTACTTAAATGATTTAAATTGTAATGGGAAATTGAAATAGAAATAAAAAGAAAATATATATCACCTATCGATAATCTACGTTTTCTACGCATGATGTAAAGATAATACAATAAATTTGATCATGTATATATATTCTCATAATACTTTTCACCAATAAACTTAGTCCGGGGCAAATGAACGGGTGATGGGACTTTGATAGAGACTTTAGTAAACATCATGGGCGAATCTAGATAAATTCCAGGGGGTCCAATATTTCAGGGACGTGGGGTTCCAGCATATGGTTTTCAAAATTTTTACATGTGCATAAAATATGGGACAAAATCAGTATCTATGGCAAATTTAAGAGAGGCACCCAATTCTCCACCCCCCCCCCCTTCCACGCTTGAACATGTCAGTATATTTCACACTAACAGACATGGTGCTGTGATGGCGACTTTCAAACCAATCAGCCTACCTGTATATATACTCATAAAGGCAATGCTAAAAAAATGTGCTACAAACTTCTACCAGCGATCGGTTACCTTTCAAAAGGGAGTTCAACCGGGGAGTTTGATACACAGGCAATTGTTTCATGGGGTGGGAGCTCGCATGAAACAATCGCCTGTGGTTTAATATACTACGTACAAAAAATCCATTACCTCACTTATGGGTAATCAAATAAAACGTATCATGATCCCCCACTAACAGGGCTTTAATTCTTTCTTTATGTTTTATTTCGTTCAACACTTTTTTCACAGGCAATTGTTTCATGCGAGCTCACACCCCCTACATGTATGTAGGAGTCCGGGGCATGAAATAATCGCCTGTGCTTTTTTTATCTGCTGTTAAAAACAGGGTCTCCAAAAAAAGTACATCGATGTCGGCCATTTATTATTCACAAATGGACGCCATTTTCATACAGGTGTGCAGACCCTTCATGTACATGTATGTGAAATTAGCATTCCTTGTCCTGCAGACGTTTGTTTATTATATCGTGAGTTCTTTTTATGATGTTACAATCTAAATTCCAGTACAATATAAGGTTTTGTCCAATGATTAAAATGCAATGAAGAAATAAAAATTGTCTTACCTGTGTAACTACGGTAAACAACAAACCGTTTTCGGTTCGAATACTACTCCGTTGTTTTATATCCGGTTGCCGCCGGACTTGTTTTTCTAATCATTGGAGCATACTTTTTTGGGGAAGAAACCTTTAATTAGCAAAAAGGTAAGTTTTCTACTTATTTTCATGGAACGACACACCTTAATAAGCTTACTTAAAACGTATGCCAAATCGATTTGTATTAATTGGGAAACTTTTTTTATGAACTTCAGGTTTAAAAGTCACGCTTGAACTTGAACTTTTTAAATGCTAACATTTACTGCATACTACCACTAAATGTGATATTTAACATATGATGTCGTATCTTCCGCATTTTCAAATTTAAATGCAGTGGTAACTTGTAGGACTTATCTTCTTATTACAAAATAGTGCAATGTAATACCCCATCCATTAGAGGTGGGGGGTGTCATCTATTTGATTGTACAATTGATTGATAACCAAATTACAGTAAGTGTTACAGTCTTTCAGTTTCAGAATAGATTATGCTATACTTTAATCAAGTGAAAAAAAAAATGCAAATTGCAATGATTCCTTAATCTACTGAATGAAAACATATGTCTACATGTTTTATATATCTTATGGTATGTAGAAAGGATATTAATCATAAAGGTTGTAATAATCTTTGTATATTATAGATCTATTGGCAATAACTCTGTCAGCTGAAGGTTTTCTCCATATGTATGTCATTACCATGCTATGTCTTTACAGATGATATGTTTTGTGTATCTACTGAGGTGAAAAGTTTACAATGGAGAAATTCGTTTTGACGTGTGTTAAGTACAATATAGTCTCTCATATTTGATGGTCTGTATAATATTCCTAGACTTCTCTTAGCCTTCGCTTGTAATACATATGTTTCTCTCATTTCTCATTAAAGGAGATCATAGAATATTCCCGATGTGTTTCATAATGACATTACATTACATTACGTTTCAAATGTACATGTACATGAGTTAAAGAAGATCCTGACGATAATCTCAAAAAATGACTCACAAAAATTTACAACTACTTAACTATTGAAAAATTTCTGTAGGATGTCGATCATGCTTCCTTGGTTACAGTTGTATGTCTGAGTTACACCCATGTCTAGGATTGTCCGTGATGTTGTATTAACATCGTTTCCTCAGGCCTGCTTACATGTGTCATACGATTACACGAGAAAAAAATGTATATAATATTTGTTTAGAGTTACGTTTTTCAGAATATGATGAAAAGATTAACAACATTTTTTAAATGCTTGAAGCATTTGAAACTTATGATTTAGTACGATGAAATAGATATTGCACAGTCGTTCTGCCATAATAAATCTAGGTATCTCAAATATCAGATTGGGAAAACGTTTCCTGTCTAGTCCTTAAATTGAAGCGTTGTAAACACACAGGTATAAAGTGTTCATTGTGTTACTCTATCTTGTCCCGTTTTAATGCTTGGATGGCCAATTTAATGATTAAAGCAGTCCTTACACTACCTTTCATACAGGTAATTTTTGTATGGGGACTTTACAAATAAGATTTGAAAGGTGAATTTTTAATGCGCTTTGAAGACGGAATGTGCACGTCAAAGGGTGAGATTTATTTTCATACTTGCGTTTCACACCTCTTTCACATGAATATATGTCTGAAAATGTTTTAATGTAGTCCTACACGGAGATAATATTTTGTAAAAGCTCTATGTATATAGTTCATGGATAAACCCTGAACAGGTTAGCGTTTGTTTGTCTAAATCAAGGAGCTTTTGTATACCGTTTACCAATTTAACGCAGATTAGGAAAGGCATTGTAACCGAATAGATTTGAACTGTTAATTCTCTGTTAGGGTTTAGTAAGTTTATGGCATTCGTTCTATATATTCTACAGTATGTCATTGGATGGATGGATTTTGGAGATTACACTGACATCTTTATGTAATATATGCGATGAAAACTTGCATTGAAATACATTGTGCAAAAATACACTCGCTATACAATAGAAAAGAAATACTAATATGCGTCATGAAATGAGTCTATCTGATGTGAGGTGTTGACTCGATGTGGCCGCGGGGTGCTGGGATTTTTTATTTGATTTCTAAGCCCCTGGGATGACAAGTCGTATTCTGTATGTTGGACCAACAATAGATAGAATGGGCCCCATTAGATACTTTACGCTAAAAGCAGGGGGTCCTCTCATCTTATATCAAATTGTAAAACTCCGCTGTAAGTGACAGACAAATATCCATTGACATTTATGTATTCTTTGTTCACAGAGTTCTTACCTACTACTATGTGATTCGTCGGTTTAATAGGTCTAAAGTATTTGTTTTAAAATGAATATAAACGTTTCATATATACATTGATACAAGTCAAGTGTCTTCCAAGTTAGAGAAAAATACGTAATAATGAAATAAACACAAAAAATGGTTTAAGTTTAAGAAACATTCTCTAGCCCAATTTGATGTCCGACGCATACAACGCGATGGCGACATAGGTATATCTTTGTCCGGATCCATCTGTCAGTCTGTTAGTCTTTCTGGTAGTCACATTAATGATTTTCACATATTATAGATCGATGCGACTTTAAAATAACTATTTGATATAAAATATACAACCATCAAACTTTTGAGGAACGATCTGAATCAGCATTGGCCACAGTCACTTTCAAGGTGATCGGGACGACATACTAGTGCCTTATCGTTGTTTAGTTTAAACATATTTTATTTTCAATATTGGGCATAAGTCTAAGTTGATTAAAGGTTTGCTTTTACTTTGAAATACCTAAACATAACGAGTCGGTAGGTATCACCATCCGTTTTGTTGATACTAAAATCACTTATTGAAAATTTCGTTTAAAAATCATCTTTCCGTTGGAGTTATAAAGCATGCAGAATGTGGAGATTTCTACTGAATTGAGATATGTTAAAATGCGTTTCATATTGCACTATGATGACTTAATGTGAATAAAAGTGGAATCAACATGATGCAAATTGATATCGATTATAATAGTTAAAAAATATTGGGAGAACAGATAAATCGGCATACGGAGAAATAATGCCACTCTGACGTCACGTCATGGCTCGCAGCCAGATTTGAAATTACTATTGTCGTATATGGGCATCACTGTAACTAAGACTGTTAAACGGCTTCCGGGCATTGGATATGATACTCGGCTATTTTCTGAAGAAGTTGATGTAAAAAACTTTATTTTCCGTGTTAAATTCGCGGTTCCCACATAAGTTGAAAATTAGTAAGATTCTGTCCATAGGCTATACAGTAATTTCATAGGAAGACAGCATGATTTTGCGAGTTTTGGCAACTTCAATATCCGTTTTATTAGGTTTCTAGTTTAATAATTCGTGTTCCGGGCATCGCGATTGAAAGTTTATAACAAGTAGTTGAAGTCATGTATCGTCGTTTTTTCGGATAACTGATTTTGGCGGTTCCCACATATTTTAAAAATTCCTTCTTTCTACGAAATTTCCTCTATTTTCTAGTATCAAATCATTATGTTTTCTTATAGAATTGAAAATAGGTCATGAATCATCGTTACATAACAAATTGAAAATAATATGAATAACAGAAATTAAATAAAAAGAAGATTTTACGGAGAAAAGCTACTAACTGATTTTAATGGGAGTTTCGCCGAACTTCGTCACGTGACTGAGATAAGTGGCATCACAAGTATTAGCTTTTACAAAAAGCTTGCCGGCAGTTAGCTTGTAAAATACTAGTAAGAAAAAATTGGAATAAACAATTTTTGTTCTTGTTGACCAATCGCACATTTCCGGGCTTTTCCGTTTTTATTTCCGATTCAAGCTACGGAAATTTCCGAGGATCTGTGATTGTTGTAGGACGTATCGGTACAAAGACTTTTCGATGCATCTTTCGGATGAAAATACACTGATACGATATGACTTTCATTTGTCAAGTCATCTAGACTCTTGAGCCGACCTGATGAAAGTATCTTATGTACAGATTCTGAATAATCTTGACGAATATTTGCATATTTTGTAATTGTCCACCAATCATATTGCCAAGAGTTATTTTATCCGTGCAAGTATGTCACGATTGATTACAGTATACCGGCAGTCATGACTGCCGGTAATTTCTCCACATGGCGATTTTGTGACTACAATGTAACAATGTAACGAAAGTGCTTACATCTGGCACACTAACGACAATCTATAATTAGTGGTGTAACGATATATCGTTTGTACTCGTATCGCGATACAGTAGCTTGACGATACGTATCACGATACATCTTCCATTCAAACGATACACAGCGATACAGTATTTTTAACAAAATCAAGCACAGTGTAACAAATATAGACCAATTTTTTTCTGTATCATTTTCTCATAATGCACATTTTATATAGCCAATAGTATATCCCCATCACCATGTAACTTGTGAGAACCCTCTTTATGCTGTTAAGTCTAAATTGATGCAAGTAACTGAAGTATGTTCAGTCTTTTTTTTTTTTTTTTTTTTTTGGATTCAAGGAATATGTGATATTGGACTGGATAGAAGGGTGTATCGTGATATGTATCGTATCATGAGCTCTGAATCATGATACGTATCGTATCGTGATCTAGTGTATCGTTACATCCCTATCTATAATAAACCCTGTAAAGTCGAAAAGTTAACTGTTCCTTATCTGTTTCAGGTAAACAAATGTGACAACAAAAGAAGATTTAATTAATCACTATGACAACAGAAAATGGAGTGTACACACCCAGTCCCACCCCACGACCCCATCCAAGGCTTCGCCCCGAGGCTGCAGAGTATGCCAAGCGAAACAAGGCAGAGACCAACTGGTTTAACCATGAAGAGAATCTAGATTACCACACCCCAGTACCAAAACAGAGACTATGCTCAGCCGAGGCATCTAGGAACGCCATGACCAACAAAGGTACGCTTGGTGATCTAATGGCTGGAAAACTCAGGAATGGAGACCCGGATGAGGAAGTTCATAACAGAGTGAAGCCAGAAGCTGAGGAGTATGCACTTAGGAATCGTGGTGCCATGGACAAATTGTTTGACCAAAGTCAAAATCAAAATTATTACTCCCCACGGCCGGGGGAAAGACTGAGGACAGAGGAAGCTAAAAAGGTAGCCGAGGTCAATAAGGGTGTGATGGGGGAATGCATGGGAGGGTATGCCGATCCTCCAATGAAGAGGACACTACACCCTAGGGCGGTTTCCTCAGAGGCAGCGGAAATGGCAGAAAAAGGCAGAGGAGGGGCCATGAGGAATCTGATTGTTAATTACGGTAAAATGGACCTGGATTACGGTTCACAGGGACCTAAGGTGAAAGGATACGAAGCTGAAGAGAACGCCGAGAGGAACAAGGGTGTAGTGAGTAAACTGATGAACAATTATGCTGATGTTCCGACCCCTGTGTATCCCGAGCCGGCTGTCTACTACGGTGGGGAGGAGGTTAAGGAGATGTACCAGGGGAAGGGCATGGGACCCATGTTACGTATGGAGGGTCATGTTGAACAAAGGGAACCAAAGATATCTAAGCTCCATCAAACTTCGCAGGGACCAGGGTAAGATTGATTTATGTAGCATACATGTATATGTTATAGACTCCAACTGAGGTAGTTTGGGTCCTAAATTCGTCACAAACTTATTAAAATATAGTACATATTTTCCGCTTTCAGTGATTAGTTTCCTCATTGAGATTGACAATTTTTTGGGGAGAAATTGACAAAATTATTAATAATGTCTTAATATTATAAATCTATAATAGTAAGTAAGTCTTTTCTATCTTCTGGAAATAACACCTTTCCCTGGAAAATGTTTTTAGGCTCTTAAAGAACTTTTTCTCTTTAAATAAAATAGATTCTAGAATATGTATAAAATTCTCTCGCTTATTTATTGGTACGGGTACTTTCTTCAAATGAGGTGTGGATAAGACGCATACATTTCAAAACGAACGTTTTAAACTCTATGCACGAACAGAAATATCAACTGGATGTAATTTGTATCATTTTTGTATGGGGGTTTTGCGTCGTCCGTCCTTCCGTCGTAATAACCGATAACTCTGTAATTGTCCATCATAACTGAAAATCAGATTCAGATTCAGTTTCTTTATTCCAAAAGCATACAGCTTATAGGATAAACATATATACAATATATCAATTATGAACATTTTTCGACACTTACACTACGAATAAATTTTGTTTTGACCAAAGAAATAAATGATCTACATGTACCAGTTTGTTATGTTCGAAGGATTATCTGTTTCAGATGGGACGAGGATCCGCCCCATGTACGATCACGACCAGAATCGGATGCAGTGGCCGATAGATACCACCATCAACACGAACAGAATCTAAAGGTGATTGACATGCAAGCCCCGCCCCCTACCGATAGGCCAGTCCACGTGCCCCAGCATCTCCAAGTGTCAGAAACTCCGTAAGTCAGTCTGGAAGCTCGTCTTTTGATCTTATTTATTTATTTACTTATTTCATTAACTAGTACATATTTATTTCTCGGCAGTATTCGAGGCAACTATAACAGATTTTTATAAGAGGAAGACTTTAAGTATTCCTACCACGGAAACGTATGGTCAAATAAATTGTCTTTTGCCGATTTTGTGGTTTCTTGAAATTGTAAGGTTTGGTCAACTTTCAAATTAATGTTGTAGGCGACCACAGACCTCTCCAGTGCGCACACGTCCAGAAGCCCGCCAATTTTACATGAAGAACAACTCGTCAGAGATGGGGTCCATCATCAGCGGTCAATGCCAGCAGACGACAACTCCAAAGAAAGTCAATCGCATGATGATGAGGTCAGAGGACTGGTAAATTGTGGGAACATCTAGTCACAGAATCTCAAACTAGACTTTGAAGTGCGAATTATATCTCTCCAACGCATTTAGCTTAATACTGTACCATAAAATTTACTGTACTTTTAGCTTCGTTGTCTGTAAGTATTGGCCACTATGTAACCAGATATTACAGACAGCATTTACTGTGAATGTGTCCGTTTGTTATTATGTATGTCTGCCTGTCTGTCATATTATAAGTGAATTTCAAGTAATCAGTCTTCAAACAATATCTACCTACATATTTTACAACTCAATTTTAAAACCAGTAATACTAACATATCACTTGTTGTACTGTTTGATTGTGATATGAACAAGTTAAGATGTGCATTTCATACAGACCATATATCGTCCTCAGGTTGTTCTCACCATTCATGTACACCATCTGTGTTTACATACTGGGACAATGTCATCAAGTGTTTGCTAGAGAGTGTTGCCTAGTGTAACTGTTGTTGTATGATTCAAGGTTTTTTTTCTGAGATATTTTTATTACTGCATTCATAGGCAAAGAATAATTATTTTCAGTTTTATATCATAAATTTTAAGTTGTACTATATTTTAGACGTCTCAGTTTTATGTTAGTGTGTTACATGAAATTTGACATGAAGCAGCATATTATTTTATTTTATAACTTGTTATAATGTTTTTTACATTATATAGGTTGTGGTATAAACTCATCATTTTCAACTTTCACAAAACAAGAAAATTTTGACCGTTCAGCCTATGTGATTCACGTTGTCAATTTCCATAGTTACTGAGTTACTTTATTTGATTTACTGTCACATTACCCAGTTCTACAAGGTGCTCGGTTGTAAGATGTTCGAAATAATCTCAGCATGTAACGTTAACAGTTTGATATGATTATTATTATGATGACTTTGTGTATATTGATATTAAATGTTATCCCAACATTAATTTTGCCTTGTTTTCTTTTGACTGATGTTTGGATGCTGAGAGAGAGTTATGTTCTTGACTTTGAATCGATTAAAAATCCTTGTATCCTACAAATCGTACACATGTAAAATATACAGTAAACACATCAGTACAATCAATTCTGTCAGAGGACCAGGCTTTAATTTTCTGAAATTAGCAGTTTATATTGAAAAGGTAGGGGATGAGAATAACTCAGTAGATGGCATGCAAAATACCGGTTGATGACATAAATTTTGCTGCAAAAAAAGATGAAATAAAAAGCATATCGGATCCCTCTTTCCAGAATGATTAGTGACATTCTGGATTGCGAATGAATGGCTGCCATCATCACCAAACAAGACATATTTACCTGATATATACATCGAGAGAATCACCGAATTTGACAAGTTTTCATTGAGCTGTTGTGACGGATGTTGCATGCAAACAGGAGACGCTGGCTCTCCCAGGGTACCTGGTCTCATTTCAGAATGTTGTTCATTCCTAGGTTCGCATCTGTTCCAATGGGAATTCTAATGACTTTGCCTTATCTTCTCTACTTTGAGACTGAATAAGAGTTAGGTATTTCTTTTATCTTTATTTTGCCTTATCTTCTCTACTTTGAGACTGAATAAGAGATAGGTATTTCTTTTATCTTTATTTTGCCTTACCTTCTCTACTTTGAGACTACATAACAGATAGGTACTTCTTTGATGTTTGATTTGCCTCTTTACTTTGAGACTGAATAACAGATAGGTACTTCTTTGATGTTTATTTTGCCTTACCTTCTCTACTTTGAGACTAAATAACAGATAGGTACTTCTTTGATGTTTAATTTGCCTCTTTTCTTTGAGACTGAATAACAGATAGGTACTTCTTTGATGTTTATTTTGCCTTACCTTCTCTACTTTCAGACTGAATAAGAGATAGGTATTTCTTTGTTGTTTATTTTGCCTTGCCTTCTCGACTGTGAAACGGACTAACAGATAGGTATTTCTTTGATGTTTATTTTGCCTCACCTTCTCTACTTTGAGAATGAATAACAGATAGATACTTCTTTGATGTTTATTTTGCCTTATACCTTCTCTACTCTGAGAATGAATAACAGATAGGTATTTCTTTTATGTTTATTTTGCCTTACTTTCTCTACTTTGAGAATTAATAACAGATTGATACTTCTTTGATGTTTATTTTGCCTTATCTTCTCGACTTTGACACTGAATAAGAGATAGGTATTTCTTTGTTGTTTATTTTGCCTTACCTTCTCAACCGCGAAACTGAATAACAGATAGGTATTTCTTTGATGTTTAATTTGCCTTATCTTTTCGACTGTGAAACTGAATAACAGATAGGTATTTCTTTGATTTTTATTTTACCTTACTGGTACTGGAGAGATTTGATATTTTCTTTCAACATAAGTATCTGTAGGAAGGGCATAGCATTATTTGAGAGAATTATGAATGTTTTCCATTGATGGACGGAGGAATTATCCCCGAAAAACCTTCAAAATCGTCCGGAAACTGTTCCGACACCAGTACCTTCTCGACAGTGAAACTGAATATAGGTATTTCTTTGATGTTTATTCAAGAAGGTAACGAGTTAGAACATCTCCACTGTCTTAAATATTGACGAAAATTGTCATCTGAATACTTCACGCACGCACTTCTGAATGACTGGAAAACCTCATTTTAGATACAACGGATATTCGAATGAATAGATAACTTCCATAAAAACCTTCATCTCTTTCAAAATCCACGTTCAAAAACTAAAAGATATTTCAAATCCAAGTTAAAACAAAGGAGGGGATCCCCAACAACACCCAGTTGCAGCACCAACAGCAAACCCCAAAACGCCCACTGGAAAAAAAAAAACACAAAAATTACACGCACAGAAAGTGACGTAATGGTACAAGGAATGTCAAATCACAGAGAAACATCAAACACAAATGACTACACATAAACCAACGAGACCAATTGGCAATAGGTGCCGACTTAGGACGGCAATCTGCCACGTCAGTAGCAGACGGTGTTGTTATCCTGGATTTCGTGGGCATAATCCTCCCCCTTTTAAGTAATTTACATGAAAAATGTGTATTTACATCAGTTGATAACGCAGCCAACAACACAATAATCATTTGAAAACGTTACTACATATCAACTTTAGTTTCGGAACTTTCGTCTACTAGATTTATATCAAAAGCCCCGTCGGTAGAGCACGGACTGTATTACATACGCCCTCTTTTTATATCCATTTACATATTCATCTTTGGGTCTTGGGCCCCTGCGTTTTGCTGTCTTGTTTGTGTGGTCATCTAACACTGAGGAGGATACTTTACACTACAAGTGTGCGTTTTTCGAGACCGTTTGGTAACCGGAAAAGTGGGAGGGTTTTGCACTTGTAATCCGGATAACGACACAATTTGCTACTTGCGTAGCAAAAGGCCGTCCTAATTAAGTCAGCATCGGTTGAAAACGTTACAAACACAGAAACGACATTTTTGTACCTTAATATCAAAATTGTAAACAGAAAGATTTACACAAGTGTATATGACAAAAGAGAATATTTTGTATTCAACATAGTAAATTTCCCCTGGCTCGACAGTGGTGTTCCAAGACTACCGTCATACGGCATTTACATATCACAGCTCATCTGGTACGCTAGAGCATGAACTTATATTTTGGATTTTCACAGAGGAAATTTACAAATTACCAAGAAAATTAAGGTTAAGGTTTCCGATTTCATAATGTTTAACGTCTTCAAATTCATATGCATCATTTCAGAGCAGATAAATTTACAGCATGGACCAGACATGCACGTTTCTGGTAATAAACCCTCGTCAGTGATCCTCAATTTAAACAATGTAATATGACCAAAATCTGTAAAAATTATGTCCTAATTATACCGAAAGACAGCAAAATTACTGGGATATGATGCTACAGGACCAAGGTTTTAGAAATTTGAGAAAATTTTGTAAACAGAAATTTTCAAATGCGTTTGAAGAAAGGACCAACCGAAATTGATCGAACTTGGCTACATGTGCCCTCGGGGACTCTTGGTCCACCAGCAGTGACGCTCACCAAGAGGTACAAATGTTAAACGTCTTCAAATTCATTAACACTTTCTGGAAATTTTACAAAAATTACAGTCAGCTTCTTTTCAATTTCGGATCTATATAAACAGAGTACATTACTTTTGGTATTACACAAACTGCCTTTACAGTTGATATGATGAACAAAATAAGAAGGATCAATGGCAACTTCCACGCGAGCGTACTATCTACTTCCGTCAAAGACTACACCACGAGTTTAACTTTTTAACTTCACTGTTTATGCTTTATTGAATAACAATACCCTCAGACACACATACATGTGTAACAAGAGGTAATACAATATATCAAACATACATAGTGATGGATGCAGACAAGAAAAAAAAAAGGAAAAAAAATCACTACATATATATATAATGATGATGACAGGGCCCCGACCACCTGTCCTCTCTGAATGTCAGTCGGACTCCACGGGTGATAACGCACTGCATTGAAATATATTCTAAATTTCCTGTCATCAAATACGACCTAAATTTCTAAACCTAAACAATAAAATTGGTACAATAAAACACAATATTGACAATTTCAACCACTAGGCTGGTATCGCTGCTGGTGGACTGTAAGTCCCCGAGGATATCGCTCACCTAGTTTTTGTGTTAACGCACTGCATTGAAATATATTCTACATTTCCTGTCATCAGATTAGATCTAAAGTTCTAAAACTAAGGGGTATCTCCCTCATTGCAATAGCTCTGTCCTTAGCTATTTTGTCGGTCATATTTAGAATTAAGCTCCTTGCATCTACATTTGTACCCTCCAACGATTTTTGGGGCCATATTTTTAACTTAAATAGACTTCTGAATGAACCCTGCACAAAATTTGGAGCCGCTCATTTTGGCAAGAGGAATTTAAAAGTCTACATTGTAGATGGCACCTGGAAAATTCACTTTGGCTTTATTTAAACTGTTTGAAATGAAGTACTACTCAATATCCGAAAGACGTGTCCAGTACAATAAAATTGGTACTACAGAACATATATTTCAATATTGTCAATTTCAACTCCTTATTTTGTTTATCAAGTCACCATAATAGGCTGACTGTCAACTACCCAAAGTAATGTACTCTGCTGCAGATATAGATCTTGACCTTGACCTTTGACCTACTTTTCAAAAACTGTAACATTGACCATAGGGCTTTCATATTTCGCATGTGTATTCCTTGTGATATGACCTTTCCATTGATACCAAAATTGTTGACCTCTTAACCTTGACTTTGACCTTTGACTTACTTTTCAAAAACTTTAACATTGGGCATAACTTTTGAATGGTACTTAAGTGATAGGGCTTTCATATTTCATATGTGTATTCCTTGTGAGAAGACCTTTTCATTTATAGCAAAAGTTTTGACTTCGTCACCTTGAAATTTGACCTTTCACGCACTCAACAGAAATGGTGTTTATACTAACTAATATGCCACCGGGGGCATTCGTGTTTCACAAACACAGGCTTTATTTATATAGTTTCACAGCCTAATTGTCCGATTTTTCTTTTCTCGTGAGAAAGTTCTGTTTTATATTTGTTCGTGAATTTGTAAGCCTTGTGATCTGTGTTTGACTTTCATACACTGATTGCGACGTGTTCGTTTATGGCTGTTAAAACTGCTGATGTCGGACTGATTGCGACGTGTTCGTTTATGGCTGTTACAAATGCTGATGTCGGACTGATAATTGCGACGTGTTCGATTATGGTTACCTTGGTGTCGAGATCTATGTTAGGCTTTGCCTCTCGGATCCATTTGTTATGGCTGTTACAAATGCTGATGTCAGATTGTTTTAATTTCTATTTAAAAGTGAATAAAACTTTTGCATGAAAATAAGTTATATCTACAGGTTTGAGTACAAAATTGATAAACCACATGTAGACGTACATTTTAATTGTACATTAAGAATCACTGGTTATAAAAAAATTTTGCTCCAACCAAGGACTTATTTAATAAACAGTTCCAACTTTGCAAGAAATTTTTGTGTCGGTCCAGTGCGGAAAAAATCAAACGAAACCCCCTTCCACGCCCTCATCCGGATCAGTGTCAAATGGATCGTGCCTATGTTGCTCAATGGAGAAGCAACTTTTTAAAATGTAAAAGTTTGCCTTTTAATGCAAGATTTAACATAAATGCATATTGATTCAATTGAAAAATAGAGCTCGCGTAACACATGAATACCCCCCGTACACGTTACCGGTAATTTTAGTGAATGTGCAGTATTGAGACGAAATGATGGAATGGACAGGATTTGGAAATTTAGTATTAAGTGGAGATAGACAAACTTCGAATTCAGGTAACCCAATAGAAAAAAATTAATTCTTCTATGCAGATGATGAAAAAGCGATCAATGCTGAGAAAAAATGATCATTTGAACAGCTTTTTAGATGAAACTACTGCGAATGTCTTACAGATAGGTCAAGGAAATACTGTCAGCTAACTTCAGAAATTGGAAAGTTGTTGATGGTTCAAGATAGATATCTAGATCCTGTTGGAGATCCCCTCAAAGATGGATTTTTTTAATTTTGAAATGTCCCCAAATGATCATGAAATGGTCCCTTGCTTCGTGTACCACTCAATCTATGTTAAACGCACGCTCGAAATTTAATCATTCTTCTACTCCTTTTGAAAAGCGTCCACGAGATTCAACCCTCATAGACGCTCTCAGTGACGTGTGCCACTTGACAGATGTCGGACAAGAAAGGAAAAGACGGTACCCCTCCTCCCCTGTTGCTTATGCCAGCTGGAGGGGGTCTAACTTTGAATCCCCCTGATCAGCCGGGACTATTTATGCCGGTTGTTCAATCAGAACCGACGTTACTTGGTTCAGGTAATCTTCTTCATAGGGCCGGTCTATTCGACCTAATTTCCTCTGTTGGGTGTTGTTTACAACCATACACTTTAGGGAGGTTTAATCAGTTTAAACCAAAAGAATTATCATGCCTCCCAGTTGTGCATTTGTATATGCCAGAGAATTTGAAAGGATCCAATTTAGTGTCTAACGAAAAATGATAACAGTTGTTGATAGTGTTGCAACGATTGTAACAACGGTTATCATCAGTAACAGGACCCGGTGGGGGTGGGTGCCTGTCTTCAGGTCAGTAGGATTCCTATATTACAGCCTCCACCTTATATGACAGACTAACATGAAAGAAAACTATGAAAATGGGTAACATTTAGATACTTTAATATAAAACAACATAGAAATGAAAAATACAATAGAAAATACGAGAAAAGCAACCTATAGGAGTTCAAAACTACCCCCCCTGCCAAAAGCTAACAGTCGGAAAACGGATTCCCCCTCAAAACTCTGTAAGTTAGCGGACCAGAGCCGGGTCATTGCTGAGAGAGAAGGGTCCTACCACCGAGAGCCTCAGCATTACGGACAGTTTTGCAAGCCCAGTGCAGCGCTTTATATACTGAGCAAATCACCTGATATTCTAAATATAGTACTGTGACGGCCCTTTAAATCCTTATCGAGTGATATACACAATAGATTTGTTAATTCTGAGTACAAGTAAATTACACAGGTAAATCTATACAAAAGGGGTACAATATATCATATAGAATACAAGTATGAAAATAATCTAATATAATGTGTTCCTGTTTCACTGATACCCTTTGATTTCAATTAATCAGCTATGGTTTTAAGAAACAAGTACAATCGGAAATATACAACTTAGAAAAACAAGAAATTTGTGCACTTAATGTAATTTTACCAGATTCATTTGCATTTGAAAATCCCAAATTTCTTTAAGGCGTTCTTCAAATTTTATCGAAATTTCCCAATTCCATCAGGCCCTAAACCCAAAGAAAATTGACCTTTAATTCTCACAAAAAAGTTGTTTTGATGTTTTAGACATGCGTCATGTCAGTATTGTAATGTATCATGATATTCAGGATATGATGCAATTTACCCCATATATTCATCAGTACAATCAATAAGTAGCCATAATCCAATTCTAAATTTACATGTAGCAGTACATTATAAACTTGCAACTGAACTTGTCATGCCCCCTGCAATGGAAGTTTGGGAGATACAGGTAAATAGGGAACACCCTGTCTGACTGTCCATCCATCTGGTAAAGAAGTTCTTTAAGCAGATCTCTCTTTAAGTATTAGTGATAGGGCTTTCATATTTCACATATATACATTAACCATAAGTAGTACTACATTTTGATACCAGGACATTTGACATTTACCATGAACTTTGATGTTATAGTTATATTTAATTTTGGTTAAGAAGTTCTTAAAGCATACCTGTATATCTCGTCACATACAAGTGATAGGGCTTTCATATTACATTCATACATTCACCCTAACAAGTCCTACATTTTGATACAAAGACATTTGACCTAGTGACCTTGACTTTGAGCTTTGACTTTATAGTACTACAATGTATTTTGGTTAAGAAGTTCTTAAATAAAATATCTCTTCAAGTATAAGTGATAGGATTTTCATATCTCATACACAAATTCACAATAAAAAGTTTATTTATTACATTTTGATATCAAGACATTTGACCTAGTGACCTTGAACTTTGACCGTATAGGCATTTTTCCTTATGGGATTTAACATACATTGTACTAAGTACTACTTTTTCATTCCGAAGCATTTTACTTGTATACACAGCCAATTGTGCCTCATATGAAATTCATGAGAAATTTACATGAACTTTGCATGAAAGTTCACATGAAATTTATGTGAAACGAGCACGAACATGAAATTTACATGAAATTCATGTGAAGATTTTTACATTGATGTTATGTAAATTCAGTTTCCTGTGAAGATCACTTAGAAAATTTCATGTGAAATTCATGTGAAGGAAATTTATGTGAAATTCATGTGAAATATTTTCACATAAATCTTATGTGAAATTTATATGAATTTTACATGAACTTTCATGTGAAATTTACATGATGCTCATTTCATATGAATTTCATGTGAGGCACAATTGGCTGTGTAAGAGTATTCAATGTGAACAATTGAATGTTACCGGTATGTTGTAAATTAATCCATTTAAACAAAAAAAACCATCCCATTGGAGTATAATTCATCACTTCAGAACAGTTCTAGTTTTCTTTTATACATGTATTAAACAATCATCGCTTTAAAGCTATATAAAAGTGTATTGTGTCAGGTGATTTTAGTCAGATTTATTAATGATATTACTGATACATCATACTGATTTTGAATTTTAACATATTTTGTTGTCTTCAGATGAGGAGGGTGAAGCTGACAGTTTTGTGGGACAGACACCACCACCTTCTGCTAAAACATCAAACCTGGGTCCCTCACCTCCCGCTCCATCTAACCTACCCAGCACCTCCGGTCTGTTTGGCCAGGGAGGACCCAGCTCTGATCCATTCTCCCAAGTAGGTCATAAACCACAACCAGCACCATCTACGGGATCTATAAATACTGTACCTCCTCACGGTGGGGCCGGATTTGGGGGAGTGTCCAGTCCACTCACAGGACTTGGGACATCTAATGTAGCACCACCAGTACCACCCCCATCATTTACAGCAGGAAACCAGAGTTTTCAACCAAGTGCAATACCATCATCTAGTGTTGAACCTCCGTCAGGTATGTATTGATCCCATAATGTGACATACAAATGGCAAATCCAAAGTTTAAATATATTGTTTTCAATTACATTGTAATTTGTAAGTTAATTGAAAAGTAAATTTCCATAATTACAAAGTAGATCTGACCATGAAACTTTCCTATGTGAGATTTCAACTTAAATCAAGACCATGACTTGAACTATCACAAGACTTCATTCATTTCTGAGAATTATATGAACTTGTATCATCAAAGCAGGAGGAGGTAACTTATATCGTCGTCAGGAGGGATTGAAGCGACCACAGTATGCCCAGATGCCGGCAGGCACATAT
This sequence comes from Pinctada fucata, assembly GCA_028142955.1. NCBI lineage: Eukaryota > Metazoa > Mollusca > Bivalvia > Pterioida > Pteriidae > Pinctada > Pinctada fucata. Next base: position 70,391,388 of record AP027105.1, on the reverse strand, counting down.
GCTGGATCAATGCCACCAGGAGGATATAATCAGGCAGCATTCCCAGGGCAGCTACCAAATCAACTCCCCTCCTCCCCTCCCCTCACGTCCATCATGTCGCCTATGACAGGTCCCCCAGTAGCCCAGGTCAGTATCATTGTCACAGGATCTCAAGTGTTTTATATTTCGTACAATATTTATGAAATGAGTTTTCTGATTTTACATCCCTAAGTTTGTAGATTAGCACAATGTTTAACACAAGTTAATATAAAATATTCATTTAATCACCTGCAGATATACACTAATGCCAGTAGTTATTTATGACGTCAAAAGGGGAACATTTTGACTGTATTCATTCACTGTACAAGTTTTGTCAATACAGATTGAGATGAAAACTTTTTTTAGATAATTTCAATCATTGGAAAAAATTCTATGATAGACAGAAAATTTTAATTTTGACTTTTTAAACTTTTAGCAGAAAAAGGAACATAATATTTATTGCGAAAATTAAAATTATTTGTGAGCTTTACATTCAGTTAGGATGGTAAAATGTAATATAAATGTATACCTATTAGTACTGTAAAAATGTTATATTATTATCTTATATGTATACCAGTAGAGGTTATTGTATGATAAAGATAAATTTATTTAAGTCAGTTAAGTTTTCAAAAAAGAATGATTTTACATTACTCAGGTTCCACCAACAGTATCTCAGACCTTCTCACAGACACTCCCTGCTTCCCCCATGCCACCTAAACCACAGTTCAGTGCCACCAGCATTCCCCCTGGATCCTCCCCTGCTCAGGGGATCTACACACAAGTACAAGCGCACTGGTGTTTCTGTAAGATGGTTGAGAGGAAAGAAATATGGTATCCATTCTCTATAATGGACAGTCTACAGCTGGAAGAAGCATTCAGGAATGGTAAAATGATGTTAAGTAACATAGGAATATAATATAGAAAATCCTGGTTTAAATCAATTACTCCTTGCCATTAAACATTTATATATCATACATACATGTAAATGTAATCAGATCCACTATTATCTATCAGTTACAGTATTATAATATTTCTTGCAGGGAATGATACCACCCCAGTATCTACAGACGGGGGTCGTTATGATGTGTTATTATATAATCGTACACGACGTGCCATATACTGGGAGGAGGGACCCACAGAGGTCAGAAGATGTACCTGGTTCTATAAACGGGAAGGTGACAGTAGATATGTGCCATACGAGGAACAGTTCGCTCAGCAACTTGAGGTATATGTCTACTTTGTCAGTTGGTTTTTGTCATCTCTATAAAGTTTGGGTTACTTGATTTATAACAATAAAAAGACTTGTCAAGGGTAAAGTGGAAAACAAGCACATTCATTATCTGTTCTATCTCTAATGACAAATTGTTTAGTTAGTACAAAGAATATTCATTTTAACTTGACCTTGGAGTTTTGACACGCAAGAAAAATTATGTTATAACTGTTAGGCATCGTATTCAAATAATTCTTTTTAAGCTGAAAATCTAAAGATGCTAATACTGTTTTATGTCTTTAAACTTCCAGGAGGAGTATAAAAATGCCATATACAATAACACATGGCATAAACGACTGGAATTCCCAGGGGGAGAAACCATTGTCATGCACAATGCAAACGTGATTGTTCACTTCCAGCCATCCTCTCAGCCGGACGAATGGGGAATGGTACAGGTAAGTGAACACCCGCTATTACAGGAAGAAAACCATCCTTATGATTATGTAGATATGCAGTAAAACAACAATATTGTGTTAATCTTCTGTTCGCTCAGCTCACTTCAGAAATCGGAAAATTGAAGGTTTGTCTACTTTATGGGCAAATGTTCCGATTGAAATTCATGTAAGGGGATAGATCTCGAACTCTCTGAACTAATGGTGTTAAGTTATATGGCCGTACAACCAATATTATGCTCACAGTGAAAGAAAATACTTTTAGATGGAGAGTTTTCTATGTTAATTTTAGCGTGACATTGCTGATGATTTCTGAAGTGAGCTGCGCAGACAGTACATGTATAATTTGCTGTATACAGACCTGCCTACTTTTAAGATTTTGGCTTAATTTTTACGATTTTTGAACGCAAGTTACGCTCTATGCTTTCACTTACTCAATTTTACACCTAAACATACTTTTCCATCTTATCGAGACAAGTGTACGTAATATCTTACTTACGTAAGATACATATATTACGTACACTTGTCTCGAGAAGATGGTACCTTTTCAAGCAAAATGACTCATGATTCATACATGTACATTGTATTAGGCTTTACTCCCTAAAATTGTACTTTCTTGAGCAAAATATTTTGGCAGCAATCTGATAGGCAGGTCTATGTATTATATTCCCATTCTTGTTCAACAATATTCTCTTTATGTTCGGATAAATGTTCTATTTTTCAATACCAGTTTCATGAGCAAAGATTTTGGAGGCTTTGTTGGAAACAAAAGGATGTCTTCCTGACTGCAAATCTGTCATAATTTTAGGGATGGTGTAATTTACATTGTAAATACATGTTAGAATTGAACTGTTTTCAGGGATAGATGATGTAAATATATGGAATAATATAGAAAGAATATAAGATGTTAGATGGTTTTGTTTGAAGTACGAAATGGATTAAATGTCATTTGATAGACATATGTACCAATTTAAGTAGAAAATTATTTTAGATGCATAAACTGTATTTGTATAAGTATTGCATGTAGTTGGAAAATGTTTTAAAGTACTAAAACAAAACCCAAATTGTCCTCCTTGGATATTGAACTATCCTTTTGTAAGATGTTCTTTGAAATGTGCCACCATGCCTGCATGTGTATACACATAAAAGTTAATAAATCAATGTAAAAACACATTAACCATACATTTATATAAATTTCATGCAAATAAAAACAACAAACAATATGTAGATAGCTGATTAGACCAGCAATTTCAGTTAACAAAATAAGGAGTTAGTATAGTAATTTAACTTGTGTATTTAACTTGACTGTTAATACATTATTATCAATAGATCAAGATTCAGGAAAATAAGCAACTTTGAACTTATCATTCAACTGTCCTCACAGCTCAAGTCACATATTTGACTTGTTAATTTTCTGGCTCAAGTATTATTTGAATGCTGCCTTTATCATAGATTTGAACATTTATGGACTTACATGTACCTATTGATCTCCTTATCTGTTTGTCAGATAGGATTTTAACAATTTTTTAAAATTTTCTTTCATTCATTAATTTGAAACCTCAAAAGTTTGTACCTCAGGCTTGTGATGTTGTCATGTTAGAGATTTGACAACCGACAAATCAACTTACACATATTATCAATAGACCATGTATTTAGAATATAAATTGTATAGTCAGCTTTTAGGGAAAAGTCCTGCATGAAATATTTCCTTAGTATAAATCACACAGTGATTAACCATGTACACAGAAAGAGAAAAATGGGGGAGATTATTGACTTGTCTTGTAATGAGCGAAGTAAGCTTAGAACACATAACATTCTTCTGATTATAACCCTCTGTTATAAAAACATACTCTGTTCATTAAACATACTCCGTTTGTTAAACATACTCCGTTCGTTAAACATACTCTGTGTATCTTCCATTTTTCTCTTGAAGGGGAGCTCTCCTATGGTGGTGAGTTATTATTATTTACGTAACTGTAACGTGTGTATGTGTAGTTTCTTTGCCTGATGTCTAGCATGTGGTAGTAACCTTTATTGTTTTCCCAAACACAAACATAATCATACAATGTATTTTCCTCATTATTTTTTGTTTTATGTTGTTGCCTTTAGGAAAAAGAGAAATGTTTTGTTTTAATAAGCACAAAGTAAGAATACAAGTATTAATCTTGTTGGCAGGCATTCCTTTACATAATACCAGACACTCTAATCTTGATATATTTATTTATCCACATTTCAGACTTTTATTCTTTCAGCACTGAAAATCTATTTTTGCCCAAAAAATTAGGACAATATCACTTTGTCCTGCATCTGTTTTTCAGGCTGATAGTCACACTTTCATAATAAAATGGCTATAACTCACTTGATATACATTACACTACCGTCATGCCAGCAGGGATTGTCACATATGATGAGACTCAATACCCATTTAGAATCAAGGTCACCTTCAAGGTCAGAGTCACACATATAACAGGTGAAATACCTGTTCCTATTCACTATAGTTGTTCATCCTTCTGTCCATCAATCCATCTGTCTATCCATTTCATTGCATGTTTAAGAGTTTTCTTACAAAAAAACCTATCTCACATACATGTATGTAAGTTTGCTTCAAAAAAGTTGGGTCTTGGAGTAATAATTATTATGTACACCCAGATAGCATGTTTTCATGAATTGTAAGAATAACTCTGTAATTATAGTAGAAATTTTAATATTACAGGACAGAATTGTCTATTTCATTTCTTGAGCAATGCGATCATTATTAGTTTATGTAAACAGGGAGATGGGAGCAGTTCTAACATTAACCGTATTTTAAGTTTTTTTTAAACTAATCATCATGCATCAGAGATTTTTTGTCATACATGTAGCAATCAATGTTAGGAAATGTTCTGGCTTTTTACTTTTTATTAACCAACTCAAACTACCTTTCTTTTGATGTTGTGTTTTAAATCATATGTCATATTTTTACTAGTTTTCATGCTTAAATTTTAGGTGCAAAACAAATGACAGTACATTAATTTTCATAACTACATGTACATGCAAAACAGTAATCACCAGATTTTTATTTGTAAACATGGATGCTTATGTTTGTGAATTTGTTTATTACAGGGAGAAGGTATGAGACCAAGAGTTGTTAAACGAGGAGTGGATGACTTTGAGACTGTCGAGGATGGTCAGTAATACGGTGGATTTTCTCTATGATATTGTTGATAATGATACATTGATTTGAGTCTAATTGTCTGTCTGTTTGTCCTTCCATCTATCATTTCTGAAGTATATGTAATAAGAATGTTATTATGAATATCTATGTTAGTGATGAGTTACATGTACATGTACATGTTTGTTGTTTCCTTGTTATTTATAAGTAAAATATACATACATTGTATATCTCTATCATGTTACACATAAATGAGTAATTATTATTTCATAACAGGAGAGCCAACCCAGATAGATCATTTAGTGTTTGTTGTACATGGTATTGGTGCTTTCTGTGATGTCAAATTCAGAAATATTGTGGAATGTGGTAAGTTAAATTTTTCAAGTGCTCAATGATCATATCACAATAAAGCCAAAATGGTATTAAAAGTATTACTACACTATTCATCTGAAATAAAAAGTGCACCTTATCAGTCTGTTCCAAATATGGTCAAAATGATATAAAGGTTTGAACTTCAGAATGTGGTCTTACTTTCTGTAAAAGGAAAATAATCATCTTCTGTTTAATAAATCTGTTTTTTTTTTTGAAACAGTTGATGATTTCCGTTCAATCTCCCTAAGTTTGTTGAAGTCTCACTTCCGACAGCATTTTGACTCTCGGAGGATTGGTCGTGTGGAGTTCCTCCCGGTACACTGGCACTCGGCACTCCACGGAGATGCTACAGGAATTGATAGGTACAAATAGTGATAGGAGAATCTTTCTCATCTTTGCATATCTGTTAAGAAATAATGAAATATCGTAAGAATTAAGATTCTTTATTCTCAACATTAATCATTTGTGACATGGTAGTGGCTATAAATTATAATCATGACATATGCTGAAAACAGAGAGTTTCCTTTCACTGATAACTTAAAAGGTGTAGATTTTGTAATCATTATGGTGAATTTCCAGAAATTAGCCTTTTATACATTATAGTGTTGTTTTACTTACATTTTATTCATGAAGCCTGGTTCTTTTTTTCCAGTCGGTTAAAGGCTATCACTCTTCCAAGCACGGGAAAGTTACGGCACTTTGTGAACGATACTCTTATGGATATACTCTTCTATACTAGTCCAAAATATTGCCAGGTAATCCAATAAGTTTATTTTATAATATTAAAGGCCCTGTCACACTGCACTTTATGGCTTGAAAAGGTCTTCTGTGAAGCAGACGTTGTTAGCTTTTAAGACGCGCTACAGACAATTTGTAGACATTGCAGAAAGCAGTGAAAAATCTGAACAGCCTTGGAAGCGGAAAGAAGTTTTGAACTGCTCAAAATTTTATTCTATGGACAACCATGTATGGTGCACGCAAAACAGTCGTGATAATCCGTGTCCAACAGTGATTAAAACTATGGGAATACGCAAAAGTTTTGTGGTCTGTCACGGACAGAGTACAGTCATTGCACAGGTGCTCCGCGTTGGTTTCATGGGTAATAGTGTCTTTTCACAAATGATAAAAGCCTTAGATGTGATTAGCTGTGCTTAGGCAGTGTTTCAGCAGTGGAACAGCCGCTGGTGGTCATACCATGTACAAAGCACAAGCAGGACAAAAATTACCATGTACGATCACATCCAGTAGATTTTTGAACATGATTTGGACGTGAAGTGCAGTGTGACTGGGGCTTCATAATCCAAATGTTTTCTCATATTAGGTATACATGGAAGACTTTCAGTGATTATAATCAAGCCTTTTACAAATTTACATAGGGGTCTATAAAAAGATATGTCAGACTTGTTGTATTGACCAGTAATTTTGTGTATTTGACAGACAATAGCAGACACAGTTGGGAGTGAGATGAATCGACTGTACAATCTGTTCCTGAGTAGAAACCCCAGATTTCAAGGCACAGTATCTGTATCTGGACACAGCTTAGGTCAGTCAATTATTAATAAATAATCAAGGCATAGGTTTGTTTAAAAAAAGAAATTCTAAAAATTCATCAACTCTTTGTACAGTGAAAGAGAATCACAACCAAGTTTTGTTTAAAAGTTTCCATGTTTATTGTAAGGCTTGCTGAGTCATGGAGTCACCAAATGTTATTCCTCGATATGCAGAGTATTTGATGTGAATGCATTATGATATAATACAAGATACAAGATTGGAAAATGGTCTAATGTGACATCTTCAAATTATAGGACAATAGGAATTTCATTTCTATTTCTAGTGGCTGTGTATTCATTATCAGGCTCCTCTGTGTTATTCGATTTGCTGATGCACAAGAAGGATCCAAGTCTCCCTGCTGACCCCGCCCCTGATCCTGCCCCAGATCATGTATATAACTTGTATATATTGTTTGTGTTTATTATCAGGCTCCTCTGTACTGTTTGACTTGTTGATGCACCAGAAGGATCCAAGTCTCCCTGCTGACCCCGCCCCTGATCCTGCCCCAGATCATGTATATAACTTGTATATATTGTTTGTGTTTATTATCAGGCTCCTCTGTACTGTTTGACTTGTTGATGCACCAGAAGGATCCAAGTCTCCCTGCTGACCCCGCCCCTGATCCTGCACCAGATCATGTATATAACTTGTATATATTGTTTGTGTTTATTATCAGGCTCCTCTGTACTGTTTGACTTGTTGATGCACCAGAAGGATCCAAGTCTCCCTGCTGACCCCGCCCCTGATCCTGCACCAGATCATGTATATAACTTGTATATATTGTTTGTGTTTATTATCAGGCTCCTCTGTACTGTTTGACTTGTTGATGCACCAGAAGGATCCAAGTCTCCCTGCTGACCCCGCCCCTGATCCTGCACCAGATCATGTATATAACTTGTATATATTGTTTGTGTTTATTATCAGGCTCCTCTGTACTGTTTGACTTGTTGATGCACCAGAAGGATCCAAGTCTCCCTGCTGACCCCGCCCCTGATCTTGCCCCTGATCCTGTAGAAGTTAAAAAGGAACCTGTATCTGATAGTATTGAGGTAAGAAGATGGAAACTCATTAATCATAAACCCTCTGTATATAGCTTTTGAAGTTTTCAAGACTTTTATGTGCATAGTGCTGCTGAGCATAATGGTTGTATATGTTTGACTTTTAAAATAACTGATAGTACTGTTGAGTCACTTACGTTTAAGTTATCTTGTAAATAATACATGTATGTAATTTTAATTCATTCATTTTAGCTGATGTATTATGTCTTATGAAATTTTGAGTGAATATAACGAGGAACTAGCATGTAGAAACATTCCTTTTTCAGAATTCTTTCTCTACTGTAAATGATGACATGGAGGGGACAGAGGAACTGACTCTAGAAGAAATTCTGGCTAAAGTTGGACTTCAGGATAAAGTCAGTCTGTTTGAACAGGAACAGATAGATGTGGAATCACTGGTAATGTCTAATTACCCCAAACATTCTCTATAAAGTCTGTTTATGTATTTTAGCCTTCTTGTCACTGTAAAGGTTGAATCAAATAATTTATGTTAAAACATACCTGTAATGAATTCAAGTCAATATAAAAATCTCATCTTCAACCACATCACTTTATTCTTTTACTTGGGAGAGAGCTTTAATAAGTGTGCAAAAAGTGCTGCCCAATCCCTTTCAATTTTATATTGAATAAAATATGTTTAATCTAGCTTTTCAATGGGCCAATTTGTTTCCCAAAAAGCCAAGTACATGAGTTCATACTTCTTGACCTGTCTGGACCCTGCAAAAGCACTTGATTGAGTTTATTGGGCTAACAGTGTACGCAGAAATGCGCCACTTATTGCTTATTTAAATGCATAAGAGTGAAAAAATTTAATCAAGTGGCTTTGCCGGCTCACTTCAGGTCGGGAGGTTTAAACCGATGTACTCTGACAGAATTTGGGAATGTGTTACCAGACTAGCATAAAGATTATGGAGTACAGACTCTTTATGTTTCAAGAAGAAATTACATAAAGAAACACATATTATAACATATGCATTATTCACTACATGATGCAGAATACTTCAGCTCATTTTATACATTAATAAAGATAGAGCTCCTAGAGGCTAATGTTCATGTATCTTCAGTGACTAAATAATAAAGTGTAAATATTATTATTATTATTATTATACCCCAGCCATATAATGGTGGGGGTATATAGTGATGCACTTGTCCGTCCGTGCGTGCGTGTGTGCGTCCGTCCGTCCCACCTGTGGTTTCCGGATATTTAAAGGAAAACTCTTACAGATAATCAATTCATTTTTTCTTGCATATAGCTTTAACACCAAGAAATACAGGTCAATTTCGAATACGGGTCATGTCCCTCAATTTTGTGCAGAGTTATGCCCCTTGAAACTTAGAAAAATTCAAAATTTTGTGGTTTCCGGACATTTAAAGGAAAACTATTACAGATAATCAATTCATTTCTTGCATATAGCTTTAACACCAAGTAATACAGGTCAAGTTTGAATATTGGTCATGTCCTTCAATTTTGTGCATAGTTATGCCCCTTCAAACTTAGAAAAATTCAAAATTTTGTGGTTTCCGGACATTTGAAGGAAAACCGTTACAGATAATCAATTCATTTCTCACATATAGCTTTTACACCCAGAAATACAGGTCAAGTTGGAATATGGGTCATGTCCCTCCATTCTGTGCAGAGTTATGCCCCTTGAAACTTAGAAAAATTCACAATTTTGTGGTTTCCGGACATTTTAAGGTGAACCCTTATAGATAATCAATTCATTTCTTGCATATAGCTTTTATACCAAGAAATACAGGTCAAGTTCAAATATGGGTCATGTCCCTCCATTTTGTTCAGAGTTATGCCCCTTGAAACTTGGAAAAATTTAAAATTTTGTGGTTTCCGGACATTTGAAGGAAAACCGCTACAGATTATCAATTCATTTCTTGAATATAGCTCTTACACCAAGAAATATGGGTCAAGTTCCAATATGGGTCATGTCCCTCCATTTTGTGCAGAGTTATGCCCCTTGAAACTTAGAAAAATTCAAAATTTTGTGGTTTCCGGACATTTAAAGGTAAACTGTTATAGATAATCAATTCATTTCTTACATATAGCATTTACACCAAGAAATACAGGTCATGTTCAAATATGGGTCATGTCCCTCAATTATGTGTAGAGTTATGCCCCTTGATACTTAGAAAAATTCAAAATGTTGTGGTTTCCGGACATTTAAAGGAAAACCTTTACAGATAATCAATTCATTTCTTGAATATAGCTATTACACCAAGAAATATTTCAAATATGGGTCATGTCCCTCAATTACGTGCAGTGTTATGCCCCTTGAAACTTAGAAAAATTCACAATTTTGTGGTTTCCAGACATTTAAAGGAAAACTGATACAAATAATCAATTCATTTCTTGCATATACCTTTCACACCCAGAAATACAGGTCAACTTCAAATATGCATCATGTCCCTCAATTACGTGCAGAGTTATGCCCCTTGAAACTTAGACAAATTCAAAATCTTGTGGTTTCTGGACATAAGAAGGACAACTGTTACAGATAATCAGTTCTTCTCTTGAATGTAGCTATACCAAAAATTACAGGTTAGGTTTGAATATGGCTCAATTTTATGCAGAGTTGTGCCCCTTCAAACTTGTAAAAAAATCAATATTTTGTGCTTGCCTGACATTTCAATGAAAACTGTAACACGGAATATATTTATTTCTTAGATATAGCTTTACATTTAGAAATACAGGTCAAGTTCAAATAGGGTCATATTCCTCAATTTTGTGTTGAATTGTGCACCTTCAAACTTTTTATACATTGCTTATATGTAAAATATGCTGGGCGGGGGTATCATTGATCCTTAGATCAACAATAGATTTCATTTCTTATTTACAGAGCATGTGCAGTGAAAGTGACCTTAAAGATCTGGGTTTACCTATGGGACCAAGGAAAAAGTTAAAAGGCGTTCTACAGGAAGAACAGAGTAAAAAGGTATATACTATATGTGTCTGCAATTGTCTTTATATTCAGTAGAACCATTATTTTGCAGAAAATGACAGACAGGGGACAAATTACCATAAAAGTGTGATCATGAAGCTGTGCTCATGCATTGATTTCGTTTGCAAATAAGGACTAATTAGCTTGTGACAGTGTTTAATTTGGCTATGATATTACTCTAGCTAAAATTGTACTCAAATATGTTTGTTACTTTATTACTGAAAACATGTTAATTCTTCCAGAGTTGAATGGATATGAACTTCTTTTTAGCTCTACTGGTCTCAGACCAGTCGAGCTTATGCGATCACCCTTCGTCCGGCGTCCGGCCATCTGTCTGTCTGTCCGTCTGTCTGTCCGTCTGCCCGTAAACAATTCTTGTCCGGACAACTCCTCTGAAACTGTTAGAGATAGAAAGTTAATTCTTTTTGCATTTTACTTGGACCATGGTCTAGTTGTGCACCTGACATTTAGTTTCAGTCCCTGACCCCCAGGGTCTTAGAAAATGGGCGTGGTCATTAAATTCTATGTAATCTTGTCCGGACAACTCCTCTGAAACTGTTAGAGATAGAAAGTTAATTCTTTTTGCATTTTACTTTGTCCATGGTCTAGTTGTGCACCTGACATTTAGTATCAGTCCCTGACCCCCAGGGTCTTATAAAATGGGCGTGGTCATTAAAATCTATGTAATCTTGTCCGGACAACTCCTCTGACACTATAAATGATGGAGACTTAATTCTTTTTGCAATATGATGGGTCTGTGGTCTTGTTGTGCACCTGATATTTTGTTTGAGCCCCTGACCCCCAGGGTCTTAGAAATGGGTGTGGTCATTTTCTCCTATATAACTCTATGTAATCTTGTCCTCACAACTCCTCTGACACTATAAATGATGGAGACTTAATTCTTTTTTGCAATGTGATGGGTCTGTGGTCTAGTTGTGCACCTGATATTTTGTTTGAGCCCCTGACCCCCAGGGTCATAGAAATGGGTGTGGTCATTTTCTCCTATATAACTCTATGTAATCTTGTGCTCGCAACTCCTCTGACACTATTAATGATGGAAACTAAATTCTTATTGCAATATAATAGGTCTCTGGTCTAGTTGTGCACCTGATATTATGTTTTAGCCCCTGACCCTTAGGGTCTCAGAAATGGGTGTGGTCATTTTCTCCTATTTAACTCTATGTAATCTTGTGTTTGCAACTCCTCTGACACTATAAATGATGGAGACTTAATTCTTTTTGCAATGTGATGGATCTGTGGTCTGGTTGTGCACCTGATATATTTTGTTTGAGCCCCTGACCCCCAGGGTCTTAGGAATGGGTGTGGTCATTTTCTCCTATATAACTCTATGTAATCTTGTGCTTGCAAATCCTCTGACACTATAAATGATGGAGACTTGATTCTTTTTGCAATATGATTGGTCTGTAGTCTAGTTGTGCACTTGATATTATGTTTGAGCCCCTGACCCCCAGGGTCTTAGAAATGGGTGTGGTTATTTTCTCCTATATAACTCTATGTAATCTTGTGCTTGCAACTCCTCTGACAATATAAATGATGGAGACTTAATTCTTTTTGCAATATGATGGGTCTGTGGTCTTGTTGTGCAACTGATATTTTGTTTGAGCCCCTGACCCCCAGGGTCTTAGAAATGGGTGTGGTCATTTTCTCCTAAATAACTCTATGTAATCTTGTGCTCGCAACTCCTCTGACACTATAAATGATGGAGACTTAATTCTTTTTGCAGTATGATGGGTCTGTGGTCTGGTTGTGCTGATATTTTGTTTGAGCCCCTGACCCCCAGGGTCATAGAAATGGGTGTGGTCATTTTCTCCTATATAACTCTATGTAATCTTGTACTCACAACTCCTCTGACACTATTAATGATGGAGACTAAATTCTTATTGCAATATTATGGGTCTCTGGTCTAGTTGTGCACCTGATATTATGTTTTAGCCCCTGACCCTTAGGGTCTCAGAAATGGGTGTGGTCATTTTCTCCTATATAAGTTAATGTAATCTTGTGCTTGCAACTCCTCTGACGCTATAAATGATGCAGAATTAATTCTTTTTGCAATGATTGGTCTGTGGCATAGTTGTGCACCTGATATTTTGTTTTATCCCTATACCCCCAGGGTCTTTGAAAATGGGTGTGGTAATTTTTCCTATATAGTTGTGCTCTCTACTCGTTTAAAGCTATTCATGATGGGGAATTAATTCTTTATCCAATATTACGGATCTGTAGTCTTGATGTGTCATTGATAGTTCATTTGAGCTAGCAGCCCTTGGCCCCTAGGATCTTGGAAAATGGGTGTGACATTCTTTTAAATACTTTATCTCGGATATTATGAATTATATGAGTGCTTTTATAGTTGCAGTATAATGGATATGTAGTTTTGTCATGCTACTTATAATTTGTTGGAGCGCCTGCTCCCTATGGTCTTGGTTTAAAAAAAAAGAAAGGAAATTGATGTTTTAGAAAAAACAACCAGGAGAGCTACAGTCTCATCAGAGACTTCTGGTTTAATTATAACTTGTCTACTTCATAATGACTTACTGTGATCATGTACCAGTTTCTTGCTATTTGAATTATCGAAGCAGTTTTCAGCTGTCTGTCAATGTTAATGTGTTATCTATTATAGGCAAAAAGAAGTAAACATAACGAACAAAAACAAAGAGAGGAAGAAGAAAGAAGGATCAGAGAGAAGATAGCAGCTGAACAAAAGGAACAATCACCTGATCTAAACAGGTAAATAAATGTGTGTGTAGTGTACAACTAGTACATGTAGTATTACAAAGGCCCTGTATGATAATATGGAAGCCCTGTAAGAATGACATATTCTGTCTGTTTGTAAATCCCTCCAACAACATCTTTGTACTGATATATTACAGTCGTACAAAAATATTGATGAAATATCAATTAGCTTCTGATGTAAGTTTGCAAGGTAGAATTTTGATATTTTATATACTGAACATGCCTATTGATTTTGAACTTTGAACAAGGTCAAGCAAGTTATGATGAAATAAAACACATTTTAAAAAGTTTTGTATGATATTTTAGTGGTTTTCAAAAAAAAATTTTATTTATGTATGCAAATAAGGATCATGAGAGGAACATAAATTTCCAAGGTCAATCATACTTTTGTCCTTGATAACATACAGAAGTTTACATTGTTAAGACTATTAATACGTGGGTAATGGAATGTCCACACCTAAACAAAGAATAGAACAAATTTAAGCTATGATATAGTGAATAACCCCCATATACATGTATCAATACATGCTTACATGTACATGTGACGATCGGAGAAATAATTATGAATAAAGCTGTAATGGTAGGGAATAAATTTATCTAATATGATACTTTAACTATGAAACAATTATACCTTGTCTCTAGAATTTACGCTTGTGTATTTTAACAAATTTATGTTATTGACATACACAGTTCTTTCTGATGCCTATTATCTTATTTATTATGATGAATAATTTAGAAAGTTTTTATGCCTGACATACATGTATTCTGTTTTACAGTACTGAGATATTAGCAAATCGTAGTGTGTCTGTGGAGTTTATACCTGGTGTGGCAGGGACAGGTCAGCCAAGTGTCCACTACCCCCGGCTTGACTTCCAGCCATGTGCCTTGTTTGCCCTCGGCTCTCCGATCGGGATATTCCTGTCATCAAGAGGTGTGGATAATATAGGAGATGACTTCCGACTGCCAACCTGTCCAAGAGTCTATAACATATTCCATCCTGTAGGTTCCTATTTGTATTTTGGAGAATTTTTCCTCAAAGAGCGCTATAGGTCATATTTTCTAATCTTTCCAGCATTTTCTACCATCAACAACTTCATTTTTTTTATGAATTCTTCATTTTGTGCAATTGTGCAAGTTTGGCTAGATATGTAAGTATAACAAGCCTTACAAATAAAAAACCTAAACGATATAACAAAAATTATATACAAAAGATAGAAATAAATTGATATGATATAAAGAATTGTAACCAGGACATTATTTATGTTTCTTTTATCTTTTTATTTATAGTTTGATCCGGTGGTAAGTGAGGATTTCTTTTTATCTGTAAATATTAGGATATACTTGAATTATCATTTTAACTTAGAGCATTTTGCAAGCAGAAAATAAAAAAAAAACTGATGATGCTTTTCGAAACACTGTTTATGATTAACGGAGAGATAGAGTGTACATGGTGTACACGTATGTATTTGTTATCTATTTTAGGCCTATCGTTTAGAACCTCTAGTCATACCCCATGCATCCAGTATCAAACCATTCCTCATACCTCATTATAAAGGAAGAAAGAGGCTCCATTTAGGTACGCACTACCTTAAAATCTGTTTTATCTGTTACCACGTACCAACTTGTGATTTGTTTAAACTTTAGCAAACTATTCTTCATACCTCTTTCTTTAACTGAGAAGTAACATTAGAAAACTTGAGAGGTTACAAATGTCTTAAACATTGAAAGGTTACAACATAAATTTTTAGGGGTAAGTAACTTCAAAACTTTATAGATTTTAAGTCATATTCCTCTTTCATGTTCTAGAGTTAAAAGAAAGCTTGACACGAGTTGGTGCAGACATTAAACAGAAAATCATGGAGTCGTTACGGAGTACATGGAACTCCATTAACCAGTTTGCCAAAGCTCACAGATCTGACAACCCAGAGATATCGTTAGAGGAACAAGTCGACAGTCAAATGTCATCAGTCATGCATGATTTGGAGGATGATCAATCATGTAAGACGGCATTTCTTCATATTTCCTAACCTTTCACTTTAACAAAGAAATTTAATACAAATATGTTTCAATAGCCACTTACATGTAGTATGTTTACTACTACTCTCTGTAAAGCACATACATTTATATGTATCAACTTTTCATTCTTTTGCATTTTACAAAACATAAAACATTTGTAGACTTAATTTTGTAGACTTAAGTTTGTAGACTTCCAATATTTGGTAAATTATTTTTTTATACACTTTTACAGCTGTAGCGTCCAGTCATGGAGAGGACATCCACATGGGCTTGCTGAATGAGGGACGGAGAATTGATTATGTTCTACAAGAACGACCCATTGAGAGTTTTAATGATTATCTGTTTGCTCTATCTAGTCATGGTTGTTATTGGTGAGTTAACTTGTCTCTGTAAAAGTGTTACTTTATTCATTACAATACAAACAAACATACTCCATATTTTTTTAATCGACTACATTGTCTATGTAATTCGTTTATAATCCTTGATACACATCTATTTACAGGGAGTCAGAGGATACTGTGTTGTTAGTATTGAAGGAACTGTACTCCCCATTTGGTATTTCCCCCCAGATGCCAGGACCAGATACATCACCACAGAAACTCTACAACACTGCTGGTCCCTCCCCACAGGGGCCTCTCAGGGGAGTTGGAGTTCCTCCAATGCCACAGTTCTCTCCCCCTGAGTCGTCACTCGGCAAGCAGAGCAGCATTCCCCTCATAGCCCCATCACAATCACAGTCTCAGAACTTTGGTCCCCCTCCCCCCAGTATTGGAGGTATAGGTAGTATGCAGCCCCCACAGAACTATGGACCCCCCCTGGGTGGTGCCCCAGGGTCGGGTCCCCCACAGAGGCCAGCAGGACCACCGCCCCTCACAGGTTTTGTCAAGGGCATGCAAAAGTGATACACAATGTAGATTGAAATCTTAACCAGTGTTACTTGTTCTTAAAGAATTTGTTGTAAAAATATTTGAAAATGTGGAATGTATGAAGAGTATGAAGTCGTCGTGCTATAAACTTGGCCTACTTACGTATGTGATGTTTACAGTGAAAAAAATTGGGCCATTTAATCATACATTTACATGCAATTTATCAGGGCAATGTTTAGACTTTTCATTGTTTTATTCATTCTAGCATTTACCATTCTTATGTATATCTTAAATGAAGACATGCTAATAAAATGCAATAGTCTTCAAAGCAACAAACTAGACAAAGAACATGGGTGTAATTAGAATCTGAAGGGATGCAGTCTTTCCATAAAGAATTCATGTATGTATATTTGTAGCAGAAATTTTAATGAAAAGAAAGTGTACATTCATTGTAATATTTTTCTCATCCTTTCTTCTCTGCAATATTATTTAAATTTTGCTTTTACCTATCAGTGCAAATTTGATTATTTCTGTAACTTGTTTCTACCAGTGTTTGTTAGTATTTATTTCATAGAATTTTATGTTTGTTATTGGTATTAATTTTGTGTTCAGCTGTAAATACATTTCTGTGTTATTTGATTATTTATGATTCTATGAAGATTTGTTAAAGCTTTAACATTGTCTTTATGGTCTATGCCTTGGTAATAAATCTTTATTATGCGCATCCTTGTTGGGTCTGATGTTCTGTCTGTGGCCCGTTAATGCTGATGTTACAATTGTAAATGTTCATGAAAAGTGTACTTTCATTTTATGATTTAAACTGAAACCCTAACAGCCAATGAAATTGGACATTATATAAGAATGATAATATGTTTTCTGTCAGTTTCTTGTCAATGGTTGATACAGTTGCTGGGTCATTTAATTTGTTGGTGTGATATCTTTTTAACCAAGTATAAGATGTGATTTTCACTATATAATTTGATTGTTTTAATCAAGTTGTGCTAAGGTGTTGGATAATTACTGTAAGTTACCAGTTTTTAGAGAAGATGTATAAAATTGAGGCAGTTTAACGATAATTAGATGTAGACTTAGGTTTTAAACTTTAAAGGAAACATTCACTGATTTCAAACATCCGCATTGAATATTGACGTAAAGATAACATTGTTTCAGTATTTGAATCTTTGTTACATTGTCACAATGACTAGTTATTACTTGTTAAGTTTTGACATTCATTGATGCCATTAAACTTGTCATAAATTTGCCAAAATGAGACTGTCGTTATTTTTAGAGGTTGATTACGTGTATGTACATATATGTATCTTAAATGATAGGTTTTATATAGGAACATTAAAGTATTGGTTGTTGAAAGCAATTTTTTTTTCTAAAAGAAGTTTACTCTCTTAATATGAACAGCTATGAAAGAGTGCACTAGAAACAATAAGATGAAAAGATGACTGAGACTCTTTCAAAGTTACATGTACATGTATGTGGAATTATGTGAAATTACTTCAATTTTGCAACAGGCAATGGTCTGTCACATAATGTGTTCAAGAGATAGCTTTTAAATTTGTCATGCTCATTAAGTTTATCTGTTAACAAATAGGTGTGTCATGACCTTGACCCATATTTATAGGTTCTAAGTTACTTGCTAGGAAAAGGGTGTATTGATTTTTTCCAAGAAAACATCAGTTTGTTCATATTGGCTTTTGACTTTTTATGAGAAAGATTGAAGTTGGGGGAGCTTTCATTGGTCCATTATAGGCTTTTATTCATGAAAAGCTGTGCAATAGTAAATTATTAATTATTACACATGATAATTGTATGCATATTTGCATGATGATCTGTGAAAAATATATTGCCATGTAAGTATTAATTTTACATGTAAATGAAGCCATTATCATAATATGTTCCTAATGGTATGTCATAAATAAAAGGCATCAACAGTTTAATTTTATATTTTCTTGATATCAAAATGACCAAATCAGAAAATGATCTTAAAGGTCAATAGGTAAAAAAACATTGGTATCTGTATAAAGGTCTTGACACAAGGAATACATACAGTATTTGAAATATCAATGTCATATCACTAACCTATAAAGAACTTTCAGAAAAAGGTAGGTCAAACATCTAAGTCAAGGTCACGTGGTCCAAACTTTTGGTATACGTAGAAAGGTCTTGTCACAAAGAAAACACATGAATATCAAGGCTTTATAACTTACCAATCAGAAGTTATGTGGTGACAAACAGACGGGTGAACAAAGAGATACCCAAGTGTCACTATGCGTCACTGGCGACATAAAAACGTGTGTCAAAACCCAATGGCGTGTTCTGAATTGATCATTGAAATAGTGTTGCAGTGAAACTTCATATTTGTGTGTCCCAAGGTCATTAAATGCAACTTGTTTTAAGGTATCTGCTGTTCAAATGAATATCAAGTGTGTTATATAGTAAGAATTACGTCATTATTAAAGTTGGTTTTAACATCAAAGGTCAACATGCCAACCACTATCTTAAACCACGGAAACTATCGAGACACTGCCGAAGATTACCGAGATAATTTTAACCCTGTTTAGATGGACGAGACGTCAGCGAGATCTCAATTTTAAGCTCGCCGGGACGAAAAAGTCCGGAGAGCTAATGCCATACCCTCGGCGTCGTCGTCCGTAGACAAAACTTTAACCTGGGCTATATCTCTTGAACTATAAGGGGTAGGGCTTTGATATTTCACATGTAGATACCTTGTGACGAGACCTTTCATTTGAGACCATGACCCTTTGACCTAGTGACATTGACCTTGGACTTTGACCTACTTTTCAAAAACTTTAACCTGGTTTCTGACAAAAACCTGTATAGGCGAGCTATGTAATCTTTGATTACCCTATGTTTACATATTTTTTGCAAACACTTCAAGAGTTCCGCTAGGTCTAGAACGTTTCTGTCGTAGACAAACTATTGAAGTGTTTGCTAAAACTATGAACTTTCCATATACCTAGACGATACGGATTGATTTATTAGACGTTGCCCTACTGCAACGGCTCATCGGTTTTGTAAAAAAATTAACTAAAAAAGTGAAAAAAATACCAAAAAATTGTCTAAGAAATCACAACATCATACGTTTCGATCCCACGCGATGGCAATGATGTGCTACATGACTCGATTTGTGGCTTTCAACAACATTGGTGCACATATACGTCTACTGCCATTCATGTATCAATAGAATAAGATTTTTCTCGTTCATGCTCACAGCAGCGAGGTATCAGCTTTGTAACAAACCATTTCCTTAGCTTATGTGTATGTATTAAAACCCAAAGGATGGACACTTTTCTTCCTATTTAATAGCAGTATTTCTCTTTTGTACACGATCGTGGTTTCAACTTCTAGCAATCTGCATCCGATCAGTGCAACTTTTAAGATGAATTTTCGATTTGGATTTCTTTTATTCATTCATCTTGAGATAACGATCGAAACCAAAAATCTATCAATTGGGCTATGTGATCAGCATGAAGGAAAGAGAAAGCCACGATAGTGTACGAAGAGAGTGTCCGCCCTTGGGTTTTTTTTAAATGGCCTTGTAGAGGAAAGGGTTATGATATCTGCTATCCTGGTTTGTGTGCGCTCTTGTGCGTTTCGTTTTCTCTGTTTGTTTGTTGGTGTGTTTGTTTTTGTCTCTTGTTCATTGTTTGTTACAATCTTACGCGTGTAAAAAGGCGTAGTCAATGCAATGTGATCTTTTTGTGATTATTTTCCGAATATTATCGTGAAGAACCGTATCTTATTCTGTATTATATTTTGTTGCAAATTAAACTTGTTGAATCTACAATAATTTGTAACTTCATGTACTAAGCCGCTCTTTACTTTTATGTGCCCTTTTCTTGTCATGATTTATATTCTTCGTTCAAAATTACGTAATTTCCATGGAAAGTTTCACGAGAAAAGTACATATAACCTATGATAGATGAAACAAACCTTATGTAAAACAGATACTTCAGGATATGATTCTATGTTAGCCATACATATCAATAGAAATAATGATCATTTCCACAAAAATGAACTAATTGATATGTATGGCTTACATAGTATCATATCCTGAAGTATCTGTTTTACTTGTTGTTAAATACGAGTGTGTAGATTCGTCATCATTAACGGCATTTTTATCCTCTCCGAAAAATTTCAGGGGAGCATACAGTAAATGTCGTGTACGTCCGTACGAGCCCCTATCTCCTGAAGCCTTCATCAGAATTGATTGTTTATTCCTTTGTTGTTTTCCGCTGTGGTCACTACAGCATATTCTTGTTGGTGTCACTAAACTGAACATTAACGTCGCCACTATTTGAAGGTCCTCAAATGGCAGTAAACGTTTTACATGCTTCAGTTTTAAAAACAAAATATCAAAATATAGAGGTAAACATTTTTACACCGACCCTCCAATCGTTTTTATCATATTTTTCATTTATTAATTCCTCTGAATAGACCCTTACCTGTCCTCTCTGAATCTCAGTCGGACTCCTCGGGTGATCACATGCATGAGCTCGGTACAGTAGGCAGAGCACGGACTGTACTTCGTATGCCTTTTGTTTTTGTTTTTTTTTTATATCCGTTTACATATCCCTCTGTGTGTTTCTTGGGCCCCTGCGTCATGCTGTCTTTATGTTCATCTTACAGTGAGGAGGTTATTTTACACTATGTACAATTGTGCGTTCTTCGATACCTTTGGGTAATCGGAAAAGTGGGAGGGTTGTGACGTAATCCGAATAAACACACCGTCTGCTACTTGCGTGGCCGTCCTTAGTCGGTACCGGTTGTCCATTGGTCTCGTTGATTTATGTGTGGTCTTTTGTGTTTCATGTTTCTATGGTGCGAGTTGGTGTTCCTTTCCTTTTTGCGTCTCTTTCTGTGGGTGTCTGCTCTGTGCTTTGCATTGAATGTTTTGGGGTTTTGCTTTGGGTGCTGCAACCGAGTGTTGATGAAGATTCCCTCCTTTCTCTTACACAAAACTCGTTACCTCTCACTTTTGACGAAAAAGTCGCCACGGAATTCCTCTGACTTCTCTTAATAATTCTAGCTTCAGATACTTCTGTTGAGGATCCATTATCGGAAACATGCACTGAGTTTGAATCTGTTGAATCTGCTCTCTGGCAGCACAGTTTGAAACTTTCTATTGATACCATTATATTCTACCTTGTAACCTTGCCTCTGTTACCTTGAAACCTTACCTTTATTACCTTGTAACCTTGTCTTTATTACCTTGTAACCTTGCCTCTATTACCTTGAAACCTTACCTTTATTACCTTGTAACCTTGTCTTTATTACCTTGTAACCTTGCCTCTATTACCTTGAAACCTTACCTTTATTACCTTGTAACCTTGTCTTTATTACCTTGTAACCTTGCCTCTATTACCTTGAAACCTTACCTTTATTACCTTGTAACCTTGTCTTTATTACCTTGTAACCTTGCCTCTATTACCTTGAAACCTTACCTTTATTACATTGTAACCTTGTCTTTATTACCTTGTAACCTTGCCTTTATTACCTTGTAACCGTGCCTTTATTACCTTGAAACCTTACCTTTATTACATTGTAACCTTGTCTTTATTACCTTGTAACCGTGCCTTTATTACATTGTAACCGTGCCTTTATTACATTGTAACCTTGCCTTTATTACCTTGTAACCTTGCCTTTATTACCTTGTAACCTTGCCTTTATTACCTTGAAACCTTACCTTTATTACATTGTAACCTTGTCTTTATTACCTTGTAACCGTGCCTTTATTACATTGTAACCGTGCCTTTATTACATTGTAACCTTGCCTTTATTACCTTGTAACCTTTCCTTTATTACCTTGTAACCTTGCCTTTATTACCTTGAAACCTTTCCTTTATTACCTTGTAACCTTGCCTATATTACATTGTAACCTTGCCTTTATTACCTTGTAACCTTGCCTTTATTACCTTGAAACCTTACCTTTATTACCTTGTAACCTTGCCTTTATTACCTTGAAACCTTACCTTTATTACCTTGTAACCTTGCCTATATTACCTTGTAACCTTGTCTATATTACATTGTAACCTTGCCTTTATTACATTGTAACCTTGCCTTTTTTAAATTGTAACCTTGCCTTTATTACCTTGTAACCTTGCCAATATTACATTGTAACCTTGCCTTTATTACATTGTAACCTTACCTTTATTACCTTGTAACCTTGCCTATATTACATTGTAACCTTGCCTTTATTACCTTGTAACCTTGCCTTTATTACCTTGTAACCTTGCCTTTATATTACATTGTATCCTTGCCTTGGAATTCGACCTATTTTGGAAAATAATGAATAATTGGTATATCTTTATATGAGATAGATTCGTAAGTGATAAGATGTGTTCATTCCTTGTGAAAGGACCTTTCCATAAACAACGAATTTTTATTTACCTTGTGACTATGACCTTTGAGTTGGACCTACTTTTAATTGTTTAGCTCACCTGAGCCAAAGGCTAAAGTGAGCTATTGTCATTGCGTTTCGTCCGTTGTCCTTCCGTCGACTGTCCGTCCGTTAACACATTTACCACTGCACAGAATTTTACAGGAAACAAATACACTCAAGGTCCTCTACCAAATTTATCTCTTTAATGCCACAATACACTCATTCTCGCTATTCCTATCATTATGACCTACATCTTTGTCCAGATATTATATATTCCTGGATTTTATATAACCATCATTTTGAAATAAGGATTAATTATGACTCATAATAAAATCAGATGTGTGATCTACTTTCTCTTGACAGATTAATAACATTTAAATGGCCTCATTTATAACACTTGAATGTCTAAAATAAAGAAGATTTGTCAAAATGCAACAATAAAATAAAATTTCGAAACATATGTTCGACGGACCTGCATATAATGGAGTCTTATTAACATGAAATGGAATCTTTATTTACGTGTAAGTCATACAAATTAAAGAACCATATTTCACGTACACTCAAATTAATGGGGAACCTCTGACCGTATGTTGTGTTTTTGCATTCAAAAATTTAAGATGTTCTTAGTAACATATTATGACACGTCAAGTGCAAAGTCATAATGGAAAGAAACAAATCCGGGAAAGTGACTTGCAATGTACGTGTACATCATAGACGGTATCCAGAACAAGCGATGATGCAGAAGGGGGTCATTTTTGCAGGGCTGGAACATTTCGTTTTCTCTGTTTTCTCAGCCAGGCTGCGTCATAAAGCTGACGCTATATATAGTATATTTTTTACAGTTCAAACATACAACAAGAGGCCCAGGGGATACATAGCTCACCCAAGAACACTGGAAATCTAATATAATGTTTCTGTATTCTGCTTTCAAGTTCAAAAGGAGCTGTTAAGATAAGGCGTAAAATCTGCCCTGAAAAGTGGAAATTTCAAAATGCAAAAATTGAGAAAAAATTTTGGTAAAAATATGAAGTTACTTGGTCCAGATATGAATCTTCTGTCAGATTGGATAAATTATTGAAAATAAGACTGATTTTTGGGTCAAAATAAGCGTTTTTCCTATAGAAATCAATGGAAAACGGAAAAGTTTTTCTACAACGTTGTTCCCCCCCTCGGTTCAGAATGCCACTTTTACCAAAGGTGTATATCAATAAAACAAATTTTCTGGCCAAGTGGGGTTCTGAACCGAGGGGGGGGAACAATGTCCCACAGGCGAAAAACGAAAAAAAGGGGGGATGGATAACTATTTTAGAATCAGTATTTAGAGCGGTAAAATAAATTAAAATTGCCATTTTTTCATTTAATATCATGTAACAATCTATTCAGAGTGTGTTCCGATCAAATGATTAACCGTTAGGAAGAAAATGAACGAGAAAGTTGTCTATTTCTACGCTGTGCGTATTTCGCGCCTGAAAGCTACATATCTGGCTGATAAATACGAAATATAACCGTTTTTCAGTTTCCGGACTGCGATTTTTGCCGATAATATTGATATAATAACATCAAGGTTATTTTTTTCTTATCCAAGTTTGACATTAAAAGCTAGAGAAGTATAATAAACATAAAATTTATGTAAACTAATGCATTTTTTGTGAATTTTCGCTCGATATTTGATGTTTTCTCTCATCCGTACCCCTACCTCTTCAACCCGTAATTATAACATCTTTCACCAAATCTATTGAAATAAAATACCTACTAAAAATCTTCTAATACTTTATATTTTAATGCCGACCACTTTTTATGTGAAATAGAAGGACAGCGCACGAGAAATAATCGAGTGATTTCAGGGCTAAATCAAGCCCTTATCTTAACAGCTCCTTTCTATCTTGGTCTGAATTAAAGGTCATGTCGAATCGAATTTGACCACACTTTATACTATTATTATACCCCCGCCATATAATGGTGGGGGTATATAGTGATTCACTTGTCCGTCCGTGTGTCCGTCCGTCCGTCCGTCCCACCTGTGGTTTCCGGACATTTAAAGGAAAACTATTACAGATAATCAATTCATTACTTGCATATATCTTTTACACCAAGAAATACAGGTCAATTTCGAATATGGGTCATGTCCCTGAATTTTGTTTAGAGTTATGCCCCTTGAAACTTAGAAAAATTCAAAATTTTGTGGTTTCCGGACATTTAAGGGTAAACCGTTATAGATAATCAATTCATTTCTTGGATAAAGCTCTTGCACCAAGAAATACAGGTAAAGTTCGAATATGGGTCATGTCCCTGAATTTTGTTTAGAGTTATGCCCCTTGAAACTTAGAAAATTTCAAAATTTTGTGGTTTCCGGACATTTAAAGGAAAACCGTTACAGATAATCAATTCATTTCTTGGGTATTGCTCTTTCACCAAGAAATACAGGTCAAGTTCGAATATGGGTCATGTCCCTCAATTTTGTGCAGAGTTATGCCCCTTGAAACTTAGAAAAATTCAAAATTTTGTGGTTTCCGGACATTTAAAGGAAAACCGTTACAGATAATCAATTTATTTCTTGGGTATTGCTCTTTCACCAAGAAATACAGGTCAAGTTCGAATATGGGTCATGTCCCTCAATTTTGTGCAGAGTTATGCCCCTTGAAACTTAGAAAAATTCAAAATTTTGTGGTTTCCGGACGTTTAAAGGTAAACCGTTATAGATAATCATTTCTTGAATATAGCTATTACACCATGAAATACATGTCAAGTTCGAATATGGGTCATGTCCCTCAATTACGTGCAGTATTATGCCCCTTGAAACTTAGAAAAATTCAAAATTTGGTGGTTTCCGGACATTTAAAGGTAAACCGTTATAGATCATAAATTCATTTCCTGCATTTTGCAATTACACCAAGAAATACTGTTCAAGTTCGAATATGGGTCATGTCCCTCAATTTTGTGCAGAGTTATGCCCCTTGAAACTTAGAAAAATTCAAAATTTTGTGGTTTCCGGACATTTAAAGGAAAACCGTTACAGATAATCAATTCATTTCTTGGGTATTGCTCTTTCACCAAGAAATACAGGTCAAGTTCGAATATGGGTCATGTCCCTCAATTTTGTGCAGAGTTATGCCCCTTGAAACTTAGAAAAATTCAAAATTTTGTGGTTTCCGGACGTTTAAAGGTAAACCGTTATAGATAATCATTTCTTGAATATAGCTATTGCACCATGAAATACATGTCAAGTTCGAATATGGGTCATGTCCCTCAATTACGTGCAGTATTATGCCCCTTGAAACTTAGAAAAATTCAAAATTTGGTGGTTTCCGGACATTTAAAGGTAAACCGTTATAGATCATAAATTCATTTCTTGCATTTTGCAATTACACCAAGAAATACTGTTCAAGTTCGAATATGGGTCATGTCCCTAAACGTGCAGTTTATGCCCCTTGAAACTTAGAAAAATTCAAAATTTTGTGGTTTCCGGACATTTAAAGGTAAACCGTTATAGATCATCAATTCATTTCTTGCATATAGCAATTACACCAAGAAATACTGGTCAAGTTCGAATATGGGTCATGTCCCTCAATTACATGCAGTGTTATGCCCCTTGAAACTTAGAAAAATTCACAATTTTGTGGTTTCAAGACATTTAAAGGAAAACCGTTATAGATCATAAATTCATTTCTTGCATATACCTTTTACACAAAGAAATACAGGTCAACTTCAAATATAGGTCATGTACCTCAATTACGTGCAGAGTTATGCTCTTTGAAACTAAGACACATTCAAACTTTTGTGGTTTCTGGACATTAGATGGACAACTGTTACAGATAATGTAGCTATTATACCAAAAATTACAGGTGAGGTTTGAATATGGCTCAATTCTATGCAGAGTTGTGCCCCTTCAAACTTGGAAAAAATCAATATTTTGTGCTTACCTGACATTTAAATGAAAACTGTAACAGGGAATATATCTATTTCTTAGATATACATGTAGCTTTACATTGAGAAATACAGGTCAAGTTCAAATAAAGGGTCATGTTCCGCAATTTTGTGTTGAATTGTGCACCTTCAAACTTCGTATACCTTGCTTATATGTAAAATATGCCGGGCGGGAGTATCATTGATCCTTAGATCAACAATAAATTTCATTTTTCTTGTGTCCTTTATTTGGTATGATTTTAACAAAAGAATGAAAATTAAAATGTCTAGTTTCTTTTTTCAATTTTTGAATCAAATTTACATGTCATTTTCGTAAACAAATTAAATGAAAAGTATGATATATATATTAGTCGGGGAGCCAGTGGGGACCCCCATGCACCCCCTTGAGTACTTTTTTCCCGGGTACCAAAATGTTCCTTAGGGTCTACAGAATCGGTTTTCAGGATGTACTCAAAAATAAACTCATTTAGGCTATGTGTTTTTCGACCGTTTCCATGGCAACCCCCTGCTAAAGTCACGAAAGCACTATTGGTTAAGGAAAATAGCCATATCTTGGCCAAATGTTGAGCTAAATATCTGTAACTGGTATCAATATAACGAGGAAAGGTTGTTCTATTAATCAAGTGATCATATGCAAAAGAACTAATTTGCATATTCATGAATATTCATGAATTGAAACAAAAATGCTTGAAAAATATATGAATATCAACCCTTTTCATTTTGTTTGCTACTAAACTCTATAATTTGATCTATGATCGTTATTAGATTATATAATAGATACGTACAAATTCTTCTCTCTCCAATGACATAGCATTTGGCTCAATATTCTAGTTCAACGGCTTCTAAATTGATGTTTTGTACAGAAAAATAGCTATTTTAAGTAAGATAAGCTGATTTTTGTATACTAATTATAAGATATTTCTACTTATAAAATCGAATATCTGAACATGTTTTCTGGTGTATTTTCATGTTTTTCTCATGTAATAAATGTTTACAAAACACGAGATACGTATTTTTGGTAATTTTGAATCTTTGAAATAATTTCTGTTGCGAGTTCTTGTATTCTTACTGTGACCTGTCTATTCATGCACAATATACCGAGTTTCATCAAAATCCCCCAAGCAGTTTCAGAGAAAAAGTAGAAGATGTAGAAAGTTATGGACGAACGCCGGACATACCGATATAACAAATAGCTCACTTTGAGCCTTTGGCTCAGGTGAGCTAAAAAATCTAAAGTGACGTACACAGTCTTTGAAACAAAAGAGGTTTAATAATTATATGTGATATGGAAACATAAAGTGATGGAGTTTAAAGGACGAGTCATTGCAATCAAAATCACACAATACTAACATGAAAAATAGAGCCCATCAAGCAAATCACAAAGACATCATTCCATACTAAATGTTAATAAATGTTACGGATACACTGTTCTTAGAATACCTTATGAGTACTTAGATCATCTTTTGATTAAACTAATCTTCTTTTAACCAAAACAAGTGTACCTTTGTAGCTTTGTTACTTTTTTCCGATATACTAATGAAGGCAGAAAATCACATTTAGATTACAATAAAGACAAATAGATTGATATGCACATGTAAATGAATTTCATGAATATTATGATTTTCAAGTTATACTGTAGAAATCATGTGCGATTTACATAGTGATTTGAGCACAAATATATATAATTCCCTGCCGTGGTAATACTCAGCTCTTTTGAGGTAAATAAAGTTTTCAATAAACATGTGCATATAAAAAGTGAATAACTTCAATACGATTCTTGTCTCTACCAAACTTCACGTTTCTAAAGTTACCGTTGCCATTTAAATTTCTGTTGCCTCAAGTTCTTCTTTTTAGTACAATTTAACTTAATGACAAAATAAACCATAACATCTCTCTCTCTCTCTCTCTCTCTCTCTCTCTCTCTCTCTCTCTCTCTCTCTCTCTCTCTCTCTTTATCTCTCTTGTTCCAATTCAACTTAATTTTTTATCATTTTTCCTTTAAATTCTCCAACTCGATGTTCTCGGCCTCATGCACCAGAGATACTCTATCATCGATGACTATCTTCCCGTTCTCCTCTCTTTGAGATTCCCCCTTTTCACATCTTCCCTCCTCAAGTCCTCCTTCCTCATCCTCGTCTTCCTCCATTTTACATTTCTTCATTTCACATTCACTACATTCACATGCCTCCTTTTTCAAGGAGTCGTGATCTATTTCATCGTCATATTTTATATATTTTTCATCTTCGAACACGAAGCTATGATTTATTTCACCATTTACCATGTTCTGGAATTTGACAAAGTTAGTTTCACCGTCAATGTTTGGCTGATAGTCGTTTGGTTGAGGTAGAGCAGTGATCAGACGACTAAAAAATACTGCCTCACTTACATTTAAAGTCACGTGAGTTTTGACGTAATAGCGAACTTCTTCGTCCATATTTTTTATGTCTGCGTCTTTTGTTGTGAGAACTATCAGATGGTTACATTTATCTCTCAACGACTTCTCACTCGCTGATCGAAATGTAAAGAGAGACCATTCATCCTGTAGGTGGTTTCCAGAGAGGATAAATAAAGTGTGCATGCAGTTATCAACTGCTTTGAGTATGTTCTCCTCCTTGGACGCCCCCGGTATAAAGTCCCTATCAGGAAGACATAAAAGATAATCCTTTTCTTCCAGTCTTGGTCTCAGCTCATTCATTGTATAATTCATATCTTGGTCTGAGTAGGCTACAAATACGTGCCTTTCGAACACGTCCCTGTGTTTGTCTTCATTTCCATACATGTGTAGAATGTACTCGCGCATGTCGGGTAAACTTAAGACAGCATAATCTTCAATTTGATACTGAGGCATCGAGTACATTATCTTTTCATGAAACAGTCCTTTTTTGACATCGATGTATCGTCCCCTCTTCACGTACCGTCGTAGATCTTTGTTGTTGATCTCACTAATAGCCACGTCATAACAAACAATAATGGCGTAGTTTGTTCGAAGTTCTTTGATTTTCTCCTGTGCCTCGTTCCATGCGACCTTCAAAAGATCGTCGTCTGATACCATATCTTTTGATAGGACTAGAAGCATTCTTTTGCTATGTTTCACCATACAAGCGATGTTTTCTTGGTATGAGAAGCCTGCTACAAAATCGCGCATCATGGAAGCTATGACATACCTTTGTCCTTGTTCCTCCAGATACCCCACAATGCTCTCCGTCACCCAGTCTGTGACCATCGGAGAATGGACAACCACCACGTCGATCTCCTCGTTGCAGTCTTTTTCATCCTTATCAAAAGGATGGATGCCAAAATAGATGTATAGAAGAACTTTGACTTCCATTCTGAAAACGTAGATCATACAAATGCAGACAACAAGAAGTGCAATAGCAATAGAGCAGACGACACTTGGAATGACCACGTGCTTCATGGAATCAAAGTCTTCTTTACAGATAAACTGATCGTCTGCTACCGAGATAAACAACTTGCCGTTTTCGTCTTCGTCATCTACATTACACGCCACCTCTAACACGTCTTCTATCACATCCCTCCTCCTCATCAACCATGACTTCATCCAAAGAGTGTTACAATCACATGTGAACGGGTTATTCTGGAGGGTTATTTTGGAAGCATTGACGCGCTGAAATTCAACTGGAAGTTTTGCTAAATGGTTTGAATCTAGGTGTATTTCTCCTACATTTCGAATGACTTTGATTGTATCAGGTTTGATGTTATTTATTGCATTATTAGACAGGAATAATTGTCTCACCCTGGTAAGGTATAGTTTGGATGGAACTTCGGTCAGGTTATTGTTTTGAAACCAAAGGTCTAATACTCCTTCTGGGAGAACATCCGGGAAGTCTGTCATACCTGTGCCTCTACAGTCTACGATTATAATTTTACTGATAGACCGTTCATAACAGTGACACTTTGACGGACATGTTGGATAATCACGCTTGCAGTAAGTATCTGCCTCTTTGACGAGCAGCATAGGCCTTCCATAGAACTCACTTGGCCATGTGCACTTCCAGTCTGTGAACATATATTCACGACCCGTAAATTTTCCGGCTGCAACCATCGTGTCCATGAATTTGTTGAAGGCTACGATGCGACAGTCACAAGTAACTGGGTTATTGAAAAGAATGAATTTAAAATGGCTGAATATCGCTTCCAGATTTTTCTTTGAATGATTTCTCTTGTATTTTTCAACAGTTGTATTTCCCCAGAATGTATGAAGGTTAAAGTTTTCAACTTTTGAGCCTGACAAGTCAACTGTTCGAAGGTCGTCAGACTCCAATATTTCTAGATCAGAGCTAGATGTAGAAACTCCGACGGACTCGATGAGGTGTCCCCAATGCACATTGAAGGCCAACTCTGCTAAAGTTTGAAAGTTTATATTGGTGTTCTGCAGGTAAACTTTCTCCAATTTCCTTATGTAAAGTATTCCAGTTGGGAAAATTTCCAGAGGGTTATCTTTAAGATGAATGGTTTTAAGTGTAATTGACAAGATTGGGAAGGCGCTAGGAGCTATTTTCTTCAGAAGGTTTGATTCCATGTGAAGCACATTCAATTCAGTCAGCTTGGCGAACACTCTATTTCCTACAACCGAGATACTGTTATTGGCTACATTCAAGTATCTCAGTTTATTATTGTTGACAAAAAGGGCATCATCTAAAGTTCTCAGTAAATTATTCGCTAGATTTATATGTTGGAGGTCAGTCAAATTCTTTAAAAGGTCTGTTGGAATGGTTTGTAATTTATTAAAGCTCAGATCGAGGTGTTGCAATCCTCGTATGTTGTTGAATGTGTCAGATCCTACCTCGGTCAGTCCATTTCCTTCTAACTGAAGCATGTGTAAAAATCCTTCGAATTGGTGATTCCGTAAAGATGTTATTTTATTGTGATTTAAGTTAAACAGTCTCCTATGATGTCTTTTGGAGATTTCCGTCATATGAAATACCCCCGCGTACTGCTCCTGAAAGAATCCCGTCCTGGATATATTCTTAGAATGGAGCATCAGTCCATCATTCCACGGAAAGGCTGGTGGAATGGTTAGGTCAGATCCAGGTACCTCCAAAGATTGGACATTAGGAAAGAGTTTCGGCAAGAATGACGGGAAAGTTTTCCATTCCATGCTGGTGAGAGCCAGTTCTTTGACTTCTGTTAAAGGCAATGTACAGTTCAGTGCATGGTACACATAATCTGAGTCGGCATTAGGCGGTTTATCCATCCATAAAACAGTGGTATTCTGAAACAGTGCACAATAATCCGTCTCAACCTCACCCAAACACTTTTTAGGTTCCTTTTTGACCATTGATCCATGAGCCACAAAACTTAACACATCCACTATCCGACCCACCTTGTTTAGCTCCCGCAGATCCACCTGGCAGGTCTGTATTTGTAGGTATGTGGTCACATGATCCAGCTTGTCCCGAGTATCCTCTGTCAGGAACAACTGTAGAGGCACTCTGCAGTGAAATGCGAACACTCCCAAAGTATGTTTATCTTCAAATTTAAATCCATTGACGTACTCCGTTGTATTTATGTAACACTCAGTAACGTCTGCAGTTGCATTTTTGGGTAAATCAATGAATAGTCCAATGGCTTTGGTCGGCATTTCCTTGTCAAATCGCTCCAGGAGAGCGGCCTCTGACCGGCTCCTTATGAGATACCTGCATTTTGGAATGTCACATTCTCCGAATTCCTTAGCATGGCTAGCCAAAGTTAGAAAAAGAACCAATTCAATAACAAGCGTTGTAATTCCTTCTGCATGTCCCCTCATCTTTACCCGATAAAAGAAAGGAGGGGATGAAATCACGATTCGGAATTCTATCGTCTTAATTTCACCATTGCGCCCCAGTTGTCTCTTGCCTTGATCTGAAATGAAAGGTTAAAGTTCAGTCATCTTAAGAATCACATTTTTCATTTCATAATTCAATCTCATAAAGTTCTGACAAGAATGCGGACTTTTTTTTGACAGGTAAATATTGATTTTTACTTAACTTCCTCTAAAATAATTTAATTGTAACTTCTCAGTATGTAAATGTTTACCTATGCGACCCAAGATGGTTAAAAAAATTCATTAAGTATGAAATTATGCTAAATGTCACTTTTGTGTCAGTTGTTTCACTCGGAGACTAGACATAATTCTCCTCTTTTTTTTTGTGTCCCAATTTTCTTTCACTGCGTCACGTCTTTTGTATGCATACGTAAAGAGGCATACATAATCAACTTCATTTTCTTTATGTTTATGTCTTTTACTTTCTCCTTTTATTTCATGATTAAAAAGATATTGATCATCCTAACAATATTATGAGTAGATATGATTCATGAATATTTAAGCTCTTTTTTTCCTGAATATTTATTAAATTTACACTACTTCTGTCGTTTTCAGATTATATTTTAATTCCTGTCATTATTTTTAGATTTCATTTTTCCTGGACTTATATTCCTTGTATTGTCCATTTTTTGCACTATTCAAGGTTCAGTAATATGTTGGACTATGCAAAATGACATTTTGCAGCAAATGCCTACAAGTATTTTTGACTAACATACGGGGAATTTTTAACTCATCTTTTTCCTTGTAAGTTTCATTCTCATTACTGAGATGTTCTGATGTTCTTGCCTTCCTTTCTCAAAAACAAAGTTTGTTTTTTTTTCTGTTTTTATTTTCCCCTGTCCGTCAATTGATTGATTAACTACATTTTTTATCACTACTATGTTTTGCTTTTCTTGCATATCAATCATTCTTATGTAAAACGGAAAATCAATCTTCATTTACGTTTGATAAATGTATTCTACAAATGGAAACGTTCACTTTACAACACGATAATTAAATAATTACCTTGGATGACTTTTTGTACATGATGTTATTCGACAAATTGATTCTACTTTCTAAAAGAAAGAAGGGGATCTCCAACAACACTCTGTTGCAGCACCAACAGCAAAACCCAAAAATACCCACTACAAAAGCACAAAGCAAGACACGCACAGAATGAGACGGAAATGGTACAGTGAACCCCAAATCACATAGAAACATCAAACACAAATGACTACAAATAAACCAACGAGACCAATGGGCAATCGGTGTCGACTTGGAGACGGCCATCTGCCACGGCAGTAGCAGACGGCATGGTTATCCTGGATTACGTGCGCAAAATCCTCCCACTTTTCCGATTACCCAGAGGTCTCGAAGAAAGTACAATTGTGGTGTAAAACAACCTCCTCACTGTTAGATGACCACACACAAACAAGAACGCAAAACGCAAGGGCCCAAGCAACACAGATGAATATGTAAATGGCTATAAAAAGAGGGCTAGCGTAATACAGTCCGTTCTCTACCGACTGTATCGAGCTCATGTATGTTATCCCCCGAAAGACATTCAGAGAGGACGGGTGGTCGGGACCCTGTCTTCTCTAAAGAGGTTTGGACAGGGCCCGTCATAGAATCCCGTCGTCACAGTCAGTCACAGTCAGTCAAAGTGCAAGTCTTAGGAATGCGCTGCATGGTACAAGACACTATAGATTGGTCAAGTACCCAGCCTAGTATCCGTCATTAGGATCATATCCACGGTATAAAATGCGTTTGATGACTCTGACGCATTTTCGATGGTTATGCTGTCTACCTTTGATCTTTCTTATATTGTTTATTATGTCACCATAAAATGCAGGTTATGAAATACCCAAAGTAATATACTCTGTCGCTTGTATGGGTCTGAATTTCAAAAGAAGTTAACAATAATTTTTGTAAAATTTCCAGAAAGTCTTTACTAGATTGTGAAAGCGAAAACCTTGACCTAAAGGCGTCTTGGTAATTTGTAAATTTTATTATGAAAATCCAAAACATCAGTACATGCTCTAGCATACCGGATGAGCTGTGAAATGTAGATACCGTATAACGGTAATCTATGGACATCACCGTCAATCCAGGGAAAATTTACTATGTTGAATCCAAAATCATTTCTTTTGTCATACACATGGCGAAACGTGCATGTCTGGTTCATGCTGTAAATTTATCAGGTTTTAAATGATGCTATTGAATTTAAAGACGTTTAACACTTGTGTGAATCTCTCAATTAACAATTTTGATATTTTGGTTCAAAAACGGTGTTTCTGTGTTTGTAGCGTTTGCCTTGTTTGGAGTCAATTCTTGTGGATAAATAACGTTTTAATACTTTTCAAAAATAGCAATCCAAGGAATGCTTGTGTCGCCTGCGAAGCGGTTTGATTATTATTCTAGAAATTGGATCAAAATTATTGGTATATGTTAATTACAAATTAGAAGATATGGTCATTTTCAAATTTTCAGAAAAGAGTGTCAATCATCTAGGTCAAGGTCACTACGAAAAAATTGGTAACAAAAAGGTCTCATCATAAGAAACATTAAAGACCTATCGTCTACCAATAAATAGATATATACAATCTTAGAAAAGAAGGTCAAATAGCTAGGTCAAGGTCAAAAGGTAAAAAATTATGGTATGTGTAGAATGGCATTGTTACAAGGAAAATACATGTGAAATATCAAAGCCCTATCACCTACAAATCAAAATATATAACCAATATTATTTTTCTTGAAAAGTAGGTCAAATATCTAGGTCAAGGTCACAAGGTCAAAAATTATTGTATGTGTAGGAAGGTCTTGTCACAAGGAATACACATATGAAATATCAAACCCCTAACACGTACCAATCAAAAGATATAGCCATTCTGAATTTTTTTGGAAAAGTAGGTCAAATATGTAGGTCAAAGTCACTAGGTCAAAAATTATTGTATGTGTAGGAAGGTCTTGTCACAAGGAATACACATGTGAAATATCAAAGCCCTATCAGTGACCAATCAAAAGATATAGCGAATCTTATCTTTTTTTTCAAAAGTAGGCCAAATATATAGGTCAAGGTCTCAAGGTCAAAAATTATGGTATGTGTAGAAAGGTCTTGCACAAGAATTGCACATGTGAAATATCAAAGTCCTAACACTGACCAATCAAAAGATATATCCATTCTTAATTTTTGTTAAAAGTAGGTCAAATATCTAGGTCAAGGTCATTGGGTCAAAAATTATGGTATGTGTAGGAAGGTCTTGTCACAAGGAATACATATGTGAAATATCAAAGCCCTATCACTTACCAATTAAAAGTTATGGGCTGTGACACCCAAAGTGTGACAGACAGACAGACGGACGGACGGACGGACGGACAACGGACAAAGTGATCCCTAAGTGTCGCTATGCTTCGCAGGCGACACAAAAACAGGATCGTCGCTATTAAGAATATCACCCAGGTACCTAGAAGTACCAATGAAACATTTCACACCATCATGTTTTCTTTGTTTGTTTTTTTTTAAGATTTTGGATAAATTCTTTTTATACGTGTATAACAATAAATCTGCAACAAGAGGCGCACAATTAGTACCCATAGGGATCCCTAAAACCTGCTTGTAGAGATTCTCACCAAATCTTACATAAATGTTGTCCAAGAGGAATTACAAGCAAGCAGACACCCCACAGTGCTAGGAGTTTCACGGCATCTGAATCATCACTTGACACAGCTGCAGATTTAGCGGACTTCAGTCAATACAGAGACCATAAACTAGACGAGGGAGAGTGGTGTGGCCTAAGATGGACGATGCGATGGAATGGAACAACTTCGACGAGTACATTAATACAATCCTACTGTCCTGTTCACTAAATCCAGAGCACCCTGTTTTGGCGATTTATTCTGTCATCTGCGGAATTTTCCTATAAATTATAGTTTCCGAGAATTGACCTCCTTTAGTCGTAACTGGATATTATCTTCAACTCACCCTAACAGCTGCCTGCAAACTGCAATATGAAAAAATAAAATTTCTACGGGAAATTTCCATGTTTATTTCAAGCCGCCGCCATATTGTTCTCCGTGTCAACAATAGTAAACAGTGACGTCAAAGCTCCCGACGTCACGCATTTTCAGCGATTTTACTATAGAAAATCCCCGTAGACTTTTTATTTTCCGTCCTATTTCTAACTTAAGGTTCAAGGATACACCATCCGAACAACATATCACTTCGGAGTCTCTCTCGTCGCCAAAATCGACGTCACATTATCTATGACGTCACGTAAAACGCGCCAAAATTGCATCGGCGCACTTATTATTTGACGCTGACTAACCTACGTCCTGAAACATGAACTAGTATTTTAGGGATTGTGCTGAATAAAACTGCTGTATTTTGATAAGATTGGGACTTCTATCGTTTTCCTTTGAATCTTGATTAAAAATTGACGTAAAAAATTCTTTGGTGGGTATGTTCATTCAGAGAAATGGCTGACAGCACATTCTGCGGCTCGCCGTCATCTCTACGAGAAAATCACGATGCTTGTTTTATTTGTAAACAACCGTTTGTTAAAATAAGCCAAATCTAATCAAAATGTGCGTGATGCTTTTTTACACGCGTGGTTTACATGAGCTACATCTCACAAAATTGTACATTTTATTAGGAACCAATTCCTTAGTTTACATGCGGGATTTGGGTATAACATACGTATGGACATTTCTCGCACAAGTTCTATATATCTATGAGTAGTGATATTTAGAACAGCAAACAGCACGATAAGGGCGATGGGGGGGGGGGGGGGGGGGGGGGAGGGGTATTGCTGTTACGTCGCAATTTCTCTCCACTATGTGTACGATTCGCCATTTATTATAAGCGATCCGTAATAATTTTATTTTGAACATATCGAACAGAAGAATTTTCATGACAAATGACATAGTACTGTAAAAGTGAATCCTCCTTTTGAAAAAGTTTCCCTTTTTACATTATTTGTTTTTCTCCTTTTCTTACAATGCGAACATTCATGGACCTGTCATAAATCAATGATTTCAGGATTATTGCCTAAACCCTCTCCCCGGCGGTTAATTATTATTACCGGTATACGGTTAATATATGGATGGAAAGTACATACATATTTTAAAATTGCCTAAAGGATATCTGATCCTGAACAAGTCACTCTGACCTTGAGGAGGACCTTGACCAACGTTGGGTGCCATAATGCTGAATATCCCAGTTTGATGAAAAAAGACGTATGCCGAATTACCTGCAAATATATGATCTCCATAAATCCGTAAATGCTAGGAATACTGTTTTTATCGTCTTACATTGTACACTAAAATTATTTGCAGTCAGGAAAGAATTTGTCATCTAACGACTATAATGAAATATGTGCAAGTGGACCAGTAAAAAAAAAAGGGGGGGGGGGGGGGGTATGGACAGTTTATAAAATTAATCGAAGATAGAACTCAGTTGCAGCATTGTTTTACTGATATGAATCAATTAATTGCATTTTACATTGTCTATATGGATTATACGTTTGGTTTCTTTTTTTTTTTTTGTTTAAAATATTTTTAACAAAATCCTTTTAAATGTTTTCTGTTTTGAAACCCATATTCTATATAATTATGAAAAATAGGTTTCAAAACGCCGAGAAATTATAAGGCGACGTCCTGGTTCAAAACGACGTTGGTCGTGCTATATTGTTTACCCTTTCTTAGAAGAAAACAGATGTCATGCGGAAATAAATATGATTTTTCATTAATATAGGAATTTAAAAAAAAATCATTTCAAGAAGATATTCTGTCACAAGGCCGATTTTAGCCCTTCCCGGCTTTTCTCCTCATCCAAAACCAATGGATAGCAACGTACATGTACTAAGCCTGTATATTATACATAACGTGTGATTGAACTTACACTCAAGTATTATTAATTTTCTTTGCGTATTCATTTGTCTGAATACATTCTATTCATTTATAATTCTATTCATAAGATAAACATCTTGTATTCATCGTCCCATTTCATTCGGAACCTTTTTTTTTCTTTGTCAACTTGTTTTGACGTTTTTAAAAATGGACAAATGTATCACGTGACGTCATTTGCTTAACACTGTTGCAGGCGTTAATATTAGTGATATAATGGGTAAATATTATAAAATGGGTTAACTTACAGAATTCACTTTTTGATCAGTTCTATTTCAAATTTATATATGGATGAAAAATATAGTAATTTAGATGAACGGTTCAGGAAATATAAATCCAAATAGAGCACGGAGGGGATCTCTTGCCAGCATTTTGTAACAAAATCTGGAGGGGGGTAAGGTCATAATTTTGTATCAAACTTAAATTTTTGTGCGATGATTGCTGCATTTATTTTTATTTTTGAAAGATATGTTAACTTAGATTAAGATAGCAATTTTTCCGCTCATTGGCATGTTAACAAAGTACCTAAACCCTTCATTTACTTGTTGGACTCTAAAAATAATGACGTCAAGAATAGTGCCTAAAATGGTATGATATTTACTATTTCATAGAATTTGACGTACCAGCATTGATGTATTTTCTATTTTTTATTTGTTTTAGACCTTCTTTCGTTATTAAAAGAATGACCATATACATTCATGCAACAGGTTTAAAATAACAGGGGTATTTTGATTATATGATGCAAATTTGGGGAAAATTCAAGAGAAAATGGACATGTACTTCTTTGGAAGGTCATAAATCCATTGGAAGCTCGTTGACATAAACTTTTCTCATTGGAATACAATACATTACATTGTTCTCTACCAGTAAAATCAATAAAACTTAACCTGTGATGTTTAACACTGTTTTGGGGTGTTTTGGAAAAGGTGTAACTATGAACCTTAAGGAGGCTCAATAATCGTTTGACGTCATCATATTCCCGGCGTCAATACTGGTTCGAATAATACCAAGTGCGGTTTCGGCCTTCAAACTCCTCTAATTCGCTTGTTTCTTGACGGATTTCGACAAGTTTGGTATCGATGGAACCAGAAAATTATCATCTACAATCTGAGTGTATTACAGCTCTAGTCAAATGCATCGTTAAATCTATATATTAAAAAATATCCAGTAAGCGAGACATCCTTGCTACTGCCGTAAACGTATTATTTTTATAACGTCATCATCGGAAATTCAACCGTGTGTTGCTTGGCAATAAAATCAAGTAGAAAAACTATAGTTTAATGATCAAACAGGATATTTCTTTGAGATTTTAGCAATATAATAAATGAAATATTTCAAGTTTGCTATCTCTAATTATCTTAGGTAATACAATTTTTTCTACAATTTTGTCAACTATCGTACTTTGCAGCGAGATGTTATCGAATAAAGTTTCCCTATTGAAAAACTTTGAGCGAGTGAATTTCAGTTTTAACCCTGCTTTGTTCAAAGATATATCCATTTTACAGATGAGTGCACGTATTATCGAGAACGAGAGATGTTAGTGACGTCTACTTATTGACCTTGAACGTCAAAATGTTTAAAAACGATTCCGTTTACTTTTCTATTTTTCTTATTCATATTTACGTATCTCCGACACCCGACGATCGTTGTGCTTTGAAAAAAATGCTTATTTTACATTGTTGACGCCGTTTGAAATATAACTAAATCTAGAAATTTCATCTTCTGTGTTACTTATTTCGGAATCGCCCTTCTTTAAACATCATTGACAACCTTAAGGTGTAACTACAGGAAATCAATTTCATGGGGATTCCCCTCCGTTTTGACTGGTTAACCGTACTGAATAAAAGGTGTCACATCATTGGTCAAAAATGTTGGAAATGTATTTATAGCATATAGAATCAATAAAATGTGACCAGTAGTCGTGATAAATTTAACTTTGAACTTGATCTTGTCTTTTATGCAATCTACAGATCGATTTGAAAATACGTAAAAATTGTAAATTTTTCGATGAGGACGGAGGGGTCCTGTAAAAAAGTGAAATTTGCGATAAAATGACATGCATGACCCCCCTTTTTCTTTTCATTTTTATGCGTGCCAAAGATGTCGCAAGCGAAAAAAACCAACTTTACAAACTTCCAGGCATTTTAAGTCAGTCAAATCGAGCTAATTCGTTAATCATACAAAGAAGGTTTTTATTTCCTGTAGTTACCCCTTAACCCCCCACCCCTTTTAAAATCGTTTCTATGACAACCAAGTATTTTGAATCAGGATGAACGAAAACATGTACTTTTTTATAATTATTTTTGAAGAACAGAGTTTGTCGTTGAGAAACATGTAAAAGAAACTAACTTCTGACAAAGACTTTTTATCACTTTGATGACAAATAAGGGTACTGGGTACTTTTTTTTTTATATTTTTATTTTGGGTGGGGGTGCACAAAAATGTACGTTTCGGGAACAGTTTTAGCTATTTTACTCTTTGAAAGCATTATCTATAAAGAAATAGACATATTTGATTATATCATGGTGAAAATAATCACAAGAATGGTTTTAATGTGAAATTATTATCCCTATATCATGTATTTATCTATCAAAATTCATTGTTTTGCGACAGATCTCGGAGTTGGTTTACACATGTAAATTAAGAGGACCACTAGTCAATCAAATGGACGATGATATGTAATCTTAATTACAAATATAAATCATCAGACATGAATGTCAAATAAACAGAATAATTTTTTTGACTCCGACAAAGAATTCTTGGATTATTGAGCCACCTTAATTGACGTACAGCCAAAACAATGGTATTTTCTGTTACGACTAAAGGAGTACTAGTACTATAAAATTGATATCATTTTGGAAGTTGACAATATCATATTTCAGAGAAAATCGGGAAAACAGGGTGCTCTGGATTTAGTGAACAGGACAGTAGAAACGACACTACAATTCAAGACAGTACAGAGAAGAAGCTAGAGTCACTTTCGAACTTGGTGTACAACATCGAAATGGAGAGATATGGAGTGGAGAAGCGAGAGCATAGAAAGCAACAGAAGTCTAGAATGAGTAGAAGGGAAGCCAGATTAGAAAATGTTGGGGCAAGCTTTGGCATCTGAATAAGCAGTCTAAGAAAGCCACAGAGATGAAAACGTTTGGAATAGCTGTTCTGACCGACGATGTGAGGTGAGAGCTTGCAAGAAGGGAGGGGATCTCCAACAAAACCCTGTTGCAGCACCAACAGCAAAACACCAAAACACCCGATGCCATTCCCTGTGATTTGATGTTTGAAGTGAATTAATTACTTTTTTCCAGCTCTGTCGCCTGAAAGGAGCTTTCTTTTGATCCTTTATCAATTTGACATCATATGTATTATTTTGCTATTTCTGACAAAGGAGGGGATCTCCAACAATACCAGGTTGCACAAGGTTCGGAATCTTGTCATTTCATCCAAAAATAACATTAAAATTAAAGGAGGTTAACAACTGAGTACCATCCCTCCAATGCTGTTTTGATCATAGTTTTATTTAACTCTGCTACAGAATCGAGCCTGCAGGTAATTTGGAGCCGAGCACTCTCTGTAGAGTAATTGCTCAAATTTGAATTTAAAAAATCAAACAAGAGGGCGCTACTGAATTGAATTTTGGCTGTGTCTGAAAGTCACGTTGGATGGAAGCATCACTGATGTGGATTTACTATCCGAATTACTATCACTCAAAATGCTAATTTTTGCACAAAATGAAATTGCCCTTAGACCCATGACCCTCAAATCAAAATGGTTCTTTTTCCTTTAATAGGCAACCTACATGGTAAATTTCTTCGACAAACAAAAGGGAAGCACGAGAGCCAAATGAACGCTAACATCAACAACATATCAAAGCAGACATGCGAAAACATGGAACAAATGATAACCCATAAATAGGGATAATAATGTCGGTTCCGAAAGGAGGATAATTATGCTGTGTAATACGTGAACAAATCGTCCCACCCTTCAGATGAACAGACTGAGGTATCAAGATTGAAAAAAACCAATTTTGTTTATGTCGGCGTCACAATGAAGAGTAACACAGTAAAATACATGGCGAAAGAATCTTATAATGTATATGACATACGGAAACAGTCCATGATGTCCTCTGCTTCGCTGGCATGTTTCTAGTTTCTGGGTTTTTTTTAACTTCGTACGGCAGTCATATGGTAGCCTTACGTCTTACAAATGTTGTCTAGAAAATGCAATGATAATGTGCTAGCTGAGATTTCAGTATGCGACGAGCTTGCGAACAAAACAATTCGTACGGCAGCCGCACGAAACCTAGCAATTTTAATAAATAAGTCGATCATAGAGAGCCGTATGGCTGCCGTACAGTTGATGTGAAAGAGGCTTTAGGGTGTATTGCGCCTAGAGCTGCAACAAATTCACAGCGATGCACCGAAAATCGCGATTCTTACCTCTGACTCGAATCGCGAGTAACAAAGTCATGGAATCGAAAAGTATTATTGTGATAAAAATGAACATAACAAGTACTTAAACACATCTTCGAGCACTGTCACATAATGTATACATCACATAG
The DNA here is from genome assembly GCA_028142955.1 of Pinctada fucata. Classification (NCBI taxonomy): domain Eukaryota; kingdom Metazoa; phylum Mollusca; class Bivalvia; order Pterioida; family Pteriidae; genus Pinctada; species Pinctada fucata. Next base: position 70,348,385 of record AP027105.1, on the reverse strand, counting down.
TGGCATTCACTATTTAGTTTGTTGCAACTTTTCCCTGAGTGTTCAAACTTAAGATTGAGGTAAACTTTTCATATTTGGTCACAAATTCAGGGGAAAATCAAATAATTACCGCAAATAAATCGAATCGAGACTTTAAAATCGAAATCGAATCGAATCGAACAGTTCCTGACTCTTTACAGCTCTAATTTAGCCCACAATGTAAGGAGACGGGGAGACGGACAAACAGTTCGACTAACAGACAGCGGACGGACAGACAGACAGAAGACGAACAGACAAACAGCACCATACCATGATCTTTAAAAAGGCGTATTAAAATTAAAGTACAGAAAAAAAATCAATTCTCAGTCAAGCTTTAAACTAAATGTTTGCCTCTAAATAGGACAAAAAAGGCACCCGGCAACTAGTCTTGAATCCTGCTACCATTTGAACAGATACAACAATGCTGAAAGAGTTGTATTAGAATGAAATTTATGGATACTAAGCTCATGGGTTTTGAGTAAAGGGATGTCCTATTGTATAATGTAATTTATGCAAAAACATTTTATGAGAAATATACATTTTGATACAAATATATAAATATGAAGTTTGACATCATAGCTATACACTTGCTTTTGTTTGTTACCAAGCGGGTTGGCGAGAAATTGCTTTTTGAAATCGTGTTTCTAAAGACAGTATTACTTACAGATGTGCATCGTGTGTTTTAAAAAATACGACACGGCAAACTGTTGATATGTCAAGTGAATTTCGTTCATCAATGTCATAGCACTTCCCTTGCTTAACTTCAAAAGACAGTGCGGACAGGGTTGATGGGAGATGTTGGAGAGGGAAGGGGTGCCGGATATGGAGGAAAGGGAGAGAGATAAAGAGGAGGACAGGAGGAAGGGAGAAACATGATGGGAAAGGAGACAATGAATTCTTTTTTGAAGATGTCTTCTTTTTATCCGGATAGTGTAATTCAAAGGAAGCTATATTGTCTCTAATTCAAGCGTAAGAAATTCGAATCCGTTTTTGCGTGGTTGCTTTTGTTGTAGATTTATATGTTCGTTTTTGTTGTAGATTTATATGTTCGTTTTTCTGTTTTATTGTCCATGTCTTCGGCTTTGAGTTTGGCTTCGATTTTGACAAACAGATCCACTATTTTGGTGGATAATTTCTTATTTATTTTGACTTCGATAGCCAACGTGGTAATTTTTTTTCGCATGCCTACAATATTACATTGTATATGATTTTACTACATGTACATTTTAATTCATTTTACCGTATATACCTTTAGAGAGAGGACATCTATGATAAAACAATTCTTTTTTTGTGTGTGTAAAGTGATAATTTTCATTTTATACATTAAAGATAAGTTAGTGCAAAGATTCATATTAACGAGAAATTACAGCGTAAATCAGTCTATTAAGTTCATATTTTTCAATAAACGAAAATGCGTCGAACCCCCATACCAACTTTGCGTCGAACCCCCGGACCAACATTTAATTTTCAATATAAATTGTTCTTTAATTCCTAAATTAAGAACACAGAAATTGTCAAAAACTGTTGAATATTATTTCAATGTATATTGTTGCCTGCCATATGATTCATAGGTACCAGAACATCAATTTTAGCAAGACATTTTAATAAATATGCGATTTGACAGGGTAGTACCTTTATTGTCCATGAATGTTCTCGACTTCTGTAGCTTGCATAGCACAGCATCAGAAGATAGAGTAGGCTTTTCCTCAACCCGTGAGCATGTCCTTTTTATGATATTTGCAATATTAGATTTGAAAATTGTAAGAGACAGTCAACCTCAGAACGAAAACAATGCAAACGCAACGAACCCGCGGTCCCACTCAACCCAACATAAGGGGGTTCGGTTGAGTGGGACCGCGGGTTCGTTGCGTGGTGGTGTCTGGTACATTTAAATTGATTTGAAATTTTCTTCAAGAAGGTAAAGAGTTGGAACACTTTCATATTATCTAAACAAATAAAATGTTTAAGTTGGTTCTTATATTATTTTACTGTTCGCTGTGTTTCTATTTTGTAATGACAGATTCAACAAGAAACGATCATCTTTGGTAGGACTTTGGATCAATGGAACTGTAGTTTTATCGAATTTACTCAGGGTGGCGCTATTTACAATTTGTTTTAGTGGCCAATCAGCGAAACTCCGGGTAAAACTAAGACAGAAATAGGGATTGGCTATGGGCTTCCTTTTTGATAAACATCTAAGATGTACCCAATAGTTAATAAGTCTTAAAGTCGAGAAGACAGGGCAAATACTTGCATTAGAAATGTAACATGATTCATGTGATATATGAAATATTAGTACGACGCATTTTGACAGCGCCACTTACAATAGACCATTTTCGAGTTACCGATCACGTTCGGATATTATACTCCGCTTCGACGTTTTGTCAAGATGCCCTACTTCCGGTTTACATTTGAGTCTAAAAATAACGTGATCACGATTAAGAAATAAACTATTTACGCAACCAAATGGCATTGTAGCGTCATAAATATGCACCATTTACATGATTTGGGGTTGGAAAAATTCAAGCAAAAGGTATCAGTCAAAGGGGATGCTCTATGTAAAAGTTGAATGGGCAGGAAAGGGGGGGGGTTACGAGGAGACATAACAAGACTCTGGACACATGTCCAGGTGTATGTGACTGAATTTATTGTTTGTGACAGTTAGATGGGGATAGGAATTTGACATGACAGGTGTTTAAATGTTTGATTTTGACCTGTACATCTACATGTACCCAGTACCCCGGCAACCGGCCAACGACGTGATGTCGGGTAAAGCTTATGAAGGTGAGGGGGTGGACAGGGTGAAAGGGAGGGGGAAGGGGCGGGAGAGAGGGACAGGGAAGAAAGGGGCGGGAGGAGGGAGAAAGGGGGCGGGAGGGGGGAGGTAAGGGAAGGGTGAAAAGGAAGGGGAGGGGGAGGTAAGGGGTGGGAGGGGGAGAGAGGTACCCCCTCCCCCGAAGGTGTACCCTGCTGACGATCAAATATCATGATAGCATTGATATGCACAGTGACATTGTATCTGTGACTCTGTAATCGGAAAAAGATCATGCAGAATCTAAAAGAATGAAGAATGAAAAAAAATGCCTGAAATAATTATCTTCTCGGACTCAGGACTGGTATATTTTCCTTACCTGGCTGACCCCCCCCCCCCCTCTCCTCCTATCGGCTTTCCGTTCCTCGTTTGTAAAATATTGATCAAGCCATGAGCGTAACTGGGGTGAACTCCGTCCCCTAGAGATTCACGAGAACAATTTTCATTTTAAAGTTTGCAGGCCAGATGTATTTATTGAAATGTATGTTCAAGGATCATGACTAAATAGATACAAGAAGGTCTATCCGTGGAATACGGCAAATAAAACGTTTACTTGAACTTTGAGTCTCATAGGATTTACATTTTATTTTGAGTGAAGTTTACACCCGAGCGGGTGTTGAGGCTCATAACTCCCCTCCTCCTCAAGATGTCAGTCATTATTCTATTTCTACGCTCCCATTTTCTCAACTTCAGAGCCAGGATGAACCCCATCCTTGGAAAAATGTTTTAGATCCACGCATTATGTTTTATCTATATACAATTTGTTTTTTCATTATTCCAAGGAACCGTTTTTCAGATTTTTTTTCAATTTTGAACATCTTTTTTTTAATGCCTTCGTCAGGTGTACAGGGACATATCTTTCGTATCTTTCTTATTTTCTCAAGTTACCAATAGCACACGCTGCCATTTATCAAAATAGTTTTAACCCCCCCCCCCCCAAAAAAAAAGCCCTGTCAATACCGATTTTCATACTGAATTGATGCATTCAGAAGAGAAAGCGGCTTATATTACTTCAGAAATACTTAATGTCATTTAAATTTTAGAACCTTATATTTACTGACAATTTCTCAGGGATATATTTGCATAAAAAGGCAATGGCGTTAAAAGGGGGGGGGGGGGGGGGGTTTAAATCACAATAATTGTTATGTTTTAAAAAAGAAGTTCTGTTGGGTTACCATTTTCTAATTTTTTTATGTAAGAATTTTAAATTTTCCATTCAAAGAATTTCCTGTTTTTCACTTTTTCAATATTTATTAGAATATATTATCTCTACTGATATGATATTACTGAAAAAAGGTAAAATCCGATGACTTATAATTTACATTGTCATTGATGACATAAACAAATTAATGGTCAATACAAACAAAAGCAGCGATTATAATAATTTCCATATTCAAAGAAAAGTAGTTTTTCAATTTTGAGTAAATTAGATCGATTTTACACCGTTGATGTCACAATATGTGACGTTGCTAAGGTAGACCGGAAGTAACCCTACTTGACGTAACTAAGCAGGTGCGTCATAGCAGTGACTAAATTGAAGGTTTATAACGGTCATTAGTTGTAACTCGAAAATGGTCTATTCATTCTACATTAGAGAGGTTTAGTTACAAGTTTTAGCGCGACGTGTACGTATGACGTCATCGCTTCCTGCGGTCTTTGATCAAATGACGTCATGTCGTGACGTATAGCTACACGTTATGGACGTGTAAACGACACTCTACACGTAATGACAGAACGGGTAACTTCTTTGAGAATTTCCACACTTATCATTGATTGAACTTCCAGTTTTCGGTGTTATAAAGTACGTTTAGGATTCTAACTTTCATTACGTAAAGGTTTTACGAATTTCGATGTACATTTCTCGCATATTAAACAGACAGAAAAGAAGCTAGCTACACGTACACCTTTTTACATAGCTCTACTTAGACCTTCACCAGTTCGCACGTATAACTAAACGACGTCTTCGGATTGTGACGTCAAACGGTGACGTGTACTTGTAAGTCATACGTACACGTTGAAAGCACGTGTAACTAAACCTCTCTAATAACGTCTGCACTTGTACTGGTTGTAGTTCATTAAAAGTTGTCCTTCGTGTTTCTGTGCAGCTGTGTCATTGTCTCCGTCTGTTTGTCCAATTTTTCTTTTCGCGTGAGAAAGTTCTGTTTGTATTTTTTCCCAAAATTAGTAATTCTTTTGATTGTAATTTTTGGAATCTGGTTTCGACTTCTGTGTTCGACTTTCATTCACAGATACAAGCTAGATGGGTGTTGGCAGCACTAGAGGACATGCTATCGTGGGACCGTATGAAACCGAGGAATTACCAAGAAGGGTAGAGTCAGTAGCCAATTTAAGCTGAAGGTACAAGACGATGAGATACCATCAAGTGCTTAGGGAAATCTAACCAAGCATAAGAGCTATTAAAGCCAACAGTTTCATCGTGGCTGAAGAAAATTGATAAAGGTGGGCTACTCGGAAAGTAAAAGGCCTGAATATACCAGCATGGAATCTTACCAAGATTGACGTGGTTGTTGCTTATATATGAGGTGGCAACAACGGTGGTGGAATGCATCGGAAGATGGTTAGGAGTTTCACGTCTATAGGGCTTTAAAGCAGATCAACTCAACTGCAACTACCATTATCATCGGTGACTGAGGAGTTCAAGGTAGCGAAGTGACGATTGGTGATGACACTGAGTGACTTAAAAGACCAGAAGTACGAGAGTCAGGGGTTCAGACAAGAACAGGACGGAAGTGGTCTGCATCAACATCGGTAGAGCAGGCGGAGAGTATCTTAGAAATACTTGTAGGGGAGAGAAGGAGTTGGGATGAATAATTTCCAACATTGGTCATAGGCTACAGTGACCGAACAACGAAGTATGGTACCACCAACCAGAGGATGTTATGATCAAAGGTCGAAACATCCAAGGACAGTTGGCCGGATCATCTGATGACGTTGGACTTGGATGGAAGGACATGGCGGACGTTGTCAAGCATTGTACACAAAGGCAGCACAAGATCAAATGTAAGTTTATTTCTTCATTTTAATTCAAAGCCCCATTTATGATTTATGATCTTGTTTGTCATTTTAGCGTCTTGTCTGTTTTGTTTAGCGCCTTCTTTGTCATGTATTCTTCAATTTATAATTTTGCGTAAGCATTTCAAAATTCTAAGTTCGCCAGTTTACCAACTCGTTTGTTTGTTTACCCCTACAAAGCTACATGCCCAATCGGGTCTCTTTTTTCTCATACATATATTTAATTCTTAACCATTAAACTGTTTGTTCATCAATGATGTCATCCGAAATTTTTTAAACGATTTTGCAGACATTGATGTTTCAGGTACTGACATTTATGGTCATTACTTGCTCTATAATTGCGATCTAAGGCGAACTTGAGTGCGGATTGTTTAATCAATGTCCTAACTGAGGAGTAATTACGATCAAACCATGACGAATATATTCAGTACTTTAATTACTACTCGGTGTATTTACATTTGTAGTTGATTCACTTGCACAAGAATGAAAAAATACCAAAATATAACGACGTGCACTATGAGATATTTCGTATACCCTCTTAGGTTTTCTTTGAAAATTGATCCTGATTAAGTAAGATCTTGTATGTTATAGATCTAATCTGTCTTTGTCTGTACATCTATCAATATTCCCTCTGATAACGACGGAACAAGTCACTTCCTCCATAATAAATGTCTAGTTTGTGATTTAAGATTACACTGATCTTTCCCTTTAAAATCTGATAGATATGCGCAAAAATATGGGAAGAGTAAAAAAAAAACTGTTGGTGTGTTCCGTGTCAAATCAAACAATGTATTTCTGATAAATGACTATAAATTAATCTCTTCAAAGAATTTGATGGTGTCTATCCTAATAAGCAATGAATGTCAGATTGAGAATTTGAAGAGAGATTAGAGATAGAACAAAGCCCTTAATAGGAAGTTATATTCGATTTGCAGATATTGAATCGTGACTTGGTTTACGATTATCATTTTTCCATAATTTGTTCTAAAGGTCTATTACGCAACGTCATGCACCTTAGAGAGCACTTATTATCTGATACAAAGCGTGATTAAAACAATGTAAGCCTGCTGATCTACAGCATTCTACAATTAACCTTTTTAAAGTAAAACAGAAGTCTCTTGGTAGAAAACCTTTTAAAATTCTTGTTTCCTGCAATGTTTCGTGAAACCCAGGGCTGCCAAATGCCATTCGACAGGAAACGTGGGAAATACGACATATATTGGCAACATCACCTCTACTAAAACACATGCCCTAGGTATAGGTCCTTGGTTACATGATTCCTTAAAGGATTCGAGAAATTCTGTGTTAATAGTCTTCTGTTAAAAAGAAGTTAGAGTTAGTCAGAAAACTTTGATGACCGATCGCCTAGAAGAACATAGAATCATCCAAATTTAAGGATTTTTAACGGTCAAATCGACCATTCCTGAATGGCTGATCGAAGTTACATGTGTTGTTAGAGTGCAGGAAAGGCTTACCTTCCCCGGGCACATTTGCTCATTTGCAGAAGGGTTTACTGTCCCCGCAGCTCACTTCAGAAATCGGAAAATTGAAGTTATCTCTACTTTGTCGGCAATTTTTGCGATTAAAATTTATATAGTGGGCTCATAACTAGCGGTGTATGATATATGTCTGTACACCAATACTATGCTCTCGGTGAAAGAAAATAGTTTTAGGTAGGGAGTTTTCCATGTTAATTTTAGCGCGATGTCGCCGATGTTTAACACTGAGTCTATGGAGAACGTCGACGACGTCACGCTAAAATTAACATAGAAATCTCCCCATCTAAAACTATTTTCTTTCACTTTGAGTATAGTATTGGTCGTACAGACATATATCATACACCGTTAGTTATGAGAGTTGGAGACCTATCCCCCTATATAAATTTCAATCGGAAAATATGCCGACAAAGTAGAGAAAACTTCAATTTTACAGTAGGTGTTTTGTTTTACCATTTTCATGGCTTTTTATGCCAAAAATTGCACGGGTTTAGTGAATGACTTTTACTCACACGTTGAGGACGTACGTACGTATACGTGTTTCATACTTTTACTCACACGTTGAGGACGTACGTACGTATACGTGTTTCATACTTTTACTCACACGTTGAGGACGTACGTACGTATACGTGTTTCTTACTTTTACTCACACGTTGAGGACGTACGTACGTATACGTGTTTCATACTTTTACTCACACGTTGAGGACGTACGTACGTATACGTGTTTCATACTTTTACTCACACGTTGAGGACGTACGTACGTATACGTGTTTCTTACTTTTACTCAGACGTTGAGGACTTATACGTTCGTGTTTCTTGCGAGGTTTCATGTGATTTTTTTTTTGCAGAAGATATCATGTGATCTTGTTTTTACATCATACTAAGCGTCTTTAAGTCTACGTTTGTGATTTTAAATTCATGTATCAAACAGAAATATCCTGATGTTCATTTTCTTTATTTATTTTCAAATAATTTTTTCTTTTTATACAACTTTCAACCGTACAAAGTATTACTCAAGGGGAAAGTTGTACACAGTTAATTAATTGTAATAAATCAATTTCATACTCTTTTCTTGGAATGCTTGAAAAATATTGAAATGAAACAAAACACGCCAGATGTCTGGAGGGTATTTCACTTTTGACAGCATCTAAATAACTGAATTGCAAATTTTGTATTAGCATACTTGATTTTTGTTCAATGAAGGGAGACTCGAGGGAAATCAAGAATTGTCTCAAATGATATTTGGGATGTTGTTGATTTGATACATTTCTGTACGAAGCAAGTACATGTAGTTTTAAATATAGAAAATAAGAATAAAGATAAATTCTAATATATTATATATATAATACATTCTCATTGACATTATCATGGTAACGTTTTGCATATGAAATTATTGTTTCTCTCCGTTTGCTATTCGTCCATCGTTACAATATCTTTGTTATTAATCATTCATTATATTTTATGCGATATCGCTATTAGTCCCGTTATGATATTTCTATTCATTTATTATTTATTTTATCTCATTTTTGTTATTATATTGCTGGAAACGACATGTTTGCAAGGGCCCATTCTGGTAAAAAAAAACTCTCTTATCTGTTTAAGAAATAAAAAATGACAAGCCGGGCTCTATTGTCTCATAATGCCCGAGCGTCCTCAGCCAATCACATTTATTACCGAGCCGCGTCAGCGGCGAGGTGATAAATGTGATTGGCTGAGGACGCGAGGGCATTATGAGACAATAGAGCCCGGCTTGTCATTTTTTATTTCTATTCTAATGATGACCAAACTTAGACCTGTAAAACCAGTTCCTGCCGGTTTATCTGCTTTCAGAATATGGGTAGGCGTGGCTTATCGCTATAGGGCCTACATTGGAGAAAAGAGCCCGGCTCGCGTCTGTTGTCTTAATAGGGAAAAAGAATCAAGTCATAGTAGAATTGTCATTTTCGTGATATCTCTGTCTTTCTTTATGTATGATATCGTTATCGATTATATATCGATGTTGGTTTTATTCGTCCTCGCTTGAAAATTGTAATCGACCGTTATTCGGCTCAGTAGGACGATAAGGACGTATCAGAACCGTTATCTCATGTATGTTATCATTTTATGTATCTATTGTATTTCAATCTCGCTATCATAATTTTGTTTTATTTGGATTTTCGACTTTGATATTATGATCCATTCTCATTCTATAACGTATATTGATGTATTTCTCACAAAAATAATATTTGTAATTTTTTTGTGAGAAATGCATTTTAAATGCATTAAAAATGCACTTTTTGAACAGAAAATATGTGAAACCAATAAGATATTCCTCGATGACATATAATGCATTTTTTCATCATATCTAATTAGCACTTTTGATTAATGTATGTAATGTATGCAAGTAGAACGGTAGAATGTAAATTCATTTTTAGGACAACGTGATAAAATTAACAATTCTCAGCAAACTCTTTCAAGAGCGCGCAGATACCTGAACGAATGTTTTGATTACAGAGAATGGCAGAAATTTTGTTTATTTACTTATTCAGTTTTAATTGTTTTTCTTTTCCTTTCTTTTTAACTCACGTTGGATTGTTAGCTAATCTCAGTCTTTTTTTTTTTATTTATTTACCATATTACTTAGATGCTTGATTGATTGGCACATAAATTTGAGCACTTTGTTTAAAGTTTGATTAAAGATGGTCCAGAGTTCTGATCATGATATATTAATGATAATTTTAAGGAGGATGCACGTTCCAAACCCTTCATTATTTGGCCTTACAATCCTTTCCCTTTCTTGGTCTTCATATCGTGATGGGTTGTACGAGGCACGCGAGTTCATTATTTTCAACTCCTCCAATATAAACAAAATAAAACCAAGAAAGTGCCTTTTCGCGTGATCATTAGACTTTTTTCTCGTTCTTTAGTCTTGAAAAAAAAACAATAATATAATATGTGGTGTTTCTGATTGAGACTATGTTTTGTCTTGTACTAAACGACATTTTTATTAAGATAATTATGATTAAGTTCGGCTCACCATGCTCGCGCTATGATGTCTTCACTTTTATCTGTAGTATGCTATACAGTTACCCAATTTTGTGAAAAAGAAGCATCCTTACCTCCATTGATTGAGTATCCATGCGCAATAACAAAGTTGTTTGGTGAACAGACATTTGAATAATTGTACTAAAACACAATACAGTAGAATACGGCACTCCTACGTCTTCATGTCAGCGTGTAGCGTACAGCGGGCACCTGCACGTTACCTGTAACTACGTTCACCGACATCGTACCGTAGTAAAACACATGTAGGGAGACCTTAACATCATATGTCAAACGGAAAAAGGGAAAACTTAAATTGATGTAAACATGATTTCGTTTCAATTTGTTTATGATTTCTGGTTGGTCCAGTTTAATTTTTGATGAAGGTAGCGTTCACTCTTTTTTTATTGCACCGTAATTTTGGCGTTCTCCAATCGAGGACAAAGTATATTACATGTATAGTAAATGTAGGTATGACATCTTGATTCATATTAACGTGGTCGTACTAATGTTTTCTTAATTGTTTCCTTATTTATGTCGGACTAATAACAAATCAAAGCAAGAAGACAACGCCAACAAAGAAAACGTCAAGATAGGTCTATTTCTGAATGAAATGGGATGAACTTTTTTTAAATAACTATAAAGGTAATTATCACGAACTATATTAGTGGCCTTGATCCACTTATAAAATTCAGGCTTAATAATATGCAAAACATTACTTAGGGTAGGCAATTCGGGACAGATCCAAGAATTGATAGGAGGCGTTGTAGAGGAAGGATGGGAAGGAGAAGAGAATAAGTTTTTTTTCCGAATTCAGTGATCTGCTTGTCGACCTTCGTTACGACTAATATGTCCAAAATCAAAGGATCATGTCCATTTATTTTTCATTTATATTTATCCACTTGTTTGAGTTTTTCAATTTTCAGTATTAATTATGCACTACAAGAATGGACCATATATCCTTGTCATGTCTTAAAGACAGACTCGGATTGTACTGTGCTTTCGCCTCCAAGCTGAAGAGCTTTTAAATGTACATAGATCATATCGTAAACGTTATTTCTCGATAGCTCAAATGATAAGAGAGAAGTACTTACTAATACATGGGTGATAATGGTACTGAGATTGAGTCCGGTTGGAGTTTATGTTTTCTCTCACCTATTAGAACGGTTTTCCATTTTCATCAAGCTGTTTTTTGTGAAAATATCCATGGGATCATATATACTTTACTTAGTGAACTGTTTTGTATTTGAAATGTCGCTTTTGTGCAATTTGGGAGAAGTTCATCCTTCTTCCTGATTACCCATGCAGGAATGACCTTAAATGTGTTTTATCTAACTGACGTAGGGATCCTTGAATCTTTTTATATCTCAAATCATACACACGTTTTTCATCTTGCTGATGCATGGATTTAATACTTTTTTTTATATTCAATGATTAGTATTTACTGAATTAATCAAATATGCATGCATTCAGTTTTTACGCATGGTGTTCGAAAGCGCACTTTGCCGGAAGACGTAGTCTGATGGGAGGGGGGGGGGGGGGGGCGGGGGTTGTACTGAAGTACTGAAAACACACATTTTGTTTTATGAGTTCGATCCTTTTATCTTTAATGTTTAATTTTTCGCTTCATTCACATCTTTTTTTTTTTTTTTCTCTTTTGCCACAAGCCTATATTGATACATCTATACTGACATACATGTACGCCGATTTCTTATTGCGTATACTCGAATACTTGGGAAAAAAAATTAAAAAGGGAACAGGAAAATTAAGAAAATATTTTGTTTTTAAATAAAATAAAAAACATATGCCACACATGCAGATCTGTGTCAAGTTTCACAAAAGTTCAAGATTAATCATTATGTAAAAAAAATCAGGAATTTTCGCAACATTCATCACTAAATAAGAAGTTCAAAAGATTTTCCATGAAGATTGTACGATGTTTTCAATAATCATTTCTACAAGCTAAATAAAACATCGACATTTCTAGTTTAAAGGAAGAACAAATAGATCAAAAGTTACGAAAATTCCTGAAATTGTTCGTGAGAATTTTTGTCACAGTGAAACAGGCTGAGCACTGTACTAGTAGATTCTACCTTTTGAAGGGCGTAGGAGAAGGGGAGGGGGGGGGGGGGGCAGCGGGGGCACATGCACAACCATGTTTGTGCCCTGTTTAAACACACTGTTTAAAATAGCAATATTTTGTACCATTATTAAATCTACATTTTTTTTCGGTCAATTTTCAAAATTTTTCTTTGGTTCGCTACCGCTCGTTAGTTCATGTACTTAAAATTTAGAAGTGTTAACATTTGTGCATACAGAACATCATCAGTGAAACCCCCATATTTTTTAAAAATCTCTCCCCCCCCCCCCTTTTTTTTTTATTTTTTATTTTTTATTTATTTATTTTTTTTGTTCGTTAGAAATTTTGGCATGTTGTAAGCTCCACTTTTCAGGCAGAGCTACGCCGTTGTTTTTTTTTAAAAAAGGCTTTTTGGAGAGAACAAAATTTTATATCCATGGCCTTTTTTCAAGCACATATTTGTACATTTTCTGTTGATAAAGTCATGATTCCTTGAAATTTACATTTAATTGAAATAAAGTTTTGAACAAGTTTCGTTCACTAAGGCCATTTCTTGTTTTTATTCTGTTTTGCGTCCTTTTGAAATTGAGAAACCTACCAGCCAGCCAGGGAGAAAAACAAACAAGCATATAAAACAAAGTTGCAATTTCATATAATGTGACTGTGAAATCTGATAGAAACTTCTTTCATTTTATTGTTAACAGATTTTAGTCAACAAAAGAATGGTAGATAAGGCAATGTCTTACATCTTTGCAGTGCTCTTGCATATATACATAAAATGTAAAAAAAATCAACCAATTTCATTTAATTTTTGAAGAAAACACATTTGTTTTGTTTTATAGCGAGCGGAGCTCGCTGCAAAGGCCCGAAGGGCCTTTGCGAGCGAAGCTCGCCCTTATGGTAACGCGTATACACATATCTTATTGAGAAAATAGGCTGAATCAAAGAATGAGAATGTACTACTATGCTTTCAAAAACTTTCGTCCCCTCGCAGACAGAGTTGCTGCGGAGATGCTGGATATTGCCATTTAAATTTTTTTTCGACTCCAAGTAGACGTATATGTTATACTCAATTTTTGTTTATAAGTTAAATTTATTGAAAATATTTTTCGTAAATCAGGTAACGATAAAGCATCAACAAGGCGGCGTAACCACGGGAAATCCGACATTTCCGGTTTTAAACGAGACGTCTCGCTCTGATTGCTTTTCTCGTCTGGGGTGGTTTCGTACTGTCAGAAGTCGGAATATGTTTGTTTTATCTTTTGTTCTTAAGTAATTTATTTTCATCTAGCCTAAACATTATTCTTACAAAATAAAAATGAATTATAAAGAACCATATTTTTAAAGAACCATATTTTAAGCCCCCCCCCCTTAAAATGTTCATCTGCTGTTCTAGATCAATTTTACAAATATTCACATCAATTGTTATAAAAAAAAAATTCCTTGCTCCAACTTTGCACGAAAAAAAATAATTTTGCCCCGGTCCGGGGCGAAAAAAATAATCTTGCTCCGACAAAAAACCCAAGCCCCCCCTCCCAAGAATATCAAATGGACCGTGCCTAATCATAACTATTTTCTCTCCGCTCGCACAAAAAGGCTTTGCCTTGATTCATATTAACTTTGGGCTCAAAATCTACCAGCACGAGGACGCAAAACAGAAAATAACAAAGAAATGCCCTAACTAGACTAGCAGGATCATGCGCAAAGCAAATGTTATTGTATTTCGGACACTCTCGGACTTATTCCATAAATTAACATATGGCAACTGTCATGGGAGAAGATGGATTTTGACGGTTGGGTTTAACCTGTTATTTCTGCTGTATCAAGTCTAATGTCATACTTGTAGATGATGTATTTTATATTGCATGCATCTCTTTTGAAGAGAACAAAATAATTGAAAATATATTTGTGTAGCAATCAATTTTCAGATCGAATTTCCACCATAATGTATTCAGCTAAAAACTTCCACCATCATCATGACATGACCATGAACAAACCTATGACTTTTTGATCTCCATTTTGCTAAGAATCGGGATAATTAAAGTACAGAAAGCTATTTCATGATTGCAGTTGACTTGCATACACTGAATGGAATTGCTGTCTGCTCGGCTCACTGCACTTCGGACAGGACCTGTTGTTGGAAACTTGATAAACATGGTCTTGATTACTTTGTCATGCAAAAATTTTATGAAAATAAATATCATTGAATAGTTCTTGCTTAGTCTTAAATTTTGATATACATTATATGGTTGTGGGTTAATGCAATCATATTATACAGTCAAAATACTGTTTAGATGGGGTGTTTTCAATATTAATTTCAGCATGATGTGTTGAGTTCAGCCTATAGACAGTGTCACAGTGTTTGGGGAAAAATTTGCATTGGAAATGTCCCATCTAAAACTTGTTTCATAAATAAAGTTTGATCGTGTATGCTGACTATCGTACTATAGTACTAGTTATTGTCCTGTTAGCAGCTGACACAAACTTCAGAAAGTGGAAAATTGTGATTGCGTTAACTTTCTCTTACAAATTCCATAAAACACACATGCCTTCATAGATCTAGTTTTGGCGACTCTTGATGTAAATTTGATACTTATAGTTATACATGTCTTATGTGCTAAGATTTGTAAATACCAAGAAACCTACTTTACATAGGATGTTTTCTACATTGTATGTTCATGATGTTATGAGTTTAATGTTGAGCCTATGCATAATATTGCCAGCATTGTAGCACATTATATATTTGATAAACATTGAAAATGCCCAATTTGTGTAGTAATTAACTAATCAGCACATACTGTAACTGAGTGGTAAGTTATGAGAAATCAAGATCTACATTTATCACGCCTCAGACAAAAATGTTGGAATCTGATTGGTCAGATCATGGTCACATGACGCCGTGAAAAAAGCCGTATCAGGCTTGTAAATCTGTATCGGGCGAGTAGTGTATAACGACGTCGTGAATTGTATGATACTGAGACCCCCACACATACAGTTAGAGGTCTTCGACGTGATAAATTCGTTACACGGTTAGTTAGTGACCTGATACGGAAAAATACATGGTGTGAAAAGAAAACCCGTATCGGGCGAGGCGAAAGCCGAGCCCAATACGGGTTTTCTTTTCACACCATGTATTTTTCCGTATCAGGTCATCAACTAACCCTGTAACTAATAGTATCAAGCACTTAGCAATATCAATAAAATTGACAATATTATTCTAAAAAGTTCAGATGCAGAAGAAAATATCGTGATTTTCCAATTTCTGAAGTGAGCTGTGCATACAGTACTGTCTGTGATGCTTGTTGAGGAACATATTAATTTTTACAGTTAAACACATTTTTAGCTCACCTCGACGAAGTTGAGTGAGCTTATGCTATACCCCCGCGCGTCCGCATCCGTGCCCGCGTCCCCGTCCGCGTCCGCATCCCCGTCCGGTTAAGAAGTTTGGGGTAGCTCAGTATTTGGCAAAGTACTGATGCTACAGTAACCAAACTTGCACAAGTGATTCATCTTTGGATGCTGAGGTGAACCCATGCATCGGATGCTGCATCTGACCTACATTTTCCACTTGAGTGACTTGGTTAAGAAGTTTGGGGTAGCTCAGAGTGGCTTGATTAAGAAGTTTTGGGTAGCTCAGTATCTGACAAAGTACTGATGCTACATTAACCAAACTTTCACAAGTGATTCATCTTTGGATGCTGAAGTGAACCATGCTTCGGATGCTGCATCTGACCTACACTTTCCGCTTGAGTGACTTGGTTAAGAAGTTTGGGTAAGCTCAGTATCTGACAAAGTACTGATGCTACATTAATCAAACTAGCACAAGTGATTCATCTTTGGATGCTGAGGTGAACCCATGCATTGGATGCTACATCTGACCTACTTTTTCCACTTGAGTGATTTTGCCTTTAAAAGCCAATATTGAGCAAAGTATAAGTGCTACATGTTCCAAACTTGCATATTGGATGTATCTTTGATCAAACTTTCATAAAATGACCTTGACCTACTTTTTCCACTTGAGTGATTTTGCCTTTAAAAGCCAATATTGAGCAAAGTATAAGTGCTACATGTTCCAAACTTGCATATTGGATGTATCTTTGATCAAACTTTCATAAAATGACCTTGACCTACTTTTTCCGCTTCAGTGATTTTGCCTTTAAAAGCCAATATTGAGCAAAGTATAAGTGTTAAATGTTCCAAACTTGCATATTGGATGTATCTTAGATCAAACTTTCATAAAATGACCATGACCTACTTTTTCCGCTTCAGTGATTTTGCCTTTAAAAGCCAATATTGAGCAAAGTATAAGTGCTACATGTACCAAACTTGTATATTGGATGTATCTTTGATCAAACTTTTATGAAGTGACCCTGACCTACTTTTTCCGCTTGAGTGATTTTGCCTTTAAAAGCCAATATTGAGCAAAGTATAAGTGCCACATGTACCAAACCAGGGATTTTTCAAGTCCGTTTTTGGGTCCGATTATCGGACCCATTCCCAATGCCAAAATGGCCTGTATTTTCCCAATTTATGGTTGAAATTTCACAATTTGAACCTCATTATTTTTTGTGAATTGTTCTTCAATAAAGAGCAAAATAATGACGGCTGAAATACATTGCAGAAATAGGACATTGACGATCAATGTGTAAACTGGTCAGAAATCTTATATATCCGGTACAGTATAGGTTTTCGTTTTAATCATCAAATCGCATCTCCAGTATTGGGAACCCATGACCATGTCGTCTTACAACAGCAAATATGACAAAAGGGAGTACATCTTCTTTGTAGAGGAGAAATACGTTCTTCAAAATAAAATTTTGGGTAGTGACTATAAAAGAAACAACAGAAAGTGGTTCATGTTCAGTAAACAGAATAGGGCTACTCAGACAGTGGGAATGTCCTCCGTCAAACACTGACTTTGAATCTGAATCCTGATTGATCATGATCATTAAAGTAGCCCCTCTGACTCTGAACAGATGCTTGTTCCTGATCCTAGAAGATTATCATTATGTCCTTTGAAGTACAATCTAAAGTAAAGATGGTTTAACTAGTACTTTTTTTATTTTATTGAAGACACTTTGAATAAGAAGGAGTTATATCTCTGTGTAAGGATTTATTCCATTAAGAATCAAATTAAACTGTTGGAAATTCCCAGTTTCATTAAAACGCCGTGATTTTTCCCAATTTTATCGGACCCTGGACCCAAAGTAAAATACCCTGAAAAATCCCTGCAAACTTGCAAATTGGATGTATCTTTGATCAAACTTTCATAAAATGACTTTTTCCACTTGAATGATTTTGCCTTTAAAAGCCAATATACATGTACTAAGAAATATGATTGAATTGGATTTGGCTTCCACGAGGTGAGCTTCATAATCTGTGATTACCTATGTTTTCTTTAGCTTGAATAATGTAAAAGCAAAATGGATACCATTCAATAGATATCGTTAAGTCATAACTTTTAATATGAGTTATACTAGTATGTTTGCATGTGATTTGTTGATATTCCTATGATATTCCTATGACCTCATTGATGTTCAACATTGAGTCTTAACAGAAAAATTAGTGATTTCATGGTAAAACTTAACATTGAAAACACCCCCTCTAAAACAAGGTTTGTCTGTCAAATTTGATGACAGATTTAAACTGGCCAACACTTCAACAACATCATATGAGATCACGGATTATCTTCTTCTACAAAGTAATTCACAACATTGTTGCAATTTACCGAGCCAATCTTCTTATCAAACAAGACACACACACTCGTCAATCCTTTAGGCTTCAAACACATTCATACTCATGAAGACATCTACAAATTATGAAATATTCCATCTTTCCACATTTTTGTCAAGATGATATAAGGTAGGAAAGAATAAGTGTTTCAGATGTTAGTCATACATGACAGCAAATGACGATAGCTTCTACATTATCACTCTTCACACTTCTTTATGTACATGTATGTATGGGAGGGCTTCAATTCTACAACATCTAGTGATGTGACTAAGGCTTTGAAAAAGATATTTAACAGTTGCATCTTAACTATCTCTGATTATTTTATTTCATTGAGAACTTTTTTTTGCCTTAGCAGGTACGTACACTTATGAGAGTGCCGTGCAAGGATATTCTGATTTTCAAGTATCGGAGGAACCTGTTCATTTCCTGGGTGTTAAATACAGCACTTTACACGGTCAGATTTGATGCTTTAATGAATTTGTTTGAATACCTTGACTTCAATTTATCAATATCTTTAAATTAATCATTAATGTTACTATTTGAAAGTAGTTAAGATTTTTATCCAGGGGTCAAAATGTACAAATTACATCAATCACTATTAGTCTGGGATGTATCACTGGGTTGGGTGCACCCCCCCCCCCCCCCCCCCCCTTGATCCTCCAAAACCGGCCTAACTTTGTAGCATTTTTTGCGTTCTTTCAGATAAAAAATTGTCTCATGGAAATTTCCATTGCAAAAGTGGTGTTTTTTGGGAAAAACATGTTTTTTTAGTCAAAAATCACTGAAAATAGGAAAAAAATTATAACTTTTATATGGTTGATGTTTTTAAAAATTGATTAGAGTCAATATATAGTATTTTTTATGCTCTTTCGGATGAAATAAGTTGCAAGTTCCAATTTCTATTTTTACTGTGTGTTTTGGGGTAAATAAGTCGAATTTTTGCCAAAATTCACAGAAATTTGAGGAAATTTTAATTTATTCCTGTTTCTCAGCTCCTCAATATTGCATATGATCGTTCAATGATGATTTAAAAAACATCTTTAAAGTCTCCTCTTTCAAATGACATATATTTTATATTCTTATTTTTTTGCAAAATCCTCGAAATAAATTATTTTATACAGAAACCTGTATTTTCAATCAGAAATCTCAGATTTCTGTATATTTATTTAAAGAACCCTTATTTGTTATGAAAGCAATGATTGAAAGCTATTTTCTAGTGTAACTTTTCACACTCTATCAGATTAAATATGTTTTACTAACATTTCATTCAAAATCAAAGTGTTTTTGGGGAAAAAACGTATTTTTTCATTTAAAAATAGCTGATTTCTGGAGAATATTTATTGAATCTATAGAAGTTCTTGAAATGATAGCAGGAATGTATTTTGAACTTTAATTATTTAGGTTCACTCATAAATTACATGTATGAAACATAAAAGGTATATTTTTTACTTAATTTTGGGGCAAAATGCTTGATTTTTGTCTAAAAATTACAGATTTCTGGAAAAATTTTATTAATTCATTTTATTTGCTAAAACTATACATTTAAAGCTATTATCATTATAGAAAGTAATCATCTTGTCAGATGATTGTGAAATAAAATGTAATAATTAATTAAAACCATCATTTTGGGGTAAAATAAGCATTTTTTATGCAAAAACCACTTATTTTGAGAAAATAAGTACTAGCTCTTTTAATTTGCCTTAATTGATATGTTTTAGCTTTGATATTATGCTGTTTCTTATTATAAATGGATAGGAATGTTATTTGATAACTGAAATTTAATTTATATCTTATTTTGGGGCAAAAAACCTTATTTATGTGAAAAATTCACTTATTTCTGTGAATATTTTTTTAAATTTATATTTTTTATCTAATCAACACTGGAGAGGTTTCATATAATTGGATGGCATAAATGTGATCAAGTTTAATGAGTAAGAAGAGATTTCTTTGATTATCTTGCTATTTTGGGTGGAAAATCTCGATTTTTATTTAAAAAATCGCTAATTTTAGAAAATCCTTATTACTATGAAATCAGACGTTATTTTTTATATTCAAAAGAGTTCCTGGGTATATCATAGTTTGTCCTTGTAAGTCATATGCATTTGAAATATCCTCTGTTAATTTAATTGATATTTTGGGGCAAAAAACCTAATTTATGTGCAAAATTCACTTATTTCTGTGAAAATCGTTTTAAATCTATATATTTTATTCAATCAAAGCTGGAGAGGTTTCATATAATTGGATGGCATAAAAGTGATCAAGTTTAATGAGTTAGAAGAGATTTCTTTGATAATCTTGCTATTTTGGTTGGAATATCTCAATTTTTATTCAAAAACCGCTGATTTCTGGAAAATCCTTATTGCTATGAAATGTGTCGTTATTACTTATAGTCTAAAGTGTTCCTGGGTATATCATAGTTTGACCTTGTATGTCATATGTATTTGAAGTATCCTCTGTTCATTTAATTGGTATTTTGGGGCAAAAAATAAGTTTAATATGAATATATATAGCCTATATCAAGAATCTTACTATAGAAAGTCTCATATTTCAAACTATGATTATTATCCTCTGTATTTCCTATTTAACTGAAATATGAGACTTTCAATAGTAACTTTCTTGATATAGGCTATATATATTCATATTAAACTTATTTTTTGCCCCAAAATACCAATTAAATGAACAGAGGATACTTCAAATACATATGACGTACAACTATTATATACCCAGGAACACTTTAGACTATAAGTAATAACAACACATTTCATAGTAATACAGATTTTCCAGAAATCAGTGGTTTTTGAATAAAAAAATTGAGATTTTCCACCCAAAATAGCAAGATTATCAAAGAAATCTCTTCTAACTCATTAAACTTGATCACTTTTATGCCATCCAATTATATGAAACCTCTCCAGCTTTGATTGAATAAAATATATAGATTTAAAACGATTTTCACAGAAATAAGTGAATTTTGCACATAAATTAGGTTTTTTGCCCCAAAATATCAATTGAATTAACAGAGGATATTTCAAATGCATATGACTTACAAGGACAAACTATGATATACCCAGGAACTCTTTTGAATATAAAAAATAACGTCTGATTTCATAGTAATAAGGATTTTCCAGAAATTAGCGATTTTTAAATAAAAATCGAGATTTTCCACCCAAAATAGCAAGACAATCAAAGAAATCTTATCTTACTCATTAAACTTGATCACATTTATGCCATCCAATTATATGAAACCTCTCCAGTGTTGATTAGATAAAAAATATAAATTTAAAAAAATATTCACAGAAATAAGTGAATTTTTCACATAAATAAGGTTTTTTGCCCCAAAATAAGATATAAATTAAATTTCAGTTATCAAATAACATTCCTATCCATTTATAATAAGAAACAGCATAATATCAAAGCTAAAACATATCAATTTAGGCAGATTAAAAGAGATGGTACTTATTTTCTCAAAATAAGTGGTTTTTGCATAAAAAATGCTTATTTTACCCAAAAATGATGGTTTTAATTGATTATTACATTTTATTTCACAATCATCTGACAAGATGATTACTTTCTATAATGATAATAGCTTTAAATGTATAGTTTTAGCAAATAAAATGAATTAATAAAATTTTTCCAGAAATCTGTAATTTTTAGACAAAAATCAAGCATTTTGCCCCAAAATTAAGTAAAAAATATACCTTTTATGTTTCATACATGTAATTTATGAGTGAACCTAAATAATTACAGTTCAAAATACATTCCTGCTATCATTTCAAGAACTTCTATAGATTCAATAAATATTCTCCAGAAATCAGCTATTTTTAAATGAAAAAATACGTTTTTTCCCCAAAAACACTTTGATTTTGAATGAATGTTAGTAAAACATATATAATAGAGTGTGAAAAGTTACACTAGAAAATAGCTTTCAATCATTGCTTTCATAACAAATAAGGGTTCTTTAAATGAATATACAGAAGTCTGAGATTTCTGATTGAAAATACAGGTTTCTGTATAAAATAATTTATTTCGAGGATTTTGCAAAAAAATAAGAATATAAAATATATGTCATTTGAAAGAGGAGACTTTAAAAATGTTTTTTAAATCATCATTGAACGATCATATGCAATATTGAGGAGCTGAGAAACAGGAATAAATTAAAATTTCCTCAAATTTCTGTGAATTTTGGCAAAAATTCGACTTTTTTACCCCAAAACACACAGTAAAAATAGAAATTGGAACTTGCAACTTACTTCATCTGAAAGAGCATAAAAAATACTATATATTGACACTTTTCAATTTTTAAAAACATCAACCATATAAAAGTTATAATTTTTTTCCTATTTTCAGTGATTTTTGACTAAAAAAACATGTTTTTCCCAAAAAACACCACTTTTGCAATGGAAATTTCCATGAGACAAATTTTTATCTGAAAGAACGCAAAAAATGCTACAAAGTTAGGCCGGTTTTGGAGGATCAAGGGGGGGTGCACCCAACCCAGTGATACATCCCAGACTATATGATCGATCACTTCCTACATACTAGAAGTAGAAAGTTGCCTATTCCAGAGAAGGGAAGTGAGAGGGTCATGTACATACATATATTTATATCAATTTATGTCAAACTGATTCACAGAACAATTCTGTTTCTCATCATTAGTGCAGTGTATTTTTGTAAAACACTGCTTCTGCGTCCACTTCCGCGTTCACACTAGTAAGTTAAGAATTTTTGGCCGGATTGCAAAGCAATTCCGGTCTATAGATTGACGATGTCCGTCTGTCCGTCCGTCCGTCCGTCTGTCCGTCCGTCTGTCTGTCTGTCCGTCTGCCGTCAACATTTTGGTTAAAGTTTCTGGTTGAGGCAACATCTAAGGAACTATGTGCAGTAGAAAATTTATATTATACATGAAGGTTGCCCATGACAAGACCTTTCAATTTATGCCATAACATTTGACCTAGTGACCTTGACCTTGGACTTTGACCTAGTTAAAGATTTTGGTTAAAGTTCCTGGTTTAAGCAAAATCCATGGAACTGTATGCAGTAGAAACTTTATATTATACATGTATGTTGCCCATGACGAGATCTTTCAATTTATGCCGTAACATTTGACCTAGTGAGCTTGACCTTGGAATTTAACCTAGTGAAAGATTTTGGTTAAAGTTTCTGGTTTAAGCAAAATCTAAGGAACTGTATGCAGTTGAAATCTTATATTATACATTTAGGTTGCCCATGATAAGACCTTTCAATTTATGCCGTAACATTGGACCTAGTGACCTTGACCTTGGACTTTGACCTAGTTAAAGATTTTGGTTAAAGTTTCTGGTTTAAGCAAAATTTAAGGAACTGTATGCAGTAGAAACTTTTTATTATACATGTAGGTTGCCCATGATGAGACATTTCAATTTATGCCGTAACATTTGACCCAGTGACCTTGACCTTGGACTTTGACCTAGTTAAAGACTTCGGTTAAAGTTCCTGGTTTAAGCAAAATCTAAGGAACTGTATACAGTAGAAACTTTATATTATACATGAAGGTTGCCTCTGACAAGACCTCTCAATGTATGCTGTAATATTTGACTTAGTGACCTTGACCCAGTTGGTGACAAAAACTTACTTTGCAATCCGGCCATACCGTCTTTAGCGGTGTTTTATTATTTCTTTATTTTGACTGTTAGGAAGGGTAAACTTGCACAGATGATGAATCTTTTGAAATGAATATTGAATAGATCACAAATCTACGTTCAAATGTAGGTCATGCATGACCTATATATTTTCCCCTTTGGTGCAGATGTTAGAAAGATTTGGGTATCAATGTTAAGAACTTTAATATCTTTATTTTAATGCCCTGTTTACTCGAAGGGTTTAATGCGCTTTAAATCGAATTTAATGCGCATTAGATTTTTGTTGCGTTCACACGACAAATTTAATTGGCATTACTTTAATTCGCATTAGATTTTGTCGTGTGAATGCCAAGCGAATCTAATTCGCATTAAATCTAGTGCATGCGCATTTGACGTACATTAATTCTATAGTACGTATACACAACAAATTGACACCTTTTACTACCCTTGGATCTCAAATCACAGAATATGAGGCCAAATACTCAATTGATTTCATTCAGGTTCACTGCACTGCGTCTTTTGACTTACGTTCAGTAACGTTACAAATATTATGATGTCATTTTTTCTCGTAATGACGTCATCCTGTCTTAAGCTTTAGCTTTGCTGGAAGAATTTACGAAGAGGAAAAAACTGAGAAAATTCCAATAATTTAACATAAATTCTAACCTTTTTTTGATTTGAAAATATACGGTTATCAATGCAAATGTACCAAAATTTAATGCGCATTATAATTTGTCGTGTGAATGTAATGCGAATCTAATTCGAATTAAAATTATGCGCATCAAATCTAATGCGAATTAGATTTGATGCGCATTCGTATGAACAGGGCATAAGTGCTCGGAAGGCTAGACTTTTCACAGATGATGTATCATAATGAGTAGATCACAAATCTGCATACAAATGTAGGTCATGACCTAGACTTTCTGCTTGAATGTAAGGAGATTTGAGTATCAATGTAACAGTTAAAAAAAATTGATTCTTTATTTTAAATACTAAGAAAGCCAAACTTGCACAGATGATGTGTCTTATATCAGTAGATCACAAATTCATGTTGAAATGTAGGTCATAACCTATATTTTCCCCATGAATGCACATGTTAGGAAGATTTGGGTATCAATGTTATGAAGTTTTAATTCTTATTTTAAGTACTACCGTGTTAAGGCCAAACTTGCGCAGATAATGCGTCTTAATCAGCACCAGTAGATCAGAAAATAAATAGAGTATACTCATGCATGCAAAATTTGGGTCAATAAATAAAATAGTCTACTTCCCTTTTCTGTTTTGATTAGTTGTTAGCATTTTCGTTGGTCCTCACAAATCCTCAATATGACAGATTCTCAAATTAAAAACTGCATTATCTTTGACTTCTCCCTGTTTGCTGCCATGAGGTGTGATTACACTATGTTTCCTACTTACAGACAGAGAAGATCTGAAGCTTGATTTACTGACTCGATTATGGTTTACCTATCGTAAAAACTTTGCTGCTATTGGTGAGTTTATTACAGACTGAACCATGTATTACAAGAGATTATCTTTGCTTTAAAATCATAATAAATCATATTTATTTCATAAAATATCATAATTATCAAATTACATGCATCTATTTAACTGTCAGAGTTTCAATCTGAAACTACTATATTTCCCATATCATAAGTCTTTTATATTTCATAAATAGATTCCTTGATATGAGATATATCTGATGATTTCATGACTTTAACCTTGTGACCTTGACCTTATGACTTTGATATACTAATTGTACCGTAAGCAATGTAGAGTAAAACTTAAATACATAAATCTAAAATCTTCTCTGAATTATAGGGATTAGAAATTTAATATTCCCCTTTAAGATCCCTTATGACCAGGGCTTTCATTTGGTACCATGACTTTTGACCTAACCATGACTTTGAAATTTGACCAACTATAAAATCTTTTACCTACTCCATTCCTCTTTAACATTAAGTGGTAGGGCTTTGATATTTTGCATGTACATTTGATTATGACTTGGGTATGTATTAACTACCATAAATTCTGACTTATGTGAAGTGACCTTAACCTTGGACTGAAAGCATTCTTTATGTTGCTTTTTACATGCAAATGCCAACATTAGATTTTAGAACTATGTTGTGAATCTGACAAGTATAGTTATATAATTATCATACACTATAGCACTTATTCTAAGTTTGTTTGTTGTAGGAGGTACAGGTCCAACATCAGATGCTGGTTGGGGATGTATGTTAAGATGTGGTCAGATGATGCTGGCACAAGCACTAGTTCTGCGACATTTAGGTCGAGGTAAATTATGGTATTGTAGTTTAACAAGATTAGTATATAATCATGCCGCTTGTGAGGCGTAGTGACACTTAGGGATCACATTGTCCGTCATTAACCTGTCTGTCTGTCCATCTGTCTCACTGTACCTAAAGCTTACCTTATGTGTGGCTATGTTTTGCATGTGACACATGCATTTCTTAGAATCCGGGTGTTCTTGTTGAATTTTGAAGTGTTTTTTATGCTCTGGTCCTCCAACCAAGTGGACATATAGCCTGGTCTTCCAACCAAGTGGACATATAGCCTGGTCTACCAACCAAGTGGACATGTAGCCTGGTCTACCAACCAAGTGGACAAATAGCCTGGTCTACCAACCAAGTGGACATATAGCCTGGTCTACCAACCAAATGAACATATAGCCTGGTCTACGGACCAAGTGGACGTATAGCCTGGTCTACCAACCAAGTGGACATATAGCCTGGTCTACCAACCAAATGAACATATAGCCTGGTCTACCAACCAAGTGGACGTATAGCCCTTGGGTCATTTGTATATCTATCCATCAATCATTCCTGCTTTTTGGAAAAGAGAGGCACTTGTTCTTATAACAAGACTTTTCTATTGGTACTCACATTTTACTTTGCAACCTCGACCTGTTGTGTGATGATAGTTTCGGCCAAAATATAAAATTCATTTCTACTGCGGTAATGTGAAAATCGTCAGTTGAAAGGGTTTGGATATTTCTTATGCGCTTGCTTTATGGCCTGACTGTATTGAAATGCTTGTCTTGTGTCCTTTGTCTTGCATTTTGGTATTAATATGTTTGTTCTTGGAAGAAAAATAACATTAATGAAAAAATTAACACGTGTAGGGCTATCATTTTCTCATGTGTTTTTCTTGTGGCAAGACCTGTACTTTTGACCTAATTCCTTTACTTTGGAATTTGACCTTCTATTTGTTAGAAAAAGTACAATTTCATTTGGCAAATCTTGTTGTGATAAGGGCATTTATTTTTCATGTATGTATTCCTTGTGGCTAGACTTTTCCCACTGGTATGAACAGTTTTGGCTTTTTGACCATGACTTTTAACCATGATTTTAATAAAAATCTTCTCTTTATAAAAAAAAAAGTGTTTTCTCTTTCTCAAATGAATAATGACAATGTCTAAGTGTTTTACATTTAAGAAGACCCTGATTTAAGTAAAACTTAAGACCACAAGTAGAACTGTGTAATATTTTGTTTTCTCGATTAAGATTGGAGATGGAAGAAGGACTTGACCGATGAAAAATATTGGAAAATTCTACGCATGTTTCAGGACAAGAAAAGTGCTACATACTCCATACATCAAATCGGTAAGACGCCGAGTTAGGTTGTGAAAGAATAGACATTAAAATGAATCATTCTGAGTATTGTACATTATAAGTCTTTATTCTTTTCTTTTGAATTTGAATATATCAGATTACATATTACATGTATCTGATTATTTTTATCCATTGTATAGAATTTCATAAATCAATGATAGCTGCTTATCAGTTATTCATATTGTAGTAGTTTCTTGTTTGGGCTTAGAATGACAATGCTGGAGTCCAATAGGAATCTTTTTTTGGCATAATTTTGTATGTCTGTCCATCCTTAAGACTTTGATAACTCCAGTAGTTTTCAAGGTTCATTTTGTACAGCTTTCATATTTGGCCGGATTGTGAAGCAAAATCCGGTATATTAATTGGCAAAGTCCGTCCGTCCATCCGTCTGTCCGTCACTGCGTCAACATGTTGGTTAAGGTGTTGCGTTTAAGTCTGTTGGAAGAAAACTGCTTGGGGAAGCAACTTGGAACTTAACATGATGAGACGAATCAAACCCAGCAACAAAATTTGACCTAGTGACCTTGACCTTGGAGTTTGACCTACTTTTAACAAAATTAAACCTGGGCTATATCTCATGAACTATAGAGGATATGGCTTTGATGTAATATTTCACATGCAGAATCCTCATGACCTTTCATTTGATATCATGTCGACCTTGACCATGGAGTTTGACCTACTTTTAAAAAATCTTTAACCTGGGCTATATCTCATGTACTATAAGGGGTAGGGCTTTGATATTTCATGTAGATTTCTCATGACCATAACTTTCATTTGACAGCATGACTTTTGATCAAGTGACCTTGACATTGACCTTTGACCTTCTTTTAAACTATAAGAGGTAGGGTCTTGATATTTCACATATAGATTTCTCATGACCAGATCTTTCATTTGATATCATGACTTTTGACCAAGTGACCTTGACCTTGACATTGACCTACTTTTAGACAGTTAGAGGTAGGGTTTTGATATTTCACATATAGATTCCTCATAACCAGAACTTTCATGTGTATGGCCGTAGCTTGTTTCATTTTGCAATAGTATTAATGATCTTTGACCTTTCTGTCTGCACAAAAATTCACAATCCGACCTTACCACCTTTTGTGGTTTATGGTTTATGGTTTATTTATACATAGATACAGGATCATAAGAGGAATGTGCCTATGAATTTTGAATTTTCAAGTTCAAAGGTTAAGCTATAACTTCGTTAAATTCCAGTGAAATTTCATTACTTCGTTTTGAAAAAAGAAACCCACAGCTATACAGATGCAGGTTCAGAAAAGGAACATACCAATACATTTTGACATTTCAGTAACCTTGACTTTTGACTATGAAATGTCAAGAAGTTTTCAAGATACAAAGAATATGCCCATGAATTTTGAACTTTTAAGGTCAAGGTCAAACTTCAATCACAGTTCAGTTTTTACATGATAGCATATTTTATATGCAAATTAAGTATTCATAAATATGTTATGTTAAACATATTGCAGAGTTTTTATGAATTTGTCAGAGGATTTGTACATATACATGTATTTATGATGTTTTACAGCCTCCATGGGTGTGTCAGATGGTAAATCAGTAGGACAGTGGTTTGGTCCAAATACTGTGGCACAGGTTCTCAAGTAAGTACATCTGTACAGTAGGACAGTGGTTTGGTCCAAATACTGTAGCACAGTTTTAGTGCATACAGAACTCTTGCTGTGTCCTGACTTAGAATGCAACAAGAAGTACGACAGGCACACTGTTAGTGCGTTGCAAGTATGTGAAACGCACCTTCGATGTAAGGAAGTGAGGACTCCTGTTAATAATATGTGTAAATTCGACATCCTTACAATAAGGTAGAAGACGTACGGAGAAAGTATGTTTTAAGCAAGTGGCATGCAAATCGTAAGTACGTACAACGCACTTACTTTTCTGCGCAACATATGATGCATGTAACCACCCATAGAACCATACGTGTGACATGCGTTGACACATGTAAGCCGATGCGGGCTTACTAGCCATACTTTGTACTTCGCGTTGTGTGCTTAATTAATGTCCAGTTCTTTGTTGTTGACAGAAAACATCGTTGAAATTTTAACAAAGTTTATTTCACGAAACATAATTTGACAGAATCCATAGCATGCGAGAAAGTAGTTCTAAGACAACGAGAAAGTAAATCTATGACAATCGAGAAAGTTATGCTGACAATTGAAAAATGACACATTGTATTTAAACAAGGGAGGGGAATTGCACAATATGATGGACATATTTCTAGATAATTTCGTGTTCATCCCTCAAAGATAAGGTTGTCTACAACTCTTCAAAAACATCTGAAATTATGAGGGATTGTACGTAGATAAACTTAATATGCTGGTATTTCACGTGTAGATTTCTCCAACAAATAGATAAAACCAATTTGTAATTAAGTTCTTATCAATCTCTGGACTTTCCAAGTATTGAAAGATCAATATTACAATTAAACATGTTAAAGTTGATGAAATATTTCCCTTAAAAATCTTAAGATAAACTTATTAACTGATATTTCTTGAATCTGCTTCTTATCTTCTTTCAAAATTATCTTTATGTGAATTACTATAAACATCATCCCTCTTTCATGTAAGGGAATTAATTTACTTTCTTGTTCTGACAAATGCATCGATTTAGTTTAGAGTTATTCCTCTTTCTACAGTGTGCAAATTCCCCAACATAAAGTAATAATTCACGGTTAATATTGTGGGGGAGAGGCCATATGGTTACAATACTCCCCCACTTAAGAAAATAACAAACATTTTCAAAATCAAAAGGATTAATCCAATTCAAATATATTCAACTTTATAACCGACATTTTAGTTACTTTCTTAGTTCTTTTTTTTAATTTGAATCTATGCTTGGTTATTTTCTAAACGCATGGCCTTGACACCACAATATAGATAATTGCATCATCTTAATGTGCACCCAATCAATCATGATCAAGTAAATCAATACAAATGACATGCAGATTAAAGTCATCATCTCACGATTTTCACTGTCTTTATCAGGTGACCCAATGTTCATCATCATAATAAAATCAGTATTGTTCATTCAAAATGTCCATGACATAATTATCAAATCATAACAAATTCGTTCAAGGCCAATACGTCAATAAATGGTATGATATATCAATGTTCAATGTTCATCATGCAAAAATCAAAATTCATGAATAGAATACATGTATATGCAAATATACCCATACATAAGCATAACACATTTATATTTTTACTCTGTTTTTTTCACTGAAATAACACTACACACAATTTGTACACTTCTTTGTCTTCTTACGGTTCTTCTTTGGATATCCTTTGCATCTAATGGTTCATCTCAGTCATGTGGCCCTCTTTCGTGTTCTATGTAATATTCATCGAGTTAAACGAATACATGGACCTCAATTTCATCACGGAAGGAATTCTACACCAATTGGATTTATCATCGTATCAATTAACGGATGTTTGTCTATTCTTCCGAATACTAAATCGTCCTCTCGTCTTCGGCATCATCTTCCACGAAATTGCATCTCATGGTTTCTTCTAAGCAATCATTTCTCCTTCATTGATCTACCTCTGACGCATCTTGGTATTAGTGACGTTACCGAGATCTTCCCGTAATCCGGATGACACCATGCACCCAGAAAAGCGACGGGGTATAAACTTTCTCGTTATAAAGCATCAAATAAGGTAGTTCATTAATTGCAAATTGTCCTTTGCATTGGATTCTGCACGGATCGCACATCCCCATGGCAGACTTCACTCTACCATAATCTTCTTATGTCTCTCCGTTTGCTATCATGACAGCTGGTTTAACATCTGGCCACACGGGTAACATCGTGCACAGAGATACCTGACGTCACTGCTTCGGACTTCATATTTTGGCTTCCATCTTCTGTCTATTGGATTGACCTGTACACTCTTAATTGTCTCTCTATTAACAAGTGGGTACTCCGTTGTAATAGCTGCTGCTCAAAGTTCAAGGATATTCTGCATATTTACACTGTTTATCAAGCATTTTCCATTGTCATTTCTCCAAGTGATACCAGCATCTATTGTTCATTGCTATAACATATCTGCACGTCAAACTAAATTGTTCTTGGTAGTTATGACACCGGGTTTTCTCTGTACCCCTTGATTGACCAAAATTTTGAATTTACAAAAATAATTTAGACGCCTGTTCCAAAACTAAAATAGTTTCCAAAATTATATCTTTCTTTGCAAAAATTCATTCATTTAACTTGTATTCATATAAATAAATATTCAACAGGCAATGTCATTAATTTTGATTCAATATAAAATTTAACTGATATAAATGAATAAAACAATATTAGCCAAGTTGTACTTTTTCATTGTTGTTAGGCGTCATCTGTAGGCATGTCGTTTGTCAGTGAAATATCAACAAAACAAACACAAATCAGCTGATGCTAGAACCTCTATCATGAGACGAAATTCCAACACTGCCAAAAGGGCAACAAGGGTCAATATCATGAACGCGTTGACATGAAATAGAGTGAGGCGAGAACTGAAATACAATCACCAGAATGAAAGCTCTAGATAATGATTAAACCCTGATGTAAACCAGTGAAATCCAGTTAGAAATTACAAACAAAGAGCACCGTAAAAGTACACATTTAAGGATGATGAATACTTAAGGGATTCAAGGTCAAAAGCTATTGAAAACTGCTTTAATTGATCATTGTATCCTAAATGAAGAAATATACAACAAGAGATCAATCTCAATCCAGGCTTTTTATATATTCAATGGTCTGATGAGCATAATGGTCCAAAAACAGCAATAAGCGGACGTAACATTTCAAACGGTTTATGCCATAAAAATAAAAATTTGAAGCTTTTCAATATTTCCTTAATATTTACACAAATGACATTCAAGTTTTCACTTTATACTGAATATCTTAATTCATTTAGAGCAAAAACTTCAACAGTATAGACAAGTTTCAGAAAATATTCGCCATTTTGCCTCCATGTACCCCATGAATAATAACGTAGAAATACTCAACAGTACCATATAAATCGCACATAAAACAATAAAATCAAGGTCAAACCATGCAAAAATGGTTGTTGATATATTCTAATCTATAAGATCAATTGATTTGTAAAGAAAATTTTATATGTATCCATATAAATAGTAAAGATACAATGATATTCAACCCCCCCCCCCCATTTTTTCTCGAGATATATTAAAAAGATATATTGCAACCTATAGCTTTTCACTGATATAGGTTTGTTACCTTAATATCAATAAAAAAAAAGAATAATTTTTTGCGTACACTGTCAGGCAATTTTTTTATTGTAATGATCTTGATCATTGAGCTTGATAACTCTTTTACGTGTATATAAAAAAAAAACTAAACGTATTCTGAGATACATGTACAAGACGACACGAAGCATAGCATTCCCTTGCCTAGTAATGAAAACCTCGGACTTTTCATAGTGTCTCATTCTGAGATGTTTTAGAATTTTTTCCACAAGTTATCTTTTTTTTAACCTCTGAGCTTGAGCTTCAGCATTTGACCTTGAAAATCAATCAATTTTATCCAATCACCCAATCCATATAATAGTCATGGAAAATTGATGACGTCATCCGACTATTGGTCCTTCTTAACTTGTTTAGTTTTTGGTTGATTTATTCTTATCAAATATGATAATTGATTTATTTCAACGATCTTATTTTCAATTGTCTTTCAATATATATAGTTTACTGTTTCATGTTAAAAAAAATATCAGTTCTCAAGAATTTTACTTGTTTGAAATAAATTAATTTTTCACCTTACTTTTCCTTTTTTTCTTAATCCCATTTCCTCCCTTTCTTAAAAAAAATTCTTTCACATTCTTTATTGCCTTATCCATCAATTTTAGAATTTCACCTCATTGCTTATTTGTTGAATCATTGATTTCTTTCTATTTGAGGACTTTAATAGTTTTGGTGCGAATAATGTTTTTAATAATTTTCAATATTATAGACTTTCAGCATGTTCAGTACATAAGATTTAGATTTCTTTTCGTCTCTTTTTTCTCTCTTTTTTTCTTTTTTTTTTTTTACGTAAGTTTAACTCGTTTCCAAATATATCATTTACGATGCAGATATTTTAGCAGTTTGAGCAGTCATGAATTTTGTCATTTCGTATATGTTTTTCATAAGAAGCTGGGGATCAAGGGATAGAATATTTTCAACAGGTTTCTGTAGGGAAGCCTTTTCATTTTGTAAGAAACTCGTTTCCGGTTTCTCGGAAATAGCGTCTATTTCCATATTTTCATCCGCGTGATGTTCAGGAGCAATTGGTAAACTCACTACTGGAGGATCAAGATTGATGTTTGTTTCATCGCCCTTGTCCGTACATGTATCGGGCATATCATGAGCTCTTAGTCGTCTCCGAAGTTCCATAAGTGGAATGTCATCTTCGTCAGACGAATCCTCCCTTTCTTGAATTCTGTGTCGTATGGCAACGTCTTGAGGAACATGTTCATCATCATCACTGTCTGATTGTTCAGGCGGGATTACGCATGTCGTTCTATGTAATAAATTTCCCTCAGAGTCCCTTGGAATTTTCTATTTATCAATCTTTGCATGTCTAAGATGTCGAGCATGTATCTTCGTTGTATTACCATCAAGCTGATTTTTCACTATGAATGAAAGTGGTCCTGTTTGATCAATAATTCGAAAGTACGGTTGCCACTTAACATCAAGCTTGTTGTCTCTTCTGTGATTCCTTATGTATACGGGATCTCCAATCTGGAAGTTTTCCTCCTTACTGTTTTTGTCTGCATACTTTTTCTGTTTCTTTTTTGCTTCTTTCATGTTTCTATGAACCAATGTAAAAGATTTGTGCTGCTGTTGAAGAGCGATTTGTTGTTGATCTTCACCCACATATCTACATCTTGGCTTTAAAATTGTGTCCAGTGGAAGTACAACGTCTCTGTTATATAGGAGAAAGTATGGAGAAAACTTCGATGATTCATTGACATGAAACCTAATGGCGGCTAGTGTCTGATTCAGGTACAAATCCCACGTCTGGACGTCTTCTTGAATTTTCTTAGACATGACGTCATGAAGAGTTCGGTGAAATCTTTCGACTTTACCATTTGCTTGGGGACTGTAGTATGATGTCTTGATGTGATGAATGTTCATCGTATCTAAAGTTTCCTGTACTTTCCTATTTACGTTTTCTGTTCCATTGTTCGAGATAATCTCCAGGGGGCAACCAAATCTTGGGAAAATTTCTTCTAAAATAAGATGTACGATTCGATCTGCAGACTTGTCAGGCACGGCGAAAACTTCTGGCCATCCCGAATAAATGTCTATGAAGGAGACAATGTATTTGTTCCCAGATAGTGTAGTCGGATATGGTCAAGATAAATCCAAGCCAATCTTTGTGAAAGGGTAAGAAGGTATTTCAGTTTCCTTGATAGGAGGTTTTGATTTCTTTGAACTTCTTGTCTGACATGTGACACATTTCTCTACATATGCGTGAATTTTCTTTTACATATTCGGAAAGAAATACTTAAGACAAATGGAATCGTATGTCTTATCTACAGCCATATGACCGAGTTGATCATGGTACTGCCTGAGGACGACTGTCTCCATTTCTTGAGGTATATACAATCTTAGCTTTGGATCCTCAGAGTCCGGCTGAGAGAGGTAATAAAATAGTCCTTCCTTGTCCTCGATGTAGTGTGTCTGTTCAGCTTTAGTGGCTGTTCCCTTCCTTAGTCTGTTCTTTATTCTCACGACTTCTTGGTCTTTTTCCTGTTCTTCTTTCAAGTTGAACACCTCAGGTAAATCTGAGACAGCTTTTGTTATCTCTTGTCGATCTTCAACGTGACAGTTTGCAAAGTCCTTTGGGTTGAACTCGTTTGAATTTATTACTCCTATCTCAAATGTTCTATCGTCAATATCAGGTTCTTCCTTGCACTTTTCATTTGTCTTTGAATGCGGTATTCGGGACAGGAGATCTGCACAGTGATTGTCTTCACTGCAGTTATATCCTGCAATACTTAACGCCCATAGCTGTATTTTCTTGTTTTGCTTTGGTGAATCTAAGAGGTACTTCAAAGGTTTGTGATCAGTCTTGATGGTGAATTGAGCTCCATGTAAGTAATGGTCTAACTTCTGAAGTGCGTAATGGATAGCGAAAGCTTCTTTCTCAATAGTGGACCATTTCGTCTATGTGTGACTTAGTTTGTGTGATAAGAAATAGATAGGTTTTTCTTCTCCTTCGTCCGTTTCTTGAGTAAGGCACGCTCCTACACAATTATTACTTGCGTCCGTATATAAGACGTATGGTTTGTTGGTATCCGGGTATGCAAGGAGTGGTACTGCAGTAAGACTTTCCTTGAGGTAATCAAAAGCGATTTGACGTTCCTTGGTCCATTAAAATCTTGCATATTTCTTGGTTAAATTGATCAAAGGTTCTGCTTTCTTCGAGAAATTTGGAACAAATCTTCTGTAGTAACTGCACATTCTGATGAATCCTCGAATTTCCCTAACGTTCTTCGGAGCTGGTAAGATTTTGACCGCTTCAACTTTCTTTGGATCTTGAGCAATACCATCTTTGTTGATTACGAAACCTAAGTATTCTGTCTCCTCCTTTTGTCTCAGTTGTCTCAGTCGATTGAATACTTCTTGAATGTGCCTTATATGCTGCTTCGGGTCGTCCTGAGAGAAAATCAAGATGTCGTCTAAATACGCCATGGCGAATCCCTCACACCCTTGTAGAACAATATTCATAAGTTCCTGGAATACCGCAGGGGCATTACTCAGACCAAAAGGCATCCTGTTAAATTCAAATAGACCTCGATGACATGCGAACGCTGTCTTCTCCTTGCTACTTTCGTCTAATGTTACTTGCCAGTACCCATGTCTTAAGTCCAACGTAGTGAAATATTTAGCATTTCCTATCAGTGATAAGATGTCGTCGATTAAGGGAAGCGGGTAAGAGTGATAAGATGTCGTCGATTAAGGGAA
This sequence comes from Pinctada fucata, assembly GCA_028142955.1. Classification (NCBI taxonomy): domain Eukaryota; kingdom Metazoa; phylum Mollusca; class Bivalvia; order Pterioida; family Pteriidae; genus Pinctada; species Pinctada fucata. The sequence continues at coordinate 70,311,960 of AP027105.1, read as the reverse complement.
GCGGGTAAGATATCGGTCGAACAATTTTGTTCAGTGTTCTGAAATTGACACGCATTCTCTCGCTGACGTCCTTTTTCTTCGCCACAACTAAAGGAAATGACCAGGGACATTGTGATCGTTTGATTATTTTGGCATCCAGCATCTCTTCGATCGCCTTGTCAACAATTTGTCGTTTGTTTAGTGGGGTCCTATAGGGTCTGTTCTTAATTGGAGGGTGTTTTCCGTTGTTTATCCTCATTTGTACTGTCTTTGTTCCACCAAGATCCGAGTCTGACTTAGCTATTAGATCCTTGTTTTTCTTAAGAAGTTTGACCACTTCTTGACGCTTGTCCTCGGGTACATATAGATCCTCAAAGTCTGTCATTACTGGCTTTGGTTCATCAACATCCGTTGGTTCTTCTTCGTTGAAAGAGTAAATTTCTTGTGGGGCCAAAGGTCGAGCCCTTCCCACTACGCTCCCTTTTCTGAGACAGTAACATTTGTTTGTCTCGTTAACAATCAAAATTGGTACTTTGTTCGGAGACCTCACCGTATTCACGGATTCCCTAATCGTGAGTCCAGGTTCTTCTAAGATACATCCAGGGTCAAGATTTGAGACCTCTAGTAGCCTTGAATCCGATATTTGGAAGCTTTTCTGTAAGTTAACGTGACATATAACCGCTGTCTGTGGTTCGATCTTCATCTTTTTATTGAGCTTCAAAATCGATGAAATGTGAATATCTTCGTCCAGTTTCACATACGTTTTTCCTATTCTTAGCATTCCTAAGTCGAAGTAAAGACGTACGCTGTATTCCTTCAGCCAATCTCTTCCTAAGATAAAGTTTTTATTTAGTGTGTCTATCACGTAAAAGTTTTGAGACAATTTCAGTCCGTTTATCGAAAAGTAAAGTGTTGTCCGTCCTAACACTTCAATAGGCGCACTATTTACCGCTCGTAAACTTCTATTAACGCGCAATAATTTTGGTTTTGGTGTTAATCGATCAAAAGTCTTTTTATTCATGATGGAAACCTCAGCACCAGTACCTACTAAAGTTCGGTATCTCATCTTACCTATCTTTATAATACAAGAGCTAGGGTTTCCATCTAAATTTAATTGGAATACGGGTTTCTTACTTTCATTGTTTCTTATGATTTTAGCATTTTGTCTGCTTCCTTCAACGGCTTCCTTTTGAAGAGAGCCTTTAAGTTTCCCTGATTTTGTTTGGGGGACAAATACCTGTCACGTGAGTAATAACGAACTCTGTATCTATCCGGTAATCTGCGATTAGGACAATTCCGTCTAAAATGGCCTTTCGCGTGACATAGCCAACATTCTTTTGTTTTAGTTCTATTCGTGTGTTCTGACTTTGTCTGACCTTGTACTTGATTAGAGGTTTGTTTGGAATCTTCCGAACTTTTAACGGGAAGGGTATTTATCAGTTTCTGTTTATTAGGTAGGGTGTTTTCACATTGATTTACTGACTTTTTGTGTTAAGTAGGGGAAACTTCTCCGTTTTCATCGGATTCAGGGTCTGAATAATCGAGAGCCGGTTTAATACTTTGTTTACGCGCCCGGGACATTCCCAAACAATGTGTCCTGTACAATTGCATTTAAAACATTTCTGATTACTCTGATTTACTGCCAATTCTGAATTTTCATCATTTGTGAGTGTTTCATTCTGTGTATTAGACCTCAAATTAAAACGTTTTTGTAGATTTTGCTCCTTCATTGCAATTTCAACTGCCTCATCATTACCTCTTGGATCACATCTCAGAACTTTCATTCGCAAGTAATCATAAAATAGACCGTCACAGAAAATGTCAACCAATTGTTTCTGAATAAAGGCGTATTCTGTTTCATCGAAAGGAGCAGTGTATGCATCTTCAGCCAATCGGAGTAAACGCTCTGAATACAACTGAACACTTTCCTTGGGAGTTTGTTTAATTTTACGGAGCTCAGTCATAGCTCTCTGATTATCAGTAATTTCAGCATATTGCTTTTGCATCAACCTTTTGAGATTTGACCAGTCTGGAATTTCGCCCTTTGACTCAATTTCCTCTAAATACCGTTTGACAAAATCACCTACTGTGCCCGTACAAGTTATAAGAACTATTCTCGGTATGTCTGTAATATCCAGTCTTGCCATATGTGCGTACTTTTCAATTTCTTTGACCCACTCTTTAAATTGTAAAGAATCACCTTCAAACGATCTAACAACCTGAAGCAGAGGGACAGAAATAGCTGTTTGAAGACCTTTTACCTGATGAGCTATCCATTTCATTGCTTCATCACCATTGTCCGATAAGCTACCAAATTTTAAGGAACTGGAACTTGTATCCTTTGACGAAGAAAAACTTTTAGAACCACCCGAACCTAAATTTGCACCAGCGTTCGTAGCCTGACAGTCTTGGTCTATACTGGTCAACTGAAGTGTCACTTTCTTGTCATAGTTAGTCATTTTTTGATTTTGAATTTTTCAAAATAAATGTTCTAAACGCTTTCTGTCCAGCAAATTCTTAAATACAAAAAGAAAAAAATGTTTTTACATGGTCAACCGATCTGAAAGTACGTCGAGAAAAATAAAATTTGTCCTACCTCTCACTTTGAGTAAGTTCAGTTCAATCTCCCTTTTCTGATAAAAATCCATGATTTCTATTTTCTTCGATTTGTGTAGGTCGACGGCACCAGAATATTTATGTAAGCCAATGTGGGATTAGAAGCAGCCTTACCAGAATATTTATGTAAGCCGATGCGGGCTTACTAGCCATACTTCGTACTTCGCGTTGTGTGCTTAATTAATATGCAGTTCTTTGTTGTTGACAGAAAACATCGTTGAAATTTTAACAAAGTTTATTTCACGAAACATAATTTGACAGAATCCATAGCATGCGAGAAAGTAGTTCTTAGACAACGAGAAAGTAAATCTATGACAATCGAGAAAGTTATGCTGACAATTGAAAAATGACATATTGTATTTAAACAAGGGAGGGGAATTGCACAATATGATGGACATATTTCTAGATAATTTCGTGTTCATCCCTCAAAGATAAGGTTGTCTACAACTCTTCAAAAACATCTGAAATTATGAGAGATTGTATGTAGATAAACTTAATATGCTGGTACTTCACGTGTAGATTTCTCCAACAAATAGATAAAACCAATTTGCAATTAAGTTCTTATCAATCTCTGGACTTTCCAAGTATTGAAAGATCAATATTACAATTAAACATGTTAAAGTTGATGAAATATTTCCCTTAAAAATCTTAAGATAAACTTATTAACTGATATTTCTTGAATCTGCTTCTTATCTTCTTTCAAAATTATCTTTATGTGAATTACTATAAACATCATCCCTCTTTCATGTAAGGGAATTAATTTACTTTCTTGTTCTGACAAATGCATCGATTTAGTTTAGAGTTATCCTCTTTCTACAGTGTGCAAATTCCCCAACATAAGGTAATAATTCACGGTTAATATTGTGGGGGAGAGGCCATATGGTTACACACACTCCTTCCGTACTCTTGCCCCTTCCTCCTCTGCGTCTTCAGAAAAACGTAGTGCACCCCCTTGCATTACTGCTTTAGTAGTTGAGGTCTAAACCTATTATTTTTTAATGTTGAATACGAATTAGAGAAATCTTTTTTACAGAAAATTGATCAAATCTTTCTTTATTTTTAGAAAATTGGTGATATATGATGAATGGAGCTCATTAGTAATACATGTAGCCATGGATAATACTGTGATAGAAGATGATATAAGTAAGTAACATTTCAACAGTATTAATCTTCGTCAGAAAAACTGGAAGAGACTATAGGTTTCCACACTGTCTGTCCGTATGTGCGACCTAGGTTGTTTCTCTGACTATTCTGAGCTACTTTAACAGATACTGTAAATGTGGAAATTTTCAAAATTGACCCTTCCGATTGCGGAAGAAAAATGCAAAATTTTGTGACGTCACAATGCTTTTACATCGGACAAACAAGCTTCGAACCTCGGTCAAACATCGAAATTGCATTGTGACGTCATGGAATTTCTCAAATTTTCCCGCGTTCGGAAGGGTCAATTGTATAATAACCGCGTGAAGAACCCCCACATGAAATATACAACAAGTATAAAAAGACGTAAGGGAAACTCCCAATTTCGCCAAAATTACCCCACATGTATTGTTCCAATGGTCATTTCGTGAAAATTTGGGCGTTTAATTTTGCTATAGAGTAACAGTGCCAACTCCTATGTTTAATCAGGTAGTTAAAATCCAACATACATGTATCTGATTTTAAAAGAATTCCTTAATTTGAAAGAAAATTAAGTTATTGAAAAACTTTCTGTCAAACGCAGTCATGGCTGCCTGAATTAAGTTGAATATAGTATGATTATAAATTAGATTTTGGTGGCGTCATGGTGTAGTGGTTAAGGTGTTGGGTCAGTAACCTAAAGGTTCTGGTTCGAACCGCACTAGCACTGCGGTTCCAATAACATATAAACATTTACATGTTATATGTTGTGTATGAAGAAAAAGTCTTTTATGTGTTGTGTCTACTTGTCTGTGGTGTTTAGTAAAGTTTTCTTTTGTATTACAGGATGTTTGTGTAAACCCAGTGAACAAAGCAACTGTGATATTTATTCCATAAACAAACAAAAGCTTCAGGATGGAGCCGAGGGTCATACCCCTAAACAGAGGTCTAGTCGTGTGTCACATGATAAACATAAAGAACAGTCTGTAGACATGACGAAATGGAAACCGTTATTACTTATTATTCCTCTAAGACTGGGACTTACGGATATAAACTCTGTGTATTTTGAAAGTTTAAAGGTATATTTTCATAATACATGTATATGATTTGGCTATGGGGCTATTGAGGGATTGATAAAAACAACTAAAGATGAAAATATTATTTAAGATAAACAAAATTGAATACAGTGAAATGAATAAATGTAAATAGGTAAAACTTCAAATAAAAATGTGCTTTAGGCAAGATAAAAATTATTGACTTATATATATAATGTTTCAGTGTGTACACCATGAGTAACATGTGTGTAATTGACTGTCGTCCATATTTCAGATATGTTTAAGTTTCCGTCAGAGTGTAGGAATTATAGGCGGTAAACCTAACCACGCCCACTGGTTTGTAGGTTATACAGGTCAGTGCTCTTATCTTTATACCAAGTTTTAAACATGTGCTTTGATATACATGAATTGGATATACATTTTGTGAACATAAACTTACCTATGTAGCTTTTCACTTTAACTTCATAATCTTTGAAATCAGCGTTCATTGATCAAACTTCTGCTCTATCTCAGCATTTACAATGTTCTTTGCTATACCATACCTCGAGTCTTTCATAAAAAAGTGCTAAAACAATTGATTTATATTTGAAGGTAACAAAGTGGTATACCTGGACCCACATACAACTCAACCTTTTGAAGATTTAGACGTCCCCTCCACATCGGACGAGCATTACCACATTCCCTATCCATGTATGATGAACATCAGCGAACTGGATCCATCAGTAGCTCTGGTAAGTCTCATTAAGCTATGATGCACCCTCACTTACCTCCCCCTTTATTTTCCCCATACCCCTTTCTGTGTTACCCTTTATAATGTTTTAACATACCACATTCCCTATACATGTATGATGAACATCAGCGAACTGGATCCATCAGTAGCTCTGGTAAGTCTCATTTTGCTATGATGCACCCCCACCTACCTCCCCCTTTATTTTCCCCATACCCCTTTCTGTGTTACCCTTTATAATGTTTTAACATACCACATTTCCTGTCCATGTATGATGAACATCAGCGAACTGGATCCATCAGTAGCTCTGGTAAGTCTCATTTTGCTATGATGCACCCCCACCTACCTTCCCCTTTGTTTATCCCCATACACCTTTCTGTGTTACCCTTTAAGATGTTTTAACATACCACATTTCCTGTCCATGTATGATGAACATCAGTGAGCTGGATCCATCAGTAACTCTGGTAAATCTTATTATTAGTTTCCACCCTGTTTGTCTGTCTGTCCGTCTGTCTGTTCCAGACTTTTTTTTGGCTGTTGTTGAAAATATTGAACCCATTTTTGGTAGGTGAATATATCTCAATTTGATACAGGATAAGTTTGAGTTTGGTTTCGATTTTTACAAGAGTTATGGCCCTTGGACTTATCAAATTTCATGAAATTTTCAGTTTTCTGAACTTTTTTTTCGCTGTTTGAACATAACAAATTTCATGAAATGTTCAGTTTTCTGGACTTTTCATGGCTGTTGTTGTAGATATTGAACTGAATTTTGCTATCTGAATATATCATAGCGTGAAATAGATCAAGTTTAAGTTGGGTTTTGATTGACATATTTTTTACAAAACTTATGGTCCTTTGACTTAGCAAAGTATATGATATTTTCAGTTTTCGTAATCGAAGAATTCGGGGGCATTTTGTCCTGTACTTTTGTCTGTTTGTCAGCAAAAACTTTAACCTTGGTCGTAACTTTTGAATGGTAATGGATAGGGCTTTGATATTTCACATGTGTATTCCTTGTGTCAAGACCTTTCCATGGATACCAAAATTTTTGACCTTGTGACCTTGACCTCAGAGTTTGACCTACTTTGAAAAACCTTTAAACCTTGGAGTTTGACCATTTTAAAATTTTTACTGACAAAGATGCCGACGGGGGCATTCATGTTTCACAAACACATTTTTGGCCGGATTGCAAAGCAATTCCGGTCTATAGATTGACGATGTCCGTCCGTCTGTCCTTCTGTCTGTCTGTCCGTCTGTCCGTCCGTCTGCCGTCAACATTTTGGTTAAGGTTTCTGGTTTAGGCAAAATCTAAGGAACTATATGCAGTAGAAACTTTATATTATACATGAAGCATGCCCATGACAAGACCTTTCAATTTATGCCATAACATTTGACCTAGTGACCTTGACCTTGGACTTTGACCTAGTTAAAGATTTTGGTTAAAGTTTCTGGTTGAGGCAAAATCTAAGTAACTATATGCAGTAGAAACTTTATATTATACATGAAGCTTGCCCATGACAAGACCTTTCAATTTATGCCGTAACATTTGACCTAGTGACCTTGACCTTTGACTTTGACCTAGTTAAAGATTTTGGTTAAAGTTTCTGGTTGAGGCAAAATCTAAGTAACTATATGCAGTAGAAACTTTATATTACACATGAAGCTTGCCCATGACAAGACCTTTCAATTTATGCCGTAACATTTGACCTAGTGACCTTGACCTTTGACTTTGACCTAGTTAAAGATTTTGGTTAAAGTTTCTGGTTGAGGCAAATTTAAGTAACTATATGCAGTAGAAACTTTATATTAGAAACTTTATATTATACATGAAGCTTGCCCATGACAAGACCTTTCAATTTATGCCGTAACATTTGACCTAGTGACCTTGACCTTTGACTTTGACCTACTCAAAGATTTTGATCAAAGTTCCTGGTTTAAGCAAAATCTATGGTACTGTATGCAGTAGAAACTTTATATTATTAATGAAGCTTGCCCATGACAAGACCTTTCAATTTATGCCGTAACATTTGACCTAGTGACCTTGACCTTGGACTTTGACCTAGTTAAGGATTTTGGTTAAAGTTCCTGGTTTAAGCAAAATCTATGGAACTATATGCAGTAGAAACTTTATTTTATACATGTAGGTTGCCTCTGACAAAACCTTTCAATTTATGCTGTATTATTTGACCTATTGACCTTGACCCAGTTGGTGACAAAAACTTACTTTGCAATCCGGCCATACCGTCTTTAGCGGTGTTTTATTTTTTATTCTGTGATGTTAATCTCTTATTTTCCTCATTCAACTTTGCTTTGCTACCCTTAATAACAGTTTAGCATTACCACAGTCCCTATCCTTCATCAGCATCATCTATGTGTATTGTATATCTTTTATATGTAATATTCAGTATACATGTACATGTATACCAATTTTCTATAATAATAAGGAGCTAATAATCATTTCACCTCTAAATCTATATTGTATCCTTTTATCTAGTATTTATTTTTTGTAGGGTTTTTACTGTAGCACGGAGGAGGAGTTTAATGATTTATGTCTGACCATCCAGAAGTTTATAATCCTGTCCAGTCGGACGCCCATGTTTGAGCTGCACAAAGAACGACCTTCACATTGGCCAAAGTACGAGTCATACAACAGACAGGCTTCTGGCCAATCAGGCAATGGTAAATGATATTTATCATAGAATCCTAGGTCAAATAAAAGATGAAGTTTGAAATTTGTTTACTTAAAATACCATTTTTAAAAGAATTATCTACCTCATTGCTAGATAGTCATTTCTATGAAAATAAAGCCTCATTTTATATATAGCTCTGAAGGGAAATGGATATTATTGAAATTGATTAAAACTGCAGCATTTTCTATAATTTTAAAACAATTTATAAAGCAACAAAATAATATTTGGATAGCATTTAACACATATATTTGGTCTTAATATCCTTCATGATTATTAGGCCACTTGTTGATTGTTGACTTGTTGCAAATGTTACTTATTTCAGAGTTTACAGTAGTAGAGGGTGAGAATACGGATGAAGAATTTGAGTTGGTTGGATAGCACAACTATCAATAAAACAGAACCACCACAGACAATATGTGACGCTGAAGAGTGTCGGTATCTCACCGTTCTACATACGTTGTAACATATACTGCCGTTAACCCCCATATTTCATATACATACATGTACAGTACAGATCCCCTACCCTTGTCATGGTGCTCCCTTATCAACTACTGGAACAGTGAATACTGACCAAATAGACGACTGTATTAAATCTGTATGAATTGGTGATCAAACTTTGATAATGTGATGTGAATTTGTGTTTATTTATGAGAGAGAGAGACAGAGAAAGCTTATTGAGATAGTGAGAATGAAATAGAGAGAGGGAAAGAGAGATGGAGTAACAGGGAATATAAGAGCTGAGAGATTGAGATATTAATTCACAGTATACGCATACATAAATGACAATTATGTACATGTTTATGAGTGATGTTTGTTACACATTGTGTATATTATTTACTATTTTTGAGATAATTGAAGACAAACTCTTGAAATCTTAATGACAAATGACATATTCAATCAACAAATAAATACATTAACAGCAGATTGGCCTTAATATCAGTATTTTATTTATAGTATTTTACTTGATGCGGAGATAGCACTTTGCATTATTATAACCCCCACAAACAAAGTTTAGGGGGTATACATGAATCATCCTGTCCGTCCGATGAAGATGTTTTGAAAGCAGATTTCATTTATACATTTTGGTACCATGACTTTTGACCCTGCAACCTTGACCTCCACCCTATACAAAATTTAAGTTAAGAAGTTTTGAAAACATATATCTTTTGTACTATTAATGGTAGGCCTTTCATATTTCATACACACATTCACCACAGAGAGCACTACAGTTTGGTATCATGACTTTTGACCTTGTGACCTTAACCTTGACTTTGGGCTTTAGTTGCAATTTAGGTTAAGAAGATGTGAAAGCAGATTCTTGCATACTATAAATGGTAGGCTTTTCACGTTGCGTCATAAATGGTCCCGTTTACAAAAAACGTCCAGCGGGATATAATTTGTCCACTTTAAGGCAGTTCTAGTTCAGTTTATTTTCATTTCAATGTTTCAAATTATCTTGTTCAGTTAATATTGAGCATTTCTTTTTGTTTGGTCCTTTGCATGGAAGTTTCTGTATTATAAATAAAGAGAGTGTGATGTTCTTTTATCTTCAAGGTCAAATGACAAGGCAGGCAATAATGGTCTCTCTCTGCAGAGGAGAGTTGTCAAAGGTAACATACAGGTAAAAGAATAAACATATGGATTACAGAAACAGAAGTATCCTCCCTGCAAATTCAGTCGCAACCTTGTTTGCAATGTGACTTACAAAGCTGTAATAAAAGATAGGTTTTTTTTTTTAAAAAGCTTGAATGGTATGTGTGCTTATTTTATTTTAACCCAATTTTAGTGGAAACGTGGCAAAATTGGGCAAATTGGCAGATTATTTTAGTCATTAATTTAGTCCACTCATCCTATTTTCCATTAATTAGTTTGATGAATTAGAATAGTCTGAAATTAGCATGCTAAAATATGAATCGTGCTAAAATAGGTACATGTACATGTTATGTACTCATAAGTAGTCGTAGTAAGTAGTTGAGGTACCAACACTTTGTTTCAAGAATTCCTCTAAAGGGAGAATGTAAACTTGTGTATGCTCCAAATGCAAAATGTTCTGTCACATATTGTTTAAACTTGGTAGAGTTGCTGTCCCTGATGCAAGAGGATTCAAGGTCAAGGGTGAAGGATCACATCTCTCTCAGTTTAGTATTTACATAACTGTGTGTATGCAAACTTCGAGAAATTAAAGGAGTAACTCCCTCAATACATAGCTCTGACCTTAGCTGATTTCTCTCTTCATATTTTCAATATTTGGATTTCTCAATTTTGGCCTCTAACATCACTGATGAGAAATTAGTCATTGATATCGGCACAATTATGATGCACTGAATTAGTTTCAATGTTGATGATAACAATGTAAAAAGACTTTGTTGTGGTTGGACATAAGAAAATAAAACATTTTTTTAAAAATATTTATGACATTTATTCCCTGCACTTATAACACGTATAACTTTATCACAGTAACTTCCATTTGTTTAACACTAATATCTAGAAACAAATTAAAAGTGAACTTAGTTGCAACTTTGTAAGCACATGATTTCTGGTAAATATCAAAGAAACATCTACAAAATCACAAGCAATGAATGATATAACCATACTTAAATATAGTAGCTCCTTTATAAAGTTTTAAAACAATAGCAGGAAAAAGTGGTACATTTACATATTAAATACATGTACAGTACATATTACATACAATGTATATACAAATGAAATCTTGCTTGTATTCTTTGCAGACGACATGTCACATATAATTATCAGATACATTTTAAGTTAAAATCTGTAGGAAATGAACCTAATAAGAAGCTAGAAATGCATGTTTAAACATGATCTTAAATTAACAATGTACATGTATGACATCTATTAGATTAGATACATGTACAATTGTATCTATGAGTTTCAGTGTGCATCTCTCTTTATGTACATGTAATTGGGGCAGTGTCCATGCTACTAAATGGAAAGCAGTCAATAAGACATTCATATATAGCTGTTATAAATCTTTTTTGAGAAGAAAAGTATTGGAGATATCATGATATTGAATCTTAGCACTATATACATGTACGTCTCGAAATTATTATTTTCATTGCATCAGAAATTCTGCTTTTCTCCCAAAAGATACTATAATAATATTCATGATTAAAGCTGACCAACATGCTATTTAAACTTTTTTTTTTTTTGCAATACTTTTGATGAATTAATCCATTTACAAATGAATAAATATACATGTAGTTCAGATAGTATGATTTCTTTGATGATTTAATTTACACGAATCTACTTTTGAAATGTCATATATTACGGGAACTTTCTTGACCACGATTCCCAGATCTAATAAACAAAATCTGATTACAAAAGCCGTTCTTTCATCTACCTCAAAATTAAACAACAAAATATAATGAATCTTGCTATACAATCCTATATTTACTGCCTTTTTTAGGTACAGTCATATTGCGTTTTATAAATACACCACTGTCGTCCACGTTTTTCTTGCTTTTTGCGGATGTTGACTTCTTGTTTTTCCTGCTTACTCTCTGTACAGGTTCGTACTCGTCACTCGACTAAAAGTAAAATAATTATCATTTCATTTGACATACATGTACATACAGAATCTTCTGACTTTGCACGCCAATATACATTTTGTGACCTACGTATACGTTAACTAATTTACATTCTGTGAATAGTTAGTATCAACTGTAACTTGCGTATAATTTTAGTTTAGAATAGATAAATGTATTTCCAAAAGCAGCCGATTTCAATATGTAGGATATACCTTTATTATTCTGCAGTAAGGACAAGGGAATTACAATGTACAAGTAACTTATGTATAACTTAGTAATTTTCTTTTGACCTAATTTACTCATCTACTTACAATATCATCTCCGTATGCCCGTGCCTGTAGCTGATATTTAAGTTCGGCTATTTCTCTGCGATACTGGTCAAGTTGAGCCTCTAACTTTTCTCTCCTCAGTCTCTCATAGTCAAGCTGAGCCTCTAACTCTGTTATTGTTCTAAATCAAAGGTGAAAAATTCTGTTAATATTCTTTTTTCAAGGGATTATATACATGTATCTATTTATTGTACCTTTTTTGTGCTATCTGTATCTAATGTCAAAACCTGTGATCAGAAAGCATGGTTAAATTAAATTGAGAGGTGTGGCACATGGAAAAGGTAAATACTCAAAGCCCTTTATGATGCTATCGTGGTGAATTTATAAAAAATAGATAATAAGTAGAGAATGACTTTGGTCATAGAAAAAGATGTCCTATACAAATGCAGTGTACATCCTGTCAAGTTTAGTAAATACACTGACTTGTCTTTGTCTCTGATTTCCTGCATTCTTTTCCTCTCCTCCGGCAGTCGGCCTCCCATCTGACTGAAGTTCTTCTTGGCTATCTCCAATAATCTCTCCAGCTCCTCAACCTTGGCCCTCGCTCTCGCTACAAAAACAATTTGTACGTTATAAATGTTATACAGTGCAGTAAAGATTTTCATTTAAAAAAAAATGTCTTTCAATTAAGTTAAACTGATTATTTTAAATTAGAGAGAAAACTTGATGGTAAATATGTAGATCATACTAAATTTAATGTTTTATAAATTTGATAGTATATCCAAATTAATTGTACTAATAAAATTTTTGTTTGTATTTCTTTACCTTTAGCCTTTTTGCGTTCTAGTTCTGTTTGAGGTACACCTTGCCCCTCTGTGCTGCCGTCCATCTGTATCTCGTCTTCAGAGTCCTCTCCCCCAGGGACTGCTGTGTTATCCTCCTCTGTAACCATAATGTAACATAATATGTATTACAAATGCCCACAACTACTCTGAAAACTTTTTTGCTTCTTAAACTTCCTGTGATGGATTGACATAACTGAGAGCTTACTTTTTCTTCTGTGAAATGTACTATCATACTGACTCAAAAGAAAAGATGCATAACTTGAAGATATTCATGTATTTTATTGGTTTTGATGTTTAATTGTGGTTGAGGAAAAAGGTTACATTTGATCAAAATTAAGGAAGACCCAAAATCAGGATTTGATGTTAACTATATGCCACTCAATATGATGGAATAATCCCCCTCCAACAGAAATCAAACTTCACGTCAGGAAAAGTTATAATACCCCCTGACATATTTGCCCATATCCCTTACCTGGATCTCCACCTAGAAGTTTAACACACGCTAGCTGAGCAAACCGCCTTGCTACATCACGTGGTGTCTCCCCAGCTTGGTTAGCGATCGTCATGTTGGCTCCCATCTCCACCAGCCACTGTAACACATGAAGATGACCTTGACCCGCAGCTGAAATAATACAAAATGCTTAATGCAAAATGCCTGATATGTTTAACTGTTGATGCTTCAAGATAAAAGAACAGTCTCTGGGACTTAGTTAAATACTGAGCTACCTCAGACTTCTTAACCATGCACAGAGGTTGATGTAACACAGATTCCCAGTGGTTTCACAGTACAATCTCAATCAACTTTGTCAAGGTGAGCTAAAAATTCAAGTTAAGTAAAGTGATATCAAGATGACAGAACAATCCTGGTGTCAGTCCTTACCTTTATGAGCTGGAGTAGCACCTTTATCGTCCCTCTCGTTGATGTTGATAACACCGTTTTCCACAAGCATGCGTAGATGATCAAGGTCACCATTATAAGCGGCCACATGGGCAGGGAATGCTAGGTCTGAAATATCAATATAAAGTCATTCACTCAGCATGTATGATTTAGAATATTATGATGATTGGCAGGGAATGCTAGGTCTGAAATATAGACTCATTGCTGCATACATGGCCTCATATGATGACAGATAATGATTGAGCTTAATTTCAGCTTTATTTTTATATGTAAACACGTACAGCACATCTTGACTCATTTGATTTGACTTCGTTATTAAATTATGTTCTTAAAAAAAATAAATACTTTAACCATATTGCCAATTAAGCACATAAATTTGAGTGTAGTCTTACTTTCAGCTTCCTCGGGGTGATCCCTTTCCCACTCTATACCATTGATGTACTCTATAACAAGGTCCTTATAGAATTGCTGGGCGAGGTCCTTGGGCGTCTCCCCTTGGTCATTCCTGGCCCCCAGGACAGCCATGGGATTTACACCGGTACTCACCAGGTACTTTAAACACGGCAGGTGACCCTCACAGGCAGCTAAATGGGCTGGAATAAAAATATGTGAGGTTATACATTGTATTACATGTACTTATTTGGAATAAATTGCAATTATTCTACATTTTTTGTGTTACAGCTTAATTTGCCTTACACCACAAACTAGCACTACAAATTTGAGCATAATATTTTAAACGATCAAGTACACTATTAAAACAGCATTTTACCCTAGCCATCACCATCCATTATAACATGTAGTATAGGTCAGATATATAACGTACCAGGGGTATTTCCAGATTTGTCACACTCGTCTATATTAGCTCCCCATTTAACAAGAAGCTGTAGACAGCCCAGTCTCCCGTGATACGCTGCTGTGTGAACCAATGTCCATCCTATCTTGTCTGTAACGTTCACATCCTGATATAGAAAGTTTTATTACAAGAGATACAAATTAAAATGTACAAATACATTGATTCATCTGTTGGCATAAAATAAGTCATTTTGCTGAATCTTTTATCAAAATCAAACATGATTTGCATGTATTTTTAAAACACTGTTTTTATCAGAAGCTATTTCAAATTTTAAGTTTTGAACAAAAATCTAAAAATTTTGATAAACACAGTGTCCAAAATGATTATAGAGGTCTATGATCAATTATTTTTAGCAGATAGTTTTCTGTACTTACAATGCCTGCCCTGAGAATTGTGTTGAGGGTGAAGGAATTTCCATGAGCAGAGGCTAAGTGTGCAGGAGTGCTCCCCCTTACATCTTCTGACGACATACTCACTCCATTGTTTACTAAGGCCTACAGAGACGAAAAAAAAAAATGCTGTGTACTAGTATGTATAATCAACATAAATATATATGGTCCAAATTTTGCAATAAAAAATACTGTTATATGTACCGAGTTATTGTGCATGATACCGTTACCTACCTGCATACATGCATCTTGTCCCCTGATTGTTTAGGTATTGTGCTTTATATAGTTACCTACCTGCATACATGGACCTTGTCCCATGATTGTTTAGGTATTGTGCTTTATATAGTTACGTACCTGCATACATGCACCTTGTCCTATGATTGTTTAGGTATTGTGCTTTATATAGTTACCTACCTGCATACATGCACCTTGCCCCCTGATTGCTGAGTTATTGAGCTTGATAAATGTACCTACCTGCACACATGTACCTTGCACCCTGATTGCTGAGTTATTGTGCTTGATAGATGTACCTACCTGCATACATGCAACTTGCCCCCTGATTGCTGAGTTATTGTGCTTTATATAGTTACCTACCTGCATACATGCACCTTGCCCCCTGATTGCTGATGTATTGTGCTTTATGTGGTTACCTTCCTGCATACATGCACCTTACCCCCTGATTGCTGAGTTATTGTGCTTTATATAGTTACCTACCTGCATACATGCACCTTGCCCCCTGATTGCTGAGGTATTGTGCTTTATGTGGTTACCTACCTGCATACATGCACCTTGCCCCCTGATTGCTGAGTTATTGTGCTTTATGTGGTTACCTACCTGCATACATGGACCTTGCACATTGATTGCTAAGTTATTGTGCTTTATACAGTTACCTACCTGCATACATGCACCTTGCCCCCTGATTGTTGAGGTACTGTGCTTTATGTGGTTACCTACCTGCATACATGCATCTTGCACCCTGATTGCTGAGGTATTGTGCTTTATATAGTTACCTACCTGCATACATGCACCTTGCCCCCTGATTGCTGAGGTATTGTGCTTTATGTGGTTACCTACTTGAATACATGCACCTTGCCCCCTTATTGCTGAGTTATTGTGCTTTATGTGGTTACCTACCTGCATACATAGACCTTGCACATTGATTGCTAAGTTATTGTGCTTTATACAGTTACCTACCTGCATACATAGACCTTGCACATTGATTGCTAAGTTATTGTGCTTTATACAGTTACCTACCTGCATACATGCACCTTGCCCCCTGATTGCTGAGGTATTGTGCTTTATATAGTTACCTACCTGCATACATGCATCTTGCCCCCTGATTGCTGCAATATGTGCTGGTGTCCATCCCCTTGGTGTAGATACTGTGGCATCAGCTCCATGCCATAGAAGCCAATGTAAACACTGAAATGTATAAATCTTTGTTTTATATCTGTGTTGGTTCTCTGTAGGGCATCTTAGATCCAAATTGAAGTGGATGTGGATAATCAGGAGGGGGGAGGGCTTAATGGCGGCTGAACTATAAATATTAATATGAACTTCTCAAAACTGAAAAATTACTTGTCTTGTTAAATGCTTGAATTCCTCCTTTAAACAAGAAGTTATTGTGCTCAAATATTTGATATACAGTGGCGGATCCAGAGTGGCAAGCGGGGGGGGGTTTTGTATCGACCCAAAGGGTCGTTTCGAGGCACGAAGTGCCGAGCGGGGGAGGGTACGGGAGGGGGTTGCCCCCTCCTGTAGGTGGGGGTCCGGGGGGCCTCCCCTGGAAAATGTTTGAAAATATGGAATAAAATGGTGCATTCTGGAATACATTTTCTCCTTACCTTCTCGAATATTCAGACCATTTTTTCCACTCAATTTATGTGGGTAATAAAGATTTCTGAATAAAATAATTTCTCCTTTACTGCTGGCAGGGGCGTAGCTAGGGTGTTTTCGATGTGGACGTCTATAAAGAAGGGTTGGACTAAGAGCTTCAGCTGTCCGGGGGCACAGCCACTTCTGGGGGGGGGGGGGGGTGACTTGCGAGGCCCGAAGGTTCAAGTGGGGACAGTATGGAAATATGTAACTCATCCCCTTGAAGGGGGTCCCCCGTGAAAATTTTGAAAAAAAATGAACTATATTGCAGACCTCTGGAGCGTATTTGAGCTGAATTTAGATGGGATAACGCATATGATTCGATGTCAGCAGACGATGAACCGTATCTAAGATGAAGAAAACTTGAGATGTGAACATGACATTCCCTAAATACTTATATATGTACGTCCACATAAAGTCTTTCCAATCGACCGCTCGCACTTTGTTAGCGATCGTTGTATCATGCGCGGATACAGCATTTTTGGTCAGAGAGGGTCCAAAATTTAAGGAAGTCTACCTATCATGTAGGTACATATATATGGGTGCACATGATGGGGAGGGGGGGGGGGCAATTTTGTTAGCTTTCCTTTCACGTTTATTTTCATGAAGAATTGGCGAGCGTAGCGAGCCAGAATTTTTTTCAGATATGAAATATTAATTTGTCTTGATTCGATCGAGATGATTATTTATAACATTGAATATTTCACTCCTTATATCGGCTAGCGGAGCGAATTTCATGAGAATAAATAGATAAGAGATGTGTCATTTTCCAAATAATCAGACATCTTAAAATGACAAAACCTTGAAAAAGATGAAGGAGGTTACATCCTATGAAGTAAGGGACTGTTCAAAATATGAGTTCCTGAGACCCAAGACAATTATATAAAATTACTAAGTATGAACAATTGATAATAATTAAGGAATTTTGCAGAAAAAATAGTTTTGTATTTGTAAATGGCGAGCGAAGCGAGCCGAAATTTTAGGTTTAGGTTTCAAAGCCCTTTCATGCATTTTAGACCAATTTCAATTAGAAATGGGCCAAATCTGGACCCCACCTCCGAGTATCTCAGGGGAGGGGGGTTCCAGACCCCCGGTCCCCATCTGGATCCGCGCATGGTTGTATTGAGTTCTACTGAAACACGAGAAAATTACGAAAAGTGCATTCAAATCGGTGGTTTCTGGAGTGTCTTTGATCTATTTCTGAACAGAAGTATGCTTTAAATACTATTTCAAAAGACCCTCCCCCTTCTTTTTGGCAACTGGGGGAGGCGCTTTCTTTTTTTTTTCTTTTTTTTCGCGAGACAATGTGGACGTTTTTTGTACAAATGTACGCCTGGCTTCGCCCCTGGCTTATTGATTTGTCCTTGCTGTAACATGTACTTAGAATATTGGTACGATATCGAGTAAAAAATGTTGAGTATCATTGGGTTTTGGCTTTGAAAAATTGAAAGCTTAATTATAGGCCCCCGGAGCATATTCGAGCTATATACATTAACAATGTTAAATATTTGCCCATTTTTCCGGTTATTTCAAAGTATGTATTTAACAAAATTTGTAGATGACAAAAATACTCAAACCGGGTATTTGAGGACAGAAACGTGTAGGTTTCGATCCCCGTACCATTTACATTGATTGTTTGACAAACGTACATGTTTTGCAAATTATTTGAACATGTTCATATTATAGTATTTGTTAATGTTAATTTTCGGGAATAAAATAAACAGAAAACCCCTCTGCGACGTACATTACAAACACTTCGCGATTGTCTGTACGAATCCACAAATACGCCAATTGATACGGTAGCGAATCGATATGCGATAGAATGTATCAGAAAATTTTTGTAAATTTTGTTTCAAAATAGTGAATTTTGGTGGACATTAAGCAATTTTTTTAATACTCAGTTTGCAGGTTTTTTTCCGAGTGCTAATGTTACCAAAAAAAAAAAAAAAAAAAAAAAAAAAAATTGGGAAACCGGGGGGGTTTTCCCGAACCCCCCCAAACCCCCCTAAATCCGCCCTTGATATATATCATCTTTTCTGAAACAATTATCTATCTAACTTCACACCTATATAAGGTATATCACATAAGCCTATGGTAAATAAAGTTTTTTTTTTTTACAGTGATTCTAACCTCTAAAGCTCCAAAATTACAAGAGACATGTAGAGGAGTGAACTTGTCATGATCCTCCACCTCGTTGATGCTGGCTCCATTTTTTACCATAGCCTCCAGTTCCTCTACGTCCCCATGTTTCACCGCATCGTGTATTCCTCTGTATCTCTTTGGTGCTAAAAATATACAGTTTAAGTTTTATAAAAGCTACATGTATTTTTAAATTACAGCACTATTATGATTAATCACTGGGGTTTTTTTCAATTAACATTTGTTTTCTTTCAGCTCATCATGCATCATGCAAGTCACTCATACCAGGTGTGACTAGAGGAAAATATTTTTGCAGGAATTCCCCTCTGTTTTAACTGAACCATGCTGAATAAAAGGTGTCACACCATTGGCCAAAAATATTGGAAATCTGATCTTAATTATCTTTTCAGATCGATTTGAAAAAGTGTAAAAATTGGAATCTTTCTTATGAGGATGTAGGCGTTGTGTAAAAAAACTAGAACTGCCTTATGTGACAAATTAAACCCCTCCCCCCTATCACTTATACTTGAAGAGTTATCTGCTTAAGGAATTTCTTAAACGGACGGATGGACTGACAGATAGGGGGTTACGGTTGGGAAAGGGCACTCTCCTTTTACTTTCAGTAGGAACTATATTTGAGGGAATTTTCCTTAATTTTCTACAAATTGGTCTTTGGAAAAGATGTTACTTCAGATATATTAACATAGAACTGAAAATCAATCAAGAAAACACGTGTCATCTGTCAATGCTCGAACTTTCTGTCACTGCTTTAGCAAAGTTGCGATATTGATGAAAACTTGTGGTTAAAAGATCGACATAAAAGATAAAGAAAGTCCAAAATTTTTAGATAATTATTAGATAAATATTTGAGACATATGCCAAACATTATTTGTTCCAAGTTTCATGTATCAATTTAACAAAACAACGAAGCTTTCGCGAATAAACCTTCAAAATTGTTCCGTTACTGCTCTGACACTGGTAATTGTAATACTTCCCAAAGATGTTGCATAGGAAAAAGACCAAATTTATAAACTTCCGGGCCTTTTAATTCATTCAAATAGAGGAAATTCATTTAATTTATCATACAAAGAAGATTTTTTTCCTGCCCGTGTTGATCAGTTGATACACGTCGATCTGGCTTATTTGTTGACATATCATTTTATTCAGTGAGATCTATTATTATCTGTTAAGATATGATATTCAATAATTTTTCATCAAATCTATTCATTTGTTATCTAGCTTGCTATAAAAACTTTATTTTTTACCTGGCATTTTGTTGCCGTTGCCATACACGCTCAATGTTTACAGGAAGTACACTTCGTTGCGCACTGAATGTTTTTTTTTTTTTTTTTTTTTTGCTGTATTTTGTGTCTTTTAGAAGAACAAAATAATTTTTATTCTATTATCTTACATTAAAACATTTAACATTGTTACTGAATATGTTGTCCATACCTCTATTTTTCGATAAAATGATAAAATCCTGACAGGTGCCCTCACCCCGCAGTGAATATTTCATTGAACGACCTTGACCTTAGCTTGTAAACAGAATCCACGTGGGTTTTAGAAACATCAAGATTAAACGATCTGGTCAAAATATTTCATCAAAAGGCTGAATACTTAGGTTATTTATGTTTGTGCATTATTAATCATATCATATGCATAACTTTTAGGCTTCTCTTATTTTATTTTACGTCGCGAATTTCCTCATCTGTGTAACCATTCCAAATTTTCAGGGAAATCATAAGGACCCACCCTCATTTCCCAATACCTTTATTCATATGCATACTATGTATATGCAAGGTGGAAGACACAACACCCCTCCCCCCCCCAAAAAAAAAAGCACAAGGTGGAAAAAAGGGGACTTTTTGTCCTGTGAGTATAGAATAGAATGGAATAATTCAATATGCAGACGATATACCAAATTTGAAAATTTTACCTACCTACCTATGTCTTCCAATGTCTGTTCCAGATGCAGGGACTCGTGCATCCCTCTGTATTTGTTCGTCTTCTACTTCATGGCTGATTTCTCTAATTTTTCCGCTGTGTAGCAATATATAAAGTCACATGTATAGTCAAATTTCATAGGGTGTTCATCCCACAGTTTATCAAGCCTACGTTCAAAGGACTTCACTGTCTCGGCACTTATCACATACTAGGTTAGATGATTCCCATGCTTCCACTTCTCTATTTGTAAAGTAACATTTCCTAATGTTGTCAGTCTGGCCCTGTTCTTAATGAGTTTCTTGGAGTGTCCTTGTTGTAGATGAGGTATTTCTTTCTAGAAGGTTGTGGCTTAGGCACAGTCCTTTTGATATTCTGGGGGGGGGGGGGAGGCTTGTTTTTTTTTTCGAAAAAAATAATTTTGCTCTGAATTTTGATGAAAAAAATAAATTTGCTTATGGTGTGTCAGAAAAAAATAATCTTGCTCTCACAAGTAATCTGAATAGGAAGAATTGCCATAAATTTCAGAAAATTTTCCGGCTTGCTTCGCTCGCCACAGTTTTCAATTTACATGAACATTTTTTAGCTCACTTCACTTGCCATAGTTTACTATCAAAACATTAATTTTAAATGACTAAGTTCATATTTAAAAATATAAAAAAAAATGCATGTTCATGAAAAAAGGGCTTCCTTAGAGGCTTACGGTAAATATATTATCAATATAATGCATTGATTACTATTAATACCATAGATGCATGTATCACCATAGAGTCTAATTTCATATATACATGCTTTGAAGGAGAACTTCAGTTTCTCCCCAATTTACAATTCTAAATTCGAAAATTGGTCTAGAAAACTCTCCCCTTATACCTTCTTACTTTTACCTTATATATAGATTTTGTCTACTGAGGATTATATTGTAAAATGCTTCTATCTCTGTTTAGAAGTGAAAAAAATGAAGTAAGATTTTAGAGTTTTGAATGAAAATGAAGAATTTCTATTGATAAAACATAAACATTCTTTATATATTACACATCACTTAATTAATTGTTAGAAAAAAAACTTTCTTGCTCTAACTTTGCAAGAAAAATACAACTTTCCCCTGATCCAGGCCGAAAAAAAATAATCTTGCTCTGACAAAAAACAAGCCCCCCCCCCCCTAGAATATCAAATGGACTGTGCCTTACCCTGATGTCATACTTGTCTGATAAAATCTCAAATACCTCGATCATGTCTCCTCTAAGTCTTTGGAATCTGAGAGTTGGGAGTTCAAGCTTCTGTAATCTCTCCTCGTATGTGTATGATAGATGAGAAAGTCCTGGGATCATCTTTGTCGCTTGACGCTGAACATTTTCCACTTTTCTATCAATTTCTTCTAATAAGGGTTCCAGACGCAGCTCGCAGGCGAGGTCTAACCATTGCTTTATATAACAAACAGAATGTTTCCATATCTACGTGTCAGATAATGCCTGTCATCATGTTGGCCTTATCTACTTGGTTGTGGATGTCATCATGTGATCTTCAAAACTGAGTCTAGTGTCCGTAGTGACTCCTTTGTCCTTCTCATTCTTAACTGCCTCAAGCGTCACACTCCCCCCTTCATGCTTGCTCATAGTGTAAACTCCTCCTGTGCTGTTGCTGGCGGAAATATGTAAGGCCTTACAATTATCTGGGTGGAATCGCAACATCCATGTTACACCCCAGCTGAATAATTTTTGTATGTCATGCTGAAGAGGTGAAGGGTCAGTGATAGTTGATGAAGTGTCATAGCTAAATCTTGTACCTTTTTGTGTCGCCTGCGAAGCATAGCGACACTTAGGGATCACTTTGTCCTCTGTCCGTCTGTCCGTCCGTCCGTCTGTCAGTCTGTCTGTCTGTCACACTTTGGGTGTCACAGCCCATAACTTTTGATTGGTAAGTGATAGGGCTTGGATATTTCACATGTGTATTCCTTGTGACAAGACCTTCCTACACATACCATAATTTTTGACCTAGTGACCTTGACCTACATATTTGACCTACTTTTCAAAAAAATTAAGAATGGATATATCTCTTGATTGGTAGGTGATAGGGCTTTGATATTTCATATGTGCAATCCTTGTGGCAAGACCTTTCAGCACATACCATAATTTTTTACCTTGTGACCTTGACCTAGATATTTGACCTACTTTTGAAAAAAAGATAAGATTCGCTATATCTTTTGATTGGTAAGTGATAGGGCTTTGATATTTCACATGTGTATTCCTTGTGACAAGACCTTCCTACAGATACAATAATTTTTGACCTAGTGACCTAGACCTACATATTTGACCTACTTTTCAAAAAAAAATTAAGAATAGATATATCTTTTTATTGGTAAGTGATAGGGCTTTGATATTTCACATGTGTATTCCTTGTGACAAGACCTTTCTACACAGACCATAAAATTTGACCTTTTGACCTCGATCTAGATATTTGACCTACTTTTCAAGAAAAGTAATATTGGCTATATCTTTTGATTGGTAGGTGATAGGGCTTTGATATTTCACATGTATTTTCCTTGTAACAATGCCATTCTACACATACCATAATTTTTTTACCTTTAGACCTTGACCTACATATTTGACCTACTTTTCCAAAAAATTAAGAATGGATATATATTTTGATTGGTAAGTGACAGGGCCTTGGTATTTCACATGTGTATTCCTTGTGACAAGACCTTTCTACACAGACCATAAAATTTGACCTTTTGACCTTGATCTAGATATTTGACCTACTTTTCAAGAAAAGTAATATTGGCTATATCTTTTGATTGGTAGGTGATAGGGCTTTGATATTTCACATGTATTTTCCTTGTAACAATGCCATTCTAAACATACCATAATTTTTTACCTTTTGACCATGACCTAGCTATTTGACCTTCTTTTCTAAGGTTGTATATATCTTTTAATTGTTAGGTGATAGGTCTTTAATATTTCTTATGATGAGACCTTTTTGTTACCAATTTAGATGATTGACACTCTTTTCTGAAAATTTGAGAATGACCATATCTTTTAATTTGTAATTAAGAGGTCTGATATTTCAAATGAATTTCATATGACAAGACTTTTCTACTGAAACCAA
This sequence comes from Pinctada fucata, assembly GCA_028142955.1. Taxonomy (NCBI): domain Eukaryota; kingdom Metazoa; phylum Mollusca; class Bivalvia; order Pterioida; family Pteriidae; genus Pinctada; species Pinctada fucata. Next base: position 70,287,915 of record AP027105.1, on the reverse strand, counting down.
TAATTTTGATCCACTTTCTAGAATAATAATCAAACCGCTTCGCAGGCGACACAAGCATTCCTTGGATTGCTATTTTTTGTATAGGTCCTGTCAAGGGGACAGACTGTGACGTTACAATGCAAACTGTCCACATAATATCAAACTCATGTGCTTTATTCCGAAAGAAACTCATAATCGCTGACTTTCAAATGCTGACTTCTGTTAGTGGGAAAGTTGCTGATCAAAACTAGTTGTTAACTTTTCTATTTGCTCTTTATTTCTAATTCCAGTCCCAGAGTAATTCATCTGTTGAATTCTATTAAATTTAAACTAAAGATCTCAAAATTTATAATATCTATATGTATTGTACATGTGATCATGTGGTAAGATAAGATTTATTTAAAGTAGGCATTTGGATAAAACATGTGAACATAAAGTCATAAGCTCTCCATAGCTTTTGACCAACATAGATAAGGTACAACTAAAAATACAGGATTGGTAGAAGACACAATAGATACTTTGTTTAAATGGATTTACTGAAAATTAAGCATTTTTCTAAAACATGCAATATATGGATTACTTTCATGAAGTGATATTTCAGTAACTTTTCTAGTTTGAATATTATCATGATTATAGCGATACTGTTCTTTCATGTTTCATATGCTCAATAAAATATAAGAGCTTTATGTTTGTAGAATGTTGAACAATCCTCGCGGATTCTTCCCATGTCCCCAGCCCAGTATACCTCCACCACCTCCATGGAATCAGCACCCAGCGGGCTTTACACAGAGAGGGCCTTGCCCTAGAGGGCCAGCTGTCCCACATTGTACAGATAACAGAATGATGAATAGAAGTCAAAATGAGGACATATTTGGATATAATTTGAATCAGAGGCCATCTTGTATGGGACAGTTTAGACCACCATTTCCTACATTTCTTCCAAGAAATAGAGGTCCCTATAATCATGGACCCAGACATAACAACCCAAAATGTCAAGGTCAGCAGCAAAGGGGAAACCATGGACATCAAGGTCATGACAATAGTAGGAATGGTCACAATAACTATCAACGTAATAGCAATATGCATCAGAAAAAGGTATGCTGTGTATTATAATTTTATGCCTACATTATATTTTACAGGATGTTACATGTACATTATGATGTTATGGAATCATCCTTTTGTCTTTTTACAATATTTTTGTTTCAATACATTAATATTTGAGCAACCCTTATGATATGCCCAGTCAAACTTTACATTGCAACATAAACTATAATTATCATGAAGTTTTTACTGAATGGTGTTGCAACTTGGCTCTCTGTATCCTTGATGCAACTTCCTTGTGTGTTTTTAAATCACTTGCTATGATAAAGAACAGTCTCTCACAAGGATTTCTTGTTTTATGGTTAATTGTAAGTATTGAACCATATTGGATATACATGATGCAGAATTTATACTTCTTTTTATTAATGATTCAGAAGAAGAACAAGAAAGTAGACAAACGTGATTTGGCAGAAAACAACAAATTTTACTGTGATGCATGTGACAGAGGCTACAAAGATGAGGACAAGTACCAAGATCATGTCAACCAGCATGTCAAGGTCAGTATACAGGGAACATGTCAATCAGCATGCCAAGGTCAATATACTGGAAACTATAAACAAACATGTCTAGGTCAGTATGCGGGGAACATGTCAACCAGCATGTCAAGGTCAGTATACAGGGAACATGTCAACCAGCATGTCAAGGTCAAAATACAGGGAACATGATAACTAGCATATCAAGGTCAGTATACAGGGAACATGTCAAACAGCATGTCAAGGTCAATATACAGGAAACTATAAACAAACATGTCAAGGTCAGTACACAGGGAACATGTCAACCAGCATGCCAATGTCAGTATACAGGGAACATGTCAACCAGCATGTCAAGGTCAATATACAGGGAACATGTCAACTACAAACAAACATGTCAAGGTCAGTACACAGGGAACATGTCAACCAGCATGCCAATGTCAGTATACAGGGAACATGTCAACCAGCATGTCAAGGTCAAAATACAGGGAACATGTCAACCAGCATGTCAATGTCAGTATACAGGGAACATGTTAACCAGCATGTCAATGTCAGTATACAGGGAACATGTCAACCAGCATGTCAATGTCAGTATACAGGGAACATGTCAACCAGCATGTCAATGTCAGTATACAGGGAACATGTCAACCAGCATGTCAATGTCAGTATACAAGGAACATGTCAACCAGCATGTCAATTTCAGTATACAGGGAACATGTCAACCAGCATGTCAAGGTCAGTATATAGGGCACATGTCAACCAGCATGTCAAAGTCAGTATACAGGGAACATGTCAACCAGCATGTCAAGGTCAAAATATAGGGAACATGTCAACCAGCATGTCAATGTCAGTATACAGGGAACATGTCAACTAGCATGCCAATGTCAGTATACAGGGAACATGTCAACCAGCATGTCAAGGTCAATATACAGGGAACATGTCAACCAACTTGTCAAGGTCAATATATAGGGAACATGTCAACCTGCATGTCAAAGTCAGTATACAGGGAACATAATTTACATGTTAAGCAGCATGTCAAGGTCAGTATACAGGGATCATGTAAACTAGCATGTCAAGGTCTGTGTAAGGGGATCATGTCAACCAGAATTTTTAATGTCTGTATATGGGGAACATATCAACTAATATGTCGAGGTCAATATACATGGATCATGTCAACCAGAATTTTTAATGTCTGTATACAGGGAACTGTTGATATAGGTATTCGATACATACTGATTTTTTTATTGGTAGTCAATGGACAAAGATCACACTTTTTCACTGATTGTTGATGCTAGAGAAAATGATTTAATGTTTTACAAAATTTTTGCAAAAGATTACAACTTTATACTCTATACTGTATCTTTTTTCGAAATAGATATGCACCATTTAGTAAAGTATAAATTTTCATTTTTTTTTCAGTGCAAGTATGAATCATGTGCTTATATAGCCCATCCCAAACTGGTACAGCTTCACATTAATCTGGTATGTATAACATGTGTTTAAGGTAACGATACTTCAATACATATATGTATTGTTAAGGTACTTCAAATAAGATGTGTCTGGACATAAACTCTTAGTAGAAAAATCCTGAGTCTTATCTGTGTTATTTATGCGTTAAATCCCCATAATTATACTGATGATTCTAAGTACATGATTCTCATCTGTTACTTCAGCAACACAGGTCTGGATTAGCAAAGAAAATATGGCAGCTGGAATCTAGGGAAGACGTAGAGAAATGGAGGAATGAACGCAAAAGGTAGGAATTACAAGCAAATTAAAGCTGTTTTAAGGTATCTCTTAATAGTTTTATCATGTGTACAAGCTTATGTTTATACAAATAGAAACACAAACACTCGAATACACAAATTTTCGGCCCCTTGGCCTATATCAAGTGTAAAAACGACAATGTATAATAAGACTAGGTAAAATCCATCTTTACTTCTCTGGCATTCATCGCAAATGTTTACGTTAGTCTGTGACGTCATAATATTCGCAGCATATGCATGCATTTAGCGTTATCCGCAAAAACTTACAAAGTCTTTGTAATAATGAACAATCTAGCAGAAGATAGTTTTAAAGAACTAAATCATACATGTAATTTATAAATATATATATAACATTGAATTTAAAATATTACACATATATACATGACCTATTTAAACATATCCAATAATTGTGAAATACAAGTGCAAATGTGATGTCTGCAAGGATACCCAGACAGACCATGTCACAGACAAACAGACGTTTAGTTGAAAGTAAAGTAGGAGATGAGTGCAGAAAAGAAGGGGGACAAACATAAACAAGTGATCCCTCATATTACAGACATGCTTAGTAAAGCCAAACAGATTTACAAAATGCAGTTATATAATTATAGGATTATGACATGCTTAGTAAAGCCAATCAGATTCACAAAATGTAGTTATATAATTATAGGATTATGACATGCTTAGTAAAGCCAATCAGATTTACAAAATGTAGTTATTGTGTCGCCTGCGAAGCATAGCGACACTTAGGGATCACTTTGTCCGTTGTCCGTCTGTCCATCCGTCCGTCCATCCGTCTGTCTGTCTGTCACACTTTGGGTGTCACAGCCCATAACTTTTGATTGGTAAGTGATAGGGCTTTGATATTTCACATGTGTATTCCTTGTGACAAGACCTTTCTACACATGCCATAATTTTTGACCTAGTGACCTTGACCTACATATTTGACCTACTTTTCAAAAAAATTAAGAATGGATATATCTTTTGATTGGTAAGGGTTAGGACTTTGATATTTCACACATGCAATCCTTGTGGCAAGACCTTTCTACACATACCATAATTTTTGACCTTGTGACCTTGACCTAGATATTTAACCTACTTTTGAAAAAAAGATAAGATTCACTATATCTTTTGATTGGTAAGGGTTAGGACTTTGATATTTCATACATGCAATCCTTGTGGCAAGAACTTTCTACACATACCATAATTTTTTACTTATTGACCTTGACCTACATATTTGACCTATTTTTCAAAAATATTAAGATTGTATATATCTTTTGATTGGTAAGTGATAGGGCTTTGATATTTCACATGTGTATTCCTCGTGACAAGACCTTTGTACACAGACCATAATATTTGAACTTGTGACCTTGACCTAGATATTTGACCTACTTTTCAAGAAAAGTCAAATTGGCTTTATCTTTTGATTGGAAAGTGATAGGGCTTTGTTATTTCAAATGTATTTTCCTTGTAACAATGCATTTCTACACATACTATAATTTTTTACCTTTTGACCTTGACCTAACTATTTGACCTTCTTTTCTAAGAAATAAAGGTTGTATATATCTTTTAATTGGTAAGTGATATGTCTTTAATATTTCTTATGATGAGACCTTTTCATTACCAATTTTCACATAGTGACCTTGGCCTAGATGATTGACACTATTTTCTGAAAATTTGAGAATTACCATATCTTTTGATTTGTAATTAAGAGGTTTGATATTTCAAATGAATTTCATTTGACAAAACTTTTCTACTGTTACCAATAATATTGATCCACTTTCTATAATAATAATCAAGCCGCTTCGCAGGCGACACAAGCATTCCTTGGATTGCTATTTTATATTTATAGGATTGTCTTATTATATAATTTTTTTTAAAAAATGCATCCCTATGGAAGAAATATTTCAATCTACTGCAAACTTATGTTTATAGCTTGATCCTTGACAAATTGTTGAAAGAAATTTGTCTATCAATTTAAATTCAAAATTATATAAGTACTTATATTTCTATTAAGGGTATAACAATCAACAAATATGATTCCATTTTTAATGTGTGTGTATATTCAAAAGTATTGATAAAATTCACTATACATATCTGTAATTGTATATCTTGAGGTATAATATGCACCTTGGTTTATGCATGAAAATAGCAAGGCAAAACAAGATATACATTTCACTTTTAAAAGACGTGTTTTCATTGTAAACTTCATATATGTGTATGTACAGTAAAACAGGTTTAATGAATTACATGGAGTGGATACATTATAAACATGAACCTCTATTGGAAAGTAAAATGTATTTTCTTTCAAGCATGTTTATTAAAATTTTTTATATAAAATTTTACTTTAAATTTCCCAACAGGAATTTTCCCACAGTAGCAAACATAGCAAGGAAGGCAGAAGAGAAAGCTAATAGGATAGCCAGAGGGGAAGTCATAGAGACAAAATCATTTGGGTGAGCTACAATATCATGCCTAAACATTATAATTAGGGGACAAACGTACTGTGTTTTGTGGTTCTGACAGGTATATGTTGGATATACTATTGGAAACGCAGATATACCATCGGGGCTTGCCCCTGACGGTATAATGTATCTTTCCAACAGTATATCCAACATACCGTATAACCAGAAATTTTCGTGAGTATAAAATTTCGCGATTTTATGGTAAAATAGGGTGTCATTATTTTCGCGAGTACAAATTTTCGCGATTCCTAAATTACAAACAAATATGAACACAAGAGGTTACTGTTTTGTACCTATAATTATTGAATTTTAGTTAGTTCTATCATAAGAACACACTCAATTAATTTCTCTTAACGTTTAATCAGAAAAAAAGCGAAGAATAGCACATGTACAATAAGAACAAAATTTAACTGATATACAAATTTGTGATATACCTTATCAAACACAATTTTTCGCGTGAATTTATTTTCGCTATTCCAAATCACTGGCGAATATAGCGAAAAATTAGTATCTCGTGAAAATTTCTGGTTATACGGTATACCTGTCGGAACCATAAAACACAGTACATTTATCCCTATTCTAATTTATGTGACATATTTTAACTCTTTATATCCTCCAGAGAGTCTCACATATTGTTTTAGAGGTGACATTGCTATGGAGGACTAACAGAAGTTATTGCGCTGCAAAATATGAAATATAACTTCTTCACATTTATTACAATGGCAAAAAATCAAAGTGTTATCAATAATAAACTTACTTTCTCTGTTGTTTATAATTGGAGAACGCCATTTACAAGTTCATAACTTGTAGCTTTATGTCACACTATGATGTCATTTGAGCAATAGCACAGGGAATTATGACGTCATATTAAAAAGTGCGCTAAAGCTTGTAACGTGCAAATTTATGTAAGAATTCTTTTTAATATACATGTATGTCAAGCGAGTCGGTTTGCGGCATGTATATCGTCATTATACATGCCTATAGAAATCCTGTAAACCAATTAGAATGCTTGAAACAAACTGAATGAATTTCATACTGCTGCAAAAATAACAGTGTGGGTATTTGGTGATGAACATGTCTGTCCATCTGTTACACTGATGGTTTATCCTTACTGACTGAAGTTTACCTTTGCGTTATACTTTATTTTGAAGACATGGAAGACAAATTTAACACTAACAGTTTATATTCACCAAAGCTTACCTTGAGGAGTTGATGAATCCTATTGATTTTCATTGTCAAAGATCAAGGTCATTATACACTCATGTAATGTCAGATATATGCAGTTTCAGTGGCGGATCTAGGATTTCAGAAAAGGGGGGCCCAAGGTTTCAGCTTGAAGAAAATTGTTCACAAAAAAACTGACAAGCAAAATAAAAAAAAAGGTCGAAAACGAAAAACGTGAATCTCAAGACTGATGATCTAATTAAGAAGTTGGGGGGGGGGGGGGGGGGGGGGGGGAGTTCATTCCAACTGCATGTACAAGATATAGAGTTTCTTGATACATTTACTTTAGTTTAAAGGTAGACTGGTGAGCGTGAGTCAGAAAATTTAAAGATATGAAGTTTTCATTTTTTTATTTAAATTCAGTCATCCATACATTTATATACAACTTTATTCTATATTGGCGAGTGGAGCGAGCCATAAAATTTTTGGAATAGATGGTTACATTTTGTCATAAGAATACAATCTTTCTCTCATTTTCAAAGCTCTACTTTTGTTTCACCAATTGGGGGAGGTTGGGAAGATTAGGACATTGCAACCCCAATATCCACCTGTCTAACCTGGTTAGATTGGCCCATGAAAATGAAGCATTTGGTAATTATTCAAGTGTTAATTTGATTTTGAATTTTGTATATGTTTATGACATATGAATCTGTCCAAACACGATGACAAAGAAAGTTGAAGACAAAGTAAAGACAAGAAATAGACAGCTAATGAAAAAATAAGTGCGGCTAGGGAAGTGAGCCGAAAATTTCCCCAAAAGTAAAAGAGATTAAGCATGAAAAGAGTATTCTGAATCAATAACTTTGGGTGAAAAAGGGGGGCCTGGGCCCCTGGCCCCCCTCTATATCTGCCACTGATAGCCATTTCTGTTTGTACTGTCAGGGATAGTTCAGTTCAGTTCAGTTTCTTGGAAATCCCTCCTTTGACTAAGGAGCATCCGAGTAGGTAAAAGGATAGACCAAATACACAATAGAAGATATAAAATTAAGGAGGGGATAGATACAAAGTAAGAAGTAGAAAGAAGGGTAAAAACTTTTGTTAAAATAGATGATACATATGTGTCTGTAACTTTGAGGTTCAGTGAAGCAAATCTGAGTATAAAAATAAATTGTAGTTGGAATGTTTTATTCTCATTGACAAGGGCTATTCATTATTTTTCAATTATTTATGTACAGGAAAATGAAAAATTCTGGTGGAAATGGGATGAAAGAAAATTGTACAGGTCAGAGAAAACATGACTGGAAAGAGAGAAAAAGACAGAAATGGTTGGCAAGAAATGGGCAGACATTAGAAACAGGGAGTTCTGAGAGCTTGGACAGAGGGGATGAAGCAAGTCCTGAAAAACGACGAAAGCTTGAATCTGCTCCAGAACAGGTATATATGTACATGACTATGTCAGAGGTTTATTGTATGGAGTATCAAGTCATAATAAGAAGTAATTTTGCTGTAAATCAGGGATACTCTAAAAGTTTCTGGAAAATCATCAATAAAATAACAAACACATAAGTTTTTATTGAATGAATATATGCATAGTAAATGCTTCTAAAATAAGTATGAATGAAGTTATTGGTGATTAGAAATATTGAAGTTGTTGAAATAGTTAAAACTAGAAGATATGATTTGAAAATGGTGTAAGATTTTGAGTTTCAAAAGACATTTTGATTCTTGTAGAGGGAGACAAAGGAGAGTCCTGTCGGTAAGCTGTGTGTCGAACCATTATCAATGTTAGAGACGAGGGAGATGTTACCTAAGACAGATAAATCTCCAGATACTATGATCATAGGAGCCCTCGGCAGTCTGATGTCCTCGTATGCTGACAGTGAAGAGGAGGAGGAGGAAGTAGAGGTGGTGAGGAAGGAGGAGGAGGGTGTAAGAGGGGGTGGAGGAACAGGTCCTCAGGAGGAGAAGAAAGAAGGGGGAGGTACAGAGCCTCACAATGGTGACACAGAGGAAGTCAACAATAATGCCAACAAACCAACAACAGGTGAAATTATATTTAAAATAATGTGATTTATACATGTAAGAATTTCAGACCACGTCCTATTTGGGTCCATTATTCTGACCCGTTTCCAAAATCAAATTGTATCTTTTTAGCTCACCTGAGCCATAGGCTCAAGTGAGCTATTGTCATAGTGTTGCGTCCGTCGTCCGTCGTCCGTCTCCGTCGTCGTCGTCCGTCGTCGTCGTAAACTTTTCACATTTTAAACTTCTTCTCCAGAACGGCTGAAGGGATTTTGATGAAACTTGGTAGGTATGAAGTATTCATGGTCCCCTACAAGTGTTGTTGTTTTTCGTCCGGATCTGTCAACAGGTGGCGCCACCACAGCCAAAAGTAGGTCACGGGGGGTACCCTCCTTTGACAAACTTCTTCTTCAGAACCGAAGCATGTATCGACAAACCGAAAGCATCAGGATGATCTAGAGAGATGTCTTAAGAAGTGTTGTTATTTTTGGTTCCACTTCGAAGTCAAATTTTTGACGCGTTTTTGACGTCTTTTCGGACTTTGTCAGAAATGCACATTTTTGCACTATTTCTTTAAATAACTCAATAAGTGTATGATTTTACACACTCATTTACTACATATTTATCATATTTAACTTACTTAATGCTTTGATATGTATTTTATGCTTAAAATTTATTTTTTTGATTTTTTATGAATTTTTTTCTTATGTAAAAAGGAAGGGGGGGGGGTTGATTTTCATACATTTTCTGCTTCTTTTCTATAACCACTCTTCAGATTGTCATGACAATTTGTAGGTATGAGGTACTCATGCATGGTACCCTACAAGTGAAAGAATTTGTCAAGATATCCACTTTTGGATTTTTAAGGAATATTTTTTAAGATTGTACATAGGTATAATGTATGTTTTCCATGCCAAATGGACCCATGGGGAGTAGCTTCAAACCCCGGCGGGACCCCAACAATTTTTTTTCCCTTTTTCAGTTTTTTTTCTCTTTTTAGTTTGATATTTATCGCTAGAAATGAAACTGTGAAAGAATTTTGTCAAAATATCAACTTTTAGATTTTTAATGATTTTTTAAATAAGACAAGCTATAGCTAGTTTGGCTTTGTGTACTTATTTTCATACTTCGAATTAACTTGGCCACATACGCTATCAAATATACGCTGAATTTATTTTTAAGATGTTGACTTTTTGTGTCGCCTGCGAAGCACAGCGACACTTAGGGATCACTTTGTCTGTTGTTCGTCTGTCCGTCCATCCGTCCCTCCGTCTGTCCGTCTGTCTGTCACACTTGGGTGTCACATCCCATAACTTTTGATTGGTTAGTGATAGGGCTTTGATATTTCACATTTGTATTCCTTATGAAAAGACCTTTCTAAACATTCCATATTTTTAACCTAGTGACCTTGCCCTTGATATTTGACCTAATTTCAATAAAAAAAAAATCCGCTACGCAGGCGACACAAGCATTCCTTGGATTGCTTTTTTTTCATACATGCATATTTCAGAACAATTTCCCTATTTAATGATTATTTTCTCTGTCTTATTTCTGTATCTATGGTAAACATAGTCGCCATATATCTTGTGTTACAGATTTGATTGGTTCAATACCTCCTTGCCCCTTTAGTAGGGGTAACTACAGGAAATAAAAAGGTGCACACTAAAAATTTTGACTGACTTGAAATGCCCGGAAGTCTGTAAAATTGGTCTTTTTTGATTGCGAATCTTTGGCATGCATAAAAATGTAAAGAAAAAGGGGGGGGGTCATGCATGTCCTTTTTAGCTCACCTGAGCCATAGGCTCAAGTGAGCTATTGTCATAGTGTTGCGTCCGTCGTCCGTCGTCCGTCGTCGTCGTCGTCGTCCGTCGTCCGTCGTCCGTCGTCGTAAACTTTTCACATTTTAAACTTCTTCTCCAGAACGGCTGAAGGGATTTTGATGAAACTTAGTAGGTATGAAGTATTCATGGTCCCCTACAAGTGTTGTTGTTTTTCGTCCGGATCTGTCAACAGGTGGCGCCACCACAGCCAAAAGTAGGTCACGGGGGGTACCCTCCTTTGACAAACTTCTTCTTCAGAACCAAAGCATGTATCGACAAACCGAAAGCATCAGGATGATCTAGAGAGATGTCTTAAGAAGTGTTGTTATTTTTGGTTCCACTTCGAAGTCAAATTTTTGACGCGTTTTTGACGTCTTTTCGGACTTTGTCAGAAATGCACATTTTTGCACTATTTCTTTTAATAACTCAATAAGTGTATGATTTTACACACTCATTTACTACATATTTATCATATTTAACTTACTTAATGCTTTGATATGTATTTTATGCTTAAAATTTATTTTTTTGATTTTTTATGAATTTTTTTCTTATGTAAAAAGGAAGGGGGGGGGGTGATTTTCATACATTTTCTGCTTCTTTTCTATAACCACTCTTCAGATTGTCATGACAATTTGTAGGTATGAGGTACTTATGCATGGTACCCTACAAGTGAAAGAATTTTGTCAAGATATCTACTTTTGGATTTTTAAGGAATATTTTTTAAGATTGTACATAGGTATAATGTATGTTTTCCATGCCAAATGGACCCATGGGGAGTAGCTTCAAGCCCCGGCGGGACCCCAACAATTTTTTTTCCCTTTTTCAGTTTTTTTTCTCTTTTTAGTTTGATATTTATCGCTAGAAATGAAACTGTGAAAGAATTTTGTCAAAATATCAACTTTTAGATTTTTAATGATTTTTTAAATAAGACAAGCTATAGCTAGTTTGGCTTTGTGTACTTATTTTCATACTTCGAATTAACTTGGCCACATACGCTATCAAATATACGCTGAATTTATTTTTTAGATGTTGACTTTTTGTGTCGCCTGCGAAGCACAGCGACACTTAGGGATCACTTTGTCTGTTGTTCGTCTGTCCGTCCATCCGTCCCTTTGTCTGTCCGTCTGTCTGTCACACTTGGGTGTCACACCCCATAACTTTTGATTGGTAAGTGATAGGGCTTTGATATTTCACATGTGTATTCCTTGTGACAAGACCTTTATACACATATCATAATTTTTGACCTTTTGACCTTGACCTAGATATTTGACCTACTTTTCTAAAAATCTAATATTGGCTATATCTCTTGATTGATTAGTGATAGGGCTTTGATATTTCACATGTGTATTCCTTGTGATTAGACCTTTCTACACATATAATGTTTGACCTTGTGACCTTGATCTAGATATTTGACCTACTTTTCTAAAAATCTAATATTGGCTATATCTCTTGATTGGCAAGTGATAGGGCTTTGATATTTCACATGTGTAATCTTTGTGACAAGACCTTTCTACGCAAACCATATTTTTTGACCTCGTGACCTTGACCTAGATATTTGACCTACTTTTCAAAAAATCTAAGATTGGCTATATCTTTTGATTGGTAAGTGATAGGGCTTTGATATTTCACATGTGTATTTCTTGTGACAAGCCCTTTTTTCACATACTATATTTTTTAACCTTATGACCTTGACCTAGATATTTGACCTACTTTTTAAAAAAAACCAAGATTGGCTATATCTATTGATTGGCAAGTGATAGGGCTTTGATATTTCTCTTGTGTATTCCTTTTGACAATACCTTTCTACACATACCATCATTTTGACCTCATGACCTTGACCTAGATATTTGACCTACTTTTCAAAAAAATTAAGGTTTGCTATATCTTTTGATTGGTAAGTGATAGAGCTTTGATATTTCATATGTGTATTCCTTCTTGTGACAAGGCCTTTCTACACATATCATAACTTTTGACCTCATGACCAAGACCAAGATATTTGACCTACTTTTCAAAAAATCTTAGATTGGCTATTTCTTTTGATTGCTGAGTGATAGGCTTTGATATTTCACATGTGCATTCCATGTGACAAGACCTTTCTTCACATACCATCATTTTTAGCTCACCTCGACGAAGTTGAGTGAGCTTATGCTATAACCCCACGCGTCCGCGTATCTGACAAAGTACTGATGCTACAGTAACCAAACTGGCACAAGTGATTCATTTTTGGATGCTGAGGTAAACCAATGCATCGGATGCAGCATCTGACCTACATTTTCCGCTTGAGTGACTTGGTTAAGAAGTTTGGAGTAGCTCAGTATCTGACAAAGTACTGATGCTACAGTAACCAAACTTGCACAAGTGATTCATCTTTGGATGCTGAGGTGAACTCATGCATTGGATGCAGCATCTGACCTACATTTTCCGCTTGAGTGATTTGGATAAGAAGTTTGGGGTAGCTTCATCTTTGGATGCCGAGATGGACCCATGCACCGGATGCAGCATCTGACCTACTTTTTCCACTTGAGTGATTTCGCTTTTAAAAGCCAATATTGAGCAGAGTATAAGTGCTGCATGTACCAAACTTGCATATTGGATGTATCTTTGATCAAACTTTCATAAAATGACCTTGACCTACTTTTTCTGCTTGAGTGGTTTTGCCTTTAAAAGCCAATATACATGTACTAAGAAATATGTTTGAACTGAATTTTGCTGTCACGAGGTGAGCTTCGTAATCTGTGATTACCTATGTTTTACCTCATGCACTTGCCCTATATATTTGACCTACTTTTCAACAAATCTATGATTTGCTATATCTTTTGAGTGGTAAGTGATAGGGCTTTGATATTTCACATTTGTATTCCTTATGAAAAGACCTTTCTAAACATTCCATAATTTTTAACCTAGTGACCTTGCCCTTGATATTTGACCTAATTTCAATAAAAAAAATCCGCTACGCAGGCGACACAAGTATTCCTTGGATTGCTTTATTTTCATACATGCATATTTCAGAACAATTTCCCTATTTAATGATTATTTTCTCTGTCTTATTTCTGTATCTATGGTAAACATAGTCGCCATATATCTTGTGTTACAGATTTGATTGGTTCAATACCTCCTTGCCCCTTTAGTAGGGGTAACTACAGGAAATAAAAAGGTGCACACTAAAAATTTTGACTGACTTGAAATGCCCGGAAGTATGTAAAATTGGTCTTTTTTGATTGCGAATCTTTGGCACGCATAAAAATGTAAAGAGAAAGGGGAGGGGGGGTCATGCATGTCCTTTTTTTGCAAATTTCACTTTTTTTACAGGAACTCTGCGTCCTCATCGAAAATGTTCCGAATTTTGCATATTTTCAAACCTATCTGTAGATTGCATAAAAGACAAGATCAAGTTCAAAGTTAAATTTATCACGACTATTGATTCAATATGCTAAAAATACATTTCCAAGCACCGCATTTCAGCATATTTACCGAAAATAATTTGTCCAAGTGGCTTCACTGGGTCATGAGGTTTGATACACCGTACACTGCTGTTTGGAAAATAAATTGGATCAATTTCTGCACAACTCACTTGAATTAATATTGTCCGCTAACAACTTGTCTGTGTTAATTGGATTAACACGATTTTGACTGTACGTTACATGTATTAAGATGAAATCAATACTATTCAAAAGCTCTCATTCATAGATTTCTGTATAATTTAATATGAATAAAGGCAAAACCGAAAAGTCTTTGTTTTTTATGCTTCCGGAATCAAAGATACGGGGGCATATAGTTTTTGGCCTGTCCGTCTGTCTGTTTGTCCGAAAAAAATTTACATTGGGCATAACTTTTGATAGGAAGGTGATAGAGCTTTCATATTTCACATGTGTATTCCTTGTGACAATACCTTTCCATTGATACCAAAATTTTTGACCTCGTGACCTTGACCTTGACCTTTGACCTACTTTTCAAAAACTTTAACATTGGGCATAACTTTTGAATGGTTAGTGATAGGGCTTTCATATTGTACATGTGTATTCTTTGTGACAAGATCTTTCCATTGATACCAACATTACTCTGACCCTGACCTCTCACATACTTAACAGAAAATGGTGTTTATACCAACAAAGATGCCACCGCGGGGCATTCGTGTTTCACAAACACAGGCTTTATTATTTTCTGGCATACTAGCTATTAATAATGAAAGGTTTGGTGTTCAATTTTAAATAAACTTACTTTATGAAATCATTTCATTGTTTTATTCTGTTTCTGTTGCACATTAATGTGGAATTTTACAAAATGATTTTATTTTTGATGTTGCATAATCGAACTATACTAGCTGGGCATATGACTTTGGATCGCATAATCCATCTTTTCAAATCAGTAAAAAAGTTGTTGTTTTGAAATGTGACTATTTTCTCTTGTTTGTACTTTTAAAGGTTGTCTGAAAAAAAAACTTGTCTGCATCCGGCAAAAATCTTGGTACTGGCACTATCAGTATTCAATGTCAGTATGTCAATTAGAGCGTGCATGGGTATCAGGTGAGCGTTGTGCCCCCTGGGGCTCTTGTTTAGCAAGCTGTGACAAATGTCAAGGGAACTTATGTCATAGCCCTAGACCCCTTTTAGATTTTCCTCAAAATTTCCCAAATTGTGGGATTTTTCCGAATCTCTGGTGGCCCGTACCCATTCTGTAAGTATTGAAGATAAGAACTGGTGTGATGAAAAAAAGATCCCTCCAGATGGTTAGATTCAAACATAAATTTTCTTTTTGAAAATAGAGATTGGTATGGATATATATTTTTGACAGGATGTCAGCACTCTTCTAATTTCTACCCTATTTATGAGGATATCGTAACTTTCTTATCACCCAAATTCTTTTAGAATATACATGTACTCACATATTAATCACGTAAATATGATGGTTTTCTCTAGGTGAGACGGACATTTTAGGAGATGTTAGGGGTCCTACACCCAGAAGGAAACGCCAAAGGAAGAGAAAGCGAAGGAATAATCAACAAAGACAGAATAATAACGGAAACATAAAACTTAAAAAATCTACACTACTTGAAAAGGTATCTATTTTCTATTGAATATCATGGATTTTCAACAAGTAAAATTTTATGATGACAAAGTACTAGGATAGAGAAGGAAGTTTGTGATAATTGTATAAGTAGAATCATTTGCTGGAACTTTCGCGGTTTTGTGAAGGTTTATCTCTTTGCATGTACAATGGTTTGCCGATCTACCCATGATGATACTGTGTTTTTGGCCGGATTGCAAAGCAATTCCGGTCTATGGATTGACGATGTCTGTCTGTCCGTCCGTCTGTCCGTCCGTCCGTCCGTCTGTCCGTCTGCCGTCAACATTTTGGTTAAAGTTTCTGGTTGAGGCAAAATCTAAGGAAGTATATGCAGTAGAAACTTTATATTATACATGAAGGTTGCCCATGACCAGACCTTTCAATTTATGCCGTAACATTTGACCTAGTGACCTTGACCTTGGACTTTGACCTAGTTAAAGATTTTGGTTAAAGTTCCTGGTTTAAGCAAAATCTATGGAACTGTATGCAGTAGAAACTTTATATTATACATGTAGGTTGCCCATGACAAGACCTTTCAATTTATGCCGTAACATTAGACCTAGTGACCTTGACCTTGGACTTTGACCTAGTTAAAGATTTTGGTTAAAGTTCCTGGTTTAAGCAAAATCTATGGAACTGTATGCAGTAGAAACTTTATATTATACATGTAGGTTGCCCATGACCAGACCTTTCAATTTATGCCGTAACATTGGACCTAGTGACCTTGGCCTTGGACTTTGACCTAGTTAAAGATTTTGGTTAAAGTTTCTGGTTTAAGCAAAATCTAAGGAACTGTATGCAGTAGAAACTTTATATTCTACATTTAGGTTGCCCATGATGAGACCTTTCAATTTATGCCGTTACATTGGACCTAGTGACCTTGACCTTGGACTTTGACCTAGTTAAAGACTTTGGTTAAAGTTCCTGGTTTAAGCAAAATCTAAGGAACTGCATGCAGTAGAAACTTTATGTTATACATGTAGGTTGCCTCTGACAAGACTCCCAATGTATGCTGTAATATTTGACCTAGTGACCTTGACCCAGTTAGTGATAAAAACTTACTTTGCATTCCGGCCATACCGTCTTTAGCGGTGTTTTATTTATATATTATCTGTATTCATTGAGGTAAACTTTGTGGTACGTGGCTTATTCTGAAAGTAGCACAAGTTAATAGTGAATGATGTATAAAATACCCGATTTTTGCTTCAGTGGATGCAGATCCTAGGTTTGATAGTGCCAATGACAAAAGAACCCACTTTTCATAGTCCAGAATCAACTTCTGTTTACAGCTATTTTAAGGGGTATGGACAAAAGTTTACCGGCCATATTGGATTTGACGTAAAGCATTCTTGTAAAGGCGCTCTGCAGAAATTAGACTCCAATTTTAACCATTTTAATTCTAAATTTTCTGTACCTCAACATCTACATTTTCCCATCTTTCTGAACAAAAACTGCATCAATATTTTTCTTGACGACTTTTTGAATTTGGTGCACCGATCTGCGCAGCTACAGTTCTGCAGAATTCATTATCAGTACTATGACATACCTAAACATTACTATGATCTTATGTCTACAACCATTTGTCCTCCAATTTTGATCATACTTTCTCATAATGCCAGGTATAATCATTTTACACACAGGGGGCTAGTAGCCATATCAACATAGAGAGGAATCCAGAGGCAGATCCTCGTAATGTTGCACATTTGTATTTGGTCACCAATAATTCACAAAACTATTGCACTTTACTAACAAATATCATGTAAATTAAAAATAAATGAATCACAAACAGTCAAAAAAGTTTAAAAGCTTGTATTTTTTCTACCCACAGTATTTTAAGGCAGATCGAAAATGCAGCTGTGCAATTCGGTGCATGAATTAAAAAGCTTTCTTGTGTTAGGATATAACTTTAGGATATAACTTTGTGTGTAATTTTGGGTCAAAAAGATGGGAAAATATAGCTTTTGAGATAAAGAAAACTTGGGGTAAAAAAGTTAAAGTAAGAGTTTTGATTCAGTGTAAGGAAAGATTTTTAATAAAATACACTACATAAAATCCAATATGGCAAGTAACATTTTGTCCATGCCTCTTGAGAAAATGATTGACCTTTGAAATTCAACAGTATTGATGCTGTATAAAATGAGACAACGGTTATAGATAAGGGAGAGGGAAGGAAGAAGAAAGTTTACACAGAGAAAAAGAACTTTTGTCATACCTTGATTTCTTATTCAACTCAGATCAACTTAATTGACAAGAACCATATTAATGGTGTTATCCACATGTGAAACATAATCATTATATCATCATTCATGTTCTACTTTCAGTTACTTGCCCCTGCCATTCGACATGAGAGGAATGTAATAATGCAGTGTGTACATTACATTGTGAAGAATAACTTCTTTGACAAAGACTCGCATGGACATTCAATAGCCGATTCCATAAAATGAAAATTGTCCGAGCGTCATACTGTACAACTTTTTGTATAGCCCCTATTACGGTGAATTCAGTATATTGCATTGTTCTGTAATTTCATGTAAGTTAAAGTTAACCTAGTCTTGGTTGCCCTGAACAATAGGCTGTCAAGTTGCAAATATCATGTACATGTACATGTATGTGAAGTTCCATCTAAATTTTGGTAGTCTGAGAGCTATACAATGTCTATTTACCATTTTGTATGTCTTTATTTGTTCAACATTGAAATTTCAGTGAAATATATTGAATTTTGTCTATACCATGAAATATGAACATGGTTTTTGTTTATACGATGTATACTGATTTGTTGAAAGTATGCTGTTGATTCAGTAAATTTGTTATTTCCTTGAACTTTGTAATAAAGAAAAAAATCTTATATTTTATTTTACTTATTAATTCTGAACCTTTGGAAATTGTAGGAAGGGAGGAAAAAATATCAGATTTTTAAAAGTATGTTGTGGTGCTTTTCACAAAACCTGGAATAAAGCTGAATAAGGCTCCAAAATAATGATTCATTCGTAAGTGACTGCTCCTGGTGCTCTGTGTAAAGTTTGGTGAATACTATGTACATGTAGCAGCTTACAGGAAATCGGACATCGGGTGATGTTCACCTTGCAGCATCTTTGTTGTAAACCAAGTTTGATACATGCAGGTCCTCTTCTTGGTCCAATTTTGGAATTTGAAAACCATTAACAAAGAAAAAGTTCTACGTTGTTCTGAAATGATTTAGCCTCGGATGCATCAAGATAGACTGGATATTGGAATTTCAGTGAAAATCATTCTTGTAAGTCTGATGCATCACATCTGTACTCCAGCTTTCAGTTACTTATTATTTACATTATCAGCCAATAGTATCTTGTTTGAATGATCAGGTTGCAAAACACAGACTTGGTAGTGCACCTGAGTATTTTCTTCCTGTGAAGTTTTATGAAAATCTTTGTAATTAGGTAGAATCAATAATGCATCAGCCAGTTAGGTCCATTGACTGTCATCTTGACTGACTTATCGAGATGAAAAACATGTACTTCAAAGAGGACATAGTTGTTGCTTCCTGTCAAGTTTCATGAAATTCTGTGCATTAGTTTTGGAGAAGTCCAAAATGTGTCGGCCTATAAAATCCACTGGTGGCAATCTTGTTTGACTACCAAACACAAACTTGGTAGAACCCTATAGTACTTGCTCCTTCCAAGTTTCATGAAATTCTGTACAGTACTTCAGAAAAAGTAGAACATTTGAAAAGTTTACAACAAAAGGGGACAAAGACAACAATGGATAAATGACAGATGGTGCACTATCACTATAGTCTGTATCTTTTTTTATATTTTAGCTTTGATCAGAACTCTACAATTGCATAGCTCAGGTCAATCATGCAAAGGTCGTAATAGAAGATTTGACCATAGTATAAAAGGTATAGAAGTTAGAAACATCAAATGACCACTTGTCATTATTCCACGTGGCAAGGTCGTTAACATTCTCCGAACATAGTTGTCTCCTCCTTACAGTCAAACAATCTCTGCCAAAGACTTCAAGAAATGGCAAGAATCCTGGCATAAAGTAACTATGACATTATAGCAGCGTTACGTTAAGATATGTTTTATGGCGGCATGTCTGTGGCAGTGATGTTGAAGAGTAGGGCAACGGAACGTAAACTTGAGCTGCCTGGAGTTTGGGTCATTAATTCATGTCATGATTGTGAGAAGAAATGGAGAACACAAAGATCATACTTCAACTGCGCACAATATTATTGTTGAATTTAGGGCATAAGCTTCCAATTTCAAGCCATCAAATAAAGATCTTCATACAGTAGTACATACATGGTATGTGCATTGTAATATCCGAATAATTAGTACAGAATTGTGTTTTATGGTAACAAATGCCAGAAAAATCTTCTCACTGTTTAAACTAGGCACTATTTCTACATACTCATACATAGCATCATTCTGTTAAACATAACAAACTACGTACATTGGAATTTTCTCCTTTTATTTAAAACACAAATGAACTTGCATTTTTTAAAGAATCGAACATCTGTAAATTCTTAACAAATCATACTGATTCCCCATAAACACAAAAATTTAGTACATGTATTAAATTTTAAATTTGGAGACTCCTCGATATTTTTGTACACAATACCTAAAGCTAGATATTGATCATCAAAAATGTTATTTTATGTCTATCAGTATGATTAAAGAATGGCAAATTACTTTAATCACTTTTATTAATCAAAAATTATTTTCCTTTTCAAACAGAAATGTTGGTACAAAACTATTGCTTTTCTTGAAGATATTGATGACGTAAATATGACATAAAATACACAAATGTACAACTTAGCATGAATGTTACAATGTACATGCCTTGTTGACAAAACATGGCCTTATGACTACATACATGTATTGTATAAAATTTAACACGACTGCACCAAGTTTTCTCATTATATACAACTTTTCCCTCTTTGTGAAGTAACATGTCACCTAGCAACACGATGGCACAAAGTAATTAATGTCACAATCATGTTTTGCTACTTTAGCTTTGTTTTTTTTGTATTACAATTCAACTGTTCATTCAATTGTTTGTGCATAAAGTGTAGATATCTATAAACACAAAAGTTTCCCTAAAGCAGTGTCATGATAGGTCATAAAACTATTTACATTGATTTTTTTGAAAATGTGATGAAAGCTCTTTTTTTTAATCTTTCAAAAATCTTTCTTTTTTATGTTTACCAATACCAAAGCAAAATGGACAAAATGATTGCATAAAACATGGAAATATGAGACAACCCAACTTATTGACATAAACTGAATTTACATGTACACTTAAATACAGGTATAGTCTTACTGTTTGTTCTTATAATAATGCAGTATTACCAGATTGATGATACATAATGGACATGAGAAAAAAAGATACAAACTGTACAAATCCAAAGAATGTTTTCATCAAACACAATGGATGAGGGAAGGAAAACACAATGAATGAAAGGAACATATATACATGTATACTGTAACAGTACAAAAGTAAACTTCCTTATGCAAATACATAAACTGTAAATCACTTTTATTTTGTGTGAGCTAATTTTCAAGGGATAACTACCATTAATTTGTTTATGAGACTTCAATTTCATGAATTCAAGCTTTATTTACATGCAGAAGTAAAAGTTCTTTTGATAAAATGATGACATGGTTACAAAAATTTGCTCTGAAGCCAACTGAGGTTTGCCATTTAGTAATTTTCTGAGAAATTCATCTTCACATTATAATGATCTTAAAAAAATTATGCAAAACTGAAGTTCACTCAAAAAATAAGACATGTAAAAGATGATTCATAGTAAGACAAAATGTTATATTTACACATGTTGATGAAACAGAAATTGATATCATGATTAAATAAGCACTGAGACATGATATGTACACCATAAAGGTCAAGTTAGATTGAACTTTTTTCATTTTACATGTATAGCCTTCACACTGCTTCAGTGAAGTATACACAAAATAATTGCACTATAAATTTGTCACATCAACAATCAAACAATGCACAATAAACTTCACACAAAATCTAGCGATATCTACACTTATTGTTATTTTGATGCACATTCCACATATCAAGACAGTAATACATCATCTTTCAACTTATCTAATCGATATCATGTACAGAAACAATACCATCAACATTTATCTGAAGTAACATCAAACATAGTGTCAATAATCACTGTGTTACATGTATCTTGTATTAACAC
Organism: Pinctada fucata; assembly: GCA_028142955.1. NCBI lineage: Eukaryota > Metazoa > Mollusca > Bivalvia > Pterioida > Pteriidae > Pinctada > Pinctada fucata. The sequence continues at coordinate 70,265,868 of AP027105.1, read as the reverse complement.
ACAATGCCAATCCTTGTCTATAACTATCACTGTGTTATATTATACAGTGTTGTCTTTTACACAGTAGTTTATTCTCTATCACTGTGTTATATTGTAGTGTTGTCTTTTACACAGTAGTTTATTCTCTATCACTGTCATCATCACCTGCTGCAGAATAAGCAGGAGATGTAGGAGAATATTTGGGAGTTTCAGGAGTGTACGTAGGGCTAGCAGGGGAGTACTGTGGGCTGGTAGGGCTGTAGGTGGGGCTGGTGGGGGTATACTGGGGGGAGCTAGGGGAGTATGAAGGAGAAGCAGGGGAGTACTTCGGGCTGGAGGGGGAGTAAGCCGGGGAGGCAGGGGAGTACTTGGGAGAGCTGGGGGAGTACTGAGGTGAGCTTGGGCTGTACTCTGGAGATGTGGGGCTGTAGTTGGGAGATGAGGGGGAGTAGGAGGGAGATCCTGTGTAGGAAGGAGAGTTGGGCGTGTACTTGGGGCTGCTGGGAGAGTAAGATGGACTGCTAGGACTGTACTTAGGAGAGCTAGGAGAGTACTGTGGAGAGCTGGGGGAGTAGCTGGGGCTGGTAGGAGAATAACTAGGACTGGTTGGGCTGTACTTAGGAGAGCTGGGAGAGTAACTAGGACTGGTAGGACTGTAACTAGGGCTAGTGGGGGAGTAGCTAGGACTGCTGGGGCTGTAGGAGGGGCTGGATGGACTGTAGCTAGGGCTGGTAGGGGAGTAGCTAGGAGACGTGGGAGAATAACTGGGTGAAGTAGGAGAATAACTAGGGCTGGTGGGGGAGTAGCTGGGAGATGTAGGGCTATAACTAGGACTTGTTGGGGAGTAACTAGGACTTGTGGGGGAATAGCTAGGAGAAGTAGGAGAGTAGGATGGACTGGTCGGTGAATATGAAGGACTTGTAGGACTGTAGGAAGGTGACGTAGGGCTGTAACTCGGGCTTGTTGGTGAGTAAGATGGTGAAGTTAGGCTGTAGCTAGGACTTGTCGGGCTGTAACTTGGACTCGTTGGTGAGTAGCTCGGACTTGTTGGTGAATAAGATGGTGATGTTGGACTGTAACTTGGACTAGTAGGTGAATATGATGGACTGGTAGGGCTGTAGTTAGGTGATGTTGGTGAATATCCAGGACTTGTAGGGGAGTACGATGGGCTCGTCGGGGAGTAGCCTGGACTTTGTGGTGTGACAGCTGGAGATGACGGTACATATGATGGTGATGCTGGCGAGTAGCTCGGTGACAGGGCTCCTGCAGGACTTGGTATGTATGGACTGGCAGGTGATCCCGGCGAGCCTGGCTGAGGTGACCAGGCAGGACTGTATCCAGGGCTGTAACCGCTCTCACTGGCAGCCGATGGTGAGAACCCTGCAGCACCAGGGGTCATTCCACTACCGACACCAGGTGACCAAGCACTGGCATATCCTGGTGTCGCTCCTTGATTCCATGGAGTCATCTGTGGCGACATACCAGCAGCAGGACTACCAGCACCAAAGAACAGACCTGTACCAACTATAACAACAGAAAAAGAGGGTATGAACAAAAACTTTAGTATTCATAACTTATATTTATAAATTACTTTCATATTAACAACTGGTACACAAGAAAAAATCTGTAAGAGAGTACACTTGTCCTTACCTCCACCAGCCATGCCTACGCCCAGATTTGTCGGTATCTCCATTCCGTATTTGCATTTCTCAGCATCCAGCAGCAGATCAAAGCTTCCTGTACCGATCCTGGCCAGCTGACCCAACATGATGCTCTCTGATACACCCTTCATCGGGTCTACCTCACCATGTGACGCTGCCTCCATCAAAATGTCAACCTACAAATATATCCACTTGGTTAACAGAATAAAGACCAGTATCATGTAAACATCAATTTCAGACAGAGTTTTAAGGATAAAGATTTTAAACCAGCAAAGGATATTTACAATGTACACTCACATAAAAGTGACAAGTAAATAATTACATGCAAATGTGTGATTCTTGCATCTCAACTGACATTTCAATCACAACAGAAATCAGAAATAATTTACATACTGTTTCCTCAAAGGAGCACCTAGCCAAGGCACCAGTTTCTTGTCTGTTGATTCCGTGACGTGTGATAGCCATCAAGTGACCTTTAGCCGTCATACAATCACACAGCAGAGCCAGATGGCGGTAGTTGACGTAGGAACCGTCAAATGATATGACATGGTTCATCTCCTTCTCTATGGACTTACGTACAGCCTCAATACCAAGGGTCTGGAAAAATTCATAAATAATAACTTTATACTAAGCATCTATACTTTATTATCAATATTGTATCTCAACAAATTTTTAAAATATATTATCAATAAAGATCAACTCTTGTTTTTCCGTGAACACTTACAGCAAAGACCTCTACAATGTCGTTAGTGGTGGTTCTGATGGGATCCACATCCCTCTGACTGAGAACCTTAGTGAGGGCGGTACCGTCTGTCTCCAGGATCCACTCAGCTACCGCCTTAAACTCACCCTCGTCTGTGATAAATATTCTCTTCTTGTCCTCTGTATTTGGCAAGTGCATGTACACCTGTAAAGTACATATAAATTACTAATGCTCTCATCAACTCAATTTTCAGCATAAGAGATGTGTACTACACTTCATCAACTATGGATTTATCACATAGAAAATTAACCTGTTTTTAAAGGAAACTACATGAATCATTCAATAAACAACAAAGATAAACTCTATATTTTACAACTAGTTATATACTGTACTAATATAAAGTATTCTGTATTAGATACTACCTTAGCTATAGCCTCTATTCCTTGTAGTGTCATGTCAGAGAGAAGATTGGACTCGATACACCTCAAGAATACATCGTCCTCCATCTTGTCCACAATCTCCTCATCCTACATAAAAACAAATAGATTTACATGTATATGTTTGTTAATGAGATACAGGTAATGCAAGTTTATGCATGTAAATGTTAGCTATGTTAGTATGTACAAGGTCTACTTACACTCTGCATTTTGCCGTCACCAGAGTTCATGATTCTAATCCTGAGTACCAACTTCTCAGCATTGTCATCATTAAAGATACAGTTCAAGTCCTCTCCAAACCCTAAACAAATAAAATACATGTATTGTGGAATTTTAAAACCATGCTACTTATATATGTACATGTATTTCATTACTTTAAAGTATGAAAAATATCAAACATAAGTCTGACAAAGACAAATGTATCTCAACAATCAAAACATCATTTGATGTCGTAGTTTGTAAGATTGATTTACAAGATATATTATAAATATTTCAATTGTAGTGACCTGCAGTAATTTTCTCAGAGATTTGTTCCATGGTGAGTTTTTTGTCCGTCATTCTTTTTCTGTCTAGCTCTATCCTGAGTAGCCAGGCTGATATCCTGGATACGTCGAAGTCCGGCATCTCATAATAAACGTTAACCCACTCCTGATCCTCGGCAATCACCGTGTTCTGTGGGTCAGGGTCATAGTATATAGCGGTGTTAGCTGTAACCTTCCTCAAGGTTGTGTGCTCTAACCTACACAGCACATCCTGTCAAATAATAAAATCATAACTGTAAGTAATCTATGAAACACTAAATGACAAAAGCAAACATGTAAGACATACTTCAATTCTCTGAATATTTACACTTTCAAGAAATTTAAACATAAGGTACATCTAGTTTTATATTTTTTCATTGATTTATTACTAGAGACAGCTTTTTACCTTAGCTTTTTCAGCATCTCTTGCAGCCTGCCCCACCAAGTGTACCGTGAGTGACGGGGTCTTGGGTTTCTTGGAGATGTTAATGATCTCCTTCAGCCTGGGTACTCCTAGAGTGACGTTCTTGGCCGACACACCGGCATAATGGAAAGTGTTCAGTGTCATCTGCGTAGCTGGTTCTCCAAGGGACTGAGCAGCTAACGCCCCGACCATCTCTCCTGGATGTACCTATACCAAACAGTATAATAGCAATTATTTTTTGTTTTTAACTTTTTCTTAGTTATAAACAAACCTTCAAACAGACCTCACAATCATCATAACATTGTTTGTCAAATGCCAATAAAACTTACATGTGATTGCTGGAATTTGCTTTCAATTTCACCAACAAGCCACTCGAATGCCTCTGAACTCAGTCTTAATTCCTCTGTGACTCGTTTAGAGCAGAGCGTGGCTCGTACCAGACATTTCATGAGAATTGTGGCGTTAGCGTTGGCCTGGATACTGAGACGATCGGACCCTGGCACCGATATCAACCTTTTACACAATGAATGTACATCTGGTGGAAAAATACATAACAATTAGAGATTTATAATATTACATAAATACATGTGTATCATAACACATTTTAATCAAATGGCTTTGACTATAAACTAAAGATACATGTAAATGTTCAATGAATATGAAAAAGAAGGATTGTCATTAAGCATTCTAATAAATGAATATCAACATGTAAATATTTGAAATGACAATGTGTAGATTTTAAATACAAATTTCTAATACCTTCGACCACTTTGAGAGGATGTAAATCTGTAGGCTTGTGTTTGTCAATACGGAATATTTTCTGAGCATTCCAGATAAGTCTTTGTAAGTTACATGGAAGGACCACTTTACTGTCTCCGGTGGGGAAGATAGTACGTAAATCCTCTCTGTCCTCCTTAAGCTGTGCCCACTCACGTTCCAGGGCCGCTAGAGCATGGGCGTCACCCATAAGGTCCTTTATTGTCTCCTCCGACAGACACTTCCTCATTGACCTACAAACAATTTATGGAATCTATAGATTTACATGGAATTATGCTTTGCACTTCAAAAAGAAAATAATTCATGTTCATAATACATGTACATAATGAATTCTGCATTGCACTCAAACCAGTAAATACATGTAATTTATGTTCATAATACATCATTACATTTCAAAATTAAATTTAAATCAATTCTTTTTTCATTCTAAGTTTATGAACATGTACTAACTACTATAGCAGCTTGTAAGTTCAATGTACCATTACAAAATAATTCATCTTTTGTTAAAGATGTTTAATGAAAGTAAAGTAATTTAACCTTTCATTGGTTGCATCAAATCTAAACTGCTTTTCGAAGGCTTTGTTGGAGGGTTTGAGCGTGGGCATGGTCTGGAACTCTACATGTACGGCGTCCAGTCCGTCCTCTCCGTATGTCAGCTGTACTAGCTGTTCTACTTGATTTCTGATCGTTCCATCGTACTTCACCATCACACTCTCCATAGCCTTGATCAAACGACGCTGAATGTAACCTGGAAATAATCAATATACACGTAATATCATAAATTCAAAATGTAAGAGAGACATAAAGTAAACATTTTATAGGTAAATTCAAAAGAAATCATACATGAAAAAAACAGTTTCATTACATTAAATTCATATCCAGTAAAGTGAGCATATTGGGAAAAGAAAGAATTTGGTGATTTTTTTCTCAATGAATAAAATATGACATACTGTAAATGTACATGTACTTGAGAGCCAACAACTTACCAGTTTCTGCAGTTTTGACAGCAGTATCAATAAGACCTTCTCTTCCTCCCATGGCGTGAAAGTAAAACTCTGACGGTGTCAAACCGGCAAGATACGAGTTCTCTACAAATCCCCTCGATTCTGGTCCGTAATCATCCTTAATGAAATGTGGCAGGGTTCTGTGACGGAAACCAAACGGTATACGCTTACCCTCTACGTTCTGCTGTCCTACACAGGCAATAACCTGAAAGATATTGTTATATGTGTACATTTACATGTGTAATTTATGTTTAGTCTGATAAAATACATGTACATTTCATATACAAGATGCTTGAATGGTCATAATGATGTATAGTAATTATACCTTATTACTTGCAAATTACTTGTAAATGACAATATCACATTCAGAATGTTAAGTGTATAACTAACCTGAGATATGTTGATTTTGGATCCTTTAGAACCAGCTACCACCATAGCCTTGAAGTTGTTATAATCTGACAGTGACTTCTGAGCCTTACTACCGGTCTTGTCTCTGGCGTCGTTCAATATACGATTTACCTATATGAATGAAATAAAATAAATCTACCAGATTGCACCTAATTAGTCTACTGTCACTTCACTGTTAATAATAACTTAAAGAAACTTAATACTTGTCAGATATATGCTTATTTACATGTAAAAGCACAAACAAATTTATGAGCTAACCTGGTTTTCAAAAGTCTGTCTGAGTGTATTACCAGGGGTTGGTTCAAGGTCATCATTGTGAGCTTTCTCTATCACCTCTATCACGTCACGCTACAAACACCAAAATACATAATTACAGATAAATACATGTACATAAGGGCATAATATCTCCTTCAAAGTGTATGTGTAGGTTAAAATTAAATATTGTTAGAAATATCAATATCTAAAATGTGTTCATATACATGTATGTGTAGGTTAAAATAAATATTGTTAGAAATGTGCTTTACAATATGTGCATTCTAATGTACATGTATCAGTGAATTGTTTTTGCATTCCTACATACCTTAGCATTCTTGATAGTGTCCTGTATATCTACGTAGGTCTGAGGGTCGGCAATTGTGTCTCCTATACCGATACTGTGCCCCTCCAGTAACAGCCAGTTATTGACAACAGTCTGAATGTTACCGTACATAAGACCTGCCACTTCATATCCCATCTCCAGAAAGACGACATGAGCGAGAGACCCGCTGGACGTACCGAGCGTCTTCTTACAGATAATACCACTGATCAACATACCATCCTCTATCAGAACCTGTCAAATCACAAATATTCTATGTCATTTGTGTACATCTAATACAGTGTTTCAAAAAAACTGAAAACATTTCAGGTAGCCAAATAGGCCATATCAATTGAAATTTGGATTACTTTAATTACTTTTATTCAATTTATAGGTTTTCCAAATCAAATTATGGTTGCTGAGGTCAATTTGGAGCCCTACCTTTACTGAATTCATTTAATTCACTTACACGTATCTAAACTTTTTCGCGTTGAAATTTTTCGTTCAACATATTTTCATCATACATGCATGTCTACTAAATACCACACCTATTATAACCCACCTTTGTATCACCAGGTGATATCCACTTGTACGGCCCCTTGTCCTCCTCGTCAGGATGTGTGCTGTGAGTACGTATACAGTTGACTCGCCCTGGGATGATCAGGGAGAAGATTTGTTTCCCTGTCCACAAGGGTTTGGGCTTCAGTATAGCTGGCTGGGGCACATGGCCATCCCAGCTTGGTAAAAACATCAACAGGTTCATAATGTCTGCCTGTAAAACAATTAAAATGCAGACAAATTTCAACTTTTTAAGATAACTCTAACAAGCAGTGGTAAGACAGGACAGGTTTTAACCTTAACATACATGTATTGTAGATACATGTACATGCATTCTGTACAAAGACCTCTTTCAGTTTCTCATATTGCTTCCTCCAAAATCTGCCCCTTACCCTGTCTAAGAAGACATCTCTTTTGGTCATTTTTCTGACAGCTGTCAGTGTGTCCTGTACGATCCCCATGACAGGCCTGTTGGCCTGGGGGGTGATGATCATCCTGGGGACCAGGGCCAAGTTAGAAATCTCCGCCTTACTCTCCAGGGACTGGGGTAAATGTAAATTCATCTCATCTCCATCAAAATCAGCGTTGTATGGTGTTGTCACACTATGAATCAACATGTACAAAATATCTTAGTACAATCAATGTTTACAACTTTACAAATTTTCACTACGATTGGTACTACATTCATTTTTAAGTTCAAATGTGAAAACTGTTCTCTTCTCACAAAAAATTATGCCTTCAGTTAAAACATAAAATCAAATTTGACAAATTAATGTATGTTCCAATTGGCTCATAATGCATTAATTTATGAAATATTTATTCTATATTTGTATAAAATGAGGTCTACTTAGATAGCTATGACATCATTCTATTAGTACATATGTACCTGAGATTGAGCCTGAATGTGGACCATGGTAAGACCTTGACCCTGTGACACATCATACTCATCTTATGTAGTGTGGGCTGACGATTAAACACCACAAAGTCATTGTCCTGCATGTGCCTCTCCACCTGTAAATCAGAGACATGTAAAACATAAACATGTAAATTATGAAAATATAAACATGTTCCTCAATAAAGAAGAAGCTCTTGTCCAAGAATAGAGCAGATTTCATTTTAGTGAAAAGGTAGATGTTTTAATTTAGCAAATCTTTCTGAAGAAGCATAAACTTCTAAATGAGTAGCCTGTATATAACCTGTATGATGAGTAGCATGTATATACCCTGTATGATGAGTAGCCTGTATATACACTGTATGATGAGTAGCCTGTATATACCCTGTATGATGAGTAGTGTGTATATACCCTGTATGATGAGTAGCCTGTATATACACTGTATGATGAGTAGCCTGTATATACCCTGTATGATGAGTAGCATGTATATACCCTGTATGATGACAGGGATTTTTTTTGCCCCTTTTTGGGGCCGTTATTCGGCCCCATTCCCAATGAAAAATAGTATCTTTTTTTCCCAATTGTGGCTCTAAAATTTCCCAATCATATTTAGATGGAATTTTCACCGAAATTAGTGAAATTTCTGGCTCAAAAGTAGCAAATTTACTAATTATTTGCCATATTATTGTAAGCATAAGAAATTAAATCATATTTACAAGAAAATTATTTGATTGAACATTTAATTCTGAACTTCTGAATGTATGAACTGTCATTTTACTTTTTATATTAATACTTCCCAAAATATTCCCAAATGTCGTTAGTTTTCCCAATTGCACGGGCCCCGACCCCATTCCCAAATTACTGAAAAAAATCACTGGATGAGTAGCCTGTATATACCCTGTATGATGAGTAGCCTGTATATACCCTGTATGATGAGTAGCCTGTATATACCCTGTATGATGAGTAGCCTGTATATACACTGTATGATGAGTAGCCTGTATATACACTGTATGATGAGTAGCATGTATATACCCTGTATGATGAGTAGATTGTATATACCCTGTATGATGAGTAGCCTGTATATACACTGTATGATGAGTAGCCTGTATATACCCTGTATGATGAGTAGCCTGTATATACCCTGTATGATGAGTAGCCTGTATATATCCTGTATGATGAGTAGCCTGTATATACCCTGTATGATGAGTAGCCTGTATATACACTGTATGATGAGTAGCCTGTATATACCCTGTATGATGAGTAGCCTGTATATACACTGTATGATGAGTAGCCTGTATATACCCTGTATGATGAGTAGCCTGTATATACCCTGTATGATGAGTAGCCTGTATATACACTGTATGATGAGTAGCCTGTATATACCCTGTATGATGAGTAGCCTGTATATACCCTGTATGATGAGTAGCATGTATATACCCTGTATGATGAGTAGCCTGTATATACCCTGTATGATGAGTAGCCTGTATATACCCTGTATGATGAGTAGCCTGTATATACACTGTATGATGAGTAGCCTGTAGATACACTGTATGATGAGTAGCCTGTATATACCCTGTATGATGAGTAGCCTGTATATACCCTGTATGATGAGTAGCCTGTATATACACTGTATGATGAGTAGCCTGTATATACACTGTATGATGAGTAGCCTGTATATACACTGTATGATGACAGGGATTTTATTTGCCCCTTTTTGGGGCCGTTATTCGGCCCCATTCCCAATGAAAAATAGTATCTTTTTTTCCCAATTGTGACTCTAAAATTTCCCAATTTCATTCAGATGGAATTATCAGCGAAAATTGTGAAAATAACTGGTTCAAAAGTAGCAATTTTACTAATTATTTGGCATATTGTTGAAAGCATAAGAAATTAAATCATATTTAAAGAAAATTATATGATTAAACATTCAATTCTTAACTTTTGATTGTATAAACTGTCATTTTACTTTTACTTTGATATTTAGTACTTCCCAAATATTCCCAAATGTTGTTAATTTTCCCAATTGCAAGGGCCCCGACCCCATTCCCAAATTACTGAAAAAAATCACTGGATGAGTAGCATTGTACAATAGCTTTACCTTATAGCCAATCTGTAGATGAAGGTCACTAGCTTTGGGATGGAACCTGAGATCTATTCTCTCACCATTGTCCCTTATAATGTACTTGGCCCCCGGATACTGATTAGCTCCCCTCCTTACTAATTCTGTCATCCTATACACAAACAGCAATATAACTATTCAAATGAATGCAATTCTTCAATTTCAAAATCCTTACAGCAAAGTACAAAAGTCAATGATTTCAAAATTTCAATTACAAAATTTGAGAATGTAACTACATGTACAACATGTACAGTAAATGCTGCAGTTTTCTTTTCAATGAAGGATACTTAACAATGGATTAAGATAACGGTATGTACACCTTACTACTCATTTACAATTCATTTAGTCTTTTACGCATACAAGAAGGTCTTTGCATTTTTGAACCCTTTCCAAAGCATGTACATGTAACTGAAATTATATCAATACTTTACCTGTCAATATTAAAAGGTGTAACTATTTCTGGGAAGGTCATGTTCTGTGCAATAGAGCGTGGAACGCCCACCTGGTCAATTCTAAGATTTGGGTCAGGTGTGATAACAGTACGGGCGGAAAAGTCCACACGTTTACCCATCAAGTTCCCACGTACACGACCTTCCTTGCCTTTCAGCCTCTGTTTCACAGATTTGAGAGGTCTACCAGACTTCTGTACTGCCTAGAAAAAAAACAAAGAATTTATGTAAAATAATTATCATACTTTTCAATTACTTTTAAAGTTACTTTAGTCATAAAATAGACTATATATCTATTGATGAATCTAACATACATGTAATTTGTGTAAACTACTGTATATGTAGATAGAATATTTTATCCTAAGTGATGTTTTTAAAGTCCATCCAAAGCTTCCGTCCTTCATGTAATACTATAAAGAATTTCATATTGTATGGTATGCATGTCCATGATTATTTTACCTTAGGTAGACCCGGCAGTTCATTATCTGTGAATGTGGCTACGTGATACTGTAACATCTTCATGTCCTCCGCTATAATATGTGAGGCTGCACCGTTTTGTTCGTTCCGTCTCAGCTGATTGTTGGCCTTTATAATATCGGCTAGTTTATGTGTCAAATCATCCTATAATTCAACATATAAAACAAATGTGCATGTGTAAGGTGGGCAACTACCAAAGATTTGAAGATAAAATGAAAGTCTGCAAGTCACATGCAACAATTAACACCAGCTCCATAGAGCTATTTAAGTCCTATCAACTCAAACATGGTCTTTTAAAGAAAGAACATCAACACTTTACATACCTGATTTCTAGCCGAGCCAAACATGACAACAGCTGGCCTGACAGACAGCGGGGGGACGGGCATCACAGTTATAACCATCCAGTCAGGACGGGCAAACTTAGGTTCCATACCCATTATAATACACTCCTCGTCAGAGATACGTTTGAATATCTCGTGCACTCTATCTGCTGTCAGGTTGATCTTCTTTTCCTGAGATTCTTCGTTTATGTCTTTCCATTCAGCTATCAGCTCCAAACCATTTCTCCTTAGCTTTGGTTGATATCTACCACATCCCCCATGTCCCTACAATCAGTCATGAAAACATGAGATGAAATGTACACCACTTCTTGGCTTATCTGGAACAGTTTCTAATCCAAGAACTTGTTTGTTTGCGTTTTTTTTACCCTATAAATCATTACCTTTTTATGTTCCCCATCCTCGCCTTCCTGTTGCTCTTGTTTGTTGTCCATTTCATCACCACCTTCACACACCTTACGACTCTTACACAAGTCATATATATGATTGAACCTCTTCCTGGGGTAACCTTTAGATTTACTCAGCACGTCTTTGACTTTGGGACTTGTCTAAAAATGTAAAGATTTACTTTTTAAATGAATTGGATTTGTACTAAACTACTATAGTGTGATCTTTATTGAATATTGAGTAAAAGCAGCATAAAAACATGTATAATTACCATTTATATAACGTATACATATATATACAAATTACTAAAAAAAATCATATCTTTAATTGAAAATATGGAATCAGTCTTCGTCAAATAAAAGCCCAACAATTTAAACAAAAAAAAACTTTCACATGCAAACTAATAACTATACACATGACTATACTTACAGGATCTACCAACATCTTTGAACAGAAGAAGCAGACACATCTGAGGATTTTGATGGTCTTGACCATGAAGCCAATGTGGAATACCGGCTTGGCTAACTCTATATGACCGAAGTGACCAGGACATTCAGACATATTTCCTGCACATGTCTGACACCGAGCAGTTCTGTCTATTGTTCCTTGTCTAGGGTCCATCAATCCATTAAGCTTTGGACGCCCTCCCTCGGTTGTTTCCGAGTACTTTATGCCGCCCTCTGTCACTGACATACGTCTCTGAAATATTGTAGATCAATTAATTTGTGAAACAAACATATAAACTATATTGTAAAGTAACATATGCACGGTGCACTTGGTATACAGTACAAAAACATTCCAAAAATAACAAAAATTTGTACATGTGACCTTGAGCACCTGTAAAAAACATGATCTTTATCAATATGTAGTCAATTTCAGGTCATCTATTTATTAAATCTTGGTCATGAAAAATCGAGTGTAGAAAAAGTACCATATTGAATAGTGATTCAGACATTCTTTCTTTGCAAAGCAATCAGTTGAACCTTTTTGAAACACTAGCCCACTTGCATACAAATTTCACACACAATTAATGTTACTAGCCTCGACTAAATGTTGAGAACTGGGCTGGTAACTAAAATGACTGAAGACTGACTCTGAGCAATAGTAAAATTATATTTTTCAATTATCCAGAAATGAAGGATTATGGCTTTGGTTTGAAAAGGAAATAACTGTCCTTGAAGCTCACTTCAAAATTCGAAAAATTGAAGTTTTTTCTCATTTGTCAGAATATTTTTTTAATAGAAATTCATATTGGAAGATATATAAGACTCGAACTGTTGCAACTTTAACGTGCAAGTTATACATCCATGAGACCAATATACTACTCTCACAGTGAAAGAATTATAATAGCTTAAGACGGGGAGTTTCCTATGTTAATAATGTTAATTTAAGAAAGAGATGTACTTGACGTTCTCCATAAACTCCATGTTATAGTTCAACTTATACATTTGGGATGTCATGCTAAAGTTAACATAGAAAACTCTGCATCTAATTAAAAAACTTTTTTCATTCACTGTGAGCGGCTCATTTTCAGTAAAAATCGCCAAAATTCACCCTTCGACTCCCCAGCAAAGGGGGCGCTGGATCCGCCCTGGTATGGGTCGTTCATGTCGTATGGACACATAACTTACACCCTTTGTCACGGCAGTTCGAGATATATCTCCCTGTGTAAATTTCAATATGAAATTTTGCTGACAAAGAAGACAAATCATAATTTTTTCTACTTCCCATATATATTAGTGAAATGATACAGCAACATTTAAATCTCTTTTGGGATTCTCGCACAGGGCCATTTTAGTTTTATAATGCTACCGCCAAGGCCCATAACATTGTCCGTCAATGGTAGCATAACAGACCCTTTCACCTTAATGTTAATTCATTCGATCAGTTCAAATAGTCTATATTTAACCCACCGGAGCAATCCTCTCCAAATAGTAGTGTACACTGTCAAAGATGACTCAGAGACAAAAGTGAACTGAACAGACATTGAGGTGAAAGGGTCTATAAAACAGCCCCCACAACTTTTTTGTATACTATATATGTACTTTTTGTAAATGTACCAGTACGGTGACTTGGTACAGGTTGTACAGTACTGACAACACTATATGGTACAAAGTCAAAAATACAAAAACAGAATAATTCATGTATCTAATATCTGTACATCTTGAGAATTGAATTGTTTTAGGGAAATGTTGTTTTTACACTGTTACATGGACTTTGAGATATACAGACTACGTCTCAGTGTAGCTGAACACATAAATTCAAAGATGTATTTACATTCATTTTTTAATATTATTGATCGAAAATAAATCATACGATTTCATCGGGACTGAGGATTCCGAACTGCACCCTCTTGACATCCCTCAAAGGAGCATTAGAATCTCCTATGTACGCCATAACTCTTGTTTACAAAGGCAGTGTTTCACTAAATTCAAAATGGCTGCCGTTATTTTTTCCGAAGGCCCCTTCTCAGGGCCAACGATAGGCCTGACACTGGCAAAATTTCCTGTATTTATAGGATTTCTGAGCTACGGGGTTCACAGGTGCTCTTTCAGAAAGCAATTTATTTATCTGTCAAATGTTTCAAAGTTTGGTTCTTTGTAAGATTCTGAATTAAGCGTCTTACTGACATTGTAGAGAGGGAACGTATCAAAAGTGGAAAGGAAAATTTACCTTCAATATAGCATTACGTGATATAAATCTCTATAAGTATATAGAATGATATCAGTAAGAATTGTTTTTACGAGGTTTAAGTCTTTTCATTTTGAAGTATTGACAGTATATCTCAGTATGATATTTATTGAATACATAATTTTGTTAAACTCCCCGAAAGATCCTTGCGCGTGCGCAGAAAAGATTCCATTTTCATTTTGTGTTTGATGATCAAGATGGTAAGAACCAAAGAACTTTCAAAAAATCAGTTTGAAGATTGTAATGAAAGAGTTATCAATTTTATATTGTTTTTGACATATCTTGAAACAAACATAGAGGACAATGATGAAACAAATTTGAAGTGTAGTGTCATAAATGATGAGATACATGATGAGACATCTGAAAAACAAAACAAAAGTCCTGAAACAAACATAGAGAACAATAGTCAGAATAAAAGAAATAGAACAAATAGCACGGGGGAATTGCAAGATCCATTAACTACACCCGTAGCATGGTCTGATGGGGAGGACTCGCTTTTATGCCCCGTTTGTGATAAACATGCTAGAGATGGTACGATTGAATGCTCTCTATGTGAGAGATGGGTACACTTTATGTGTGAAAACATGTCAGTAGGAGATCAAACTATCTATGAAAGTTCAGCCTCTGAAATTTATATATGTTCCTGTTGTTTTATAGAACAACTCTTTACGGAGGAACAACTTAAGACCCAAAATACAACCAATATACAAAATGGACTAGATAAGAGTATCCAAAGGGAAGAAAGTAAGTTAAGTAGGGAGAAGAAAAAACAAAACAAACCCCCACAAAAAAGGCTCTCTGCTAAAGAAAAAGACAAATATGAAGAGAAACTTATTGAAATGAGAACAGAAATAATTAGATTAGAAAAAATAGTAACAGAGCAAAAAAATACCATCAGAAACCTTAAAATTAAGGTAGGGGCTCAAATACCTGGACATGACTCATTGGAGCATGGGACCTCGTGTAACAATAGGTTACAAAGACTGGAGGGAGATAGCATCAGGATGAGGCTTGATATCTTAGAAATGCAAATGAAAAACATCTTAGGGAGCCAATTACCCAGGGTACAACTTACATCACCCGAAAACAATGAGAACAACTTGCAAACGGCCCAGCATTTTTTATGCCCTGGCCGAGCCTCGACACAAACTTCGATAGAAGTCAAAATGGACCAACCAATAACGATAAAGGACTCTCCCCAAAACTCCCCACAAATTGGACCCCCCGAAACGAGCAGACAGATGCTGCAACAACCCCAGGCTTTGTGCCAATCACAAACAAAAATAGGACCCCCTCCTCACCCGGGACCCCTCCCCCACCCAGCTCCGATAAAGATGGGCCCCCTCCAACCCTGCAAACAGACAATACAGCAATCCCGGGCTTTGTGCCAACCACAAATAAAAATAGGACCCCCTTCCTGCCCAGTCCCCGTAGAGACGGGCTCCCTGCAACCTTGCAGGCAGAAACCGCAACAGTCCCAGGCTGTATGCCAAACACGCGCAAAGATGGGTCCCGTTCCCTGTCCGACTCAGACAGAAATAGGTACCCCCTTCCAACCACCCCAGACTACCATACGACCTCCCTCCCACTATCATCACATGGAATGCAGTCCGCCAATGACAATGAGCCACTCTCTCAACACCGGTCGGACTCCGTCTCCCATACAACACATGGCTCTGACGCAATCTATGACCATCAACCAAGCCCATATGCTGAAACTAGGTCAAAGCCCTCATACAGAAATGAAGCGAGAAATTGCAGGGCCCCCACTAAGGGTGATACCCCATCCCCTAATGATACCACCCTTGAAGCACCAGCCATTAGTAAGTCACAATATGACAAAAAATCTATACAACAAGAGGTCAACAGTTCACCCACAAATGAACACAGTAACACACCTTATAACTGTGCCGCAAATGCCGAAGCTACAGAGTGTACAACTCCGGCATGCGGAAAGTCTCCCACAAGGTCATTTACAAACCCTCTATCTGATAAACCAGAGAAATTGACCAAAATAAAAATTGCCTCATTAAACATACAAAGTGTCAAGGCAAATAAAGTTTATCTATACGAGGAATTGACAAGGAATGACATTTTATGTATACAGGAGCATTGGCTGTACATGTTTAAGGAAGACTGGCTCGATACTATTTCACCTGATCATTTTCACACAGCAAAATCAGTTGATATGAATGACCCTATTCCACCATCAGAAAGGAAGAGGGGGTATGGGGGGGTGGCTATTTTCTGGAAAAAAGGGGCTGACAATAGTATATCAGTACTCAAGGAGGGAGGTAACCGGATTGCGGTCATAGAGGTAAGATCTAGTACAAAACCAATAATTGTGATAAATGCATACATGCCATCAAGAAGTGGGAAAAATGACGGTGAGTATGAAGATGTATTGGCCGAGCTCAGTGAAATTATCTACAAGTATGAACCCACACATGACATAATTCTCATGGGTGATATGAATGCCTCTCTGCACAGATCGGAACCAAATAATCAAGATAAAAAATTCAAAGACTTTTGTGCTAAATTTGACTTTAAACTTAGTGAAAACTACCCAAATGATCCAACTTTTTACCATCACAACGGTAAGGATAAATCAACTATAGATTATATCCTTGAAATAGGAGGAAAAAATAACATCAGAAATGTCAAGGTCAGTGAAACAGATGAGGCAAATGTCTCGGATCATAAAGCAATATACGCTGAACTTACTATTGATATTACATCAAATGAAAGAAAGGTAGCAAACAAAACATTAAGATCCACAAGGAGGAATTGGGAAAAATGTGACTATCTTGTATATCAGGTAGAATTAGAGAGAAAAATTAGAATCAATAAAACTAAACTAGAGTCAAATTTTGAAATATCTGAAGAAATTATAGAGCTAACAGAAAATATAAAAAAGGCAGAAAATAAAGCGTTTGGCCAACCAAATAGGAAGAAAAAGAGAAAAAATAGAATAAAATGGTCTCCTGAAGTAGCAAAGGCAAGTAGAGACTCAAAGCTAGCGCATAAACAATGGAAGGCAGCGGGTAGGCCTAGAGAAAAATGTCACCCTCTCAACAAATCCATGAAAATCGCAAAACAAAAATTCAGGAAAATACAAAGGCAAGAATCTGCTCTGGAAAGAATAAAATTATACAATGAAATAACCTCTGCAAATATAGAAAAAGATCAAAGGCTCTTCTATAAATTAGTAAACAAACAAAGAAATAAACAGCACGATACAACTGATCATATCATTTTAGATGGGAGTGTTTATTCTGAATATGATAATATAATAGAAGGGTGGAAATTACACTTTGAAAATCTTGCAAAACCAAAAGAAAACAACGACTTTGACAGCAATAACAAAGCTGAAACAGAAAGCAATGTTCTCATAATAGAAAGTATATGTGTAGAAGAAAATACAAAGATAAAAAAGGCAGAAGAAGATGAAATTAGGAAAATAATTGTAAATCTGAAAAACAATAAAGCTGCAGACATAATGGGTCTAACTGCTGAACACCTAAAAATGGCCTTAGATCAGGTAACTCCTTCCATAACCAGAATTATCAATGCAATGCTAGAAAGAGGGGAGGTCCCACACATACTTAAGACTGGGGTCTTGACACCGGTTTTGAAAAAAGGAAAGGACAAGACCAGGCCGGGTAACTATAGAGGTATAACAGTGACCACGCTTCTAGGTAAAATATTAGAAACTTATATACGGGATAGACTGGAACCCATTCTTGACCACACCCAAAGTAAATTACAAAGAGGCTTTACTCAGGGCACATCACCTCTTATGGCCGGCCTACTAATCTCAGAGGCCTATTATGAAGCAAAAGATAAAAAAGAACCTTTGATATTGCAAACTTTCGATGCTGAGAAGGCATTTGATGTAGTATGGCATGACAGCCTCTTCAGCAAACTATACAAAGACGGGGTAGAGGGGGATCTGTGGAATATTGTAAAATCATTACATTCAGATGCACATACGATTGTTAAATGGAACACATACCTCTCAGGTAAGATCAAACTAGAGCAAGGCATAAGGCAAGGAGCCAAATTGTCAACGCTAATGTACAAGCGATTTAATAACGACCTTATTAACACCTTGCAAGAAGTCACTGAGGGGGTCAAAATTGGAACCCTGGATGTAACTTCCCCTACCTGTGCGGACGACATTGCTCTCTTGTCCAAGGCCTTGAGAGAAGCTCAAATACTTACAAATATAGTAGAATTGACAGCAAATGGTGAAAGATTTACTATAAACCCCACTAAAAGCGAGATATTGGTCTTTAAAACTAACTCAAAGTCCAGTCAGGAAGTCGTAGTGAAATATGGAAATAACCAAATAAAACAAGTTACATCTCTGAAACACCTTGGAATTGAGAGAAATGAAACAAATACTCCAAATATTACACAGAGAATAGAGACAGCTAGAAAGACATTATATGCCCTACTTGGCAGCGGCCTTCATGGCAAAAATGGCATTTCGCCAGCCATTACTATTGGCATGTGGAATACATTTGTTATCCCTAGGATGCTTCATGGGATTGAATTTCTGAATGTCAGGAGAAAAGATCTAGACCAACTTGAAATGTATCAGCGAAAGATACTAAAACAATTACAAACTCTCCCTGAGCGCACTGCCTCAGCAGCTGTGCTTGCTCTTGTAGGCGCTAAACCTATAGAGGCCCATATTGATACCAAAAAGATTATCTCCTTTTTAAATATCACAAAAGATCCCACTTCAATTGAACATAATCTTGCAACACGTCAGCTAATTGTAAAATCTCATGACAGCTCAAGTTGGTTCATAAATGTCAAAGCACTGTTGTCCAAATATGATCTACCGGACCCTTTGTACCTATTAAGACATGTCAGAGACGAAAAAGGTCTGAACCATTGGAAAAAACAAGCCAAAATTCAAATAAATGATTTCTGGCAACTACAGAGGAGGATTGAGTTTGGTCAAAGGGCAACATTAAGCCATCTATGTCTACAGCCAGATTCCCAAACTAAACCCCATCTTATATGGACAAACAGTAAGCATTCTCCAAATGCCACATATAAAGCTATCATTAAAGCACAAATTGCAACTGATACATACAGATTACAAGCAAACAGGAGCAGGTACAACCAACATGACATTAAACCTGACTGTAAGCTCTGTGAACATGGTTCAGAAGATAGAAAACATTTTATACTAATCTGCCCCTCACTAAGGGATATTAGAACCTTATATCTGAAAAAACTTGAAAACACCCTAGAAAGAGAAATTGGGGCTGCAGGGGTGGCAAGATTACTGGGAGACAGGGATGAGTTGCTAGATCTCCTCATAGACTGTTCCAATTTGGAATTTGTTCCAAATTCAAAGAAAAATAGAAAAATCCAAGAAGAAGTTGAGAGCCTGGCTCGGAACTTGGTCTATGCTCTGCATTGTTTAAGAGCCAATATCCTGTCACAGGCATTTACATCTGATTCTTAATAACTTTTTAATCTAAATGCTACAAGTGCCCCATGGATATTTTAGCATATAAATAGTGGAAAACTCCTTTTTATCCAAGTTACTATTTTCATTTAAGTAACTTTTATCTAAGTCATATTTTAGATTACTGATAGAATTCAAGAATTAATTTAACTCAATTCTTCCATTTTTAATGAAATTAGAATGACCCACTTTTAACATAAAACACCTTTTATTATTATTTTATAATGAAATCATTTGATCTCTTATAAGCTGCTAAAAGACAAGCTGGATAAATTGTTATGGCCTAATGTAAATATGTAAAGCTAATGTAGATAATGGTTCAGTTTTTAATAGATTTTATTGCATTTTAAATACTGAGTTACACATGACCTGTACATGTACATCCTTACTTAGGTATAATACTAACCCTTCACTCCTTGTTAAACTAATGCTACTGTAAATAATAACTTTCTCAAATGTATAGAATATTTCTCTAAAGTATAAATTTATATTAAGTGCCCCCTTAATTACTTAATTACAACTCTGTATTCACCGATTTTTCGGGTGCTCCTTATGCATAGGAGGAAACTACACTGAACTGAACTGAACTTTCCCTATGTTGGTTGTGTATGTATGGTATTTTCCACCAAAGAGACACTCGGTGAGAGAGCTCTCATAGTGAAGAAGAGAGTATATGTAAGAACTTGACAGAGCTACGCAGCCTTTACCAGGTATTTTAGCTCTAGTTGAGCTTATGCTATTTCCTCTTGTCCATCCATCTGTCTGTCCGTCCGATAAACTTAGTGTTGTGCTGATTATCAGCGACATTGTCACCGGACCCTTCTGATTAAGATAATGGATTATAATCCAGAAATTTAAGATATAGATAGATCGATTTATTCAGGTTAAAAATCATAACATAATACAGGGTAAGAACATTTTGAGCATAACAGATCTAAGCAAACAAAACTTTATCACATAAGCTTTGTTGGTAACTGATTATTTTGAGACAAGTATAGGGATGTTCGAGTGACGAAAAAGTGACGTCACACTGCGCATGCGCATGAAAATTGGTTGGCAAAAAGTGGTTCTCTTATATAATATGTATAGCAATGTCCACTGCTATTTACGTTAATAATCTTTATCGGTACGTTTTATCGACAGATATAATTAAGTTAAGATTACTTCAAAGTTGTTATAACATTAATCGATCGTTTTAATGGCTTGTGATATTTTTTTTTATTTAATTTTTCTCTATTAATCACCGGTATGTATACATAGCATTTAGTCTCTCTGTGGGTTGATTTAATTTTTAAAGTCGTGAATGTGAACATCTTATATCATTCATCAATTTATCAAGTCCAACCTATACAGTGTATCTCGTATACACAAGACAATGATCTGACACCTGCCATTTACCTTGATTTTTGTCAGCTGTCCAGGTAGAGTTTTCACCCAGGCGCCGCGGCGGAACCAATGATCCGCAAAGGAGAGAAAACCACTGCATGTCATATTTCAGTTTTTGATATTCTGACATGGATGAAACATCTAAACCATCTTTTTTTTTTGTTTTTTGTTTTTTGTTTTTGTTTATTGTTTTGGTAAATACTTACATTACATTTGTCTTTTAGTTGAAAGAAGCAAAAAGGAAATACAACCCATTAATTTATATGTACGATCATAATCATATAAAAGTTGGGAAAGTGGATCATTATTTAATATTTTATTTATTTATTTATTTATTTATTTATTTATTTATTTATTTATTTATTTATTTCAACGGGATAATTGTTTGAATAATTCCGAAAATTAGATAGATGGAAGTCCGAACATCTATTCTTGAAATTCCTTTCAAATATTAGATGTTTTAACAGTCGAGGTGCAAAAGATGGAAATGGAATGCTAGGATTTTATATGGGTCGAGATCCCTCTCTTTAATTTATATTAGCATTTATCATTTATTTTTATTGTGTATTTTAATCTTATCTTTCATTTTTAAATTCATGAATGTCTCTTTTCATCCCAACGATTTTCAATCTTAAGGGGTGAGGCTGCCCAAACTTGCATGGAAGTTGAGAAATAAATGCTTCTTTAGGCATTCTAAAATTTTAATCTTGAGCCCCCCCCCCCCTCCCTCCCCTAGCAAGCAAAAAGTTAGATAAGGCATGTCAATTAAAAAAAAAAATCCATATCCAAAGTAAGAAAATTACTGAAGGAATAATAAAAGAGAAAAACTATGACCGGCTTTATCTAAAAAGGGAGACAGTCGTGAGAAAAAACAAAATTAACCCCCCCCCCCCCCCAAAAAAAACAGCTAAGAAAATTAGTACTCTTTATTTCATTAAACGTTGTCTGCAAGTTAAATTAATTTTTTTTTCCGTTTTGCGTTTTCAAACAGTTCGACATTAATTTTGGTCAAACTATTTCCCTCTTTCCATCCCGTTCAAATGCTCCGCCTTAAATTAATCGCAACAAATATGCATGTTTGAGGGATAGGTGTGTACTGGTAATTAGTCGGGTATGTTACACCTAATACAGGAGCATAAAAATGGGACACTATGAATTACACCGGCTTCTTTGAAAAGCAAAATTTGAAGAAAAAAAAAATCGACAGTTTATTGATTCTTGTCACAGTCCCCCCCCCCCCCCCCAATCGAACCGCAGTCTGGTATACTAACAAACTCAGCGGGATTTCTTTATTGTTGTGATTAGAATGGTCAGTATCACAGCAGGACTTATCAATAAAATAATAATAGGAACGTAGCGCATTTTAGAGCATCAAGTGTCAATTTATCCCCCGGTATCCCGTATATTTCCCTTCACTGCCAACCGTTTTTGCCAACCAGCCTCGTTTTCGCGAGACCCGTGACGTCACGGCGAACATCCCTATTAGAATAAATATATCACATATTGCATTACATTTCATAAATAGATAATATCACAGATGATGTAATTCAAATATCACAGTTGGTAAGAGGTTTATCACAATTAGATCTTCTTTTCATTACTATGCGTTTCCTTCTTAAGAAAGTATATTTCACAGAAAATATCACAATGTATTGTGGACTAGTTTCTATATGTATCACAGATGTTATTGACTTTAACCTTGGATGACCCATTAAAGCATAAATGCTTATTTCCAATGGGGTCCATTGGTAATAACATGTAACAACAAAATGGAAATATACAAAAAAAAAAAAACTTTCGGCAAGACTTTGGCAGGTATAAAATTTTCATAATTAAAACCCTGTATCAGAGCATATACAAAGAATATCAATGAACAACAAATTAATAAAAGTTTAACATAAAATCTGAGAGCTCTTCTTGACCAATTTGTTCCATGAGATGATCTTTAAGAGTGACCTTGAAACTATTCTTATTTGAGATTGACCTTAATATTGCTGGTAATCCATTCCAGTCTTTAATATCATTTACATAAAATGTGCTAGATACAGATGATCTAATAGGAGGCAAATAAAATTTACAGGTAGAACTACTCCTGGTTGAATGATTGTGGACATCAGAGACATTTACAAAATGTTCTTTGAGGTATTTAGGGCATGACCCATGCATAATATTAAAGACATGATTCATTCTAAGTTGTTTCACTCTTGATTCAATATTTAGCATTATAAGAATGAAATATTTGCATCATTAAGATGGTTGTCTCAGGGTAAGGGACGTAACTCAAAATTGATCTCGCAAACCTTTGTTGTCTGGCGTAAAATTACCATTGTTTGTTTTCACGTCAAGCATCTGCATGACTTCATCATGACGTCATAACAGGGGAATTCTAGGTTGGCGCTAGGAATTTTTCATCAGTAGCCAAATTTGCGCACGGTGCGACAAAAAGGCTGAATGATATATTAGGAGGAGGGGAGGGGAGGGGAGGTATTGATAATTTCATTGAATATAGTAAATTCAATGTATTTGAAGTTTTCATATTTTGTCATATTCATTTGATTTGTTTAATGAAATGCCTCTCTTTCTTCATGAGCCATATATCAAATGCCCGTTTAAAGTCAAAAGTGTCCATTTGATCAATCCCTGGTGTGTATACTGTTATTTTCATTAGTACATAATGACACTTTCAACTTGCAGCGCGTTTCTAAGTGTTGTATTTGGCAAAGCCCCTTTCACAGTCTGCACTGCTCACAGGCAAAGACAGAGCTGAATTTTTACTAGTTTTCCCATGTTAGGAAAAATTTCACTCAAAGAACAGCTTTGCCATTTCTGAGAAGTTGCATTTGCATTGTGTGTTTAAACATTGGCCATTCTGCACAAAGTGTTTTCTTGTCAATGCCAAGCTTTGAAGTTTTCTGTTTCTCATGACAGTACAGATCACCAATCTTCCTACTCTGGTAAATTGCTTGGTGTTGACACAGAAAGGATTGTCTTTGAAAGGTGCTTTCAAATTTTCCCAGAAGAACACGGAGGTAGCAATTCCTTCCCTTGATAAAATGGTCGGCATTTGCATCCGAACACTATATGGTGTTTGCTTGGTCCAAATTCAAAACCCTGGGTAAAATTTGAGGGAAGTTTACTTTTGAATTTACGTTCACTATAATGACCATCACTTTTCTCTAATTGTGTTATACATGTAGAGGCCAATGTTGACGATGTTGCTAATGCAAAGGACCCTATATCCAACTCTGATATTTGAAGAATTTTACAGAGCGTAGACAAATGTGACAGCAAGTTGCTCAAGAATTAAGAGGTTGCCAGGAACATGTAATCTATTATAAAATTAAGTAGGCCATGTGCTGTATGGTCATCATCTTCCTAACACATAACTAATGCATCATAATTTGTGATGATTGCGTCAACTGTCTACGTTCAAATGTAGGTCATGACCTATATTTTCTACTTGAGTGCTCATGTTAGGAAGATTTAGGTGTCAATGTTAAGAAGTTTTATTTCTTTATCTTAAGTGCTAGGAAGGCCAAACTTGCACAGTTCATACGTCTTTATGAGTAGATCATAAATCTATGCTCAAATGTTGGTTATGATCTATATTTTCCGCTTGAGTGCATATGTTAGGGAAATTTGGGTATCAATAGAGTACATTGTACACCCATTCATTCAAAATTTGGATCAATAGATGAAATACTCTACTTCCTTTTTCTATTTTGCTTTATGTTTTATTTTTTGTGGTATCATTTTGGTTGGTTCTCAGTAGGACAGGTTTTCAAATTCAAAACTGTATAATCTTTAACTACTTTCTGTTTGCTGCCATGATAAAATGCTGCCATGATAAAATGCTGCCATGAGGTGAGCTTTGTAATCTTTGATTACACTATGTTTCTCCTTCATTAAAACTGTAACCCCTGACCCACAACCTGTCATGACACTTGCTCCGTCTGTCGATATGCACGATAAATTTGTTACAAAAAGATTTCATTGTTCAAGTAATCTCAGAATAGTGTTGCAAATGTTTTCTGAGTTACATTCATCCCTGCCAATTCTACGACCTCTGAAAAGCTAACTTTAAGTGCTCCAATTTTAATGTATCTGACATTCAACATTAATGTTTTTTTCAGTTGAAACGTCCGTAGACTCGTCTGCCATGATTGAATACAATGCCAGTACTTGGAGGATCTGTTATTAAACCTGGCAATATAAGATCTGAATAAAATGTGAGAAAAAAACAAAAAAAAAACACTACTGACTTTTCACAAAATAATTACAAAATAAAAGCGTTTAAACGTTTACATTTCACTTACAATCTTCCGTGTACACGTTTAGAAAATTTAGTAAACTTTTCACCCTTAGGTTCCAGTCAATAAATCATTCTAATAAAGTTAACTTAGTAAAGATTGCTGTCTTTTTACAAAATTGCAACTACATATCTGAAACTGTCAATGGGATTACAAGGAGCTCAACATGAATGACCCTCAATGTAAACTGTATCTTACCACATCATACTCTCTTTAAGTAGAGGGAAAGTAGAGGCAGGCGTTGAACACTTTGCCTATAGGTTCTATTTGCTGGAAGTCAATTGTGCTTGTACTTCAGACGATGTAGAGTTACAAGAAGTTTTGCACAGAATCATTCATGTTTCGTTTGTTCCGCAAAAAGGGTTTTTTAACAATCACTTGACGTCACTGATGTATGCGCAATCTACTTGAAATTTTTTATGCTGTTTATTGTATAAAAGATGTATCTGAAAGTATACCAAAAAGATTAAATCCCTACAAAAATAATTATCAAAGTTATAAATGAAGTGTCTCTCAAAAACTGTGTTTTGTATGTGAATCTGACACTGATTTTACATTTATTTTCAGATGTGTTAAGCGAATGCGATGTGGAGGGATTGTATAAGGTGGAGTGATCTGAGGTTTGGATAATGAACAAGGATATACAATATGTTCTGTTTCCATGTCAGAGAGCGTCATGGCCCCAGGTACGAGAACTCCTGGAGCACTTCAAAGACCTAGCACAACAACAAAACTGTGATCTGACTCAGCTGTCCATCTGTCACCAAAATATTGTTCACGTCAATGCTGGTGATCCCCCACAGGATTTACAGGGGCTGACAACTCTACATGGTCTGGTCAAATTCTTTAAGAAGTATGCCTCTAATGAAGAGAAGAGGAAATTTCTACAGTCTACTCTGCCGGGCATCATAGATTTGGTATTAGAATTACAAAACGTACTTCCACCAGAAGGGTTAGCCATTGCCAGACAACAAATTGGTGAGTATACATGTATGAATGACTTGTTTTTATACAGTGCTCATGGAAAATGCATCAGTATGTATGTTTTTATCCTGTAAGTATGTTTTCACTAATACATATTAATTTCAGATGCAGATATTGAGTTGAGTCGACGTTTGGTGGCATGCATCCTTGCTTGTGCATTTCTCTGTCTGTTTGAGGAGAGAGGAAAACCATGGAAACAAAGGCACTCAACACTCAATGTTATCAACTTTACTAATTTCTTTAAACAGCTTCCTAGGTAAGAGTCTTCAAAACAACATTTTGTTCATCGTCTTACTGTTTATACTCATTGTGTGTAACCCATGGGGAAGAAGAAACCTTCGGATGGTGCCTCCTGAAATAAGGCAGTCTAATTTTATGTTTTCAGCACTTACCGATGATCTGAAAACTCATTTTTACCGTTGTTACCTGACGTAACAACGGTTCACAACATGGTGATAGGGGAATTTCCAGAAAAAGTGTCATCAGAATTTTACAGATTCAATGAGAAAATCTCATTAATGTATATATTTTTTAGAAGGTCTTTATGAGATGATCATTTTGAAATTTGTTTGATTAAAATTGGACTTGAAGCAAGAAAGTTTATTAACGAAAAAAACTTTGATTACTAATTTTTTAAAAATGTTTTATGATTTTATTTCTTTAAAGGGGTACATGTGGTGGCAAAATCTGCAGTTTTTGGCCCCATTATTTGCTACTTTCAAAAATTGTTTTCATACTATTTTTTATCTTTCAAATAAGAATAGATATATTGTTGTTTATTGAAACTGAATCGAAAATATATATAATCAACTAATATGAGTGTTATTTCCCGCCAAAATTGCCCACTACTATAGAAATTAGTAGTAAAATGATAACAACCAGATTTTAACATAATAGTTTATAGTATATATAGAGCAAGCGCATGTAACAAACTTATACTTTCCATGTACATTCAGAATATAAAAAGGAATGTCCCATATGAGTATGAACCTGTTACACGCCCTTGCTCTAGGGCTTACAACTGTAGGTATGTGTGCACCTTGCCAAAAACCAGAATTTCTAATGTGAAGACATAGTGCTAAATTTTCAATCATTTTGCCCTGAAAGGCAGGGTTTTCAAAAAATCACACAAAATTTGTCATTTTTTCTTTAGAAGAAGCATAATGAATAAGAAAATATAACTTTTTTTTAAATTCTGATTGGGGCCAAAATGGTCACTTTTGCCCCTACCCCTTTACCATATGTAGTATAGGCGTGATTGGTGTCAAATGATTCAGAATTAAATGCTGAAAATGAATATCAACAGAAAATGAAATAAAATATTGGAATAAAGATCTAAATATTTTAAGTTTGGTTTGTCGGCACTTTTCGACTCTTCGTCACCATGTGCTTGAATATAATTACCTCATCATTCTTTCTACAACAAAGGGCGTGGCTATATTAAAAAATATGAACAGTTAGTTCCGAAGGTTTTTGTTTCTTCTGTTCCATGGGGTTATGCGAGGTACGATCTGCCCTGGGGCTCACACGATGCCTATACCCAAAAGTTTTAGGGAGATACTGGATTCATTATTACATTTACCGGTATAAGCAGAAGTGATGATTTGTTTAGATCACTTTGAAGGAGTCAGATTCATTTTGATCCCAACTTCCATTGCAAATTTCTTCTTCAACTTGTTTTCATTGTTTGAACTTTAACTTGGATTTACATGTAAGTAGCAGGACTTAGACTTACATGTAAGTAGCAGGACTTAGACTTACATGTAAGTAGCAGGACTTAGACTTACATGTAAGAGCAGGACTTTAAGACTTACATGTGAGTAGCAGGACTTAGACTTACATGTAAGTACAAGGACTTAGACTTTACATGTAAGTAGCAAGACTTAGACTTACTTGTAAGTAGCAGGACTTAGACTTTACATGTACATGTAAGAAGCAGGACTTAGACTTACATGTGAGTAGCAGGACTTGGACTTACTTGTAAGTAGCAGGACT
Organism: Pinctada fucata; assembly: GCA_028142955.1. Classification (NCBI taxonomy): domain Eukaryota; kingdom Metazoa; phylum Mollusca; class Bivalvia; order Pterioida; family Pteriidae; genus Pinctada; species Pinctada fucata. The sequence continues at coordinate 70,237,303 of AP027105.1, read as the reverse complement.
TAGACTTACATTTAAGTAGTAGGACTTAGATGTAAGAAGCAGGAAAAGAATCAATTTAAGACAGTATATCCAAATTTCAAAACTGCATCTATTCAGAAAAAAAAACTGGCATAAAGGTCAAGGTCACTAGAGGACGCTCAAATCTCTGGGAATTTACATGTGAAATGTCAGTAACATCTTTTAAAGTTCACTACAGTCTAATTCAAAATTATATTTAATTATATATTTTGAAAAATTATGTCTTATTAACCACAATCACAATCAACATCAGCACCAATGACATTCATATTTCTCTTTGCTTGTTTAAATCTTTTGACTTGAACATGCTTTAACATTTATTATATTTATGTACATCTTAGTCCAGCACAGAATGCCAAACTCAGATGTTTCCTCGACTACTTTGATGAGGTGACAGAGAGACATTACAATCTCCATGGAAACATTCGTTATGTTCGTCAGGTAAGTTGATTAGTTGCGAGCAAAGATTTTCATCCTTTTTATTGTGCGAATAGCATGTAGGGATTGCCTGATTTTTTCACGCAGGGGAGCCCCTTCTACTGAGTATGTATAAACGATGCAACTCTGTTTACTATGATCTGCTTCAGCGTCATGATCGGTATAAAGTCTGATCAGTATCATAGCGATATGAATCGAGCCATCGTGTTATATACCTGCATGGCCTATGATGATAAAAACCACATGTGTATGTACTTGGATGAACAGACAATCTGTGTTTCTTTTCCCTGATGGAAATCCCTTTCCAAGCGTCACTCTTTTTGGTAGACAATATAACGTATATAAAGAATAAACGCATGTTATGCAATGATAAAAAATGAGGCAACTGTTCAAATATATGCGTTGATACATGTTTATGATATACATGTATGTGATGACCAACTACATATATGTCAGCTTACCCGGATAGTATCTCAGTATCTGTCCCTGATACTAAAAATTTGCATTTTTATTATTACTGTATACATGTACTTGCATAGACTCATATACGAAAATGTCCAGGAACAGATATAAGATTGAAAAATCCAAAACTTTGGTATACAGCATAAATGATACATCTTCTGATATTTAAGCTACTCACACTCAGTACCTTCAGTGCTTTGATATATTCTTGACCTTATTCCGTCTTTTCGATATACAGAGTTACTTGCCTTTTTGGGATGGTATCTCACTTAAACGCATTATGACATAATGAAATCCCTATAGGAACATAGTGTTAAAACAATGTTTTCTCTGAATTTTATGCTTGTTCCCATAGAATTTGATGACATCACAATCAATTTACATCAGAAACCGTCCCAAATGAGAAGGGAACGAAAAGACCGAGTAAGTGTCATTACAGATATTGTCAAAGTTAGATTTGTAATAAAACCAATCAACCAGTAGATTGAGTTAATGACAGATTTACAAATAAATGTTAAAGTATACTGGATGTTTCAGGTGGTACCAAGAGAGGAGTTACCAACCCTTGACTCGTGGTTGAACTGTAAAGCAGAGTTATGTCCCTTGATTGTGCATCATGAAGGATTTATAGAGGACTCTGTTCCAGAGGCTGTCGAGGTACAATATAATTTCGTAGAAGTTTAAATAAAGAATTAAAGATTAGATTAAACAAATATTGCGAAGTCAATTTTGATAATAATTATTGAAAATATGTACAGTACATTTATATCTACCTTTTATCATTGTAGGTAGACTTTGCCAACAGGTTTATAGGAGGGGGTGTCCTTGGTATGGGTAAAGTACAGGTTGGTATGAACATTTTAAAATCAGCCATTTATATAGGGATGTACTTGGTATGGGTAAAGTACAGGTTGGTATGAACATTTTAAAATCAGCCATTTATATGGGGGTGTCCTTGGTATGGGTAAAGTACAGGTTGGTATGAACATTTTAAAATCAGCCGTTTATATGGGGGTGTACTTGGTATGGGTAAAGTACAGGTTGGTATGAACATTTTAAAATCAGCCGTTTATATGGGGGTGTACTTGGCATGGGTAAAGTACAGGTTGGTATGAACGTTTTAAAATCAGCCGTTTATATGGGGGTGTACTTGGCATGGGTAAAGTACAGGTTGGTATGAACATTTTAAAATTAGCCATTTATATAGGGTTGTCCTAAAATCAGCCATTTATATTTTTCATTCCTTATCAGACAAGTATGTCTTTAAGTAAAGTTACAATGTAGTTTAATCTGCTACACTTATACAGCACAGACAAGACTTTCCCTCGTATTTAGATAGTAAGTGTATTATTTATCATATGAAATACGCTGACACTAACACACATTACATGCACAATAAATGTACTTGCTTTGTGTTGCATACCTGTAAAAACAAAACACAGATTAAGACACTATTTTTTAAATAATTATTAGCTACAAATGTAATGCACATATCATTGCTTGGCTATTCAGTATTTCCAGAGTCAAGGTAACTAATGTGTGTAAGCCAGTATACATGTATGTTATGTATATGTGCATTGAAGTAAAAGTAAGGAAAATTTTAAGTTTTGCAAATAGTTTATATTCATGTAAATGTGAAAAACAAAGGATATAGAATTTTTACAATTTCTCTATAAATATCCTTTGTGTTTCACATTTTCATGAACATAAGCTGTTTGCAAAACTTGAAATTTTGCGTACTTTCACTTCAATGCTCAAATTTACAAAGTGACCATAAATGCGAAAAACAAAGATGTGTAAGGAAGCTGTGAAAAATGTGCTAAATGAGTAATACAATCAGATTTTCCCTCATTTATTTACATACAGGAGGAGATTCGTTTTACGGTTTGTCCTGAGTTGGTATCTGCCATGTTATTTATGGAACGTATGGAGGAGAATGAAGCGATTATCATCCAGGGATACGAGCAGTTCTCAGACACGATAGGCTACTCTAACAGTCTACAGTACACTGGTAAACACCATGGAGATCTTACTGTAAGTTACAATATGTCACATTAACTCTGCTGCAATATTCAAAATCAAACAGTAAGAAATAAAATTAAACAAAATTGAAAGTTTTGGCAATCAATGTTCTTATTGTAAATATTTTTTTTTTGCACTGTAAAACTGGTTTGTCATTACTGTCCTGTTCACTAAATCCAGAACACCCTGTTTTGGCAATTTATTCTGTCGTCTGAAGAGTTCTATTGTTTCCGAGAATATACCTCCTTTAGTCATAACTGGAAATTAATTTCAACCTACCCTATCAACCGCCTTCAAGCCGCAATATGAAAAATAAAATGTCTAGGGGAAATTCCCATGTTAATTTCAGGCAGCCGCCATATTGTTCCTTGTGTCAACAATGGTAAAAGTGACGTCAAAATGTCCGATGTTACACATTTTAAGTGATTTTACTATAGAAAATCCCCGTAGCCTTTTTATTTTTCGCCCTATTTCTAAATGAACTGACATACAGCCAAAACAATGGTATTTTCTGTTAGGACTAAAGGAGTGCTATAAAATTGATATCTTTTTGGAAGATGACAATATCATATTTTAGAGAAAACTGAGAAAACAGGTTGCTCTGGATTTAGTAAACAGGACAGTAGGTTTCCTCACCCTTTGTCCATTTTGTGAAACACAATAATTCATGTCAGGCTATGGCATAATTTGATCAATATTAATATATTACATTCTCTCAGATATGATCAAATTAAATAGTATGTAAGTGAGAAGTAACACAATCATGAATTCCTCATTGATTAGAATTAAGCATTTTACAAATAAAAATACAATTGTATGCTAATGTTTCTATCTGATCGTTTTTTCACTCGCTCTTTTTCCCCAGTATGACAACAACGGTAATTTGACGACAACCCTGTGTGCCATAGACGCGGCATCGTACAAGTTTAACGGAGCCAAACAATACCGTGATGAATTCTGTATCAGGGACATCAACAAAGCTTTTGTTGGATTCAGCTTTAATCCAACCACACATGGGAATTATGATCTTATTGGTCATAGAAAGATTGGTGATTTTAACCAATTAGGACATGTGTTACATTCTGTCGACCAATCTTATTATGGCAGAATGATCTCACATAGTGAGGAGGAATATTTCACAGCCAGTGAAAATGAAGAGGAGAGAGAGGACCAGTATGGTAATTGTGACATCATTTTACAATTTAATTTGAGCTGTTTCTCGATACCCCAAGCTTCCAAAAAATCTTCCGTGCTAGTAGAAATTGTCTTACAAACTAAACAGTCAGTATAATTTGTCAAAAAAGTTTTCGTAAAGACTTTTGTTCACATACATGTATATCTTCTCTTTGATACATTAGATAAAGTGTAACTTTCTGGGTAAGACAGATAGCCCTTCTATTGATATGGCTGTCATTAAAGCCATCACATTTATTGATTAAAACATTTATATAAACTTCTACTAATAACAATTATTTGTTGTGCCATTTCACTCATCAGCTGTATTCTTATTTCAGTATCCACTGCTATCTGTAATTTGGCAGATGGGCTTATTGTGGACATTATGTCATCAGCTCTACTTGAAGCAAGCAGTATTATACACAAACGATCTCAGAAAAAGTCTCAAAAGATTCGTGCAAATCTCTCGATTGACGAGGACAATCGTACTTCCTCAAGTTCTGGTAGTAAGACTGACAGCGTGGAGTTTATGGACCATCTAGATGTAGATTTGCGGGACTGGGTCACTAGATTCCGCCGCAGAAGTTCTAACTTGTCTGATGTTGGTTCAAGGAGGAGCAGTTGTAGTACCAGATACAGCTCTGACTTCAGCTCCGAATTTGAGGAATATTACGAGAACTTTCAGAAACGAGAGCAGCAGGTCCGACATAACACCATAACGGAGGAGGTATGTCACCCGGTTATAGCAGATTATGCCATCAATTTGGTAGCTAAGCTATTGGCCGAGGGAACAGCAGCTGCCGCTAACAAGGTTAAGAACGTAGAGAAATTTGGCAGTAGTATTCCTCAAGGTGCTACCACCAAACCAAAACCTCGAAAACTTTCTGATGATGCTGAAAAAGATCCATGTGAGAATACAAGTAAGGCACCACTCACAATTGATAGAGTTACTGCTGAAAAATTTGCTGATTCTCTTCTAAGTAAACTTTTTGTCTTTCCAAACGGGGGTCCAAACTCATTATCTAGTAATTCACAGCTTTCTCGTCCACTATCTCCCAATATCAACATTCCAATTTCTCGAACAAAATCACCCTCATCTGCCTCCACGAGCTCAAAATCTAGTGAGGGAGCCACTCCTCATAGAAATAGTATACAGGGCCCTACTGTGATTGATAGAGACCTTCATTATGCGGCTAACAACATTGTGCAGGCTGCAATCTCTAGTGCTATAACCAAGTATCGTGAAATCGATACCAAGTATCGTGAAATCGATACAGAACAAAATATCACTGAAAGTGAAGAGGATCAGGTTATAATGGCATCGTCATATTCCTCTCGACTTTCTACGGACTCCGAAATATCGCAGGCTAGCTCTGCCCCAGGGAGTAGCTTCTTTATGAACAGAACAAACCTTGACCTCACTGAACACACAGACAGTATCTGTGATAAGAAGGAATCTGTGATAGACATATCTGTCAGCCCATCGAAAGGAGAAAAGAAAAACGTACAGTTCCATAAAGACATTGTCCTGAAGGATGAAGGTTCATCAGCATTGTCCACGGAGGGTGTGAAAACATCGGTTCACTCACGGTCAGTTTCTGAATCGTCAGTGAGCCTTGATTCACCTTCTCAGCCATTAGCTATACCCAAACTGATAGTATCTGAAGATGTTACTAATAGGAATGGCATGGAGGAAATGTACAATAGGGTAGCAGAAAAACTTATATTGACTGGCCTCTCTAGTGCTTTGAAAGATGTGCAAGATTCTGTGGGTAAATCGTATGAAGGTGCTTCACTGAAGTTCAGTGCTTCTGACACACAGGCCGAGCATTCTGTGTATGTCCAGGGAGGTAACCTGGTCTATCCTGGGGAAATTCTCCGTGGCGAGTCTTATGAAGATGTAAACAAGCCTCGGCGTTTCAGTTGTTTTGCTAGTTCCTTATCAAGAGATTTATTGACAAATGCATTCATAGAGGTGCAGAGAAATATGAATGGAGGTAACTATGCAAGGCGAAGTAGTGAACCTCTGAAAATATCCAACCAGGCTGCCAAGCAACTGATGGAGGAAAATAACGGTTCCCATAGTAACAAAGAGAAAACAAAGAGCCGCACAGAGGATGATATAGAGATGTTTGCAGCGGAGTATGATGCTAGCAGTTTTGACCAGTTCCGAAGCATATCCAATCATAATTCCTGTGGTTTTAGGGACCCAACCTTGTCCAGGTAAATTCAAGAATTGATTCAATTTAAATTGACAAAGAGATATGTTATTATTCTTAATTATTTTTGAGTAAGATCTCACACATTTCTCAGTCTTTTTGTCAGAAGAGCTAAATGTTGAGCTTCTTAGATAAACCGATTCATCTTCTATATCTGTCTACATACACGAGCATTGTACCTCTTTCATATTACCTATGTGTGAGATAAAGAGACGTAGATTTATCTTTATTTCATTGGTTCATTTAGAGGCATGTCCAGGTAAAGTTTGTTCCCACTCAAACAGCCTTTGTCTTTTATAACATCACAAGCTCAATCAAAGTTAATCACAATTTTACGATCATTTTGACTCATTCACTTAATTATTGGCACAGAGTGAGAGTTTATGATTTGAGTCACAAATTTGTTTACAGAAGCCACATAATAATCACCTTGTGTTGTGTAAAGGAATCTTTCATTATAGCAAATACGAATGTTCTGTTTGACATGTATAATAGAGGATTTCAAATGATTTACTATTTCCTTCAGTATTTTAGGAATGAGCTGTGTGATTTTACATTCTGAGCCTTGAAGCGGGAATTAAAAATCAAACAACAAGTTTCATTAATACTGTCTGAAATAGAAACACCATTTGGGATTCTACGTGTATACATCATAATTGATAGAAATAATGTCCAATTGTTGAGTTAGGCATCAGTTGTCGTGATAATGGGACAACTTTCCTATTTCTATTGTGATGTTATAATAAATCTTCAGTATTTGTCCTAGAACAGTGCTTTGAAGTGTAATGTAATGTCTGTCATAACACAAACATATATGAAATGGAAATCGATCATACAATTCAGAAGTATAGGTCTAACTTTATTATATGGAATAAGAATATGTACCCATTTGATAAATATAACAAAGTAAATGCACAATATTGATAACACAAATATTAAAGGAAATTAAATAAATCTTGATATATATATTGACTGTCACATACCCTGTGTTTTATAGGTTTGCTGAGGAGCTGATGAAGACGGAATGTAAGATTCCAGAGTTCCAGCTCCTGGACTCCACTAATGTAAGCATGAGTGGGAGCTCTCTGTCGTCATTTCACAGCAGTAAGAGCGGATTTAGAGATCCACTCCTGTCTAGCTTTGAAGGGGAGTTACTGGCATCTAGTTATGGCAGGTCATCCACTAGAGGGAGTCTAAAAAGGAAAAGTCGATCAGGATCTCTGAAGAGGAAGAACCGATTGAGTGAAAACTCTGACATCACCGGGAGGAACAGAAGTTCAGACGAGAGTAGGGGAGTGTTATATGATGGAGACACAGTAGATAGACCCTCGTATTCCCCACTCCCTCCCACAGAGGTTTCTGAGTATGCTGAAGCATTGGCAGAGAGAATATTGACAGAGTCCATGAATTCTGTATTCAGAGATATAGTGCTACCACCAAGTACAAGTGTGCCCAGTTCTCATACCGTAAACCACAGTCAGACAATAGCGGATTATGCCGAGAAAGTTGCTATGTCAATTATATCACAAACCCTCCAATCATATCACATGAGAGAAGTCAGAAATACAAGTCACAGGACACACTCTGAGGCCAGCGAGACAGAGGCCTCACAGAGGTCGTCTGGGGAGTATGTAGATGCCATATCCACTCCGTACAGAGAGATTGAAATGTTTGCAGAGAAGATAGCGGCAAGTGTTCTACAGAGTTCTATAGGAGTCATACAGAGGGAGCAATGTAATAATAGGAAGGTATGCTACATACAGTAAATACAATATGTACATGTATAAATAATAGATTAATAGAATCTGAAATTCTAGATATCTGATGGAATTATATGAATTTATTTTTAAAACTGATATTGCAATATATGAATTGATTCTGCTAAACCATTATATTTAAAACTGATATTGCAATTCATAAAATGATATACCCTTGATTCCTAACAGAGAATAATGTATTTCAGCGTCACTACAGCCGACCTATATCTACCGGTAATTGGGGATGTGGAGCTTTCCGTGGCGACCCTCATTTAAAGGCCATGTTACAATGGATGGCAGCCTCATACGCTGGAGTACCGTTTGTCCTTTATTACACCTTCCAACATGAAAAACTCATTGAGGTTGGTTTGTCTCAAATATTTGTGTGAGCAAAATGTCCTTTTAAATCAAGTAATCAATGTTACTTAAGAATGTATATTCATGTAAATACTAGCAAATATCCTTCCTTCTTAATACAGACAATTATTATCTTTTAGAGTAAATCCAATCAATTACAAAATAACCAGCAGGAAGGAAATCTAATCATATGATGTCAAAGATTTACAATGTAGCAAATCTTTGTCATAGAGATGAAATTACAATGTCTCCTACACATTGGGTGATTTTAGAAAGAAGGGTATTAAATGCCAAACCAAAGCATGATAAGCAATTTGAACAAAGTCATCTTTTAACTGATCCTCCATTTTGAATGTTTAATTACATGTACTTGATAGTAGAAACATAAAATGCAGAGCTCTTTGGTTTCCTCTACTGGGACAGGTTTTGTCTCCATTGCTTACTCTGGAAAGTAAATGCCAGAAATAAAAGAAAATAAAATGTATGTCATAAAATGCCAATAGTTAGTTGTCAGCTTTTTCGACCGACTATGTTGACATATTTTTGTATTGTTTGTAGTTACAGGAAGTGGTAGATTGTGTATTAGGGCGTGGTTGGAGGTTGGGGCAGCTGATGCAGGCGGTGAGGACATACTGTATGGCGTGTCAGGATCTGCCCCCAGAGGATCAACCCAATCTCTTCAACCTCCTCCTGGATAAAGCATCTTTTAGTGACATCACATAGCTTTCAGTCTAGTCTAATGTGTAATCAAATTTTATCGATTGCACCACAGAGATGCAGAAAATTGTCAGTCTGAAGAAAGCGTCTGACAAAAATTCTTTTGGAGTGACAAATGTTTGCAGTATTTTACATTATCTGACTGCTAACAAGATTACTGAAATGCCTGACAATAGTGAAACAGATTTCAATTTCTCTCCTTAGGCTACGTACTTAGATATTAGAAGACTTTGGGGTCAGGAACCTTCAGCATAGCCAAAATAATTTATTTTATAAATTCCTGATAAAACGTTGAACCACCTCTAAAGATGTCAATCTTCATCTTGATAGGAGTTCACCAGATCAACATTTCTAGATCCTTTGCATGTCTAGTGCAGCACTGATGTGGCAAAAGGTACATGTATGCTTACGAAGAAGTAGCTCTGGTTTATAATACATATGGTTTTCTTTGAACCATGACATACCCTGTTCTCCACTGTACTGTCCTTTTATTGGGAATTCATTTTGTTAGAATTAAGGACAAGAAGTTTAAGGTTTTGATGTAGAAAATTATTGTTAAAAAATTTCAAAGTTTGATTTTTTTTCTTGGTATATTTACATGAAATATTGCCCTCCTCTGGTAGTAATTTTGTTCAGAATATCAATGACATCTCTGCATGTAAAGGTCAAGGTCTATAGTCAATAGTTGTACGTAGTCTATATAATAGAAAATTAAGGTAGATATACATGTAATCAAACTTGCTCATCTTTCTATAAAAAAATCCACCTTAAGTCTAGGAAATATTACATTTGGACTGTAACGTTAGCCAAGGCCCTTCTTTAGCATCATCAAAAATGCTCTACGTTTTGATGTAAATTACATAAATCATGGGCAATTCCCATCTTTCTTTTATGGACTTGCCCATAATTTACTTTCTTGCATAAAAAGATACTGTACAAAGTTTAAAGATAAAACTTGATTTAACTAGTCACATTAGAGGTTAGATATCAATGCAATTACAAGGGTGCATGTAGTAGTGTTTTTGATAAGATAAACATAATTTGTATATCATTGTTTATTCACATGAATGTATTGTATTTTTTCTCTACTATGTAATGGATACAGATTTATCAATGTTTTTATATATATCATACTTCATGAAATCATGAATACTATAGCAGACTGTGGAATATGGGTCCAAATTTACTGTACAAAAGTGTACTTTCTGCCCACATGTACAGAATCTATGTACCACATTAGCAAAATGAAAGTTTGGGAAAAACATGAAAAGGGGAAGAACATTTTAATCATACAATAGGAAATGATAATTTGAATTATAAAAAGCACAAGGATAACATCTTTAATGAAGTGAAACATGTGTACGTGGAGATTTTTCTTTTGTAAATTTTGCATGTAAGCACTTTTTGACATAGAAAGTTTGTGCCAGAAGTGATGTTTTCAAATAGTTGCCATTGTGTGATGTTGATAATGTAGTGAACACAGCAGTTCTCATGATCTCACACCAGCTTCAACACAACCAAGCTTAATATAGATTTGAACATTCAAATTTATAAGTATTATAGAGAAACAATATTCATCTAATTTTATCCCTACCCTTCTCGAGACTTTTGTAGATAAGTTTTTGTCGAAGTAAATTTGAATGCAATATGATCTTAGGGGATTTAGGGTATTCTGAATTGTTAGCCAAAAATGTCAATTTTCCCCAGAGTTTTTTAAAAATGACAACAATTTTGTTCAAAAACCTTAAGAACTTTACAAACTATAGAGAAAGTTTGACATCTTCTAGATATAATCTAAACACCAATGCTCTAAGGACATTTTTGTTCTCAAGTCCTGATGAAAATATGTGATCAGTGACAATTTGGGCATCCAGCAACTACAGGATTCTTTTTTGATGATGGGCTCATTATAATGTATTACATTGTGAAGCATTACATTTACCAGTATTTTTGAATATTAGAAACTCTGCACTGCTTTCAATTTCTATAACATTGGTTTATGAGGAATGAAAATTTGCCATTTTTTTAGCTCACCTCGACGAAGTTGAGTGAGCTTATGCTATAACCCCACGCGTCCGCGTCCGCGTCCTCGTCCGCGTCCGCGTCCGTGTCCGCGTCCGTGTCCGCGTCCGCGTCCGGTTAAGAAGTTTGGGGTAGCTCAGTATCTGACAAAGTACTAATGCTACAGTAACCAAACTGGCACAAGTGATTCATCTTTGGATGCTGAGGTGAACCCATGCATCGGATGCAGCATCTGACCTACATTTTCCGCTTGAGTGACTTGGTTAAGAAGTTTGGGGTAGCTCAGTATCTGACAAAGTACTAATGCTACAGTAACCAAACTTGCACAAGTGATTCATCTTTGGATGCTGAGGTGAACCCATGCATCGTATGCAGCATCTGACCTACATTTTCCGCTTGAGTGACTTGGTTAAGAAGTTTGGGGTAGCTCAGTATCTAACAAAGTACTAATGCTACAGTAACCAAACTGGCACAAGTGATTCATCTTTGGATGCTGAGGTGAACCCATGCATCGGATGCAGCATCTGACCTACATTTTCCGCTTGAGTGACTTGGTTAAGAAGTTTGGGGTAGCTCAGTATCTGACAAAGTACTGATGCTACAGTAACCAAACTTGCACAAGTGATTCATCTTTGGATGCTGAGGTGAACCAATGCATCGGATGCAGCATCTGACCTACATTTTCAGCTTGAGTGACTTGGTTAAGAAGTTTGGGGTAGCTCAGTATCTGACAAAGTACTGATGCTACAGTAACCAAACTTGCATAAGTGATTCATCTTTGGATGCTGAGGTGAACCCATGCACTGGATGCAGCATCTGACCTACATTTTCCGCTTGAGTGATTTGGATAAGAAGTTTGGGATAGCTCAGTATCTAACAAAGTACTAATGCTACAGTAACCAAACTTGCACAAGTGATTCATCTTTGGATGCCGAGATGGACCCATGCATCGGATGCAGCATCTGACCTACTTTTTTCCACTTGAGTGATTTCGCTTTTAAAAGCCAATATTGAGCAAAGTATAAGTGCTACATGTACCAAACTTGCATATTGGATGTATCTTTGATCAAACTTTCATAAAATGACCTTGACCTACTTTTTCCGCTTGAGTGATTTTGCCTTTAAAAGCCAATATTGAGCAAAGTATAAGTGCTAGATGTTCCAAACTTGCATATTAGATGTATCTTTGATCAAACTTTCATAGAATGACCTCGACCTACTTTTTCCGCTTGAGTGATTTTGCCTTTAAAAGCCAATAAGTGATACATGTACCAAACTTGCATATTGGATGTATCTTTGATCAAACTTTCATAAAATGACCTTGACCTACTTTTTCCGCTTGAGTGATTTTGCCTTTAAAAGCCAATATTGAGCAAAGTATAAGTGATTCATGTACCAAACTTGCATATTGGATGTATCTTTGATCAATCTTTCATAAAATGACCTCGACCTACTTTTTCCGCTTGAGTGATTTTGCCTTTAAAAGCCAATATTGAGCAAAGTATAAGTGATACATGTACCAAACTTGCATATTGGATGTATCTTTGATCAATCTTTCATAAAATGATCTTGACCTACTTTTTCCGCTTGAGTGATTTTGCTCTATAAAGCCAATATTGAGCAAAGTATAACTGCTACATGTACCAAACTTGCATATTGGATGTATCTTTGATCAAACTTTCATAAAATGACCTTGACCTACTTTTTCTGCTTGAGTGGTTTTGCCTTTAAAAGCCAATATACATGTACTAAGAAATATGTTTGAATTGAATTTTGCTGTCACGAGGTGAGCTTTGTAATCTGTGATTACCTATGTTTTTTAATTTGTTAAAGAAAAGTTAGTTATTTCATGAAAATAATTTTTATATTTATTTGAATATTTTAATTTCTGAACGATTTGACAACCTTATACATAATGTGCACCTTATATTATCTGGTGTTTATGTGCTTTTAGTAATGTTTGTTTTTACTTTTTACATTAAGACACTGGAATCATTATGTTATTTGTCACATAAATATTTGTTAATTACGTGAACTTGTTTAATTCTTTTATAATTTTTTTGTTCTGAAAACTTTTTAAGTAGATGAAATTTTACAGATATTCTGCCTGTAGAAATTTGGAGGTTTTTAACAACACAATTACAGGCGCTAGAATCATGCTAACAAGGGAAGAATTAAGTATTGCATACCGTCCTATTTGGAATATTGTTATGTCTCCATAGATGTTCTGTGACCTTGAACTCAGTGACCTTGAACTTAGTGTTCATTCTCTGTGAAAACACTTGTAGATGGTATCAAGTTTACAAATTACATGTTATGAGTTAGAGAAGATCCTGATGATAATATCAACAGCACTCACAATAGAGCACCAAACTGAGCTTTGATGGACCCCCAGCAAGCCAGAGGTGGGACCAGGTGCCTGGGAGGAGTAAGCATCCCCTGTTGGCTAGCCGCACCCGCTGTCGATGTTAACACATGAAAATGAAAACAATATATAAAAAGCATGCACTGTCTAGGGTTATGTCGGGTTAGGGTTGATTACATAAAGCAACATGTAAGTCATGTTGATTTATGTGATCAACTTAATCACCAAAATGGAATACCTTCTTTTCCATTCTGGCTCTGTTGATGGTCCTAACAGATTGTTAGTCTTTTATTGTATTTACAAGGTACCAACACACAATTGTATACATTCTCTCTGCTTGAAAATTATCCATTAGATAGTATCTTGCAAAAAAGGCTTGGCTTGGCTTGGCTTGACTCTGAAATAGTGAAAAACAGATCCTGTTGTAGATTAAAAAAATCTGATAACTTTGACTCAGTTAATTGAAAATGATTTCCGGATCGTAACTGAGTGTGTACTGCACCTATCAACATGAAACTTGCCTAGAATGTTCCCCTTAGTCAAGGATGATTTTGATTTTGGGGTCAAGGGTCAATGCTATACTAGTATGACTTTGATGTCAGATTGAAAATGTTCTCCAGTTCATAAATGAGTGTGTATTCACTTATGGACATGAAACTTGCAAGAAGTGTTCCCTTGGTTACAGATGTAATCTTGATTTTGGGGTCAAAAGTCAAGTTCACAGGACTTTGATCATTAAAAATAGTTTCAAGGAAATAACAGTGTATACTTTATCTACTGACATATTACTTTCCAGAAATGTTGCCAATGAGTCAAGGATATGCCTTATTAATTCTGGGGTCAAAAGGTCATGGGCATAAGATATTGATAATTGAAAATGGTTTCTCCATCACAATTGAGTGTAATGCATCTATCATTGTGAAACTACCAGAAAATGTCTTCGTAAAAAAAGGGATTTGTCCTACATATTCTGGTTTAAAAAGGTCAAGGTCACGAGACTACACAGCCAATTGTGCCTTACATGAAATTCATATGAAATGAGCATCATGTAAATTTCACATGAAAATTCATATAAATCTCGCATATAATTTATGTGAAAAACGTGAATTTTTCTTTGTGACCTTCATTTGAAATTGAACTCGCATAAACTTCATGTCAGAAATTTCACATGAATTTCATGTAAAAAATTTCATGTAAATTTCATTATCGTGCTCGTTTCGCATAAATTTCATGTGAACTTTTATGTAAAGTTCATGTAAATTTCATGAATTTCATATGGGGCACAGTTGACCCTTCCGATTGCGGGAATAAATGCAAAATTTCGTGACGTCACAATGCTTTTGCCATGTGTTTACCTCGGACAAACAAGCTTCCAACCTCGGTCAAACATCGAAATTGCATTGTGACGTAATGGAAGTTCTCCAATTTTTCCCGCGTTCGGAAGGGTCAGTTGGCTGTGTATGATCATTGAAAATTGATTCCCCCATAACCATGGAGTGTTTGATTCGCTAAGTATCATAAGACTTACCTGAAATGTTCCCTGTGCGTCAAGGACATCAATAATGAAAATGGTTTTTAGATAGTAACGAAATGTTTTGGACCAGATAATGGACTCTAATCTGTCTTGAAATAGCGTTGCAAATTATTTCAAGATTTGCAATTCGCTACAATGCACCTTTAAATTTATGCATCTTGAGCTTGTCTTATATTTAATGAACTGCAATTATTTCACATGTAGGCTTAATATGACCAGAGCGTCACTCTGACACCAAGACTTTTGCCTTACCTTCCAACAATCTTTTTGTACTAATCTTTTGAAGAAGATGTTATATGGCTTTGACTTTTGGCAAGAGCTTCTAACGGGTACCATAAGTTTAACCTTTTTACCTTGACCTACATATGTAAAGTGATTGTTCTTGATAAGATGTACAGATAGTTACATCACACAATAGACCATTTTCCGGTCTTGTTAGAGAGCACAGAATGTCCGAGTCAACATCTTTTGGCGTTGTTTTACATTATGTCGTCACTGTTAAAGGACGCAATTCCATTGTGACGTAACAATGAAAAGTGTGCAAAAGTTGCATACCTCGAACATTTTTCATCATTTTGTCAGCCATTATGAATTTTGGCAAGTGGCCCTTCCGATTGCGGGAAAAAATGCAAAATATCGTGACGTCACAATGTTTTCACCTCGGACAAACAAGCTTCGAACCTCGGTCAAACATTAAAGTTGCATTGTGACGTCATGGAATGTCTTAAAATTTTCCCGCGTTCGGAAGGGTCAATTGGAATAAAGGGTTCCAACGGAAAGCACGATAAACGCCTATGAACCATACCATCTTTAATGTGCTTATTTGTGTATGGTTTTGAGATGGATGATTTCATCAGACGAATGTCCAGAGATTTAGAATGAACATTTTGAAGGCAATAACAGAAAGTAAGCTTGACTGCACGTAAAGGAGGGGAACTTCCACAATTGAACTTGCATAATCTTACAATGTACAAACTCTTCATGACCTGTTGTTTGCTGCACTAAGTCGACCTTATCTTCTACCAAAATAGAAAGCTGACCAGGACCCACTATAAATTAACTCCTGATTCTACGATTGATTCATTATCTATACCCCCTTGTTTTGAATCTTGGGGTCAAGTTGTGTATATATGTTCTGTTTGTCCAGGTATTAAGGCATGTCATTTCTGACCTAAAGAATTTCAAAGATTTTATGAAAACCATATAAAATCAAAGGATTCGTATCAATGAATTATTTTATGAAGAAAAGTGAATAGGTCAGTGATGAAAATCAAGACTTTTGCTTATTTGGAAAACGGTTGAAAATGCTAGAAATTTGTTGCTAAAAATAGCACATTTGTAACGAAAATACAAAAAAGTGCTAAAATGCATTCATTTGATTTTAATTTTAGCTTTCTTTGTTAACATACAATAAAACATGTTAGAAACTTTGTATAAAACTTGATTTTGATAAAGTTTCACCGTTGGTACCAAATTCACAGATCTTTTAAATATTTCTCGATTTTACACAAAAGAAATACGAAAATCATATAAGTTGAGGTCAAAATATCAGAGATACTGCATTTCAACGATTTTTTCAAACACACAGAAAAATGTGATTCCGAGAAAGACTTTTCAAAATGTTGAAGAAAAAGTATATGTCCGTGTTGCAATAAGAGAGTACAAACGCTCAAGAACAGTGCCATTTTGTGGTTTTCTTGCGAAATTGTCAGAGTGGTAAAATTTGCCTTAATTTGGGTTGAATTTATGCAATTTATAATTTTGGGGTATCCATCAGCCCTACCGTATAAAACAGTTTATGTCAATAATATTCCATTCGTAAAACGACATTCATGGGCTATTACTTGCGCAAGAGAAATCCGAACTGTTCAAAAGAGTACCTCCAGCCCAATTTTGATGGAAATTACCTCGAAGCATTTTCTTACGGATTTTTCATTCAGTTTAGATGAAATTTTCAAACTTATCCGCTTTTACGTATGTAATGAATGAAGGTCTTTAATAGAGTCAGAGATGATACATTGATCATGATATATTGAAATATCTATATAATTCAAGCTCAATTAGTGCTAAAACAGGAGATGCGCAAGAATGGTCCTAAATTGTGACCAATGACGCACCTTAAACGCCGACGTTGGGAACCACCCGGTCGTTATTAGTTTTATCTGAGTGACATAAGCTTGATAGGCGTGGTATACCGTCTTTGAAGACAACGCCATCTGCGAGTGGCGTGTTACATCAAAGACAAACCGACAGGTAATCCTTTATTATGCTAATGAGATACCCGAGTCTCATCTGTCGTAAGCTGTCAATCAAAAATTGATAGGGGTAAAAGGATTAAAGGGAACCAATTAATACCAATAAGAGATGTTAACCCTATAGTGAACAGTGAGGAAATGACATAAAATTTACCTGTCCCCCCTTATATAGTCCCCCGTCGGCCTTAAATTTAAGCTTATTCGTTACTTTTCAACTAAATGTTATAGCTCTTCGTTCTTTCAGGTCATCCGGGGGAATGACCTATACTGGGAAAGTTCATATAGGGGATGACCTATGCGAGGGGATGATCTATGCTACAACACCATGCTTATTTGCAGGTTTCGTGTATAATATGAGGGTTAAGAACCCGAAACGTACATGTCTACTGCAAAAAGAAATGAGGTACTCTCCAACAAGATCCGGTTGCAGCATTCACAGCAAAACATAAAAACACCCTCAGTGAAAACACAAAGAATACATACACAACAAGAGACACAAAAGGGATAAGGATCTTCAAACACAAAAAAAAAAACAACACAACCCAACCTTAACGCTGGTTGAATTTGAGGACCTGTAACATTATATGATATATTAGACGCATAGGAATTTGAGTCCTTCTTCACAATTGGGCTCTAGATTATTATCAAGATAATGTGGTCCAAAGTGAAAGTGTTACTGTCTGATTTAAAAAAAAATTAAACTTCACTTATTTTACAACGTTTAACAAACAAGTTACACAACTTATATAAATGTCTCACGTTGGCTCAGATGTTGGCGTGAGGGGTTCCAAGGAGCAGGAGGAAACCGGAGTACCCGGAGTAACACCCTCTGCGGAGGCCTGGGTGGGGGACCACCTACCCTCCCACGTAAGACCCTTTGGTTTCAATAAACAGTTTCGCATAATCTCTAAGCTGATTTGGCCTTTGAATAATAAGAGCTGAGCCTTGATCTTCATACTGTATGCATGAAAATTAAAATAATGGCATATTATGAGGTATCATTAAAATCTATAAGATATTTGCAAGATTATGGAAAATTTTCATTTTCTGAAACACGTGTTCATAGGCAATGAGCTGGGGCTCATTAAAGAAGTCTACCACGCCAAAAGGGACATCATGATTTTCAGTGTTTTTGGTGGTCATATTGATTTCTCCTTAACTACACGGTCAATCCCTAATTCACTTTTATATTTTATTGATATAAATACACTCTTTCTTTGATATGAATTTTATTCCCCAAATATTTACGGAACGATGTCGTTTCCGCTATAGAAGTTGCCCCGCGGTACCGTCAAATTTTTACTATTTTCCCCTTTGTCGAGCACATTTCTACATCTTATTCTATGTTATAGGTATAATCTTGTGCAAGCATGATAAAGTGTAAGATTTATTCTTTTTAACCATATATATACTTTGATAGGTATGTATTTTATGATAGTATTATATGACGCTGGGTTAAGGATGCGCGTCAAGGGATGACGTCATGAAAAAACTGTTTACTGTAACCTTTGCCGAATCTGAGATTCGATCCCGGGACCATAGAGGTG
The DNA here is from genome assembly GCA_028142955.1 of Pinctada fucata. Lineage (NCBI taxonomy): Eukaryota > Metazoa > Mollusca > Bivalvia > Pterioida > Pteriidae > Pinctada > Pinctada fucata. The sequence goes on along the minus strand of AP027105.1, from coordinate 70,218,414 downwards.
AGAAGCGAGCGCGCCACCACTGCTAACCCGGCCGATTACTGTCTGATTTTAACAATTGTTCCATGTAATTCCGAGCATCTTGTCTTACAAGAGGGAACTAAAATGTAGTAAATATAAACCACTTTATATTTAGTAAACTAAGCCTTGCTCTCTTGCAATAGTTCAATTGTGATTTATCTTTGGTTCCTGAACTCTGTAAGTAATCCTTGCCCTTCAGATAAGATTCCATTGCCTTTATAAATATGAGGCCACTAGGACATTTCAAAAGTAAAGCAACATTACCAGCAGTGAAACTTGACCATGAGGAGTTTAGGCTGGCTTCTGTTTTACTTCCTAATTATCCAATATGTGTACAGTGCAGGATCAGGGAAAAAGGGTGTGGGACTCAACCCCTATGGATACCTCTGTAACGACATAAACGCTTTTACCAATATTCACTGGTGGTAAGAATTTCAATATCTACCAATCAACGTATGCATATACACATTAATACTATATTTGTATTTCTAATACTGTAAAAGGGTTTAATTTCGCGGTGTTAAATGTTCGCGGTTTTCCGAATGTAGCCAATTGCGGTGGTTTTAATTTCGCGGTATCAAAAATTGCAGATGAAAAAAAAAACAAAAAAACTTTTGATAAATCTATAAAGATTTCGTCGCACAAGTACAGGTGTAATTTGATTGTTGTTTGTAGTTTTAAGTGTTCACTTGGTAATTAATGACAAACACGTAGTGATATGGGATAAATACACAGAGACGGTTGAATATCAATGATTAAAAGAATACGGAAAAGTAGATTGAAACTAAGTAACTGCGTGCCTTTTCAATAGAAATCTTAAGCGCGATATGTGTGTCATCTTCCTTTTTACAAAAATATAGATGCATCGTAAGTTAAATTGTCGATACCCTTTACTGTACAAACTATTTAAATAACCAATGAAAAGGAAAACCAAGTTTAGAGAATTGAACGATTCAGCTGTACATGCACAATAGCTTTCATGCATCAAATGCATATGGACATCTTAATTGCCTCTATTATTTGTTTTGTCTATTATACAAAATTATTGCGGGGGTTTAATGTTCGCGGAAAATTAGGAAAGTGTTCCAAGTGTTCCTGACGACAAATTCAAACCAATTTATTATGCACCAGACACGCGTTTCGGATATTGACGTTCTAGTGCATGCTGTTGTTTCCTGTTGCCGGTTGTTCTTTTGTCTGATGTCATTTATGTGTCGCTTTCTTGTGGGTTTGTTCCGCTAAGTCAGTGCAGGGTGGCCATGCTGGCGATCCTCTCCTTTTCTTATAATTAGTGATGCTTCCAGCCAACTGTTCAAGAAGGCATTTGAGGATGGTGCTAAGATCTTATCCTCCTTCAATTTCGATGATATTTTTGGATGATATGACAAATTTCCGAAATAGCAAAATAATATGTATGATGTCAAATTGGTAAAGGGCCAAAACAAAGCTTCTTTCAGGCGACAGAGCTTGGAAGAAGTAATTGTTACACTTAAAAAAAAAACATCCAGTCATGGGGAACAAGTTTAGCTGTTCCACACTGCAAAAGGAAATAAGTGTTTTTAACAATAATTCGGAAGTATTCCAACTCTTTACCATCCTGAAGAAAATTTTAAACCAATTTATCATGCACCAGGTATGTGTTTCGGATATAAAATCCTCATCAGCGATGTTTCCAGCCAACGTGATTCCAGACACAGCCAAAGATAGTAATCTATTGAGAGGGGTTAACATTCAGAATATATTTTTACAAGATGATATCTGCAACAAAAGCAAGACATTCCAGGAAAAAATAATTAATACACTTTAAAAAAAGTAATGATAAATAAGGTGATTATACGGATTACCTGCGCAGAAACCTTTCTTTGTCCACTGAGGTTATAAGGAGAGGTGTGTTCGTTATATATACCATTAAACTATAAAAATACCACAGCAATCTCGTTTTGATGGTCTTGGATATTAACATTTATGTGGTGAAATTGTTTACAGGTATGACTGGGCAGAAAATCCCTGGTACCACCATGATAACCACTGTCATGTGAATCAACGAGGTGGGCGTATCCCCATGATATGGGGATGGAGAAAAAACATCGAATATCCCATATACCTGCCGCACGACACAAATACTGTGTTAGTATTTAATGAACCAAACTTCTACTCCCAGGCCAATCTGTCCGCCGCCGAAGCCGCCCGCATCTGGAAGAACGAAATACAACCCAAGGTTGGCGGGAAAACTCTGGTTGGACCCGCCGCGGCACCATGTGGATCAAAGAGTCAGTGCTACGACAACTCATTTGAATGGTTTACCGAGTTTTTCCAGCATTGCTCGGGCTGCCGAGTGGACTACATTGCTACTCACGCGTACTGGTGCAATGCCGACACTACCATGAACATGCTCCATCGGTTATGGACAACATTTCACAAGCCGATATGGTTGACTGAATTTGCATGCCCTCAGTCAAACTCCGTGGACCAGCAACTTAATTACATGAAGCAGGTACTGCCACGCCTTGAGGCCGCCCACTACGTGGCTAAGTATGCGTGGTTTACCACGAGGACACGTGGAGATGGATGGGTAATGTCAGCCGCCAGTCTACTCGACCAACATTCATCTACATTGACAACACTTGGCAACTATTATAACAATTTCTAATGAGTAACACGAAAAAAGACAATATAGTTTAGGGTACATAAATGTATGAGGTATATTGTTGTTCTGCTCGTTTCTGTATTTTGTAATAAAGGTGAATGAACTTTATCCGACAGTAGTTTCCGCATATATTGCAGTAAATTTTGGTAGAAATATAATAATGAAGCTTGTCTTCGATTGTTAAACGTCTTTGAGGAATACAAACGACTTGTCTGGTCCATGCTGCAAATTTATCTGTTCTTAAAACATGCTATTGAATTTGACGACGTTTAATGTATGTAAATACATTGTATTATTTTTCTAGTACAAGAAAAGGAGGGAATCTCCAATCTCGGTTGCAGTACCCAAGGCAAAAACCAACACGTCCTACACAGAGTAGACCAGATATAAGGGAATGATCTCCAGCATGACCACCCTGCATTCACCCAGGAAACACACCCACAAGAAAGTGACATATAAATGACATCATACAAACTCCAAATCGCAAAAAGACAAAACAATATTCACTAGAACATCATACAAAACAATCGTAATAGACAGAAACATTAAACATTGATAACAACACATAAAAGGAAGGAGACCAATGTGCACCCGGAGCCGATTTGGACGGCCATTTGCTTTAGTAATATTAAACACAAAAGACCATAGATAACCCAACGAGACAGGCAATCGGTGCCAACTTAGGACGGTAGACTACCACACCAGTAGCAAATGGTGCGATTGTCCGGATTACATGCACACAACCCTCCGGTAACCCAGAAGTCTCGAAGAACGCACTATTGTATTATAATATGCATCGAAGAAAATAACCTCCTCACTGTAAGATGACCATACAAACAAGACAGCAAAATGCTTTGAACATTCTTCTATATTTTGAATACTGACAATTTCATGAGGTAAAAAAACCCTGTAAATAGCGATACAAGTATCTAATACCTTGTTGCAGTCAGCAGAGCACGGACTGTATTTATATCGTAAGCCCCTTGTGTTATATCCATTTACATATCCATCTGTAAGTTGTTTCCCTGTCTCTTTTATGTCGTCATCTCACGGTGGGCAGGTTGTACACAACAGCTGTGCGTATTTGAGACCACTTGGTATTCGGGCATGTAGGATGGTTGTGCACTCGTAATCCGCATACTAACGAAGGAGATTTCCGTCATAGGTCGGAAACGACTGTCCATTGGCCATATGTGTAATCTTTTGTGTTTGGTGTTTTGATATCGTATTTGGTGTTCCTTCTCCCTTTTGTGTCTCTTTTTGTGATTGTCTACTCTGTGTTTTCACAAGGTGTGTTTCCGTGTTTTGCTGTGGGTGCTGCAACCGACTCTTGTTGGAGATCCCATCCTTTTTATTATAAGAACAAAATCACAGGTGTTGTAGGATCTTCTTTGCTAACAACGGCAGCTTTTATCATTGCGTACCACAAAATAACTTATTTGGAGCAATGGGTATGAGTCAAAACATATGCTAAGACTCACCCTCTTTGACAACACTTGTGGATGGTATCAAATTATGTAATATATACAACTGTATACGAATTAAGTCGTTTTGTTTTATGTAATCAGAATGGTCTGCAATTCTACAATTACACTTCACAGCTCATCCGGTATGCTAGAGCATGTACTGATGTTTTGGATTTTCATAGTAGAAATTTACAAATCACCAAGAAACTTTTAGGACAAGGTTTTGGCTTTCACAAACTAGTAAATACTTTCTGGAAATTTTACATAAAAATTATTGTCAACTTCTTTTGAAATTCGGATCTATACACGCAACAGAGTATATTACTTTGGGTATTTCACAACCTGCATTTATTATCGTCAGGATCTTCTTTAACACATTTATGGTGACATAATTAACAAGATTAGAAGGATCAAAGATAGACAACATAACTATCGAAAATGCGTCAGACTCATCAAACGCCTTTTATACCTTGGATATGATCCTAATGTCACCAGACGGACACTGGGCTTGGTACTTGACCAATCTACAGCCTAATACCAGCGCATTCTTAAAACTTGCACTCTGACTTACTGTAACGACGGGACTCCATGACGGGCTCTGTCCAATCCTCTTTAGAGAAGACAGGGCTCCGACCACCTGTCCTCTCTGAATGTCAGTCGGACACCTCGGTTGATAACATACATGAGCTCGCGGTGGCAGAGCACGGATTGTATTGCGCATGCCTCTTTTGATATCCATTTACATATTCATCTGTGTTGTTTGGGTCCCTGTGTTTTGCGGTCTTGATTGTGTGTAGTCATCTGACAGTGAGGAGGTTGTTTTACGCCACAATTGTACGTTCTTCAAGACCTCTGGGTAATCGGAAAAGTGGGAGGGTTGTGCGCACGTAATCCAGGATAACCATACATTCTGCTATTTCCGTGGTGGTGGCCGTCCTAAGTCAGCACCGGTTGCCCATTGGTCTCGTTGGTTTATGTGTAGTCCTTTGTGTTTGATGCTGCGTTGACGTTCCTTGTCCCTTTTGCGTCTTTTCCTGTGCTTGTCTGCTCTGTGTTTTTGCATTGGGTGTTTTGAGGTTTTGCTGTGGGTGCTGCAGCCTGATGTTGTTGGAGATCCCCTCCTTTGTTTTAAATAGATGACTCCCTCCACTATACAGATTGTTGCACTCACCAGTTACCAACACACATCTGCATGCATTATTTCTGCATGAAGGACAAATATGGACAATGACCATATCCCAATAATGTCGAAGGCTTCCAACTCTATACCTTCTTGAAGAAAATGCCAAACCTATTTCCATGCACCAATACACAGTACAAAATCGATTATTCAGAAAATCATAAACCGATGACATACAAAATCAGGGAAAAAACAGACACCAAAGCAAAAAATCTCTACCACATGAAAAGAAGCGAACTCCCAATATGGGAAAGAGACCAGGTGCACAGGAAGAGTCACTATCTCCTGCTTGCATACAACATACGTTGATTCAATTCGGCAGGCATATCACTTCCTGTTATTTCCATATAGGAAGATACAAGTATATTCTGGGGTTGGATGGTTCTAATGGTCTGAGACAGAATATCATCCACCATTCTGGACAATGGGACATCATAGTGTATGACGAGTCCCCCGTATCGGCCATAGAACTTCCTCAGTGACGATATTAGTCGATCACAAACGTATCCCTATCTGAAAGACGCCTACTTCTCAGAACAAAATCTGTATATTTGGTACTTGCTCTGGCATAATGTATCAATTGAGATATGAATAATACAAAAGTGTTCCAACTTTATGCCTTCACGAAGAATATTTCAAATCAATGACAAATATGGATAATGACCATATCTCAAATGGTACAAATGGTCTATGACAGAATATCATCCACCATTCTGGAGAGTGGGACATCATAGTGTATGACGAGTTCCCCATATCGACCGTATAACTTCCTCAGTGACGATGTTAGTGGGTCACAAACATATCCCTGAATGAGAAGCTTATCTGAAAGACGCCTAACTCTCAGAACAAATTCAGTATATTTGGTACTTGCTCTGGCATAGCGTATCAACTGAGATATAAACACGCCATAAGCAGGCGATGAAGGTTGCTACTCAGAAAAGGAAAGTTTATAATGCTGAAGTTGAAGTCGTCACGTTTTTCATAGAGTGAGGTGTACATATGACCATCGATGTCGTGGGAAAATATTATGTCCAAATAGGATGCTGAATTATTTGTCTCTGTAGTTTCTTTGACTTCAAGCTCCGAAGGATAGATACTGCTGGGGTAATCCGCGAATTTTGGATTATTGATGGACAATCGTCAGGATCGTCAGGATCTTCTTTAACTCTTTTGGGTATGCAGTTTAAGTATGGTAAATCTAAATCTAAATCGTTAGTGTCGAAGCCAAAGGAAGCAAGAGCTGATTTGTGTTTATCTATTATTTCAGAGGCAGAAAGGTTTATTGGGGAGTAAGTGGGATTTCCAGGTGTCGAATTTAAACCCAACACTTTAACTAGACTATCGAAATAGTACTTTTTGCAAGTAAATGTGTAATTATTTGAGGTTTTATCTGCTGGTGTGATGACATAATGTTCTTGGAGGTAGGTAAACTCTGTGATAACATCAGGGTCTTTAAAGATAGACTCGAATCTGGTGATTCAGTTGATTTTGATCGGCAAATTCTAGATAAAAGTAACCTTCTGATGAATTTTATCCATTCGGAAAGGGTGTCGACCTGTACATCCTCTTTCTTTGCCCAACGTCTTGCATATTCCTCACAAGAGTCCATGATAATTTTGACATTTTTGTTCATTGTAAAGGACATACTTTCTCTGTATTTGGGACCCTTTTTTAACAATTCTCTCAACTTGTCGTTCTTGACTATACTAAGGTCACCAGAAATAACGTATCCACAAGGAGAGTAGTTGAAATCGGATGAAGAACATTCGCAAGGAAGTGGATGTAGTGAGGGATTACTTAAATCAATACACTGCAAATGAGTTAAAGAAGATCCTGGCGATAATCTCAACAACACTCACAATAGAGCACGAAATTGGGCAAGAATCGTTTGTAATTGTAAATTTTAGATGCAACTGTTGGTGTGTAGCTATAGGAAATACAAGGAGTTTTTTTTTCTTTTGAAATATGGTGGGATTTTTTTATGGGGGCATATAGTTTTTGGCCTGTCCGTCTGTTTGTCTGTCTATTTGTCCGAAAAACGTTAACATTGGACATAACTTTGAAATGGGAGGTGATAGGGCTTTTATATTTCACATGGGTATTCCTTGTGACAAGACTTTCCATTGATACCAAAACTTTTGAACTCGTGACCTTGACCTTTGACCTACTTTTCAAAAACTTTAACATTGGGCATAACTTTTGAATGGTAAGTGATACAGCTTTCATATCTCACATGTGTATTCCTTGTGACAATACCGTTTCATTGATACCAACATTTTTACCTTGTGACCTTGACCTTTTACCTATTTTTCAAAAACTTTAACATTGGGTATAACTTTTAGATGGTAAGTGATAGGGCTTTCATATTTCATATGTGTATTCCTTGTGACGAGACCTTTCCTACGATACCAAAATGTTTGTCCTCATGACCTTGACCTTTGACCTACTTTTCAAAAATTGAACATTGGGCATAACTTTTGAATGGTAAGTGATAGGGCTTTCATATTTCACATGTCTCTTCCTTTGATAAGACCTTTCCATTAATACGAAAATGTTTACCATGTGACCTTGACCTTGACATTTGACCTATTTTTCAAAAACTTTAACATTGGGCATATCTTTTTAATGGTAAGTGATAGGGCTTTGATATTTCACATGTGCATTCCTTGTGACAAGACCTTTCCTATGATACCAAAATGTTTGACCTCTTGACCTTGACCTTTGACCAACTATTCAAAAACTTGAACATTGGGCATAACTTTTGAATGGTAAATGATAGGGCTTTCATATTTCACATGTGTATTCATTGTGACAAGGCCTTTCCAATGATACCAAAAAAATTTACCTCTTGACCTGTACATTGACCTTTGACCTACTTTTCAAATACTTTAACATTGGGAATAACTTTTGAATGGTATGTGATAGGGCTTTGATATTTCACATGTGTATTCCTTGTCACAAGATATTTCCATCGATACAAAACAATGTTAACCAAGTGACCCTCACCTTGACCTTTTACATACATATACTTAATAGAAAATAGTGTTTGTACCAACAAAGATGCCATCGGGGGCATTCGTGTTTCACAAACACAGGCTTTATTTCTGTGACAGTTTTGTGATTCAAAATTTGACCAAGATTCAATTTATCAATACCTTTCTTAGCAAATTTTAATGTAATGAAAGGACGGTTTGTTTTCTCGTCTGATGTATCTGATCTAACTGCTTGAAATAAACGAAAAGTAGAAATGTCCAAGATGACTCCTTGTAGTCTGTATTATGGGGAACGTGTATCGGTAAATGTGAGGTCCTTCGTATATTCGTAGATTTCGTGTAACTTCAGTAAATCCCCTCCTTTGTTCAGTAAAGTATAATTTGGTACGAATATAATGCAGGCCTAGAGGCTCATTCCAAAATGGAACCAAGCCATCAAAGGAGAAACTATGCACCAGACATGTATTTCGGATATTAATTCCTCATCAGTTAGTGATTTTCAGACACAGTCAAAATTCACTATAGTAGCGCCCTCTGGTTATATTTATTTAATTAAATTTGCGCAATTTGACAGAGTGTGTGGCTCCAAATTTCCTGTAGGGTCGATTCAGTAGCATATCCAAATAAAATATGCCAGAAGCAGGCAATAAAGGGATGTTGCTACTCCGAAAGTAAAGTTTGTGATGCTGAAACTGAAGTCGTCATGTTTGGCTTAGAGCGAGGTGTTCATATGACCATCAGCGTCGTAGGGCAGCATTATGTCCAAATAGGATGCATAATTATTAATTTTGTAGTTTCTTTGACTTCAAGCACCAACGGATATATTCTGCTAAGGTAATCCGCGAATTTTGGACTGTTAATTGAGAGCACATAGTCTGTAAGTGAAGTCTGTCGATGCTCAATTTGGTGCTCTATTGTGAGTGCTGTTGAGATTATCGCTAGGATCTTCTTAAAATTAAAATCAGTAGCTACGTATCTTTTCCATTCAGAGAAAAGATTGAATAAATTCAGCTTCGTACGAGTAATTAAATAGAGTTGGGCACAATTGTTTCCCATTGGAATTCCGACGATTTGTTGGAAGACCAAACACCACAAAGAAATCGGACTTTTCTTTTACAAAATAGGTTTTGCCATAGTTAACATCAATAAATTTATATTTGCGATTGCCATTCTTGCTCGTAAACGCATTATTTATAATTTCTGCAATTCTTCCGTTCAAGTTAGAATGTGGGATTGTTGTGTAAAGTGTCGAAAAATCAAAGGCTTTGATCGAATGGACTGGAAATGAGTGGATTTCAGATGTTCTAAAAGTTCCCTCGAATTTTTAAAACCCACATCTGGTTAATACCGCTTCGAGAATATACTGTCGAACAATATTTTGTCCAGTCCAGATTTGATCTCAGATAAAACTGGTGAGTAAGATCGATAAAGATTTGGTAGAATATTTTGGGGAACAAGTGATGAGACAATGTTTGTACGGATTATTACGCATTTTAGGTATACAATATAAATATGGTATATATCAAAGCCAAAGGAAGTGAAGGTTGATCTGAGGTTATCTTTTTGGCAACATTGCCTTCAAAACACATGCCATTAACGGCTGGGCCCGATGCAGAGAATGATATTCGAAAGGTGAATTCGATTTGAAAAAAAGTCCCATTTGGGAAAAAGTATCCAGTAACTTAGACTTGCTTTCAAATTTTATTACAACTGCGATTAGACGCGTTTTTTGTGTCCAGAAAATTGTCAATATTGCAACACATATGTTCTCTATACCATGTGCGCAATTCAACAAGTTATGTTAATCATCAAAGAAGTACATATCAGGTATTCAGTCTCCAAATCGAGAAGGCAAGGCAAAATCATGAGAATTTCCATTGGAACGGTTGCGAACCGAAGAACTTCCTCAATGATGTTTGAAGCCGTTGTGTATTATAACCCTGGAGCTTACTTGCAAGTCATCTGGCTCTAACGATATGAAATATAACGAGTTAGGGAAAATTGAACCATCGAAGCATCGAGCCAAACATAAGCAAATTGTTAAGCTTCGAAAACTAAGTACATCAATATGTACATCGAGACAATCACCGAATTTGACAAGTTTCCATGGAGCTGTTGCGACGGGTGTTGCATATGCAATCAGGAGATTCTGACTCTCCCCGGGCACCTGGTCTCAGTTTGGAATGTTATTCATTCCGAGGTTCGCAACCGTTCCTATGGATATTCTAATGATTTTGCCTCGCCTTCTCGACTTTGATACCGAATAACTGATGGATACATCTTTAATGTTTAGTTCCCTGAATAGGGGTAATTGTACCGAATTATGAGCTTAGGGATGTATTAAGCCACTTAACTAAAGTTTGCATTGTCGGGAATATAGTACATGCGCTTGGCTTCAGATCCTGTCTGGTCGAATGTCTTGTCGCTTTACGTTCCCCTTTTCAGATTATAGCTTATCTATCGTTTTGGGTTCTTGAACTCTGGAAGTAAAAAGTAGTACGCGCTTAAAATTGTCCTTCAGATAAGGTTTTATTTTCTATATAAGTTATAGGGCTGCTATGACTTTTCACAAGTAAAACGACATAGCCAGCAGTGAAAGTTAACCATGAGGAGTTTGGGATGGCTACTAGTTTGCTTTCTGAGTATTCAATATGTGTATAGTGCAGGATCAGGGAAAAAGGGTGTTGCACTCAATCCTTCTGGTTACCACTGTAACGATATCAACGCATTTACCAATATTCACTGGTGGTAAGCATTTCATTCAGACTAATTATATAACAATCAACTTATACGTCGAACCTCTACATATAAATTAATTAAATACTAGTATGTACCTTATGCTATATTTGTAATGTGAGGATGAAATAAATTTATGAATCGCAAGCGATATAAGTCCCGCACCGGCATTAATATATGCCCTGCAACTCTGCCTTGACCTGTACTTATATCAAAAGATGAATCCAACATCAAAATAAGTTCAATATGTGTGTTAGAAAAGGTCTGGAACACAGAATATTTCATGAAATTTGCTAAGAGACCATAACTTTTCAATTAAACCCCAATTTCAGTCTAATCTGTATCATACTATAATGTATCCACACATCAAAAATCAATTCAATATCTACAACACTGGAAAACAAACTCCAGGGGTCATAAAAAATGGGTCAATCGAAACCAAACTCGAATTTGATTTGTATAACACTACTCAAGATGTATTGACATATCAATTTTTTTCTGCAATAACACGGAAAAAAAAAGACCGGAAAACTTAGAATGTCATGAAATTTGTTAAGTCCAGAGGCCACAACTCTTGTAAAATGGGAAAATCGATGCACGAGATATATTCACATAAAAAAGAAATTCAATATCTGCAATACCATGGAAGAAAAGTTCAGTCCGGAAAACTGAGAATTTAACACTTGTTAAAATAAGTCAATCAGAACCAAACTTGACGTGTACAACACTAAGATGTATTCACATAAAAAAAATCAATATCTACAACAACAGCCGAGAAAAGTTCGAAAAACTGAGAATTTCATGAAATTTACCAAGTCCAAGGACCATAACTCCGGTAAAAATGGGTCAATCAAAACCAAACTCGAATTTGATCTGAATAACACTAAGTTGTATTCACATATAAAAAATCATTTCAATACCTGCAATACCACGGAAGACTGAGAATTTCGTGAAAACTATAAGTCACCTCCGACAAGCCGGTAGGGGACTAATAATAATTACATATTGCGAAGGGCATCAAGATTTTTACAGTAAAAATGATATGTAAACATAAAAGCAAGACACTCTGGACAAGCAAAAAACATGCGCTTAATAACAAGAATGATTCATACCTTGGTTATCCGGATAACCTCCGTGCTTGTTAACCCTCGGATATACAGATAGGCAAATATGCGTTACATACATATTCCATACTGAGCTTTCTGAAATCAATAAGGGAGCAACCATTTGATTTTTATGGGGGGGGGGGGGGGGCAGGAAGACTTTGCAAAAAAAATTTTCCGGATCGAAATTTTAGGGAAAAAAATTTTCCGGCCCGAAGGGCCGGCGAAAATTTTTTTCCGGATCATGAAATTGCCCCTCCCCCCTCTCTTCCAACCTTTCCACTGCCAAATAAACACTTTTTTGTGTATCATAAACAAAGTATAAAAAAATGGAACAAACTTTACGCAATTTGGAGTGAATATATAAAATTCAAAAGTCATTAGCACCATATAGCCTGTCTCCATTGAGTATCATTTGCCATTCAAGAAATTAAAATGAAGTGATCTGCTGGCAAGAGATGAACTCATTGTGTGTTTGATGTTTAATATGGCTGAAAAATCACGCTGAATTATTTAAACTTTAGAGTAATTTTCAACATTGGAAAATCAAAAAAAAAAAAAAAAAATCCGGCCCGAAGGGCCAGCGAAAAAATTTTTCCGGCTCTTAAAATGGCCGAAAAAAATTTTCCGGCCGGCAAAAGTTTTCCTCCCCCCCCCCCCCCCTAAAAATAAAATGGTTGCTCCCTAAGCATCAATCTCGTATTAAAACTTTTGAATGTCCGAAACACACGATGATATCAACATTTATGTGATTAAAATTAATTCATAGGTATGACTGGGCAGAAACTCCGTGGTATCACACAAAAAACCACTGTCACGTGAATCAACGAAGTGGACGTGTTCCCATGGTGTGGGGTTGGAGACGAAACATCGATTACCCCATGCACTTGCCTCACGACTCAAATACTGTGTTACTATTTAACGAACCAAACTTTCGAGCCCAGGCCAATCTTCCCGCCGCCGAAGCCGCTCGGATTTGGAAGAACGAAATACAGCCGAAGCTGGTCGGGAAAACCCTGGTAGGGCCCGCCGCAGCACTGTGTGGGTCTAAAACTCAGTGCTACGACAACTCGTATGAATGGTTTACCGAGTTCTTCCAACATTGTTCGGGCTGCAAAGTTGACTACATTGCTACTCATGCGTACTTTTGCAATGCTGACCAGACAATGGACATGCTCCAACGATTATGGAATATGTTCCACAAGCCGATATGGTTGACTGAATTTGCATGCCCACAGTCAAACTCCGTGGACCAGCAACTTAATTACATGAAGCAGGTGCTACCACGCCTTGAGGCGGCCCACTACGTGGCTAAGTATGCATGGTTTACAACAAGGACACACGGAGATGGATGGATAACGTCAGCCGCCAGTCTACTCGATCAACATTCATCTACCTTGACAACACTCGGCAACTATTATAACAATTTCTAATTAGAAATATGATTAAAGACACCTTATTTCAGGGTGTATAAATGTACCACCTATAAGGTTGTTCTGATCTTTCTGTGCGATTCGTGAGCAGAAGTTTCTGTCTGTCGGTATATCGCTGTCTATTTTGGTATAATGATAACATTTTGCCGGCCAAGCTTGTCTACAAGTCCCCAACACAAAGCAATCCTTTTCTTCTGAGTTACAAAAAGAAATATATGTTCAGCAAATATCAAAGGTCACAATCATTGTCAAATGATCAACTATTTTTTACCAATAAAGAACGTCTTGTCACAAGAAACAATATATATAAAGAGGAATTATTGCTTTCTGTAGACTGTACATTTTAATTTAATTTTTCTCTGTAATGTAAATGTAAAAATTTAAATTCAAAAAATTAAGGAGGGCGCTACTGGAGTGATTTTTGGTGGCTCCGCAAGAAGCATCACTAATGAGAATTTAATATTCGAAACACGTGTCTGGTGCATGGAAATTGGTTTGGAATTTTCTTCAAGAAGGTATAGAGTTGGAACCCTTCGACATTGTTAATACAAACACTTATTTCACGTTGCAGTGTGGAGCAGTTAAAATCGTTCCCCGTGACCTGATGTTTGTCAAGTGTATTAATTACTTCTTCCCAGCTCTGTCACCAGGATAACCACACTGTCTGCTATTTACGTGACAGATGGCCGTTCTAAGTCGGCATCGGTTGCCCATTGGTCTCGATGGTTTATGTGTGGTCTTTTATGTTTAATGTTTCTATGGTGTGAGTTGGTGTTCCTTGTCCCTTTTGCGTCTCTTTCTGCGGGTGACTGTTGTTTGTTTGTTTGTTGTTGTTTTTTTTTTTGCATTGTGTGCTTTTGGACTTTGCTGTGGGTGCTGCTACCTAATGTTGTTGGAGATCCCCTCTTTCTTCTGAAAGAAGCTTTGCTTTGGCCTCTTATCAATGTGACATCCATATATATTTTTGCCATTTCGGAAACTAGCCATTTCACCCATAAATATCATCAAAATTAAAGGAGTTTAACATCTGAGCACCAACCCTCCAATGCTTTTTTGAACATAGATGACAAATATGGATAATGACCATATCCCTGTATACAGCACAAAATCAATAATTCAGAAAATCAGAAACCGAAGGCATACAAAATCAGGATAAAACAGGAACCAAAGCAAACAAACAAAAACCTCCACCATATGAGAAGAAGGGAACTCCCGATATGGGAGTGAGACCAGGTACCCAGGAAGAGTAAGCATCTCCTGCTTGCATGCAACACCCGCCGCTTCAATTCGGTAGAACTGTCTTATCCGGTTACTTCCATTTCGGAAGACATAGAGTACAATCTTTGGTTGGATGGTTCAAATGGTCTATGACAGAATATCATCCACCATTCTGGAGAGTGGGACATCATAGTGTATGACGAGTTCCCCATATCGACCGTAGAACTTTCTCAGTGACGATGTTAGTCGGTCACAAACATATCCCTGGCTGAGAAGCTTATCTGAAAGACGCCTAGCTCTCAGAACAAAATCCGTATATTTGGTACTTGCTCTGCCATAACGTATCAACTGAGATAAGAACATGCCATAAGCATGCGGTTAAGGGATGTTGCTATGGCCCTGTCCAATCCTCTTTAAAGAAGACAGGGCCCCGGCCACCTGTCCTCTCTGAATGTCAGCCGGACTCCTCGGGTGATAACATACATGAGCTTGCTACAGCCGGCAGAGCACGGACTGGATTACATTCGCCCTCTTTTGATATCCATTTACATATTCATCTGTGTTTTGGGCCCCTGCGTTTTGCGGTCTTGTTTGTGTGTGATCATCTGACAGTGAGGAGGTTGTTTTACACCACAATTGTACGTTCTTCGATACCTCTGGGTAATCGGAAAAGTGGGAGAGTTGTGCGCACATAATCCAGGATAACCATACCTACTGCTATTTCCGTGGAAGATGGCCGTCCTAAGTCAGCACCGGTTGCCCATTGGTCTCGCTGGTTTGTGTAGACAACATTATGTCCAAATAGGATGCTGAATTATTTGTCTCTGTAGTTTCTTTGCCTTCAAGCTCCGAAGGATAGATACTGCTGAGGCAATCCGCGAATTTTTGATTATTGATGGACAACACATCGTCGTCTATGCATCTGTAAGTGAAGTTGAAGTCAGAAGCTAAGTATCCTTTCCCTTCAGAGACCAAAGATTGAATGAATTCAGCTTCGTACGAGTAAAGGAACATAGGGTAATCAAAGATAACACAGTTCGCATATACAGGTTTTTTTGTCAGAAACCAGGTTAAAGTTTTTGAAAAGAAGGTCAAAGTCCAAGGTCAAGGTCACTAGGTCAAAGGTCTCAAATGAAATGTCTCGTCACAAGGTATCTACATGTGAAATATCAAAGCCCTACCCCTTATAGTTCAAGAGATATAGCCCATGTTAAAGTTTTGTCTACGGACGACGACGACAACACCGAGGGTATGGCATTAGCTCTCCGGACTTTTTCGTCCCGATGAGCTTAAAATGTCGGCAAGGAGTGGGGCACAATTGGTCCCCATTGGAATTCCGACAGTTTGCTGGAAGACCTTTCCTCCAAACGTCACAAAAACGTTGTCGATCAGAAAGTTTAACATCTGAATAATATCTGTGTCAGTGTACTTATTTTCAGAATCGGACATTTCTATTACAAAGTAGGTTTTGTCATAGTTAACAACAAATAAGTAGTATTTGCGATTACCGTTCTTACTTGTAAACGCACTACTTATAATTTTTGCGAGTCTTTCTTTCAATTTAGAATGTGGGATTGTAGTGTAAAGTGTCAAAAAACCAAAGGCTTTGATAGAATGGACTCTGCTAAAATGAGTGGATTTCGGATGTTCTAAAAGTTCCTTCGAATTCTTTTTATTTTAATAGATTTTATTTGGACATGCTACTGAACCGACTCTCTGTAATGTAAATGTACAAATTTAAATTCAAAAAATGAAAGAGGGCGCTACTGAAATGATTTTTGGTGGCCCCGCAAGAAGCATCACTGATGAGAATTTAATATTCGAAACACGTGTCTGGTGCATGGAAATTGGTTTGGAATTTTCTTCAAGAAGGTATAGAGTTGGAACCCTTCCACATTTTTAAAGGATGCGCCTGGTATGCGTGCGTATGTGTGCGTCCTGTGTATTGTTTAAGACCAATATCTCAATTTCTAAATTTCAACCATCGCAAAAAAAAAACCGCTGAAGATGTTGCAATAAGATCATACTTTCTACATTTGTACCTATATATCTTATCTACTATGTCGCCACATTTCATTCAAAAATTCCCCGTAGTTCCGAGATATCGTAGGTACCATTTCTTCAAAGACCTAGTTTTTGTTTACTCAAATCTACCGTGTCCGTAGTGCATTCTATTTGCGAGATGCGACAGACCAATGCGCTATGAACGCTTGATTGTTTCCAGATGTTCATACAAAATTTGAAATCAGTACCTCCCTTACATGACAAGATATACTTCCTATCGCATCTTTACGAGCGCTACAGTTCTATGTCAGACAAAAAGGTGTTTGCATGGTGATAATCAGTATGTAGCAACCAAATTTTGGCATCGCTCGACAATTTAATTATCCGAACACTTTAATAAAAGACATACATCTGCATGATGACAAAACTTCACATGCTTGATGTCATCTCAGGCATTGCTGGTATATAAAAAAAAACCACCCCAAACAGATACCTGTATTATACACAACTTATATAAAGTTTTAAATAGCAATTCTCTGTAACCATTTAAACAATTTCGGCACGCATGGTCTCCTATTTTCATGAAATTTCACACATAAGTAGGGACCAATGAAAAAAGATGAATTAGACCAAAATTTTATTTCTAGGTCATCTGGTTGCCATGGCAACTGCCTTTAAAGTTGAGAAATTGGCAAAATTGAGTTACCTTGAAGCTCTATAATTTGGTCTATATACGACATTATGGGAAGATTCTTTATGCATCCTAAAGATTAGGACATAAACTTTTAAATAAGCTCACTAGAAGTGTCTGATATTGTCAAAAAGGCTGGTTACCATGACAACATAATTGGCTAATTTTAATATATTGATTTCAAAATGCTGTTTGTAATTTTCAATTTTCCTTCTCTCTTGACTGGTATATGATAAAGAAATGGAATGTCCTTTATAAAATGAGCAAATTCAAGAAAAACTCACTTGTTGCTATGTACATAAGTTACCTTGGAAATGGTATCTATGGTCTATAATATTACTAATTTTGCAACTTCAGTGTTATTTTTAAAATTTTTGCATCATGATGAACAGATAAACATAGTGTAATCAAAGATTACGAAGCTCACCTCACGGCAGCAAAATTCAATTAAAACATATCTCTAGGTACATGTATATTGGCTTTAAAAGAAAAATCGCTCAAGTGGAAAAAAGTAGGTCAAGGTCATTTTATGAAAGTTTGATCAAAGATACATCCAATATGCAAGTTTGGTACATGTAGCTCTTATACTTTGCTCAATATTAGCCTTTAAAGGCAAAATCACTCAAGCAGAAAAAGTAGGTCAAGGTCATTTTATGAAAGTTTGATCAAAGATACATCCAATATGCAAGTTTGGTACATGTAGCACTTAAACTTTGCTCAATATTGGACTTTAAAGGTAAAATCACTCAAGCGGAAAAAGTAGGTCAAGGTCATTTTATGAAAGTTTGATCAAAGATACATCCAATATGCAAGTTTGGTACATGTATCACTTATACTTTGCTCAATATTGGACTTTAAAGGTAAAATCACTCAAGCAGAAAAAGTAGGTCAAGGTCATTTTATGAAAGTTTGATCAAAGATACATCCAATATGCAAGTTTGGTACATGTAGCACTTATACTTTGCACAATATTAGCCTTTAAAGGCAAAATCACTCAAGCGGAAAAAGTAGGTCAAGGTCATTTTCTGAAAGTTTGATCAAAGATACATCTAATATGCAAGTTTGGTTTATGTAGCACTTATACTTTGCTCAATATTGGCCTTTAAAGGTAAAATCATTCAACCGGAAAATGTAGGTCAGATGCTGCATCCAATGCATGGGTTCACCTCAGCATCCAAAGATGAATCACTGGTGCAAGTTTGGTTACTGTAGCATCAGTACTTTGTCAGATACTGAGCTACCCCAAAAACTTTAACCAGACATTGACAAAGTCATTCAACCAGAAAATGTAGGTCAGATGCAGCATCCGATGCATGGGTTCACCTCAGCATCCAAAGATGAATCACTTGTGCAAGTTTGGTTACTGTAGCATCAGTACTTTGTCAGATACTGAGCTACCCCAAAAACTTTAACCAGACATTGACAAAGTCACTCAACCGGAAAATGTAGGTCAGATGCAGCATCCGATGCATGGGTTCACCTCAGCATCCAAAGATGAATCACTTGTGCAAGTTTGGTTACTGTAGCATCAGTACTTTGTCAGATACTGAGCTACCCCAAAAACTTTAACCAGACATTGACAAAGTCATTCAACCGGAAAATGTAGGTCAGATGCAGCATCCGATGCATGGGTTCACCTCAGCATCCAAAGATCAATCACTTGTGCAAGTTTGGTTACTGTAGCATCAGTACTTTGTCAGATACTGAGCTACCCCAAAAACTTTAACCAGACATTGACAAAGTCATTCAACCGGAAAATGTAGGTCAGATGCAGCATCTGATGCATGGGTTCACCTAAGCATCCAAAGATGAATCACTTGTGCAAGTTTGGTTACTGTAGCATCAATACTTTGTCAGATAGTGAGTTACCCAAAAACTTTAACCGGACGCGGACGCGGACGGGGACGCGGACGCGGACGGGGACGCGGACGCGGACACCGGGGTTATAGCATAAGCTCATCTCAACTTCGTCGAGGTGAGCTAAAAATTGTTAAAATATATCCAACACAAAGAGCTCTTTCAAAAACCGTGAAAAAGTAATAAGGAACATATGTTACCATGGCAACCATTTTTTATTATTTTTATAAAACAGTAATTTTTAATCCCATGAAGGTCAAATTCAATATTAATAAAGATCAAGTGAGCCTCTATCAAAATACAAGAAAAAATTTTAGCAACGGGCTTTTTAAAAAAATGTCTTCCATGTAATGAAAGATCTACTTGAATACATTAATTAGTTATCATCACTTTGAACTAAAATTCAATGATCTAGTAAAAAAAGGACTCTAAATATTGTCTTAGATTACCAATATTTTTCCGATTTTAGTTCATGTTGCCATAGCAACGAACACAAACTTTGTTCCGATGTGAATGCTTATGTTTTGTCTGCATAAACAACTAAAAAATGTAATTTATCATTGAATTTTGAAAAAATGCCAAAAACACTATTTTGATAGGGTACCTGTGTTGTTGCTATGGAAACATATAGATAAGACCATAAACCCAACATTATTATTACTTAACTTGAAAGAGCAATGATAGGATACTGATAATTCATCAGTGTTTGTTTTAGATTATGCTGCATAAATGATGTATGTGACTTCAAAAACGCCCAAAATGCATTTTTTCAATATTCAAAGTCCGTTTCCATGGCAACCGGATGTGATATTAAGAAAATTTTTATCAATTTTTTACTTTTGGGTCAGACCCAACCTTATGTATAAATTTTATAAAAATCTGAGATATGCCGTGCCATGCGTCCTTCATAAAAGTGCAAATGCTTACAAAGAATAGCTATTAAAATCATTAAAATAAAATATGCTTTATTTGAATTTGTACCAAGCATAGTAAGGGTTGTTTGAATCATTAAATGCATGATTATTAACAGAACCAGTGGCGGATCCAGCGCTCCTTTCCCAGGGCGTCAAGGGGCGAATTTTGCCGATTTTTACTGAAAATGGGCCAAAATATAGGGTTTTGGGGGAACTTTTGGGTCAGTGCCGGGGGAAGGGGGGTGGACGCCCCCCCCCCTCCACACCCCCTGAATTCGCCACTGAGAACCTTTTCGTTCGACCTAGAAATTGCGGCGTTCGTAAGAGATGGGGTAGGGGGTATATATCAGCTTGCGAAAGAGTTATAAATTTCAAATTTTGTATGAAGATTTAGTGTGAATTGATCTGTCGAAATATACTAAAGAAAAGGGATTTCGACATTGATTTACCTATTTCTATCTTTCTGCATTATTTGACTTGCAGGAAACTTTGGTGAATTTCAAATTTGGTATTATCTTCTTGACATTATCTGTGAACTTGACCTGCAAGTTAATTTTGATCAAGTCGGCCAGAACAGTTAATCTTAGGCCCTTTTCTCAGTATAAAGCTTTTATATGGTAAAAGGACTTTCTGATGTCAGGTGAACTTTCTTCCAGATTCTCTTGACATCAATTAGACAATTTTCATCACTGTGAAGATTGATTTCTTCCATAAGCTCTGACCTTGACCTGCATGTTTACTTTCTTCAAGATAGCCACATAGGATTTGTCAGTTTTACCTAACACATGCAGGTGAATTTTCATTCATATTTTTTTCTTCAGCACTGACCTTGACCTGAAAGTTCATTTCCAGAATGTAGTCAAGTAAGAACTGTTTGTTCTTTTCTGTGTTTTGTGTTTTCTACTGAGCCAAGGTGTCAAAAGGACATACGTCTCTTCCATGACTATTTTGAACTGCATGTATAGACAAAACAAATAAAATGTTTGTTCCTATAACAGTATAATGCATTTCAATTTCGACATCAGTATCAGAAATATAAGAGTACAAGGTATGTAACACAGATAAACATAGGTAATCACAGATTACAAAGCTCACCTCGTGACAGCAAAATTCAATTCAAACATATTTTTTTAGTACATGTATATTGGCTTGTAAAGGCAAAACCACTCAAGCAGAAAAAGTAGGTCAAGGTCATTTTATGAAAGTTTGATCAAAGATACATCCAATATGCAAGTTTGGTACATGTAGCTCTTATACTTTGCTCAATATTGGCTTTATAGAGCAAAATCACTCAAGCAGAAAAAGTAGGTCAAGGTCATTTTATGAAAGTTTGATCAAAGATACATCCAATATGCAAGTTTGGTACATGTATCACTTATACTTTGCTCAATATTGGCTTTTAAAGGCAAAATCACTCAAGCGGAAAAGTAGGTCGAGGTCATTTTATGAAAGTTTGATCAAAGATACATCCAATATGCAAGTTTGGTACATGTAGCAGTTATACTTTGCTCAATATTGGCTTTATAGAGCAAAATCACTCAAGCGGAAAAAGTAGGTCAAGGTCATTTTATGAAAGATTGATCAAAGATACATCCAATATGCAAGTTTGGTACATGTATCACTTATACTTTGCTCAATATTGGCTTTTAAAGGCAAAATCACTCAAGCGGAAAAAGTAGGTCGAGGTCATTTTATGAAAGTTTGATCAAAGATACATCTGATATGCAAGTTTGGAACATCAAGCACTTATACTTTGCTCAATATTGGCTTTTAAAGGCAAAATCACTCAAGCGGAAAAAGTAGGTCAAGGTCATTTTATGAAAGTTTGATCAAAGATACATCCAATATGCAAGTTTGGTACATGTAGCACTTATACTTTGCTCAATATTGGCTTTTAAAAGCGAAATCACTCAAGTGGAAAAAGTAGGTCAGATGCTGCATCCGATGCATGGGTCCATCTCGGCATCCAAAGATGAATCACTTGTGCAAGTTTGGTAACTTCTTATCCAAATCACTCAAGCGGAAAATGTAGGTCAGATGCTGCATCCGATGCATGGGTTCACCTCAGCATCCAAAGATGAATCACTTGTGCCAGTTTGGTTACTGTAGCATCAGTACTTTGTCAGATACTGAGCTACCCCAAACTTCTTAACCAAGTCACTCAAGCGGAAAATGTAGGTCAGATGCTGCATGCAATGCATGGGTTCACCTCAGCATCCAAAGATGAATCATTTGTGCCAGTTTGGTTACTGTAGCATTAGTACTTTGTCAGATACTGAGCTACCCCAAACTTCTTAACCAAGTCACTCAAGCGGAAAATGTAGGTCAGATGCTGCATACGATGCATGGGTTCACCTCAGCATCCAAAGATGAATCACTTGTGCCAGTTTGGTTACTGTAGCATTAGTACTTTGTCAGATACTGAGCTACCCCAAACTTCTTAACCGGACGCGGACGCGGACACGGACGCGGACGCGTGGGGTTATAGCATAAGCTCACTCAACTTCGTCGAGGTGAGCTAAAAATGGAAAACTATGAAGCTGGTCAGTCATAAAATGAAGAATAAGAATACTCAAAAAAATTCTCAGAAAATATTTTGGTAAAAAACAAAAGTCACATTAAATTGAATACAGAACTTCTTCATACTAAATAAGAATGATTAACCAAAGCATAAAAGTGGTTCTAACAACAAATTCAAAACTCCCCTGTTTTTATAAAGACAGTTTATATATGGAGTAATTGATGACAGAACTGATAATCATCAAAAACATGTCAAATGACGACAGGAACAGGGAGTGTGCCAAAAAATATTAAATGACAATGATTAGGTGTGAGTCACAGTAACTATGTGCCAAAAAAACATGTCACCTGATGACCATAAAAGGAACTATGTGTGCCAAAACATGTCACCTGATGACAATAATAGGGAGTTTTTGACTAGGTGTGTGCAAAAACATGTCACATAATAATAATAATAATAGGGAGTCTGTGACTATGTGTACCAAAACATGTCACCTGATGACAACAATAGGGAGTTTGTGACTATGTGTACCAAAACATGTCACCTGATTACAATAATTGGGAGTTTGTGACAATGTGTGCCAACACATGTCACCTTAAGACAATAATAGGGAGTTTGAGACTGTGTGGTAAAACGTCACCTGATGACAATAACATGGGGTTTGTGACTGTGTTTGCCAAAATCTGCCACATGATGACAGAAAAAGGGAGTGTGCCAAAAATGTCACATGATGACTATGAGTTAGTGTTCCAAAACAAGTCACATGAAGACAATAATAGGGAGTAAGTGTGCCAAAACATGTCATCTGATGACAGAAAAAGGGAGTGTGCCAAAACATGTCTTCTGATGACAATAACATAGAATATACCAGAGTCAAGACAAGCCTTTTGATGGCAGTTACCAGTATATAGAGTAAAAGTCTCTAGACAAAAAATAGAACTGTTCAAGAACAGTAATCATATGTTGCCTGTTGTATGTTTGACACTAAATAAGTGACCTTGATCTTGCAGGGGACTTTGATCCTGACCTGGATTTCAGTCTCGCCATACATGTATTTTACAATCCCTGCAATTTTGATGGTAGTAAAATGCATATAAATAAAGTCTACGTAGACCTTTATATGAAAGTGTGACTACCACTTTCAGACAGACATACAGACAGACAGACAGACAGACAGACATACAGAGAAACCCCAGACAATGTGATCCCTATGTGTTGCACTTGTGATGCATACAACATAAAAATGATGGCAGTATTAGGGAGTGTTAAAGTGTCAAGACAAATAGAATGATGGCGGTATAAGCGAGTGTTATAGTAATAGTGTCAAGACAAATTTATCAAATTATGACAGTAGTAGAGAGTAAGCATTCCAAGATGCTTCAGACGGGAACATGAATAAGACTAACTAAGACAAAACATATGACAAAAGAAGATGGGGAAAAATGACAGCTTATGACAATACATGTAGTACAGTAATAGGGATAAGACAAGTCAAATCACCCAAGTAATTATTCTGTAAAATGACAGTAGTAATAGTCAAAGAAAAATATTGAACTTTCTACCATGAAAGATAAAATATAGAATCACAATAAAAATGAGACAAAAATATCTTTACTTGAAACAGTTGCCCTAAAATTATTGCAAGTAGGCCTCCTGTAACCTAGCTAATATAATCCTATAAAATTACCATGATTTCTGGATACTAGGTATATATATGCTAATTCTACCATATCAAATAAATTTAGATCATTCATTGAAAATTATGAATTCTTTTCATATCTTACATTTCCCCAAATTGAATATAACAAGAATAACAAACATATGATATTCATATTATTTACATAAAGAATTTACAGGATGACACAGGTGACACTATGAGGTCATATTTACAGGATGATACTTTTAGCTGCCCTATTTTCACTATGAGGTCACATTTACAGGATGACACACTTAGCTGCCTTTTTTGCACTAAGACATCATATTTACAGGATGACACATTTGGCTGCCCTACCACTGTGTGAGGTGGTGTTTACAGTCAGATCATTCACAGAGTCACTTCTGATAGAGACAGTGTCTTCCTCCTTGTGATTGTCCTTATTTATAATTACATTGTCTGTTGATCTCACTACTGATTTTTCCATTTGTTTGTTTTTCGGTTCGATACGACTGGGAGTTGCTCTCCGTCTCTTCATTCTTGGGGGACGTACCGGTGTTACTAAGGCAGGGGAGACGATCATCACCTTGGGAGTTTTTCCTTTCTTTTTCAGGTGAACCTTCATGCTCTCCTTTATATTTTCTTCATCTTCTTTCACTGCTTCATCAATTTGAAGTTTCTTGTCAATTGGAAGCTGTTTGCTTGTTTCTTCATTCTTTAGGTCTGTTTCTACAGTTACATTTAAATCAATCGGTGTAAGGTGATTAACCTTTTCTGGCATGTCTTTGTCAGAATTTCCTGCAGGTGTTTCTTGAAGCTTTGTCATGTTCTCTGATGATAGTTTTTGAGACAGCTCAACAGGAGTTTTTGCTTGGATCAGATCAACATAATCTAAATCATCCTTAGGGATCTTGTTATTAGTATTTGCTAAGATTTCCAGTGACACATTCAAGTCAGTATCACTAACAGGCCTCTTCCTACTGCCCCTTGTGGAATACGGAGTTTTCTTACTACTCCTGGTAGAGTAAGGTGTGTTCCTGACACGTTTGCCTGTGCTTGCTCCAGCATTGCTTGGTTTTCTCTTACGTGATGATCTGGTAATAGCTGGTGAGAGACTTGGTGGAGTACTGTTTGTTTTGGTGTCCCTCGACTTGGATATTTTTGCAGCTGGGGTTGAAGCCTTAGGCAAAGGACTTGCCATTGGCTCTTTGCCCTGTGTAGTTTTGTTTGATGAGCCTTTTTTGTTAGGTTCTGGGCTTTCCATTTTATCTTTCAATAGATCATCCTTTGCTTTATCCTCTGGCTGGAGCAGTCCAGTAAATTTGCCTCCTTTGACATAAATAGATGAGCGCCGGGTCCTCCTGATCATACCTGGAGGTGACAAGACTTTCTTACTGGCCAGTTCAAATTGATTTTCCCCCATTTGACTTTCCTTCAGTAAGCTGTTAAGTTTTCCTCCCTTGACATATATGGAGGATCGTCTTGTTCTAGTCGCCACTCCAGGAGGAGATAGGGCCTTTTCTCTCGCAGGAACAAATTTTTTGTCTTGTGGTGTGATGGCGATATTCAGACGAATTCCCCCTTTACTGTTACTTATCCCAAACATAGAAGATCTTCTTGACCGTGTTTCCACTGGAGACTTGAATATTGGTGGTGGTGCTTTAAATGCAAAGTCCATCTTGGTCTTTGTTGGGGCTGCCTTGTTACTTGATCTCCTACATGTCCTAGAAGGACTGAAATATATCAAACAATAGTATAGGTATTACATTTTATATAAATTTTTATAGATAACATTCCTCTTATCAAATAACTTGCGAAAATGATGAAAACAAAATTGTCAAAGTCTGAAATTATAATTAAGGAGGGTTTGAACACCAAGATGGCGGCAACATAATTGGTTTTCTCACTTCCTATGAAAAGTTCAGTCTTAACTTTTTCAAAACAATTGATACGCTGATTGATATACACATTTGAGTATCCTGATGAAGTTTGAATAATTTCTGGCGTCATTTGAAGAAATTATGGCAATTTTCGAAATTGTGGACGTTGGGGGTTTTAGCCATGAGCAAACCACGACGTCATTTCGACGTTATCGGGAAAAAATGGCGTCACAAACCTTTGCATTCAAAATGCAATAAAATCATCAATACCAAACGTATCGCATTGAAAGTTTGCATGTGTAAAATAGAAAGTTCAATCTTCATCATGGTGAATTTGTTGACAAATTTCCATTACAGGAAAGCAGATGTCACTTCATTGAAAATGAACGATTTTGGAAAGAAAAATAGGAAAATATAAAGCTTTGTAATATTTTAATCATAAATTCAATTTTTCTCATTTAATCATGAAATCATCTCTGGACATTGTTGACCAATGTGTTAGTTTTTGACAAAGATTCATCCACAGGATTCCTAATAATCATGATAATTAGCTATCAACTACAGTCAATTGGCTCGGAATTGCAAATTTTTGAGCGATAGTATCATATTTTATTCCAGTATCCTTGTAACCTTTGTTTAAACACAATTCATCTCATCTTTTCCATATGTAAATGCAATACATTTATGAAGATTTTGGTAGTTAAATTAAAATTAATTTCCGATAGCTTTACGAGAACTGGAATGATACTTTTAATATTATGACCTCATCAAGAAATTCACGGAAATGTTTAAAAATGCATATTTCAAAGTCTCATAGAAAATTTTCCCGTGGATAGAATCAAGTGTTAGTTTGTATAATCTAGGACAGACAAGTAATATAACATAATTTCAGAAATTTTGAGAAAAATTGAATTTGGCGTCCAGAGTTCAATACCTCCTTAAATCTGGGCCCGGCACTATAAACTATAAGAATTGACTTAAGTCTAAATTTCAATTTTCTTTTGCCTCATTATAATATAAGTGATGATTTGAAATTATTAAAAAAATTATCTATTTTTAAAGAAGAATAAGATGGATGAACTCAATATTTCAAATTTTCACTGGTTTGTTATACATCTATATATTGTATTTTGAGAATTTGACTTAAGTCAATTCTTAGTTTGTGATGCCGGGCCCTGGTCTCTCATTTCTGATAGTATTAATTTATATGATTAAGTCTAATTGGAGAAAGGTTCACAAGTTATCATGGTTATTGCCAATGTTAATTTTTTAGGTCATCTGAGCTAAGCTCAAGTGAGCTATTGTCATAGTGCTGCGCATCGTCCGACATCTGTCAGTCTGTCGTAAGCTTTTCACATTTTCAACTTCTTCTCAAGAACCATTGAAGGGATTTTAATGAAACTTGGTAGGAATGAAGTACTCATGGTTTTGTAACTTGTTGTTTTTCGTCCGGATCCATCAACAGGTGGCACCACCACAGCCAAAAGTAGATCACCGGGGGTACCCTCCTTTGACAAAATTCTTCTTCAGAACCGAAGTATATATTGACCAACCGAAAGCATCAGGATGTTGTAGAAGGTTGTTAAAAGAAGTGTATATTATTTTTGGTTCCACTCCGAAGTCAAATTTTTGACATGTTTTTGATGTCTTTACAGACTTTGTCAGAGATGCTCATTTTTTAACTATCTCTTTGAATATTTTTTAACTCTATTAATGTGTGATTTTGTGCACTCATTAACTGCATATTTGTCACATTTATGTTACTTTACTCAATGGTTTAAATTGATTTTGGTTGAAAATTTTATTTTTCTAATTTTTCATGAATTTTTTTCTTGTGCAAAAATGGAAAGGGGGGGGGGGGGTATTTTCATTCATGTTGGACATCTTCTCCAGAACCACTGAAGAGATTTTGATGAAACTTGGTAGGAATGAATTACTCATGGTCCCTTACAAGTGTTGTTGCTTTTTGTTGGAATCCATCAACAGGTGGCGCTACCACGGGCAAAAGTAGGTAACAGAGGGTACCCTCCTTTGACAAACTTCTTCAGATCCGAAGCACATATTGTCAAACCAAAAGCATCAGGATGTTCTAAACGGATATCTTTAGAAGTGTTGCTTTTTTTTTTCTACTCCTAATACTTAGTCAAATTTTTGACACGTTTTTTATATCTTTTCAGACTTGTCAGAAATGCTCATTTTTGAACTATTTCTTTAAATAACTCCAATAATGCATGTTATTATATAGTCTGTTTATATTCCCACTCTCATTGGCTGAGAACTGTCACATGACGAGTCATTGTCTCATCATATTGACCTGTGAGGGGCGATTTCATTAAATATCATTACCGCGAAAACTCTTGCTTCCGGTTTACCATGAAATATCGAAAACGCGCGAAATTTATAACTGTGATGTCATTAACGTCATTTCGTAAACAGCAGCAAGGACCCTGAAGCTGAGCTCAAATTCTTGGATTTTGAGCCTATCTATACGGATTTTGACTCTGAAATATTCTTCATTTGACTCTCATTGAATGAATTCCATTACGTTCAGGATAATTCAGCGACAGAAAATGCTGATATTAACACGTCTTGAAACATTTTCAAAGAAAAGTCGATGTCAGCCATTTCGAAAAAGTACCTTTATAAATATTGATAAAGTCCACTATATAATAAAACAATTGTAGACTTTTCACTCGGTGAATATGGTGTGATATTTTCTGAATTTGACAATATTGACCTCGGCTGTCGCCTCAGTCAATATTTTCAAATTCAGAAAATATCACACCATATTCACCTCGTAAAAAGTCCATAATTGTATAATATTGTGCACTCATTTACTGCATATTTGTCATATTTATGTTATCAAATGGTTTTATAAATATTGATTTTGGTTGAAAATCTTATTTTTCTGATTTTTGAAGATTTTTTATGCCCTGTTCACACGAGTGCGCATTAAATCTAATTCGCATTAGATTTGCTGCGCTTTATTCTGATGCAAATTAGATTCGCATTGCATTCACACGACACATTCTAATGCGCATTAGATTTTGGTATATTTGCACTGAGAGCCATTTACTTTAGATAAGAAAAGGGTCGAATGCATGCCTGTATATTCAATATATAATATTGTTTTGCTCACGATAATTTACCTCCGTAAGTTGGTCTTATGCATGCATTGCATGACGTCATTGTGAGATAAAATGACGTCATAATATAATGTCACTCTACGCAAGTAAAGAGATCTAGAGATGCAGTACTTAGAGTGTTTGTGAATGAAATCAAGTATTTTTTACCCTTAATTCTATGTTTTGAGATCCAAGGGTGATTAAAAGTGCCCAGTTATGATGGAAAAGTAATGTAGAATTCTAGTAAATCATATACGCATGCGCCAGATTTAATGCGAATTAGATTCGCTTTGCGTTCACACGACAAAATCCATTGCGCATTAAATCTAATGCGAATTAAACTAATGCGCATTAGATTCTCCGTGTGAACGCAGCTAAAATCTAATGCGCATTAAATTCGGTTTAATGCGCATTAAACCCGTCGTGTAAACAGGGCATTATTTTATGCAAAAATGGAGGGGGGGGGGGGGTATTTTCATACATATTGGACATCTTCTCCAGAACTACTGAAGAGATTTTAATGAAACTTGGCAGGAGTGAATTATTCATGGTCCCCTACTTGTGTTGTTGCTTTTCGTTGGAATCCATCAACAGGTAGTGCCACCACAGGCAAAAGTAGGTCACAGAGGGTACCCTCCTTTGACAAACTTCTTCTTCAGAACCGAAGCACATATTGACAAACCTGCGAAAGCATCAGGATGTTGTAGAAGGATGTCTTAAGAAGTGTTGTTGTTTTTGGTTTCATTCTTAAGTCAAATATTTGACATGTTTTTGACATCTTTTTGGATTGTGTCAACAATGCTTATTCTTTTTACTTTTTCTTTAAATGACTCAATAATTGTATGATCTTCTGCACTCATTTATATTTAAATGCCCAGATGCTTTGATATACATTATATACTATAATAATTTTTGTTTAGGAATTTTTATGATTTTTTAAAAATTATGAATAAATGTTTGCACATGGACCCAAGGGTTGTGGGTTAAAGTCCTGGCACTGGCAACCCCAAATTTTGTTTCTTCTTCATTTTTTCCCCATTTTATCAGTTTTTTTTATGCACTTTCAAATCATCTGAATACCTTTAATTGCATTTTTGACCAAAAAATTATTTTCTCGAATTTTCATTTCACTTTGCACACTTATTCATAATGTTATCAAGAGTTGTCTTTTTTATATCAATGGACAAGTACAAATAGTTTAGATTATCCGCTGTCAGTCAGCTAAGAGTGCATATGAGTATCAGATGAGCGTTGTGGCCCCTTGGGCCTCATGTTTTACTAAAGTTCTAAAAATGAGGTCAGTCATAAATGTTTAGGTCAAAGGGTTAAAAGTCAGACATCACTGAATTATCTTGTTATAAGGACAACACATGTGAAATATGAACATGCTATTATAAAGAGATACAATAGCCAATATATTTTGCTGAAAGTACATTAAAACTCCAAAGTCACTAGGTCAAAGTCACTTCGATACTTTGACCTAATGACCACTTGACCTTGCCTTGAAGTTTGACCTTTTGTCAAGAAAACCAGAAGTCTCTGATGAGACTGAAGCTCTACTGGCTGTTTTGTTAAATTTACTTAACTTAAGTGACGCCCATTTCAAGACCCTGGGGCCAGGGGCTCACACAAAATATCAGGTGCACATCTACACCACAGACACTTGTAAAATGATGCAAAAAGAATTAACGCTGCATCAATTATACTTTCTGAGAATTGGTGTTCACAAGATAACATTATAAGACTTATATATATAAGAAAATGTAAATGATTGACCGGTTTGAATGTACGGGCATGTTCCACAGCGAGGGTCCTGGCATTGGCTAACGACGTGTGTTTCCGTTTCGGTTGTAAATCTGGCTTTGGTGAGAAGTCTTTTTAAATTAGGTGGTTGTCTCCTGCTATTAATGATATCCTGTTGGTTGATGAGACTCCTCAAATTGTCGGACTGATGAAGAATTGGTAGACAAGTTTTTGCTGTTTTGAATACGTTTTTATTTCTCGGATTGTGTGTTGTTACAAATGGAATGATTTTATGGCTATTTGTGTTACGTCTGCTTTTCTCTCTAAGTTCCGGTAGCGGTATTTCCTTTGCTCTGTTTGTGGCTGCGTCAATTAGATTTACGGGATAATTCTGTTTAAGTAGGAAAGACTTTAGTTCTTTTAGTCTTTTTTCTCTTCGATGTTGGTCTGAAACTATTGTACAAATTCGTCGAGCCAAGTTGAACGGGATGTTACGTTTTGTGTGAGATGGATGACAGGAACTGAATATAAGGTACTGGTGTGTATCCGTACTTTTGTAAAACAGATCCGTAGTAATTCTGTTATCTTCCTTAATTATCAATATATCGAGAAAAGGAAGCTCTTTTTCACTCTGTTCCATAGTAAATTGAATGCTAGTATGAAGTCCGTTTAAAAGATCATGAAATTTATTCAAGTCATCCAAAGATCTATTCCAAAAAATGAAACAATCATCCAAATAACGTTTCCAGTTTTTCCGGATGCAATTTCCGAAGTTCGCGTCAAATACATCTTCCGTACGAGAAAATAATTTTTCTTCCAAATATCCCATAAAAAGAGTAGCGTAAGTAGGTGCGACTTTGGTTCCCATCGCTGTCCCCTTTATCTGAAGAAAATATTTATTATCGAAGAAGAAATGATTGTTTTCTAAAACAAGTTTGAGACCATCTATGATAAAGTCTTTTGTAAATCTGGACGGGATTTCATCACGATGTTTTTCTATCCAATATGTGATAGACTCCATTCCTACGTCATGAGGAATATTGGTGTAAAGGCTCGTTACGTCAAAACTTATCAATTTGGTGTTTGCATCGACACTATCTGGGATATAATTTAGGAAGTCAATGTCATCTCTGATGTAGCTTGGGACTAATTTACAAAGTGGCTTGAGTATAATGTCTAATAAATTGCTCAATCTGTGCGTGGGACATGCCGGACCTGCTACGATCGGTCTTAATTTTAAATCACCGGGTTGCGGTAACTTAACATAAGTTGCATTTTTGGCCTGAATTCCATGTTGAATTTCTTTTGACTTATGAATTTTAGGAAGGCCGTAGAAATTACTTGATTTCATTTCGAAATTGTTTAGGTAGTCTATCTCTTTATCGGTAAGAGAATCCGCGTAAACAGAAGTGAATTTTTTAATTTTGTTCATTGTTCTTGCGTCTTCCGGTGACGTCAGTTCGTGATAAAAATTACGATCATTAAGTTGGTCCATAACCATTTTCTTATAATGTTCCCTATCCATAATACAAATTGCGCCACCTTTGTCAGCCTCTTTGATGACGATAGTTGCGTCGTTTGAAAGGTTTTCGATTGCACTACGTTCGCTCCTAGAAATATTATCTTTGATATTTTGATTGTTTTGGTTTGTTGAAGCTGAGCTTTTAAGACAATTGATATAATCCTCCAAATGTTTATCTCTATTCGTTTTAGGTTTGAAATTACTTCTGTTACGTACCAGCGATCCATCGTCGTAGTCATTATCTTGGAAAAATTCACGTAGTCTCAATTTCCTACAAAATTCTTCAGTATCTTTTATCAAGTCCACTTTATTTCCTTTCGGAGTTGGTGTAAATTTTAGACCTTTGGAAAGAAGCTTTATTTCTGTATCTGAAAGATCCCTTTGAGATATATTTATGATTTTCGCATCTACGCGTTCCTTTTCCTTTAGAATCTTTTGAACATGAATGTCTTCTGACGTCCCCTGTGAAATTGGCGTCTCTCCAAAAAATGACGATCTGAAGGATTGTGTTCAGTACAATTCCTGTTTAGATTTTCATTCCCGTTTTGTTCTGAGACTCGGAATCCCTGTCTCTCTCTATGCTTTTGTAACAACACACAATCCGAGAAATAAAAACGTATTCAAAACAGCAAAAACTTGTCTACCAATTCTTCATCAGTCCGACAATTTGAGGAGTCTCATCAACCAACAGGATATCATTAATAGCAGGAGACAACCACCTAATTTAAAAAGACTTCTCACCAAAGCCAGATTTACAACCGAAACGGAAACACACGTCGT
This sequence comes from Pinctada fucata, assembly GCA_028142955.1. NCBI lineage: Eukaryota > Metazoa > Mollusca > Bivalvia > Pterioida > Pteriidae > Pinctada > Pinctada fucata. The sequence goes on along the minus strand of AP027105.1, from coordinate 70,184,929 downwards.
TAGCCAATGCCAGGACCCTCGCTGTGGAACATGCCCGTACATTCAAACCGGTCAATCATTTACATTTAAAAATGGAAAAGTATTTCACGTAAACGCAAAAATGAATTGCAAATCCAAGAACTTAATTTACGTGATGACGTGTCCAAACTGCGGCGAAAATTATGTCGGACAAACGGGAACGAAATTGGCGGACCGTGTACGCGTACACAAACAACAGATCAGGGATCCATCCACTAGAAACACTCCTTGTAGCGGACATTTTGATATGTGTGGGGGGGAAATTTTTCTATTTTCCCTTTTTACAAAGTAAAAGAGGACAATGAACAATTACGTAAAGCCAAAGAAGATTATTTCATAGAGATTTTCAAACCTAAATTGAATTGTTAAACCATGATTTCATTTCTTCTTTACAAAAAGCTATTTATTATTGTTCTTAAAGCATCAATATACGTAAATAATAAGTGCGCCAACGTCTGGGACATTTGTACGTGATGCGCCTAACTGTAACGTTATGATGACGTCATAGACGCTGCCTACCTACTGTTCTTTGTTATTGTTATTGTTTATATTCATTGCAACTCTGAAGAGCCAACAGGCGAAAACGTTTAGTGCAATAAACAAATTTAATCGTCATTATGTCACTTTGATTTTGATTATATTGACTATACCGGGAATGGATATTTATTATTTACTATAAGAAAATGGTCACACGCATTTTCAAAGACCCTGGGGTCAGGGGCTCAAAACAAAATATCAGGTACACAACTAGACCACAGACTCATTGTAATGCAAAAAGAATTGTCTCTCTATCAAGTATACTTTATGAGAGTTCAGTTGGTGGTCACAAGGTTACATAGGGTTATATAGGAGAAAATGACCACACCCATTTTCCTAGACCCTGTGGGTCAGGGGCTCAAACAACATATCAAGTGCACAACTATAATAGAGAATATTTATAATGCAAAAAGAATTATCTCTCTATCACTTATAATTTTCGAGAATTGGTGTTCACAAGATAACATTATAAGACTTTAACATGTTTAATGAGAAAATTACCACACCCATTTTCAAAGACCCTAGGGGTCAGGGGCTCAAACAAAATATCAGGGACACAACTAGACCACAGACTCATGGTAATGCTAAAAGAATTTTCTCTCTATCAAGTACACTTTATGAGGACAGGTGGTCACAAGGTTACATACTATTAGACTTATAATATATAGGAGAAATGACCACACCCCTTTCCAAGACCCTGAAGGTTAGAGGCTCAAACAAAATATAAGAAACACAAAAAGACCAGAGAGTGATAATGCAAAAAGAATTATTTCTCTATAGATTATACTTTTTGAGAATTGGTGTTCACAAGATTACATAGACTTATACAGGAGAAAATGACCACACCCATTTTCCTAGACCCTGGGGGACAGGGGTTCGAACAACATATCAATAGCACTACTATACCAGAGACTGATTATAATGCTAAAAGAAATATCTCTCTATCAATTATACTTTTTGAGAACTGGTGTTCACAAGATTACATAGACTTATACAGGAGAAAATGACCACACCCATTTTCCTAAACCCTGGGGGTCAGGGACTCAAACAACATATCAAGTGCACAACTATACCAGAGACTGATTATAATGAAAAAAGAATTATCTCTCTATCAATTATACTTTTCGAGAATTGGTGTTCACAATATTACATAGACTTGTATAGGATAAAATGGCCACACCCATTTTCAACACACTGGAGGTTTGAGGCTAAAACAAAAGATCAGGTTCACAATAAGACCACCGACTGATTATATTGCAAAAGGAATTAACTCTCTGTCAATTACACTTTCTGAGAACTAGTGTTCACAAGATTACATGGAGTTGAATAGGAGAAAATGACCACACCCATTTTTCAAGACCCTGGGGGTTAGAGGCTAAAATAAAATAGTAGGTTCACAACAAGACCAGAAATGGATTATACTGAAAAAAAAAGAATTAAATCTCTATGTATTATACTTTCTGAGAATAAGTGTTCACAAGATTACATAGAGTTATATAGGAGAAAATGACCACACCCATTTTTGAAGACCCTGGGGGTCAGAGGCTCAAACAAAATATCAGGTGCACAACAAGACCATAGATCAAATTAAATGCAAAAAGAATTAGGTTTCTATCATTTATGGTTTCAGAGGAGTTACGATCACAAAAAAAAAATGTTAACAGACAGACAAACGGACAGACAACATAGTATCGCATAAGCTTGACTAGTCTTTGACCAGTAGAGCTAACATACCAGGCCATATCTATGATATAGTAATTATAAAACAAAAGTGACAGGAGAATTTGATAATACACATGGATAAATGTAAGGATTTTTACTTACCCAGTGATGGTATTGGTCACTTTAGTGGTCACTTTCTTCATTTTCTGCTCACTCCTTGTTGATGGCATTTTCTTGGGAATTGGGCGTTTCAAAGCAATCTGCAATGCAACAAAGTCGACAAGTATAAGTTGGTGCTATACAAGTACAAGTACCATTAGCTTACTTTGAGTCTTTGGCTCAGCAGGATTCACTGTCAGCCTAATGTGGGGCCTGATGGCCAATTATTGGCAAAATCATATTTCCCCCCAAAAAATTTAATGGCAATTTTTCCCAATTTGACACCTCATGGAAAATTCAACAAAGTAAGGTAAAATTTTCATTTTGTAGTCAAAGGCATCCAAACTTATTTCAAATATTTCCAAATTTTTAGAAAATGCCCCTATTTTTCACAATTTCAAAGGCCCCAGGCCCCAATCCCGACTAGAACTGCCCTAAAAGTGAAGAATTATACTCCCGCAGGATGTTTTTCTCTAAATCGATTCATTTATGACATAACACAGACAGCTCTGGTCATAAGGAATCTGTATGTGAAATATCATAGCCCTATCCCTTATAGTTAAAAAGTAAGTCAAAGGTTAAGGTCACTAGGTCAAAAGTCAAGGTATCAAATGAAAGCTCTGGTCATGAGTAGGGCTGTCACGGTTAACCGAAAATGCGGTTAACTGTGGTTCAAGCTTGGTCAGTTCGATCCTGATCGTAGTTTACGGATTTCGGTTCGGTTCTCTTTTTTTTCTTTTGGTTATACATGTATCTGGTAATCAGTAGTTTAACAATTTTGTATGATCCAAAGTCTGTGATTGGGTACTTTGTCTTATTTAACCCAATGAAATGGGTTGTTTCACTTCTTGATTGTAAACGTGCACCAGTTTGTTTGACAGGTGGAGTATAAGAAGTCTTCTAAGTGTTCCAGTTTGGTTATTTTGTTGAATGTTGATAAAATCTCGAAGAAAAATGCTCTCAAAACAGAATAAACCATAAATTGCTAAAGGCGGTAAGGCTGGATTGCGAAGTGTTTGTATTAGATGACGTATACATTTTTGCGCAGACAGAAAGGTCAAAGGTCATTAATACTATTGCGCAATGAAAAAAGCTATGGTCACAAGGAATCTAAATGTGAAATATCAAAACCCTAAACCTTATAGTTCAAAAGTAGGTCAAAGGTTAATGTCAAGGTCATTTGATCAAAAGTCATGATATCAAATTAAAGTTCTTGTCATGAGGAATCTTTGTGAAATATCAAAACTCTACTTCTTATAATTCAAAAGTAGGTCAAATGTCAATGTCAAGGTCACTAGGTCAAAAGTCATGATATCAAATGAAAGTTCTGGGCATGAGGAATGTATATGTGAAATATCAAAACCCCACCTTTTATAGTTCAAAAGTAGGTCAAAGGTCAATGTCAAGGTCACTGTCAAAACTCATGATATCAAATGAAAGGTCTAGTCATAAAGATTCTACATGTACATGTGTAAGTATGCCATAGCCTCTATAGTTCATGAGATATAGCCTAGATTTATTATTTTTAAAAGTAGGTCAATCTCCAAGGTCAAGGTCACAAGGTCAAAATTTTTGGTATCCATGGTGAGGTCTTGTGACAAGGAATACATATGTGAAATATAAAAGCCCTATCATTTACATGTACCATTCAAAAGTTATGACCAAGGTTAAAGTTTTTCAAGGTCAAGGTCACAAGGTAAAAATTTTTGGTATCCATGGAAAGGTCTTGTCACAAGAAATACACAAGTGAAATATGAAAGCACTATCACTTACCATTCAAAAGCTATGGCCAAGGTTAAAGTTTTTTCAAAAGTATGTCAAACTCCAAGGTCAAGGTCACTAGGTCAAATTTTGTTGCTGTGTTTGATTTGTCTCATCATGGTCTATCACCATGTCAAGTTTCAAGTTGCTCCTCCAAGCAGTTTTCTCTCAATGGACTTAAATGCAACACTTTAACCAAAATGTTGACGGACTGACGGACAGACAGACAGACTTCGCCATTTCATAGACCGGATTTTGCTTTGCAATTCGGCCAAAAATGAAGAAGAATTATTTGTTAATTGTTATTCTTACCATTATTTCACTCTTTTAAGGTATCCGTTATTTACATAGTGTTTTAATCATCTCCATTGTAAAGTATGGTAAATTTTATGCCTGGTAAGGTACTATAAACTACATATTTTCTGAAGGTAATGATGCCCTGAGTACAGATATAAGACTCCCTGGTCGTAAAAATCAAAGGGGAAAAACTCTTGTACAACTTTGTCATTTTGCATAGGTTACCGGTATATAGAGAAAATAGACAATTTAATGCTTCACCAGTTATTACCTGTACCCTTTATTTTTCTGACCCCAAAATTGTTATTTTTGAGCATGTTGAGCAGTGGGCATTATAAACTTTGAGAAAATATAAAATTTATAGTACCTTACCAGGCATGGAAAAATGCCGTTTTGTAGTTTGTACATCGGATACCTTAAACAACACAAACTCAAACCGAAAACCGCAGTTCATTTTCCTGAACCGAACCGACTTAAGGCTGAACCGTGACAGCCCTAGATATGAGGAATCTATATGTGGAATATCAAAGCCCTATCCCTTATAGTTTAAAAGTAGGTCAAAGGTCAAGATCAAGGTCACTAGGTCAAAAGTCATGATATCAAATGAAAGCTCTCATCGTGAGGAATCTATATGTGAAATATCAAATCCCCATCTCTTATAATTCAAAAGTAGGTCAAAGGTCAAGGTCACTACTAGGTCAAAAGTCATGGTATTAAATGAAAGCTTTCATCATGAGGAATACATATATGTGAAATATCAAAGCCCTATCCCTTACAGTTTAAAAGTAGTTCAAAGTCAAGGTCAAGGTCACAAGGTCAAATGTCCTGGAGTAGTACTTATTATGATGACTGTGTGTATGAAATGTTAAAGCCTTATCACTTATACCTGAAGAAATATTGACTTAAACAAGATCTTAACCAAAATAATACAATAAGGTCAAAGTTTAAAGTCAAGGTCGCTTGGTCAAATGTCTTGGTATCAAAATGTAGTACTTGTTATGGTGAATGTACATGTATGTATGAAATATCAAAGCCCCATCACTTATATGTGAAAAAATAAATGCTTTAAGAACTTCTTAACCAAAATATAACTATAAAGTCAAAGTTTAAGGTCAAGGTCACTAGGTCAAATGTCTTGGTATCAAAATGTAGTACTTACTATGGTGAATGTATGTATGAAATATGAAGGCCCCATCACTTATACTTGAAGAGTTATCTGCTTTAAGAACTTCTTAACCGGACGGATGAGCAGACGGACGACAGACAGGGTGTTACCTATATACCCCCCCAACTTGGTTTGCAGGGGGGGGGGGGGAGGTAATTAAAATGGGTGCGAGAGCCCTGCTCTGGCAAACTAAAAACTTTCATTAATAAACAAATTATTTACTATATAATAAGGTGAAAAGAGCAATGTAGGATGCCATAACACTGGTCATCAAGGTCAGCCGTTTGCAAATTCTGGGTCACTATCCTTACCCAAAATTAGTCATCTAGCATGTTATAATATTGCAGCAAACTTGTTAAATATCTTGCTGTAAAAGCTTACAAATTGTACTGAAAATTCTGCGTGTTCAGAATTCACATGAATATTAGTTTTCTGGTGTGAAAGTATGCAACAAAATATAGAGTCTAATTGCAAATGAGGAATTTGATTTTTCTTTTGCATAATTTTACATGTAAACAATGTAAATTGCAATATATCTTAAAGGACTATATATGGTTTATATAGTAAAGCGACCCCCTTGCAGAGTAAAATCTTAAATTTTCATGGAGTTATGAATTCTAATATCATGGAATAATCTATTAAGCATGTTAAGAGTGTGTTCCGATGAAATATTTAACCGTTAGGAATGAATTAAAAAAGAATACTGTCTATTTCTACACAGTAACACTGAGTGTACTTCGCACCTGAAAGCATAAGTACGAAATAAGACCATTTTTCAGTTTCCAGACTGCGGATTTTTTGTTGATTATATTGATATACTATCATTTTGTCCAGTCTTGACATGAAAAACTACAGAGGCATAATAAACATCAAATTTGTGTAAAATAATGCATTTTGAGAATTTTCGCTTGATATCTGACGTTTTCTGTTTATATCAGTAACGCCTACCTCTTCAAACCAATGTAATTATAACATCTTTCACCAAATCTAATTAGTATTTAATAAAATCTTCTTTTTTCCTAAAATGGAAGGTAAGTGCACGAGAAAATCTTAAATAATCGATAGATTTCAGGGCTAAATCAAGCCCTTATCTTAAGGTGGCTCACGGCGTTTCCAAAGTAGTGTGTTTACCTGTCCTCAATTTTTTACCATTTATAGAGGAATGTTTTTGAGTTTCTCATGTGATGGTTTGATTGAAATCGACCGCAACTTATAGACGCTATGATGTTTTAAAGTTACCAAGGTGACATCTTTAATCGAATGCTGTAAATCGAGGGTTACATCCTTTATTTAGGAAAAACTAATAACGCTGATATCATGTGGAGTTCACATTCTTGAACATATATTATTACATTAATCATTTCTATATGCATTTTGTTGAATTTCAAGGACAAGACAGAATTTTATAGCTGTTTTTACACACTTTTTTGTATGAAAATGCCATTTTGGAAATGCACTAAACTAAGTACAATTGCCAATAGATTTCATATTTTATGATCAAAAGTAATAAAATCTCACCTCAATGAAACTCAAGATAAGACAAATCGATTAATGTACAAATAAATAGATGTTAACTCTATCATTATTTTTTAAATAGCATTATATTGCACCGAACGTCATTGACAACGAAGAAAAGTAGCACTTGATGTCATTTCATTACGTCAAACGTTGTGAAGCACGCCTTCCTTGTCATCAGATAAAGATAACGTTTGGTGTCATTGCATTTTTACTGTTTTAATTTCCTTCTGAGATTGAAAATCGAAACTTCGTATTAAAGGTAAAATTGACATGAATAATTGTCAAATATATATAAAATCGTTATAACGAGAGTTTCGTAGTTTTCTTGAACAAAATTATGGGTCACATTTAAATCCATATTTGCCGACATCAGCCCCCTTCACACTTCCACGGATAGAGCCACGACTCCACTACAACTCCAAAAAAGATCTATCTGTGGCAAGTCTGGACGCAAAATGTTCAATGAACAATGAACCTACGACTCCAGTACGGATTGCTACGGGTTGATACGAATCGAGTACGGATAGCAAAGGATTGCTACAGATATCGTTCCGATATTGCTACGGATTGCTATGACACGCGTACAGATAGATACAGATTGCTACGACACTCGTACGGATAGGTACGAATTGCTTAAGGATTACTACGACTCGAGTATGGATAGCCACGATTGGCGCAAGGATAGCTACGACTTTAGTAATAGTATGGATTGAAAGGACTGGCTTGAATTTCCTATGTATTTTCAAACCATAATAATTATTTACTAAAAACGCAATATTTTCAAGATGAGACGGTCTCACTAGTTTTATAACTGCATTGAGGTTTTATACATGCCTTTACATCATTAAATGGAAATTGAATAGTTGTAGTATAAACTCATATACTGACTGAAAACACACATAATACACATAGATTTGAAGTTAATATAAGACACAATCCGTGGCTATCCGTAGCAATTCTTAGGGGAGTTGTAGCGATCCGTAGGAAAGTCGAATGGCTATTTTTATCACAAAATGGTCCCGGATTACTACGGATGCCTTACAGGTTGCTACGACTCCCCTACGGATAGCTACGACTCCTGAGTGACTGAGGGTTGCTAAGACTCATGACTCTGAAAAATCAGACAAAGAAAATTAAAATGAGAAATTACAATTTGTGTCAATCGAATGTAGACAAATAGGACACAAACATGACATAATGCCCACAAATGCGAGAGAATTGCGCCACGAATAAAACTTTCCTTTAATTAATATTGTAGTCATTCTCCTCTGTATTTGCGACAGTGGAAGCCGGGCTTCATACATTCCTATGTATCATATCAAACTATTTACATATGATATTAATCTATAATAAATTTGTTTCCTTTTTTTATTTACTTATTACATTATATTACGTATCCGAGAAGGTAGAGAGAGACCCAAATTTTATATGCAAGTTTGTAAAGGACTGATTTTCTTTCTTTAGTTTATCTAATGAATATTAATTATTCCAGTCTATATGAAAAACGTTAACGTAAAGAAGTTCCTTTATCATTAATATCTTCACAGAAAAGAATTCAGATTTGATTAAATTTTGGTATAAGTTATATGAACGATGATAGTAAGTGCACACACTTAAACTTTAAGGACAAACAAGTTTTAGATGGGCCATTTCCCATGCTAATTTTTCTTAGGACGTTGTAACGCTCTCCATACTGACCATGGGCTCAATGTTAAACTCGCTGAAATTAAACATTGAAAATACCCATTTAAAATTTATATTGTCTGTACAAAATGATTGCATAACCCCTCAACCATGTAACATATGTGACGGTTAGAGTATTGTGCCTGGTTAGCTCAGTCGGTAAGAGCGTCTGCCCTGTAAACAGAAGGTCTAGGGTTCGATTCCCGGACGGGCCACATTTTCCATTCCGCCTGTCACAGTATTTGGTGCCGTGAGAGTGAACCTCATGAGTTGCTTGTGGTTTAGGGTAACTACTATGGGGAAGAAACAGGGATTTATTTATCTTTCCTTGTGAGGTTTCCGGTTAACAACAGAGAAACCTCAAAATTTGGCATTTGGAGTGTGAAGGTTAGGGTATCGTGGCTCAGTCTGTAAGTGTCTGCCCTACAAGCAGAAGGTCTCGGGTTAGATTCCCGGACCGGCAACATTTTCCATTCTGCCTGTCACACATATACCAAAATTTTTGACTGAGAGAGATCTATTCAATAATAAAGATTTTATTTTCATATGACAAAGTTACCAAATTCGCGTTAATCCGGTTTCCGATATACCACTTTTTCTATGTACAAAAACGTCCTTGTACTGAAACATCCTGCACCCTTTGATAGTTATTCGAACGGGTAGTGGCCGGGTTTCGGTCAGAACAAACCCTATAGGTACTAGTATGCCCTTTTTACGCCTTGTTATCACAGTTAGTCCACATTTCCTCAGATTCATTTTAGAGTATGTATGAAAATGTGAAGGCATTCTCGCTTTCAGTTTTCTATTAATGCATATACAAAAAGATAATTTTGCACCAATAAATCTTGTAAACTAACGAAATACGAAATAAAGGAACTTACAAATTGTTTTCAAAACAACCGGTCATGTGGTGGCGGTTATTTAAATCGTCCAATCAGGTGCAAGATAACGTTTTTTGAAAATAAGTCAATTTTAAAATTCATACGCATAGTGAAATATTGCAATTTTTCAGGAATTATTTCCACTTCTTAAATTTGAAAATATAAAATAGTACAATAAATTAAAATTTCATTTCAAATTCTATATTTGAAATATCTTGAGAATATAATATTTGAAATAAATCCCAATGGAGTAACGAACTATTTTGTGAAGCGGAGTGAGAAATTCGGGAATATAGAGTAAATCGCTTCAGAACCGCGTAGTGTGAATGTGAACGGATCGCGTCCCTCGCGTATGGCCAAAATATAAATACATTTTTGGAGAAGTAAGTATCAATGAAACAGAATAATAATAAGATTAATGCCACCTATATAACATTTTCTCCATGCAAAAAATGTGTCTTCAATGTTGATTTATTTGTCATTTCCTCGGCTCAAAAAATTTGGCCAATTTTCATTGTCTGTAATTTAGTCTACGTTATTTGAATCAACTATACTTGTGATGTTTATTTTCTTTTTTTATACATTATATGATATGTTATATGTATATTCTCATTTGTGCCTGACAAAAACAGCACTGATGATTGATTTGTAACAGTTTATTGCACTTTAATGGAAGAAATATTGCCTGTCGCAGTCTTCACAAGATTAAAAAAAAATTTCCTGCTTACAAGATTCTGGCACTCTTCTTAATGCTGCTGATGTACAGAGAAGTGACTTTTTGCTGTGCAGAGAATCACTACTGCTTGTGTGACTCACTTAGGAAACTGGAGAAACATGCAGGATTGCTCGTGTATTCCGAATCATACCTAAATTTTCACTTTAATATTTAAGGGGTATCGACAAACCGTTATTCGCCATATTGGATTTTATGTAGTGTGTTATTGAAAATCTGTCGTTCTGCAGAATTCAGACTCCAATCTTAATCATTTTAATACTAAGTTTTCTTTACCTCAACATCGTCATTTTCCTATCATTTTAAACAAAAACTGCATCAATATTTTTACATGACAACCATTTGAACTTAGTGCACCGAACTGCGCAGCTACAGGTTTGCAGGATTCATGATTAATACTATAACCTACCTTAAACGTTACATTGATACTATTTCTACAACCATTTGTCCTCCAATTTTGATCATACTTTCTCAAAATACCGGGTATCTTCATTTTACACACAAGGGGCTAGTAGCCATATCAACATAGAAATGAATCCAGGGGCGGATCCCCGGAATGTTGCACATTTGTAATTTGTCACCTATAATTCACATGACTACCCCACTTTTCTAATATATATCATGTAAATAATTAATAATTGAATCACAAACAGTCGAAATTCTAGTGAATTACCCCAGGAACTAAAAAATCGTTTATTTTTTCTACCTTTGTTGGGGCGGATCGGCACGTGAAAATGGCTACCTGTAAAAACTCGTGTTCGAAAAGACACCGTGTTGTATTAACAAGAGATTTATATGATAATGAGACCTTGTACTCAAAATCGAAGGACAAATGGTTGCAGATATAGTATCAATGTAATGTTTAAGGTAAGTTATAGTATTATTCATAAATTCTTCTGAGGTGCAGCTGTGCAGTTCGGTGCATGAATTTAAAATGTTTCTAATGTTAAAATCTTAATGTAATTTTCCGTAGAAAATATAGGAAAATGTAGCTATTGGGGTTGAGAATACTTGGGATTAAAATGGTTAAGATTGGAGTCTTAATTCTGCAGAACGACAGATTTTCAATAACACAATAGATAAAATCCAATATGGCGAATAACGGTTTGTCGATACCCCTTAAGATGGAAAATAACATTTTTCTAGTCAGAAATCTATCGATATTGAATAATATAATAATCACTAATTTCGAAAATTAGTTCTCATTTCAAAATTGCAAACAGTTTTGTGCAACCCGGAACTCCCAAAATTGGCAATGCGGAACTCCCCAAGTGCCTGTACTTTGTCATGAAAACAAAAACTTACTACCCGCGCAGCTTACTTCAGGAATTGGAAAATTGACATATTTTCCGATTAAAATTTATACAGTTGGATAGATCTATTCTCTCATAGTGTTGCTTTTGGAAGGAATAGTGCCCAACGCCAACGAGGGCACTATTTTGTATTTACCTTCCAAAAGCAACACTATGAGAGAATAGTACCCACACAAATGGGCATTAAGAGGTTTAGTGCATCACATGACCTCGATAGCAATTTCAAAAGCTATTCAGATGTTTAACAATGAAGTAGCGACACCTGTAGCGTGTTACTCTCCAAGCGACGTAACTCTGTAAAGCAAAAAGAAATTGTGGACGGTTGCCGGGCACTATTCTCTCATAGTCCCCGTGTGGTCAACCAATGGAACTCCAAGGATTTATCATGTAATGCACTAAGATTGAATAAACCCACATGTACCAAAATTTACAACTAAGCAAGAACTGTGTTCAATGATATAAATTTCATTTAACGCTTTGCATGACAAAGTAATCAAAAATGTGTTTATCCAGTGTAGACCATGTGATAGGGCTGAGCGGTTTTATCGCGGTATTGGTATATTGCGATACGAGGCTTTGCAATGCGTACCACGGTATTCGTTTTCAAAAACCGGTTTTTGATGATATTTTTCCATCTCCATATTTTTAAGCTGTTTCTTGAAAAATTACAAGAGAACGCAAATTCCTATTCAAAATAAAGCAATAGGGTCATTCCAATTGCCAATGATGTCGACGGGAAGGGGGGGGGGTGTATGCATGCATCGCTTCATTTATTAATTTGTTTGACAGATAATTATCTTCTATCTTGCTAATTGACGTTCTGATATGCATTAAAAGATATATTTATGACCCCTAATTTAGAACGTCGTGAATTACATCGTGCAGATACCACCTCTTATTTATAATATTTCGTCCAATATCAGAGGTGTTAAAATCTACAATTTTCTGACTAGCCACTTTTAATTTAAAAAAGAAGCTTCATTACTTTGCCGCACAGCCTAATACTAACGATACAAAGGAATTTGAACGACCTTTAAAATGCGCACGTCAACACACTGCACATATTTAAGAGAAAAGTAAATCTTTCAACCGTAATGCATAACATCCGTAATGCATGTATGATTGAATGTTACATTTTGTAGGCCTATAGATGGACTGTCAAATTTGCTTGCACGTCATGTCCATCAAACTTGAAAGCAAAATTGAGGTTACAAAATGAAAATCATAAGGAATCTCAGTGGTATAAAATATTGCAATATATCGCAATATTTTTCCAAATATCGCAATATATCGCAATACAAATTTGACCTGCAATACTCAGCCCTACTGTGTGAGATAGTAATCAAATGGATACTGTAAAATCATTTACTTTAATGGGTTTAAAATATTGAGGTTTCAGTGTTGTTCCGTTGAATCGATTAGTTCAATTAATTGGTTATTGAGGTTTCCTATATTTTTCCAAATAAAATCACTCTTTAATTCCCAAAGAAGAATTATGAATAAATTACCTGAGAAAATAAGACTCAAAACCTGGAAGTCAGCACAAAATGTCCTATTTCTATAAAGTGCATTTTAAAGTTTTTTATTCATTATACTATCAATTTAAATTACATAATTAATCAATTATCAATATCTTAATCAATTTATGTAATCAGAAGGGTCTGGCAAGAATGCCACTGACATCAGCGATAATCAGCACACTACTATCATAAAGAGCATATTACCTTTGTGAACAGGATAGAAGACAAGTGATCGTTATAATGACATAGGATCACAAAACTTTCCACAGATGTTCATCATGTGGAAAGGATTTCAAGGTCAAGGTCACTGAGGACCTTGTGAACAGCATAAAGCAATCATCGGTTTAGGCTGTACCTAAACCTGCCTAGCAGAGTCCATGAAATGTATCGGTTTTATCGGATTTGCCGATAAATTGTTATGTCAAATAACTCGTGCTATATTTATTATTTGGACCGATAAAATTTCCCAAATATCCAACATTTTATTGGAAGATTTCAAGATTTCTGGCCTAGCCTATACTAAACTTTTGTTTGATATTTTTCAGCATGTTGCATGGAAACATTGTGGTAATAAAAAGAAGTGGAATTGATGGAGCAAACTTCCCTTTGACCACTGATGTTTGCCTATTTGGAAGGTAACTTACAATTAAGTTATACACAGTAACACTAGTATTGAATGGTAATTAAGTTAATGTGATGTTCATATACATTTATAATAAACAAGACACATGGAATTGTATAGGAAAATCCTGGCAAGCCAATTAAGGTCCCTATAAATTATTATATTCACAGAAATGGTATGAAATCTGCTAATCTTTTTCTGTCTATGCATTTATTATTGGGCGATTTAAGACCTTGGCTTTGGAGTTTGACCAACTTTTAAAAATAATAAATCTGGGCTATATCATGAACTATAGTATAGAGGCTATGGCTTTGATATTTCACATCCAGAATCCTCATGACCAGTCCTTTCATTTGATATTATGACTTTTGAATTAGTGACCTAGACGTTGACCTTTCACCTACTTTTAAATTATAAGAATAAGATGTAGGGTTTTGCTATTTCACATATAGATTCCTGATGAACTTTCATTTGATATCACGACTTTTGACCTAGTGACCTTGACATTGACCTTTTACCTACTTTTGAACTGTAAGACTTATTAAGAGGTAGGGTTTTGATATTTTACATTTATATTCCTCGTGACCAGAACTTTCATTTGATATCATGACTTTTGACCAAGTGACATTGACCTTTGACCTACTTTTAAAGGGCAAGGGGCGGTAAGGGCCAAAATCGGCCCAATTTCAAAACTGGGACAAACATTGGTCATTGAAAATACAGGATTTACAGAGTATAAATCAATTTAAATTTTGAGAATCGGACATCCCGTTGCGATTCTGCACTAATTTGAAGACAGGATGGTCAGCTATATTTTACACTGATTTTGACGTCATATGATGTTACGATCACATTGTAATGTTTGCTGCTATATTCTAATACTATTTATGCTATTAATTGTGTAGATAAACTATCAATATCATGATATAATACTAGTATATGTACATGGTAGGTTTCACTACAATATAATGAGGGGTAAATTGGACACGCCTTTGTTGACTTATGGAAATATTAAGTGACATAATAATGTTAATGTAATGATCCTTAAAAAGTACATGTGTGTGTATTTCCGGTACATGTAACCCAGTAGACCCTATTTTAATCCCCCCCCCCCCCCTTCCGGCTCAATTTTTTTCTCGTCCGATTCATCCCAGAAGACCAGCCCAGATAAAGCAAAAAAACGAAGCCCCCCCCCCTTTCGCACAAAGTCATTGATTCACAATTGTTGGCACTATTTGATGCTTTTTTCAGCTTACTTTGCATTGTGATGTCTTTTCTAATGTGCGTTGATTTGCGAATTTAGAGGGGTATGAGCGGGCTCCGATCCCCTCTTTGTGGTGGTCAACATTGTCTTTTCTAATAGAAATGGTTTTTTTTTTTCTATTTTAAAAAGTTCGTTGGCTACCTACCGCTCGCCAGTTTCAAGAAGTACCTCGCATGTCTCAATTTCAACACAACAATTTGATGCACCCCTTATCAAAATATAAAAGAAATGAATAAAATATTGAAATAAATAAATAATTCAATTATGCGTTGGCTGCCGTACCGCTCAATAAGACTTTTCTTGATTTTTATCTCCCTTTTTTCTATGAACAATTTTCTTTAAAACTTGTCTTCGCCCCCTTTCTCTGAGACCCTAGATTCGCCACTGCATGATTATATAATTACACACGTTGTTTTTACATCGAAAAGGGATCGATTAAGAAATTCAAAAGTATTCAAATAAAGTTTATTAGTAATCAATAACTTAAACATAAAATTGTGTATCATAGCGCCACCTATAATAACTTCCAGAATCCAGTTCAGCACTCAATAATTTCTACTGTATTTTTGCATCATTTTACAGTCTAATAAAAATTCAGCTCTCTTTATTTCATAAACTACATAGATTACGAAATAAAGAGAGCTGAATTTTAGTTAGATTGATTATTTTCATTCAGTACGTTTTGCTGTTGGTAAAGTAAGGATATTTCCTACTTTCTAAACTCCCTGATCCTCGCGGTAAAACTCAATTTCTGACATGGGATTCGCCGATACCCTGTCAGTTTTTGTGATATGCATATGGTATTGGTAACCCCTAAATATATGTTAAAATAAATCTCCCCGAATTAAGATGATGATTCTTTATTTTTATGTTAACATTTCGTGGATTGCACTTTTACTGATTGAAATATCCATCATTGAAAAAAAAAATGAAGGAAAAAAGTTATGAAGATACAGAATGCGCTATTGTAAATGATTTATGTACAACTACAAGGCGTGAACAATATCGATATATACATGTATGTACATAATACTCGCAGAATGTCCATTATCGTGAAATGACGCGCAGTGTCCGTTTGGACAATTTTCATTTTAAATATTGACAACATATTTTCTATAACACATTTTCAATAAAATAAAAAGATTTTTCTCAGTCGAAGATGAGACATGGCAGATATTTTCCCCCTGAATTTGCAAAAATAAGTACGTCTCGTGGACGGCAAATCATACGCGGTGGTGTTTATTTTACATGGCCTTCATTTCTCAATTTGATATGAAATAAATATTTTTTTTTTTAAACGGAGGGTTGTATTTCACATCTTCATTTAGTATAATAGTTTGTTTGGTTGATTTTTGTGTGAGCTGGGGGTGTTGATGTTGTTTGTTTCGTTTTTCTCCTTTTTCTTGTTTCTTGTTCATGGGGTTTTTTTTTTTATATTTTAAAATATTTTAATTCGTTGATTCTGGCTTAAAGTTTGACATTTTATAAATGCCGACTGTACTAGTACCCTTTTAGATACTCTGTCGTTTCGATTCAATATGCATACAAAATTACCACTTTTTTCGCAAAATACAAGCAATATCAAAGTCGCAAACATATATGACGTCATATATTCAGTATGACGTCATTCTATCGTCCTGAATATCCGTTACGTTACGAGGATAATAAACATTTGAAAGACATTTTTGCCTGTATATTATTTGATTTCGTGCATGTGGGAATAGATAATCAATATCATCAATAACAACAGAACAAAATCTATTGAATGGTATCGATTTTACTCAAATAATTATTGTATTATAGAAGTTAAAAGGTGTTTTTCTGTTTCCAAAACGACCCGCTCGCATGGTAACAGTCATTGATTTCCTTCTGTTTTCAATGTGGCCACATGAAAACAACAGATTCATACTTTCACAGCATTTACAAAATACTTATACGGATATACAGAAAAAATATGAATTTGTTGTTTTCATGTGGCCAAGTCTAATTTTGCTATCACATGTGAAAATATATTGATTTTTTGTTCATTTCCGGTTTCATAGGTGATTTCAAAGGGGATAACTCCAACGAAAAAAATGAAATTAAACATTTTTCATGTTGAATCTATTAAAGACAAGCCTCTTTTTACCAATTTTAGTATCAATTTCAATATTTTTAAATCTTAGGAATTAACAACAGTTTTGGGCCTAGAAACCCCCTTACCGCCCCTTGCCCTTATAAAAGGTAGCGTTTTGATATTTCACATAGATTCCTCATGACCAGAACTTTCATTTGATATCGTGACTTTTGATCAAGTGCCCTTGACCTTTGGCCTACTTTTAAACTATGAGGGGTAGGGTTTTCATATTTCATACGTAGAATCCTCATGACCAGACCTTTCATTTGAGATCATGACTTTTTACCAAATGACCTTGACATTGACCTTTGACCTACTTTTAAACTATAAAAGTTAGGGTTTTGATATTTCACATGTAGATTCCTTATGACCAGATCTTTCATTTGATATCATGACTTTTGACTTAAGTGACCTTGACATTGACCTTTGACGTACTGTTGATACTTTTGAACTACATGTATAAGGGGTAGGGCTTAGATATTTCACATGTAGAATCTTCATGACCATAGCTTTTTTTATTTGCAATAGTATTAATGACCTTTGACCTTTCTGTCTGCACAAAAAAGGATATGTCATCTAATACACTTCGCAATCCGGCCTTACCGCCTTTAGCAGTTTATCATCATAATCATTAATGCAGTCCGGAGAGCTAATGCCATACCCTCGTTGTCGGTGTCCGTAGACAAAACTTAAACCTGGGCTATATCTCGTGAACCATAAGGGGTAGGGCTTTGATATTTCACATGTAGATACCTTGTGACGAGACCTTTCATTTGAGACCATGACCTTTGACCTAGTAACCTTGGACTTTGACCTACTTTTCAAAAACTTTCACATGGTTTCTGACAAAAACCTATATAGGCGAGCTATTTCATCTTTGATTACCCTATGTTTTACTAGCTAATTGGGGCTTGATTTCGGCCTTTTCCCAATGCCAAATTCCTACCATTTTCACAAATTGAAAAAGAAACAGATATATTAACCCAAGTTTTTTTTATCATCCTTAATTAGAAGAAATACTCAGATTCAATATATATATACATGTATATATATTTTAAATTTTATCTAATCATGTTAATAATACTTAATTAAATTAATACCTGCATTAGTTTTTATTCTATTCAAAATGTAATTTCTGTTTTGTTTTGTATTGTTTAATGAAATGATAGTTAAATTAGTACTATAATAATGTGAGTATGATGATTAATCATGTTAATAGTCAATCAGAGGGAACAATAGAGTTCTATAAGTTTGCTTAACTAAAGTCATTATTTGATCAATTAGATTTACAATTCAGTTTGAGTGATTATACTAATTAAAAGCATAATTAAATGTAATTAAATTTTGACTTTTGAATAGTTCACTATAACAAGCCTGAGTCAAAGGTGAAAATGAAATGAACTGTTGTCATATCACCTCAGAGTTCAATGTTTGGCATGTTTAATTACAGTTTAATTAAGTTTTAGAGGTGAGAATTTCACTGAGCATGTCTCTGATACTACAGTATATAATTGATACCCTGTATCAGTAATGTTTGTACATATTGAAACTTTGTAAAGACTCAACAATCTGACAATTAAATGTGTTTTTCAGGAGCCACGATTGTGATATAAGGATACAATTACCAGCAGTCTCATTGGAACATGCTAAGATCATAATCAACAAAGGAGAGGTGAGAACTCTACCAGATTATGTTAATACCCAGGGGCAATTTTATCACTTATTACCACAAGGCAACAATTCATGAAGATTATCCTTTAAATATTTGATTCTGTAAAATTGCTTTAGGCTATAATAATAACTTTTATAGATATAGCTTCAAGATTTGACCTAATTGAATGTAAAGAAATGAAAATGGAACATTGAATATTTAAAGGTTTGCTTTATTGGAAGAATAGTGATGTGCACAAATTATAACATTACATCATGTAGAAGGTTTCATCTCAGCTTTTTACGACCAGATTTTGATGTTGGTTTCAGATATTTTTAGAGAATTTGAGTTCAGATCACCCTGTTACTGTGAACGGAAAGAGGATAAAGGAACCTGTCAAGCTACAACCTAAAGATATCTTTACAATTGTGGACAGATCGTTTAGATTTGAATCTTCTAAAATGAACACCACGCCAAAGAAATCTCCATCTAAGGTAAAGCACATTGTAATGGTAAACAAATATATTAGAAAATACTGTTTTAATCATCTTAATTTTAATTTTAAGAGATTTCATGAATGCAGATTTACAATAAAAATTGATAATTGTATACCACAAGTTCAACACCTCTTCTGAATTTTGGGATTGAATGATCAATGATGAGGATTCATAAAGGGAGAATGTATGCCTTGTTCTCTGTATAACATGTATGAGCTGTAATACAACAATAAGATTATTCCCCTACATGTACATTATTATGTTGCTGAATATCATAGAACATTTTATTCTCAAAACCATTATTCTATGGAAGCAAAGACTGCAGTTTTGGGCATATTATTGTCATCAACTCATCCAGTGATTCATTTTATAAGATACAACTATTTTAGTTACTCATTTTGTTTTTTCTTGTGATTAAAATTATTGAGCAAATTAGGTCTTATTCAGTTATTGGTTAATTGACCCACATGAACCCACATCTTGTCTATTTTCATAGTCTTAGAGGATAACACAAACACATTGGCAAATTAAATAATGTTCTAATCTATATACATAATTACTTCTAATTATGAACTTAACTATCACATGCACTTATTTTAGGAATATTGTAAACTGTAAAAATTTCAAACACATACATGTTAACCTCCCGGCGGGAGGACGAAATCTCCCGACGAAGCGAGGACCCTCCCGATGAAAAATAGTCCTCCCGACGAAACAGAATTCTCCCGACGAAAACGAAAAATCCTCCAGATTTCTCCAGATGAAATGCAAAATCCCCATTTGTGTATTACGTTACGCATTACGCCGTCTGTAGTTACCAGACAATCAATTTAATAAGTGCTAATTATATAGGTGACAGGTATATTGCTGGAAAAACAAAGCAATTAGCGTCGCGTTCTCTTCACCGTCACGGGTACTCGACTTCCCCGGGGGACGTTATACCCAGTACATCTTAACACGGGTCGTCAAATTCACGTACCAAATTGATGTGCAAGGTTAATTGGGGAATCTTCTTGATGCCGGTAAAATCATATTATATTTATATATAACACGAAAAAGTGAGGAAATGCAGTAAAAGTTCGCTGATAAATAAATAAATAAATGCGTAGGAAAAACGACGTCATGTAATTCACGTACTCTGTATAAGCGTGTATAACCTGAGGCAGATAATGACCGTCTTGTTTATTATTCTCCTAACATTTAAATCTGATGAGTGGTCAGTTTAAACCCCATGAAGAGCAGTTATTGATTTTCTGTTGTTGTGGGTCATGTATTATTTTAGTTTTACTTTATGTGTAGGTACACATGTACTTAGTCATGTTATATTATGATTTCATAATAATTCTTTCTAGATTTTACTATGTCATGTTTATTTCATTAGAGAATATTCCAGTATGTTCTTTGTTACATCATTATTATCACATGACTGTGATTTCTAGAATTTACTCTATTGTTAATCATTTGTAATGAGTCATTGTTCTAGAAGCTTCTGGTAAATTCATTGGTATTAAGTATAAATACCTCTGAGGAACTGTGTTGAGGGGACATTCGTACACATTCGTAGACACGATTCATTCATCTATTCTGATATACTGGGACACTTTATTTGTTGAGACTTTAATCCATTTAACAACGTTTGGACACTGATCTTTCGAGAACGTTTGTGATTACCGGAAACCATACATTCGATAGACTTTGTGGACCGTAACGGACACTTTGATCCGGACATTGTATTGTAAGTTGTAATCATTTGAAATATATAAATTTTGTACATAATTAAACTTGTAAATTTATATTCTGTCTTTGCCTGATTTTTGCTGGCGTTTTGGGGTATTCTGACCCATAACAGAATTGGGGGCTCGTCCGGGATAGTAATCTCTGCATATTTGCATTTTTACGTTAAGTTCGTTTTTTGAAAAAAGGAAAATTCTCAAAACTTTTGCCAGCAGAAATCAATCATGGTATTTTCGGTCACTGAATTTTTGAAATCGCCGACTGTAGATGAGTTCGAATCACTGAAAAAAGATGATTTGATTGGTTTAGGTCTTCACTTGAAGTTAGATGTAAAATCTTCTATGAGAAAACAAGAAATTAGAAATATTGTGGCTAAAGAGCTTTTAGCTAAGGAAATCTTTTCGTCATACGATTTTCCTGTTGAACCTGTTTCAAGCGAAACCAAAATGTCAAAATTTGAGTTTGAATTAGAGAAAATGAAAATACAATTACAATTTGAAAAAGAAGAAAAAGAAAGACAATTTCAAATTGAAAAAGACGAAAAAGAAAGACAATTTCAAATTGAAAGAGAAGAAAAAGAAAGAAAATTTGAAAAAGAAGAAAAAGAAAGACAATTAGAAAGAGAGAAACAGGAACGTATGCACGAGAGAGAACTCCAGTTTGAGCTAGAAAAGTTAAAGTTAGAGAAAGGCGCTAAGGAAAATCCTGCTCCTTCGCCTGTCAAGTCTGAATTCGATGCCGCGAAAAACATCAGATTAGTTCCAAAATTTCAAGAAAAGTCCGTGGACAAATATTTTCCACATTTTGAGAAAATCGCGGCCAATCTGAAGTGGCCACGTGATTTTTGGCCAACTTTGTTACAAAGCGTACTTATTGGCAAAGCGGCTGAAGTGTACTCGGCGCTCAGTATTGCTGAGAGTTCAGACTATGACAAGGTCAAGGACACGATTTTGAGAGCATATCAGTTAGTACCTGAAGCGTACAGACAAAAGTTTAGAAAGTACAAAAAGTTCGAAAATCAAACATATGTTGAATTTGCTCGAGAAAAAGAAGATTTATTTGATCAGTGGTTTCGATCTAAGAAAATTCCCAATTCATTTGACAATTTGCGTCAGATCATTCTGATAGAAGAGTTCAAAGAGTGTGTACATCAAGATTTAAGAACTCATTTGGAAGACAAAAATGTTAAAACTCTTGAAGAAGCCGCTGTTTTGTCTGATACGTATGCTCTCACTCATAAGAAAAATTTTGTGTCAAAAACTCAATCTAGCGATAGCGCAAAAACTTCAGATTTTCCAAAGAAAAATTTACAAGAGTCTCAGTCGTCCATTAGTTCCCAGTCACCATCTCAGGGTGGTTCTACGTCCGGTCCTAGGTCCGAGCGTTCTGAGGCATCCCCAGGGGTGGGGTCGCTTCCTACATGCAATTATTGTAAGAAAAAAGGTCATGTTATTGGTGAGTGTTTGAAGCTTAAGAAGAAAAAAGAACTTAAGTCACAGGCCTGTGCGTCTGTTAGAAATGACAGGAAAGCCTTAGATTCGATTTGTTCTGACACTCCTGAGATTCAGGGTTCTAAGTCCAGTTCTGATGATTTTGTGGAGGATCATTATAAGCCCTTTTTGTCACAGGGATTTGTTTCACTCAGTGATTCTAGCGAAGCGTTGCCTGTTCAGATTTTGAGAGATACTGGTGCTGCCCAGACTTTATTGTTAGAGGGTTCATTGCCTTTGTCTGAGCACACTTTTACTGGTAGGTCAGTTTTATTACAGGGTGTGGAGCTAGGCGTCATTGATGTTCCCCTTCATAAAATTTATTTGAAGTCAGACTTAATTACTGGACCTGTTATCGTAGGTGTTCGACCTACTCTTCCCGTTCAAGGCGTTTCCTTGTTGCTTGGCAACGATTTAGCTGGCGGCAAAGTTGTAGCCGATCCGATTGTTTGTGAGAAAATCACGTCCGATGTCGTGTCCGATGATGAAGACGACGACTTGTACCCAGCCTGCGCAGTTACCAGGGCGATGGCCAGGAACAGACTAAAAGAGGCTGAGAGTACTTCTGCACTTAACGAGGACCATCCCTCCAAAAGTATAGACCTTTCTGACACATTCATGTCTACCATTGATGACAGCGTACCTGAAAAGTCAGTACCACTTCATGTTGACAAGTCTCCGACAGTACCTGGTGATGATTCCCATCCGCCATTAGACAGAGATACAGATGCCTTAAGCCGTGAGAAGCTCCTCTCCGAGCAAACTAAAGATCCGGAGATCATCCGACTAAGTAAGAGGGCCCTTCCCCGAGAAGAAGCGGACAAAGTCGGAGAGTGCTTCTACATACAAGATGGCATCCTTATGCGGAAATGGAGACCACCCGATGCACCCCCTAATGACATGTGGCGGGTCGTTCACCAGATAGTGGTTCCAGTAGCGTATCGCGGGGACATCATGAGTTTAGCTCACGACACACCCATGGCAGGTCATTTAGGTGTCAATAAGACTTATAATAGGATTTTAAGTCACTTCTACTGGCCTAAGTTGAGAAAAGATGTGTCTGAGTTTTGTAAGTCTTGTCATAGTTGTCAGATGGTAGGTAAACCCAATCAAGTTATACCACCTGCTCCCCTCCAACCCATTCCAGCCTTTGAGGAACCTTTTAGTAGGGTGTTAGTTGATTGTGTAGGTCCTTTGCCTAGGACTAGGTCAGGGAATCAGTACTTACTGACAATTATGTGTACTTCGACTAGGTTTCCTGAAGCCATACCTCTTAGGAATATTAAGGCAAAGACCATAGTTAAGGCCCTTACAAAGTTTTTCAGTTTCGTAGGTGCTCCCAAGGCTATTCAGTCAGATCAGGGTTCCAATTTTATGTCAGGATTGTTTCAGCAGGTTATGCATGAGCTAGGTATCAGGCAGTATAAGTCTTCTGCGTACCATCCTGAGTCCCAGGGGGCACTTGAACGCTTTCATCAAACCCTTAAAACTATGATGAAAACATATTGTCACCAGTATGGAAAAGACTGGGATGAAGGGGTTCATCTCGTGTTGTTTGCGGCACGAGAAGCCGTTCAGGAGTCCCTGGGGTTCAGTCCCTTTGAGCTAGTTTTTGGGCATACGGTCAGGGGGCCATTGAAGTTATTGAAGGAAAAATGGTTGACTGAGACTAGCGATTTGAATCTCTTAGACTACGTGTCTAATTTCAAAGAGAAATTATATAATGCTTGCAAATTAGCTCAAGAAAATCTCAAAACATCTCAAATGAAAATGAAAACATGGTATGACAAAGATGCTAGAAACAGAGTTTTTAAACCAGGCGATAAAGTTCTTGTATTTTTGCCAATCCCTGGTCATCCTTTGCAAGCTAGATATTTCGGTCCTTATGAGATTGAGAGTAAAATTAGTGATGTTAACTATGTGGTTAAGACACCAGGTCGGCGAAAAGAAAAAAGAGTGTGTCATGTTAACATGTTGAAAGAGTATTTTGATAGAAGTGACCGAAATTTTGTAAAACCAGTTTCCACTTTGGCCAATGTAAATACATTAGAAAATTGTGTTGAACCTGAATGTAATGAAGAGACTGTCGAAAAAGACTTAGCTCAAAGTGTCCGTTTGAAGAATTCTGAAATTCTAACAAATCCGGAAGTGAAACTCGGACATCTGACCGTGCATCAAAAAGAGGAAGTGCACCAATTAATGCGGGAATATACGACCATCTTTCCGGACGTTCCAAAAAAGACTAATGCATCTCATCATGACGTCATTGTGGGTGATGCGTCACCTATCAAACAGCATCCCTATCGGTTAAACCCGATAAAGCTTCAATACATGCGGAAAGAAATTCAATACATGCTTGAAAATGACATTATTGAACCCAGCAATAGTGATTGGAGTTCCCCATGTATTCTGGTTCCGAAGCCAGACGGAACTTACCGATTGTGTACGGACTTTAGAGAAGTCAATTCAGTCACCAAAACTGACTCTTATCCGATCCCACAAATCGATGACTGTATCGATAAAATTGGCAGTGCAAAATTTGTCAGCAAATTTGACTTGCTTAAAGGCTATTGGCAGGTTCCGCTTACCGAGAGAGCCAGAGAAATATCGGCATTTGCGACTCCAGATGGGCTATACCAATATAAAGTAATGCCCTTTGGTATGAAAAACGCACCAGCCACATTCCAGAGGATGATTCATTCGCTCTTAAATCATCTCGAAGGATGCGAGGCGTACATCGATGACGTCATCATCTACAGCGACACCTGGAATGACCATCTCCGAATCATGCGTACCTTCTTCGACATACTGGCGAAAGCAAACCTCACAGTGAACCTTGCGAAAAGTGAATTTTGTCATGCGACTGTAGAATATTTGGGTCACAAAGTAGGTCAAGGTTTTGTTACTCCTATCATGGCCAAGGTGGAAGCTATTTCAAAGTTCCCGATTCCTACCAATAAGAAAGAAATAATGAGATTCTTGGGAATGGCAGGATTTTACAGAAAATTTTGTCCAAATTTCTCGTCAGTTGTTGGTCCACTTACCAATCTGTTACAAAAGAGAGTGAATTTTGCATGGACCAATGACTGCGACGAATCTTTTAAGAAAATCAAATGTGTTCTTATGAATAGTCCTGTCCTGTCAGCTCCAAATTTTGATAAGCAATTTAAGCTTACTGTTGATGCCAGTGACGTAGGAATCGGGGCTGCTTTGTTTCAAGAAAATGATGATGGTGTTGTTTGTTGTTTTTCAAAGAAATTGACAAAATGTCAAAAGAATTACTCTACTATTGAAAAAGAGTGTCTTGCATTATTGTTAGCTTTACAACATTTTGATGTTTATTTGAATGTTACTCTACATCCCATTCTTGTGTTTACTGACCACAACCCTCTCACATTTTTGCACAAAATGTCAAACAAGAATCAAAGACTTACAAGGTGGAGTTTATTGTTGCAAGAGTACAATATCATAATTAACCATATCAAGGGCAAAGACAATGTGATTGCAGATGCACTATCGAGAGTTTCATGAGTGATTTTTTGAAGAATTTACCACCTAAGTTTTCATTGACATTCAAACTTTTTTTAAGGGGGGAGGTGTTGTGGGTCATGTATTATTTTAGTTTTACTTTATGTGTAGGTACACATGTACTTAGTCATGTTATATTATGATTTCATAATAATTCTTTCTAGATTTTACTATGTCATGTTTATTTCATTAGAGAATATTCCAGTATGTTCTTTGTTACATCATTATTATCACATGACTGTGATTTCTAGAATTTACTCTATTGTTAATCATTTGTAATGAGTCATTGTTCTAGAAGCTTCTGGTAAATTCATTGGTATTAAGTATAAATACCTCTGAGGAACTGTGTTGAGGGGACATTCGTACACATTCGTAGACACGATTCATTCATCTATTCTGATATACTGGGACACTTTATTTGTTGAGACTTTAATCCATTTAACAACGTTTGGACACTGATCTTTCGAGAACGTTTGTGATTACCGGAAACCATACATTCGATAGACTTTGTGGACCGTAACGGACACTTTGATCCGGACATTGTATTGTAAGTTGTAATCATTTGAAATATATAAATTTTGTACATAATTAAACTTGTAAATTTATATTCTGTCTTTGCCTGATTTTTGCTGGCGTTTTGGGGTATTCTGACCCATAACACTGTACAGGTGTACTCAAGTAGCAGAAGCAAAGTAAAAGAAATCAACGGACGTCATTGAGACAACTCTCGGAACTCCGAATTGTTTTTGATGTTGTATGAGAGCGGAATCTGTCCTTGTTGAAAAGCGAGTTGAGAAAATTCGCCCGTAGATTAAAAAAATAAAAGGGGGGGGTCCAAATACCGATAAATCCTCCCGATGAAATATTAAAAACCTCCCGACGAGAGGCCAAATCTCCAGATGAAAATTGAAAATCCTCCAGATTTGTGGAGGCAAAAGGTTCACATGTATGCAAACAATGCTGTTTACAAAAAGTTAACTTCTTTTACATACATCAATATCTATGCTACATGTCATATACATGTATGGTAGCACTGAGCCTTATCTGAGTACAAAAAAAAATTATTTCAAATGAAATGTCTCATGTATATATGTCTGATGCATTAAAGTTTTGCATAGCTCTTACAAAGATTAGAAAATAATTGATAGTGGTGAGTTTACTTCCCTTTCAGGTGCATACACCAACCACAAAACCATTGAGTCCTAGCAATAAGCTGAATATAGCATCCCCTAAAAAGAAAACACCAGCTAAGGCAATAGTAGCAAACGAGAACATCAAGATTCTTTCACCAAAAGTGAAACCTCCTCAGACTACTACCCCACATAGGTCACCGGGTGCCATGACAGCCTCGTTGAAGAATACACCAGGAGCACGTGAAAAAAGTCACTCCCCTCAGAAGTCAAGGAAACAGTCGCCATCACCTGGAAGACGGTCTGATAGCCGAGGAAGGTCACCTAAAAAGTCATCTGGTTTGAAGTCTTCAGAAGCTGCTCTTTCTAGTTATAAGGTGACTAGTCCTGCAGGAAACAATCCAGTCAAAGTGTCTGCATCACCAGCCAAAGGAAAGACACCAGTAAGATCTCAATCAACTCCCATTGTTGTGGAGACCCCAAAAAGTCAGGTAAAAGGCAGAGCAAAAACACCTTCAGGCACCAAGACCCCTGCAACCCCAAAGGTTAAAGCAGCAGCTGGTACCCCAAAGTCAACTAGTAAAACTCCAGTCAAAACTGAAACGCCTAAAACACTAAAAGATACTCCTAAACCCAGAAAATCTTTGTCCCCTTCAAGTAGCAGAAAGGCATCAAAATCACCTGCCCAGAAAAATACACCCGTCAAACAATCATCTCCAGATGCAGTACAGACAGGTTCGGTGACAAAAGTCATAGATACTCCAGTGTCTACGAAGAAGGCCAAGTCACCAGTCAAGTCAGCCTCCCCCAAAAAGGCAAAGACTCCAGCCAAGTCAGCCTCACCAAAGAGGGCAAAGACACCTGTCCAGTCTGTCTCACCTAAACTGGCCAGGACTCCATCTCCAGCTAAATCAGGAGCTAAGACACCAGCCAAGTCCAAATCACCAACTCCCAGAAAGGCTGATGCTACTACATCTGTAGAAAATGTTGATGAGTCGCAAACTAAAAAGACGCCTACCAATTCTACACCTACAAACAGAAATAAGACACCAGCCAAATCTACACCTGCAAGCAAAGATAAGACCCCTGCCAAGTCTACACCTGCAAGTAAAGCTAAGACCCCTGCCAAGTCTGTCTCTCCGAAGAGGGTCAGAACCCCTTCACCCAAAGTGAAATCATTACCTTCACCAAGAAAGTCTCCCAAGACAGCCAAATCCCCAGCTAAGGCACCATCTCCAGCTGATAGCCCAAAAGTTTCTGGATCTTCGAAAAAGTCAAAGTCTCAGAGCCCCAAACCTCAAACAGATGAGAAATTAACAGTGGAGGAAGAATGGACTCCAGTTGGTAAGTAGTAATGATGCAAATTTGTTCAGTATACATAGTGTCAGTTTCTTGAAAAGATAAAGTGTAAACAGCAGCTGTTACTACATAGTTAATCATGTTCTGTGATTGATAACTACATTTGGTGATGGTAATGCTCTAGAGCTTGGACTTCAGTATGGCTGAAATATTTCAAATACAAAAGCTGATGGATTGAAAATGATATTCCTGACATGTATCTTAATTAATGTTTTCAGTAAGAAGAAAATCTCTGACGGGAAGAAAATCTCTGACGGGAAGGAAGGTATGTACAGAAATTTATTTTAGCAAAGAGTAAGAACTCGTTAATGAAAGTAGCGATTAATGTACATATTATATATGTATCTTCAGTTTAAACTTGAAAAAAATCATGTTTCCCTGATAGGAAATAACATTTATCAAATACCATATCACATGATCAGCGAAACCTTTCAAACTTTTCCTTTTCCTAGTGTGTCCCCTACGGGTCTATAGGTGTGTTCTCCGTCTGTTTCTCTCAGTATCTGTCTGTCAGAGTATGGTTGCAAACAAGCTAGCTGCAAGGCGGCGATGTAGCAATAAAAAATGAGAGAAAAATACTCTTTCATGTTCTTCTAAGAAAGAAAAAACGTTTCCAACCTTGGGGTCTCAAAATTTTGCAAATTATTTGCATTATTTTGAGACCCCTTGGGTGTAACCAATGTATCTTTTTTAGAAAACCATGAAAAAGTCTAATTATATTTTCTCAAGACAAGTGTACGTAATACCTTAATCCCCCTGTTGGATGTCAATCATGTCATAGATAAAACTGTCTACGGTGAGCTTCGCTGGGAGTGTCCAAATCTATTCTATTATACTCTCATAAACAAAGAATCCAATGAGAATAAAATCATGTAAACACAAAAAAAAACCCCACTTTTGCCACTACTTAATTCAAAGTTTTACGAAAACTTGCGTACAATACTATCAAGTCCGCTGGATTGTCATTAGGGACCACAGTTGGTGAGGATTACGGGATTACCTTCATGTAGAGATGCATTAGCTTTTCAGGGTAACAGTTGTTTACTGCAAACCTAATTCTTTACCACAATCTTTATTATGCCCCCCTTCGAAGAAGAGGGGACATATAGGTTTGCCGCTGTCGGTCGGTCGGTCGGTCGGTCGGTCGGTCTGTCGGTCTGTCGGTCGGTCCGCGACATCAGTTTCCGTTCAATATCTCTGGAATGGATTCACATATTGAAATGAAATTTGGTATACAGACACATCAAACAAAAATCTAGGTCAAGTTCATATTTGGGTCCAATCAAAAAAATTTTGACAGAGTTATGCCCCTTGCATTTCGAAAAATACCAAAATTTCAGGGTTTCCGTTCAATATCTCTTGAATGGAGTTACATATTGAAATGAAATTTTGTATACAGACACATCAAATGAAAATCTAGGTCAAGTTCATATTTGGGTCCGATCAACAAAATTTTGACAGAGTTATGCCCCTTGCATTTCGAAAAATACCAAAATTTCAGGGTTTCCGTTCAATATCTCTTGAATGGAATTACATATTGAAATGAAATTTTGTATACAGACACATCAAATGAAAATCCAGGTCAAGTTCGTATTAAGGTCCGATCAAAAAAATTTTGACAGAGTTATGCCCCTTGCACTTTGAAAAATACCAAAATATCAGGGTTTCCGTTCAATATCTCTTGAGTGGATTCACATATTGAAATGAAATTTTGTATACAGACACATCAAACAAAAATCTAGGTCAAGTTAATATTTGGGTCCGATCAAAAAAATTTTGACAGAGTTATGCCCCTTGCATTTCGAAAAATACCAAAATTTCAGGGTTTCCGTTCAATATCTCTTGAATGGAGTTACATATTGAAATGAAATTTTGTATACAGACACATCAAATGAAAATCTAGGTCAAGTTCATATTTGGGTCCGATCAACAAAATTTGGACAGAGTTATGCCCCTTGCATTTCGAAAAATACCAAAATTTCAGGGTTTCCGTTCAATATCTCTTGAATGGAGTTACATATTGAAATGAAATTTTGTATACAGACACATCAAATGAAAATCCAGGTCAAGTTCGTATTAAGGTCCGATCGAAAAAATTTTGACAGAGTTATGCCCCTTGCACTTCGAAAAAAACCAAAATTTCAGGGTTTCTGTTCAATATCTCTTGAGTGGAGTTACATATTGAAATGAAATTTTGTATACGGATACATCAAATGACAATCTAGGTCAAGTTTTTATTTGGGTCCAATCAACAAAATTTTGACAGAGTTATGCCCCTTGCACTTCGAAAAAAACCAAAATTTCAGGGTTTCCGTTCAATATCTCTTGAGTGGAGTTACATATTGAAATGAAATTTTGTATATGGATACATCAAATGACAATCTAGGTCAAGTTCTTATTTGGGTCCAATCAACAAAATTTTGACAGAGTAATGCCCCTTGCACTTCGAAAAATACCAAAATTTCAGGGTTTCCGTTCAATATCTCTTGAGTGGAGTTACATATAAAAATGAAATTTTGGATACAGACACATCAAATGAAAATCTAGGTCAAGTTCATATTTAGGTCCGATCAAAAAAATTTGGACAGAGTTATGCCCCTTGCACTTTGAAAAATACCAAAACTTCAGGGTTTCTGTTCAATATCTCTTGAGTGGAGTTACATATTGAAATGAAACTGTTACTTTATACCCCCATAGGTTGTATCAATGCAAGTATAAAGTTGTGACAGACTTTAATCACAGAAGGGGTAGGGGGGCATTAATGTTTTACAAACATGACTTTTAACTTGTTATACCAGGTTTTTTTACAAGTAAATCCGTTGGTCATAAAAATAAATTTGAGGACGTTACTCTTAAAGTCTGTACAAGTAATAACGAATATTCAAATGCAAATCGAATATGTGTCATGAATATTCAAATAGCATTTTCAGGTATTTGTTTCAGCACTAAATCACAGCCTTTTGCTATATAACCATTAGGCATACAATACTGAAACAAGAAGGGGGTGCCCATAGAAACGCTTTTACACATTTTTAGCTCGCCGGGACGAAAAGTCAGGAGAGCTAATGCCATACCCTCGGCGTCATTTTTGTTGTCGTCCGTAGACATTTCTTGAACTATAAAGGGCTTTGATATTTCACATTTAGATACCTTGTGACGAGACATTTCATTTGAGACCATGACCTTTGACCTAGTGACCTTGACCTTGGACTTTGACCTACTTTTCAAAAACTTTAACCTGGTTTCTGACAAAAAACTGTATAGGCGAGCTATGTAATCTTTGATTACCCTATGTTCTTACTTGCCATGCGATTGGTCCTGTTCAAGAGAGAAGGATCCAATGAATAAAATAAGTAGGTCAGCCTGTGGTATGTAAGGGAAACTTGTGAAGGTAATAGACGCCAGATAGTGATACTAATTAACCCTCAAGTAGAGAAGATGTACACATGTACTACCCAAGGATGTGTCATGACCTTATCAAGGTCACAGTACATACAGGTTCAAAAAATTTTGTTGAGACCATAATTTGTCGCTGCTTGCATGAAACTTTATAGTATTTCACGAAATTTTTGTCATAGTTCAAGGTCAAAGTACATGCCGATTGAAAAAAAATTGACCAGACCATAATTTGTTTACTGGTTGCATGGATTTGAATAATATTAGTATTATTACTTACTGTCAGACACAAAATGTGTCATGATTGTGATGATCACAGTACTTGAAGGTTGATTATATACTGTTCAGTGCTTTCACTGATTTGAGTATTTCACAGATTTTTACCAGGTGTAGAGGGTACCGCATGACTTTGAACAAAGGCCAAGGTCACAGTGCACTTTATTTGTAAAATTTTGAGATTTAATGGAAGTCATGTTTGAGTACCATATTGATTGAAATATTCTAGTTAGAGTTGAAGGACTTGAATTTATGTCGAGAGGGGACATGTATCAATTGGTGATCAAAAGCTTGTTTTCAATATTTTGTGTTTCTCTGAGCATTCTACCTAGATACTTTTTGCAATGTCATGGCTCTGGTTCGGCCTGATTTGTGGCCAATATTCGTCCCAATTCCCAATGCAGAGCAGTATCTTTTTTTCCCAATTTTTTAACCAACTTTTCCCAATTTTACACTTCACAAAATTCCAAAATAACAATTCTAAATTTCAAGTGAAGTAGCATCCAAATCCACTTTTATTTTTTCCCAATTTTTGAGAAAAAGTTCTTGTTTTTCCCAATTTCAAAGGCCAAGGACCCGGCCTCTGTCCCAATAATAGGTGTAGGAGCGCTGAATGCCACGAATACTCCCAAGTTAATACATTTATTACATTTTCATATAACATATATACATTTACAAATTGCAAAGTATTATAGTTTCTATTTGCTTAGTTTTAATTAAAGGAGAAGGATTGGGAGAATGTCCATTTATGGAAAGGACTATATATAGTTTATATAGTAAAGTGGCCCCCTTTCAGGGCAAAATCTGAAGTTTTCAAGAAGTAATGAATTTGTACCAATATTTAGTCTATAATGTAGGCTACTTATGAAATGATGCATATTCTTTAATTACCTTTCTCACTTTCATAGAATTTGGGCTTCAAAAATTGTATATTTTGCCAAATTTTAGGAAAAACATCATTTTGGGGCTTATTTTCGACAAACTTCCTGTAAGATAGTATCGAGCGGGCTTCTGAACAACTTTTATATTTTGACATGTTGTTACTTTTGTACGTCTCTAAGTGCATGCAAAAGGAAAAAGTTGTTCACGATCCCGCTCGATGTTATCTCAATGAAAATGATCAAGAATTATACTATTTTTCATGAAAAATTGACAAAATCACAGGTTTTCATGATGTAAAATTTACAATGTCTTACAAAACGAGGAGTAGTTTTTGTAACTAGATTTCTTGAAATATAGATATTTAACTTTCTAAAAATGACAACAAAATTTAATTTTGGAGAAGTCGATTTTAGGGGGCCACTTTACCATATAAACCATACATACTCCATTTCAGAAGAAATTCGAAAAAAATCTCTATTGCACTTGTTAAATTATCTGGTTACACAAAATTCAAATACTATGTAACCAGAAATTTTTACGAGTAGCAAATTTTACAATTTTATGGTAAAATATGGTGTCTTTATTATACCCCCGCAACGAAGTTAGGGGTGGTATACTGGATTCACCCTGTCCGTCTATAGACGAAAGCTTGTCATCGCAACTCCTCCCAATTTTCTGATTTCACTGAAACTTTATACAATGAAAGATCATGATATGTAGATGTGCATGAAGAAAGGGGATTGTTGTCGAAAAAATTGAACCTGAGTTATGGCCCTTGGACTTAGATTTTTCATGCATTTACAATGTCAAACTGATTTTTCAATGTCAAACCTTGTCATCGCAACTCCTCCCAAACTATTTGATGGATTTCATTGAAACTTTATACAATGACAGATCATGATATGTAGATGTGCATGAAGAAAGGGATTGCTGTCGAAAAAATAATACCCGAGTTATGACCCTTGGACAGATTTTTCATGCATTTTCAGTGACAAACCTTGTCATTGCAACTCCTCCCAAACCATTGAATTGATTTCATTGAAACTTTACGTAATGAAAGATCATGATATGTAGATGTGCATGAAGAAAGGGGATTGCTGTAAAAAAAATAAGACCTGATTTATGGCCCTTGGACCTAGATATTTCATGCATTTTCAATGTCAAACCTTGTCATCGCAACTCCTCCCAAACCATTAGAATCTTTAGATGGATTTCAGTGAAACTTTACACAATAAAAAAAATCATATTTAGATGTGCATGAAGAAAGGGAAATACAGCCCAAAAAGGTTATACCAGAGTTATTGCCCTTTGACTTAGATTTTTTTAATGCATTTTAAATGTTGAATCTTGTCATCTCTCATCTTATAAGACTGTCTTATATATATTATAAAACATTTAACATACTAAGCATTTTATTTGATATAGTGACCTTAACCCTTAATGATTACTTTATATGAGAGAATATCTATTTGGAAAATTTTTTGGAAAATTTAATGTCAGGTCATGTCATAAAATGGATCTGCTCAGAAAAATTATTCAGCGGGGGTATAATTCGTCCCTTTAGGGCAGTTTTCAGTTTCACTGGTTCAATTTTTCGCGATTCCCAAATTAGATATTGACACATGTACAATAGGAAGAAAATGACACTGATTTACAAATTTATGCTATACCTTGCTAAACATAATTTTTTCACAATTCCAAATTACTCGTGAATATAGTGAAAATTAGTATGTCGTGAACATTTCTGGTTATATGGTAGACACTCTCGGTTGTCAATGATAAGATTTTAAGCAATTGTATAGTGATAGGTATGGATATGGTATCATTAATGTCTGGCTTTTTTTTCAGAGCATGGATAGTCCATACAAACCAGCAGTGACCTCACTGAGAACAAGTTTGTCCAGCGTTAGACGTACATCTCAGCCTCCCATTGTAGAGAGCACAGGTATGTTATGATAATTATTATAATATGTAAAGCTGTAGCATACAAAATGTCGTATAGATTATCATAATGAAATGTTCATTCATCATGCCTTCAGCTGAGATGTAAAATAACAAGATCAGATAATGTGTAATTCTGATATGTGACAAACAAAATTTACACTGTTTTATTTACTTGCAGAGGGAAGTGGAAAGAAGAGGAAGTCAACTGATGATATTGCTCCTGCCTCCAAAAGAAAGAGAGTGTCCTTTGGTCCCCAGATGAGTCCTGAATTGTTTGATAAAACTCTACCCCCAAAGACACCAATCCGTAAAGGAAAGACTCCAAAAAGATTTTCTATGCCATCATCTGGCGCAGACTCCCCTAAACCACTCCTGAAACGAAGGTCATTAGCTGTTCTTAAAACATCTCCAATCAAAGAAGAAATTCCAGCTCAGTCAAAAACAACACCTGCTAAATCTCCAGCCAAGAGTCCAGCTAAGGCAAAATCAACACCATCTAAATCACCAGCCAAGAGTCCAGCTCAGGCTAAATCACCAGCCAAGAGTCCAGCTCAGGCTAAATCACCAGCCAGGAGCCCAGCCCAGGCTAAATCACCAGCCAGGAGCCCAGCCCAGGCTAAATCACCAGCCAAGAGTCCAGCTAAGGCTAAATCAGCAGCCAGGAGTCCAGCTCAGACTAAATCACCATCCAGATCTCCTGCCCAGGCTAAATCACCAGCAAGGAGTCCAGCTCATGTTAAATCACCAGCCAGGAGTCCAGCTCAGGTATATACAACACCAGCCAAGAGTCCAGCTCAGGCTAAATCACCAGCCAAGAGTCCAGCTCAGGCTAAATCACCAGCTAGGAGCCCAGCACAGGCTAAATCACCAGCCAGGAGTCCAGCCCAGGCCAAATCACCAGCCAGAAGTCCAGCTCGGGCTAAATCACCGGCCAAGAATCCGACCCAAGCTAAATCACCAGCCAAGAGTCCGGCTCAGGTCAAATCAACTCCAGCTAAATCACCGGCCAGGAGTCAAGCTCAGGTCAAATCAACTCCAGCTAAATCACCAGCCAGGACCCTAGCCACAGCTAAATCACCAGCCAGGAGCCCAGCCCAAGCTAAATCACCAGCCAGGAGCCCAGCCAAAGCTAAATCACCAGCCAGGAGTCCAGCTCAGGTCAAATCCACTCCAGCTAAATCACCAGCCAGGAGTCCAGCTCAGGTCAAATCTGCTCCAGCTAAATCACCGGCCAGGAGTCCAGCTCAGGTCAAATCAACTCCAGCTAAAACACCAGCCAGAAGTCCAGCTCAGGCTAAACCCACCCCCGCTAAATCCCCAGCCAAGAGTCCAGCTCAGGTCAAGTCAACTCCAGCTAAATCACCAGCCAGGAGCAGATCAGTTTCTCCCAAGAAAACCAAAAGTTCTGATAGTGCAAGGAGTAGATCATTATCTCCAAAAGCTGCTAGCAAAGCAGCATCTAAAGGTCGCAGTAGATCTATGACCCCAAAGGTTAACATTAACACAAAACAATCAACACCACAAGTGAAAACTTTGGTCACACCTAAGAAGGCTTCAAAATCACCAGTAAAACCTAAGTCTGCCAGGAAAAGTATGGAGGTCAACCTTGTTGGTGTGAAGGATCTTCTCAAGACTCCCAAAGAAAGTGCAGTAAATACAAGTTATGATGGAATGGCTAAAATGCTTAAGACCCCCAAAACACAATCAGCTAAAAAGAATAAAGATACTCCATCCCTGACTGGGATTAAACGTATGATGAAAACACCAGCTAAACAAATGGACACCAGCTTTACTGGACTTGATGTATTGATGAAGACACCAGTTGCCAGTCCACCTTCAACCAAGAAAAAGGTCACTCCTAAGAAAACACCATCATCAAGCAAAAAGTCTCCAGCTTCCAAGAAAAAGGTGGAAAGTAAAGTTAAGGCCTTGGATATGATTACATCAAAAGCAACAAAGTCGCCTAGAGACCTGAGGAAGGCTGTTATCATGAAGGCATT
The DNA here is from genome assembly GCA_028142955.1 of Pinctada fucata. Classification (NCBI taxonomy): domain Eukaryota; kingdom Metazoa; phylum Mollusca; class Bivalvia; order Pterioida; family Pteriidae; genus Pinctada; species Pinctada fucata. The sequence goes on along the minus strand of AP027105.1, from coordinate 70,147,793 downwards.
CATAGAGAAACGTTCCTCTCCACAAGTAACCAAGCCAAACACATGGTCAGACATAGTGAAGACTGGTATAATGCAAACAGGTACAGCCAAAAGAAAGTCTACTGCCAAAGCAGAACCAGTTATACTGAAGAGGAAAGCAACACCATCGAAAGCAGCAAAACGCAAGGTAGATATTTTTCCTTGAATAATATAGAATTGGTCTGTTATTTATACTAAAGAGTGAGGCCTTTAATTTGCAGAATATTTTTGAATGAATAATTCTGTTGTGTATTGCTGTCAGAATTACTATTTATCATTATATTTTGTAAATATTGTATATATTATATGTTCCTTATTCTGATGTGTCTCTGGCACAAAGAAATAAATACTTGAACTTGAAAAAAAAAAAGATAATGTTAATTGTTGTTTTAGGTCTTGTTGATTTCATGTGATGCTCACAATATTGTTTTGTAGTCTCTGGCTAAAACACCTCGAACCAAGGCCAAGGTTCTGGCACCAACAACTGGTCATGTAAATTCACCAGCCACACTCGTCATTGTCAAGAAGACAGCCAAAACACCAGTACCAATGCCAAGAAAGGGAAGGAAAAGTATGGGAAAATCCAAGGTAAAGTCATCTTTCATAATATCCCTTTCATATCTAAATTTTTAATGCTCCAAAATAGCTTACATAGGCTTGCAATTTTTTTAAGCATTTCTATACAGTAAATGCTATGTTGAACTTGATCAAACATTTCCCTTTCCCTTTACATGTTTTAGGAGGAGATCTAATGTAATGGATACATAATCTGGATTACATAAAAAGTATGAAAATAATGATAATAATTATAATGTAATCTTTAACTTTTCAGAAGTTCAGCAAAAATGCCGTCAGTCCATCTGGTGTAGCTGATTTGTTTGCCACACCCTCCCCTAAATTATCAAGATCCACCCCAGGAAGCACCCCTCACTCTCTGTACGCTGACCTTCCTGACACACCCCAGGGACCAGGGGAGATGACTGTGTCGCCACTTTCTGCATCTGTTGGCAAATCCAAGAAGCTTGCAAGAACCCCCAAACTGACTGGAGTCAAGACATTATTCAGGGAAAACGTCACCCCATCATCACCCAAGGTATCTCCTGTAGGCCTTAAAAGACTGATGAAGACTCCAAAGAGGACCCCCAAAAAGCAGTCATCTCCAGTGGTCAAAATAACTCCACTCAAGGAAGCAGCCACGTGAGTCCTTTAGCATGTGTTCTAACAATGTAGGATCAAACTTGATCATTTTCAACCCAAGTATTTTGATTACCCAGAGTGTCTTTTACTCTGAGTACATTTAATTAAGGTCATGGTGTATAATTTTTCTTCTGCTTCATTTCTCTCAAATGATTTGGAATAATACTTTCATTACAAATTTGTACCAGTGCCAGTATTCAAATGCAGTATATTTCAAAAGTGTAATTTTGTTTTCAAAATTGTATAAATATTTTTCATAGGTCCCAGAGAAAGTCCAAGCCAACCAAGACAACTGTTGTAGAGAGTCCCATAAAAGGTAACTTATCAACAAATCCTTTCTTTATGTAGATGGTTTTGTTGCAGTCAATTGTATTCTCTAGCTGACATAGTTTTAAAAAAAAGTCCAGATATTTATTGAATATACTTCTTATTGGTAACAAGGAGAAAAATGTATGAATAAATGTATAGGATAATACAATGTTTTCTGCACATGAAAATATGATTATTAAGGATAACATCCAACTGCCTTTTCTGATTTTAAAAGTCATAAAACAAGATATGGAAAATTGAAATTAAACAGATGTAATCAGTTTATATGATGCTAACTTTGCTTTTTAGCTCAGTTTTGTAATGGAAAGGAAATTAATTGAAATATGCCAAATTTGAAAGATCTTGCAACTGTTTGAAATAAGAATGGAGAAGGAAATGCTTTAATGAAATATTTATTATTTACAATAGAAGCTGTTGTCCAGGAAGTCTCTCCCAAACCAGTAGCTGTGGTTAAACCAATGAGAAAGAGGAAAGCTGAAGCCGAGGAACCAACAGTATCAGCAAAACAGAAGAAAGGTGCCACACCCAAAAAGGCCACACCTGCAAAGAGGAAAGGTCGTGGTAAACAAGCTACACCCAGCAAACCTGCAACTCCTGGAAAGGCGCAGCAAGCAGTCGACCAAGCTGAAAATGTGACCTCACCTGCACAACCTAAGAGCCCAGCAATGAGGTCAACAAGGGGTAAAGGTAAAGCTGTAAAATCGCCAGCAAAATTAAAGACACCTAAAAAGCTACCAAGAGGACGTGGGGCAAAAAAAGAGGAAGACGTCAAAGTCAGTTCACCCAAAGGTAAAGGAAAGAAAACTGTGGAAAAAGTAGTCGCAGCTGAGGCCCCAATAGTACAAGTTGTTGATAGTCCTCCAAAACGAGGGAGAAGAGGTCAACAGATTAAAGAAAAGACCCCTGTGAAAAAAGCCTCACCAGTGAAGAAAGCTAAAACACCAGTCATAGAGGCCCCTACTAGGACTCGAAGAGGAGCAGTGAAGAAATCTTCACCAGAGAAGAAAAAATCACCAGCAAAGAAAACAAAACAGGCCAAATCTTCCAAAACTGAATCCCCAGTTAAACCTGCTGGAAATGTTAAGGAATCCCGAGGACAAAAACGGAAAGTTGAGGAGCAACCTGAAGTGAGCACTGAAGATAAAACAGAAGCCAACCCAGCTAAGAGGGCAAGACGGGGAGCTAAAACGGCTAGTCCAGCAAAGATCTCTCCGAAGAAACCTGTAGTAAAACCTGCATCACCATCACCAGTAAAGAGGGGCAGAAGAGGAGCTAAACTTCCTACACCTAAAAAGGCATCCCCACAAAAACCTGAAGCTGAACCATCACCCGTAAAGAAGGGCAGAAGAGCAGCTAAAGTACCTACACCTAAGAAGGCATCCTCACAAAAACTTGAAGCTGCTCAATCACCAGTAAAGAGGGGCAGAAGAGCAGCTAAAGTACCTACACCGAAGAAGGCATCCCCACTAAAACCTGAATTGCCATCTTCAGTCAAACCTGCCAAGCGTGGAGCCAAAGCAGTTACTCCTAAAAAGTTACCAGTCCAAAGTACTGATTCATCAACCCCAGCAAAGAGGGGCAGACGAGGGGCTAAAGCTACAACACCCAAAAAGACTTCTCCTCAAAAACCTGCTGCTTCCCCATCTCCAAAAAAGACCAGAAGAGGAGCTAGCAGCAGAAAGACTGCACAGAAAGAACAAACACCAGTTAAAAGAAGTGTACAGAGAGGAACCAAATCAAGCAAAAAAAATGTTGAGGAAGTTCAGGTACCTGATGCAGTGTTAGAGAAGGTAGCTAGTCAGGTGGAAACTGCAGACAAGAAAATGAAGACCCCAAAACCAACCAGAAAAGCTAAAGCTGAAGTTAAGAGGCAAACCCCAGAAAAAGTATCTTCGAGATCAAAAAGGGCACTCGAAAAGAAAAATACTCCAGTGAAGAATAATCAGGCTGCTAAAGCAGAGTCTCCTGTAAAACGTGCGAAAGAGACAACAGTAACTAAAGGTAGGAAAAGGAAACCTGAGGAAGAACCTGAAGCTCCCCAAGTACCTGCTGAAGCATCTCCAGCCAAGAGGGGACGGAGAGGGGCAAAAGTCACAACTCCTAAAAAGAGCTCACCTTCTAAACCAGCATCTCCTAAAAAGACTAGGAAAGGTGTTGTTAACAAGAAGATATCTCCTGTGAAAGCTGCTAAAGTGACGGAGTCTCCAAAAGTCACCGTTAGAAGCACTCGAGGCAAGGTTACAGAGCCCGCTAAACCAGCAACAAGTCCTGCTAAAAAGGGAAAACAAGCTGCCAAAGTTACAAAAGAAGCGCCTAAAGTATCAGAGAAGGCAAAGAAACAAGACACCAAGAAATCACCCGTTAAGAAAAACTCTCCTGTCAAAAGTGTGAGATCGACTAGAGGTGGGACAAAGGCCACTAAGCCAGCATCACCACAAGTAAAAAGACAAAGTAAAAGGAGAACGTGAAAAGACAAGTTCGTCTCAAATAGTGCTTGTTTCTCAGGACACATTAAGTTTATCTTTAACATTTTTAATGGAGCAGCAATAGTCAAGTAATACATTTTTGGTTTTGATATTATAAAGAGATTAGATGCCTTAATGCCCACATGGCCCAAGGTAAATTTAGGAAACTGTACATTTCATATAAACTTGTAAACTTGTAAACATGAAATGCTGAATATACAAATAATTAAATGTTAAATGAAATGTTAATTATACACGGTTAATTGGAACTTGGCAATTAGCTTCTATTTTATAACCTAAAAAATGGGTTTTGTCGTGTTTAAATTTTACGTTTGTAAATTTTTATCAACAATTTTAATAATTTATCTGTCAAGGCAGATTTAATTTTTTATTTTTGTTTTGTCTTTATATTGTAATCTTACTGTTATTTTCTAGATTTACACAAGATATATTTGCGCTTTCAATGGATTGGCGCTGCTTTCTTTGGGGTAGGGGAGGAGCTTTTCTAAAGTAGATTAACATCATTATACTGCATAAGAAATTTGAGCTGAAATAAACTTCCAAGCACTAATAGTAGAGGGTTATATTGAAGTGAACTTTTTGTTTCAGACAAGCTTATTATGAAACCATAGCGATTATGTGACTGGTTTGTTTGATTCTCTGTTCCTAGTTTGGGCATTCTTCTCCTGTGCATGAAACAATGGTAACCCTTTTTCAGCTTTCATAGATTTCCAGAATGTTTCACTACTTTTAAAGAAAGGTAATGGTTATCTATAGAATATGTGTTTATCATTTCCAGGGTATGTTTTATGAAGATATGTTTTGTCAATGCTCTTAGAACAGATTTATTGTCGTTACTTTCAAAATTTACGATTTGTTTTTCTATATATTTTACTTCATGATTGAATGTTTTACTCTTCTTAACAATTCAAATTGGCAGCAAATGTTTCTTTTACCATCATATGCACTTATAGTTGAGTGGTCTTGAATTGTACAAATTTTGCTGTAAGTAGTATATAGTAAATATCCATTGTATAAATGTAAAACTGTTGTTTGATGAGCATATATTTTTTAGAAGACAAATATTTTCATACTTAAAATTCAATTCACATCCTTTTCATTAAAAGATACTTATATACAATTGTACAGGAATAAAAATCTTTGTCTCAATATAGGTCTATATCACCATTTTCAGGTAAAGTGTCTGTAATGTTTATTTTGCTGACAATTTTTTCTACCAGAAATTGATTTGAACTTATAACCAGAGTCTCATTCAGTACCTCATACCAGATTATTCTTCATACACTGTACATAATCATATTTATTTACTTTCTATCTTGCTGTTGTCTGACTATTATTTTCTTTCTATTCATGTGTCATCATCGTATATATACCTCGCATGTCAAACATTAGTATCAAGATATATATTGTGCTAGATCTCACCATAATACATTTTTATTCATCACACAAACATCTTTTTACACATAAATATTCATCCCTAAAGTAATTTTTTTCACATGTCATTTAGCTACCTTTTGTGTGTATAAACCTAATGGTATTTGAAATGAATGTACGTAAATTAACTTTTTGTCTCAGATCTTGGACTGCGCAAGAATTTACTTAAAGGATTTAGATATGTAAATGAACATAATTTCTGTTGGGTCACATAAAGTAATACACACTGACATGAACATTTTATGTATCATCTCATCTATTTAACACAATAAATACATCAAATAAAATAAGATTGTTACCTGTATTTATATGACAACTTCCATTGTGACTTATTGCATATGTTTTTAAAAATTAATCGGTTTATGCTTGATTTTGATATGGAAGAAATCAAAGGATGGTGCTCTTTGTTCCTTATTGTGACAGGAAGCTGAAATTGTATCATGGCAACTTCTAACTTGTTAGCTTTTCAATAAAAACAGCATATCTGTATTTAATGGAGACGAGCATTATTAAGTTTTGCTTCAAACACGATGTTTCTATTGGAATTTCATTGCATCATAATGCTTTTATGTCAAATACTAAAAATATGGAATGGGTACAACTTGCCACATTTATCCAAGGATGAAAGTTTGAACCTTGTATATTCAGCATGTTCGGAGAGAACTCTGCACAAAAATTACAATAATACATATAAGTCTATATTTATCAATACAATGGAATCGTTAACTAAAATGATGAACTAAAATGATTTCTCTGGAAAGACATTTATTTCTGCATGATTAATATTTGCAGAATTGGCTGTGGTACTGCACCTATATACTGGTATCCTCGGGGCCACTAAATTTTCAGGGGGGGAAATATATACATGTTTGCTTATAACTAATCTGTTTATTCAATTATAAATGGACTTGCTGAACAATGTGAAAGCATCCTTAACTGGGCAAAGAAAAGTATTATGACTTTAATTCATGGTCAAATGAGTAAAGCAGAACAAAAATCTGACCTTTACAGAAAGGTAGCTTTTTATGCATTTGGGAACTTGAAGCAGATGACCTTTTGATGCTGCTTACTTTTGGTAGATAATGTTTCTGCACTATTGATCAAATAATTCATGCCAGATGATAGAAACATTTCACAGAAATCTAGCACTACAAAAAATGTAATGATTTTGAGGTCAACGGTTACCTTGAAACATATCCTATATGCAAAACATCGATTATGACCCAGGAAGTTGCCTTTTGTTTTGGGTCCAAAGATCGAGGTGAAACTTAGCGTATATATAAAAAATCCAAATCATAAACAAGTTCTGTACATCTTGACTTTGCGAAACAACTTTTTTTTCTGCTGACTGATTGAAAAGGTTTGAGGTCAATTTTTAATTTGCTATTGCTAGCCAGAAGCTGCCGTACTGACCAACCTACAGTACTGGGAACGGGGACTGGTTGTATTCATCTTGGCTTAGTTCTTGTTTTATAAATCCTATATAAGAACCAAACCATATGGATGATGCATGTAAGAATGCTCTGTGCAATACATGTAACAGATGCTGGATCTGACCAATATTTCACGCTCAAGTGTCTAGATTAGTAAAAAAATGTCAATGTAAATAATTGAGGACATGTTTTGTAAGGGCAAAGACTTGTGTAAAAGGTAAACAAAACAATTTATGTCGCCTATCATATGTTTGACCCTGAGTAAGTTACCTTGGCCTTGGCCCACATTGAGTGTAGTCTCATCATGCATGACCAACTAGGAACAAGACACCGCTAAAGACAGTATTAATGGCCGGATTGCTGGCAGCAGATTGTGTTTTGTAACACTATGTCCATTGAAAGCAACAGAGTGCAATATTTTAAAATCTCTCCATTCAATGTGAGATTACATATAGTTTTGACATTTAGTCTAATTCAAAATCACATCTTCATGGTCTATCCTCAAGGTTAACTTCAGTACCACTAACCATGTTCTACCTCTATAGCAAGTTTTAAAGTAATCTTTCATTGAGTAATGGTGCATGTCCAGTAAACTGTCAAGGGCAAGGACAATACCTGAAATCAAGCCCAGTTATCATGCTCTACCTCCATGTAAAATAATGCACTATTTAATAAAATACAGTAAAATCTTACCCATGGTTTCATATCCATGTACATGTAATATTGGTACTAGTACAACATAGTCTAATTCAAAATCTTATTTTCAAAGTTGAGGTCAAATCTCAAGGTCAAAGTCAATACCTGAAATAAGGTCCACTTGCTTAGATCTATCTCCATGCAAAATCTAAATGTGATATGTGATGTATTATTAGTACCTTACTATGGTTAAGTCAAATTCAAAAAAATATCTTCAAGGTCAAATGGCCAGGTCAAGGTCAAAACCTGAAATAAAGTCAACCCATTATTTCCTATCTCTATGCAAAGTTTGAACGTAAAATCCCATATAGCATTTGTACAATAGAGAATAACTTTAAATTACATTTTTCAATGTCAAGGTAAAACCGCAAGGTCAAGAAGGTCCACTCCGATCCTCTAATATTGTTCTCCATAACGTTCTTTCACAACTAACCAAAACACAAAATTACATTTTTCAAGGTCAAACCTGAAGGTCACCAGAAGTCCCTGACAAGACTGTAGCTCTCCTGGTTGTTTTGTTTTATTCACTCATTGACAATTGAAAAAGATACATACACATAAATATAAATTTCCATTGTTTTTAAACCAAAGACCATAGGGTGCAGACACTCCAACAAAGTATAAGTAGCACAACAAAACAACATATCCATTAGACTGCAACTAGAATATCACTCATATAATTGTATCTGAGATAAACTATTTCAAAAAGGATTCCAAGATCCTAGGGGCCAGGGTCTGCTAGCTCAAATGAACTATCAATGACATCAAGACTACAGATCCATCATATTGCATAAAGATATTAACTCTCCATCACTAATAGAAGAGTTGAAAGCACAATTATAAGGGAGAAAAAATTACCACACCAATTTTCAAAGACACTGGGGGTCAGCCTGGGCTCAAACAAAATATCAAGTTATTACAAGATTACATTATACAATTATTGACTGGGAATGAGGGCAATATATGATTTGTTGGACCTGAAGATAAAATATTGCCGGAGACCGAAGGCAGAGGGCTATATTTTGTCTGAAGGTCCAACAAATCATATATTGCCCGAATTCCCAGTCAATAATTGTTTTGTTATACCTTACATCAATTCTGCAGCAACGAACCGATTAGCCCGGCATGTTTAAGTTCATTTTCTTCTATAAGAGAAAGAGCGCGTAAAAATAGGTAGAGCTTATAGCGTCATCAATGATGTGACGTCACAAACGATTTACCGTTTATCGGTCAATATTTTTTCTAAATATTGCCCTAGGGCCAATATTGATGTAAATATTGACCGCTTGGTCAAATATTCGAATTTATAGGCATTTTTCCTATGGGGATTTTATATAGAGATACTGACAAGGGTATAACAAAGAATTATATAGGAGAAAATTACCACACCCATTTTCTAAGAAATTGGCACGGACCCATCATATTGCAAAAAGAATAGTCTCCATCATTAATTGTGTCATAGGAGTTGCAAGCACAAAATTACATAGAACTACACAGGAGAAAATGACCACACCCATTTTCTAAGACCCTGGGGATCAAGGCTCAAACAAAATATCAGATGCACAATAAGACCACAGACCCATCATTGAGTCTCCATCATTTATAGTGTCAGAGGAGTTGCGAGCACAAGATTTCATAGATTTTCATGACCACGCCCATTTTCTAAGACCCTGGGGATCAGGGGCTGAAACCAAGTAACAGGTGCACAACTAGACCACATGCGAAGTAAGATGCAAAAAGAATTAAGTTTTCTATCTCCTATGGTTTCAGAGGAGTTGCGAGCACAAGAATTGTTTATGGATGGACAGACGGACGGATGCCCAACAACAGGGTATCACATAAGCTCGACAGGTGAGAGACCAGTAGAGCTAAAAGACAATACCTGTATTCAGATTCTTTCACCATACTTCATCTTTGTATTAAGTTTGAAGATTGTACCCCTTATAGTTCTATCACAACTTTTTGGCCTAATTGCCAAAAAGTAGACAGACAACAATTACTGTCAAAGTTGAGTTGTAACTTATTCAAAGTCCATAGCAAAATTCCAAGAATATAATTATAGTGCTACAGTGATAAATAAAAAGTATTGAGAGCTAAAACCAATAACTTCTTTCTTTAGGTCAACAATGACCAAATGTGAACTTTATTTATCGACCCCTCTTCACTCTGGATCTCAACAGCTAGTTTAGCATATTGATATATCTAAGGTACATTGTGAGAGAATCTATGAAGTACAAATTCAATCAAAAAGAAAGTTGTTCAAATGTTTTTATTCAACAATTCAAATATCCTGATAACTCCTATAGACAATTATGGCAGCTTTCCACATGTAACAAGTTTTACAGATAAACAATGTAAACTACCGTGTAATAGTTCATACAATATAACTAAGAATTACATGAAAAAGTCAACATAAATAATTTCATTTTGATTCAGGTAAATTGATAAAACTAGTACCTAGCCTGACATGACACAGATAAAAGTAATATCAATATTCACATACATCATAATAACTTAGCAATCCAAGGAATGCTTGTGTCACCTGCGAAGCGGCTTATTTTTAAAAGGTGGATCAAATATGGAAGTCACTAAGTCACTAGGTTAAAATTATTGGTATTAGTAGGAAAGTCTTGTTAAATGAAATTCGCAAGTGAAATATCAGACCTATTACAAACTAAACATAGGATAGAGTCAATCTTAAATTTTCAGAAAAAAAGGTCAATCATCTCAGTCAAAGTCTCTAGGTCAAAAATTTTGGTGACAAAAGAAAGGTCTCATCACAAAAATGCACATAAGAAATATTAAATCCCAAATTACTTACCAGTCAAAAAATACAGTCAATCTTTATTTTCAATGAAAGTATGTCAAATAATTAGGTCAAGGTCACTATGTCAAAAATTATGGTATGTATAGAAAGGCCTTGATTTAAGGAATACACATGTGAAATGTCAAAGCCCTACCACTTACCAGTCAAAAGATTTCTTGAGAAAGCCCTATCTCTTACCATATAAAAGATATAGCCAATCTTAATATTTTTGGAAAAGTAGGTCAAAAGTCTAGGTCAAGGTCACAGGGAAAAAAATTATGGTATGTGTAGAAATGTCTTATCACAAGGAATGCACATGTGGAATATCAAAGCCCTATCACTTACCAGTTAAAAGATATAGCCAATCTTAATTTTTTTTGAAAAATAGGTCAAATATCTAGGTCGAGGTCATAAGGTCAAAATTATGATATGTATAGAAAGGTCTTGTCACAAGGAATACACATGTGAAATATCAAAGCTATATCAATTACCAATCAAAAGTTGAGGGGTGTGACACCCAAAGTGTGACAGACAGACGGACAACGGACAAAGTGATCCTTAAGTGTTGCTATGCTTTGCAGGCGACACAAGAATGAACAATGGTAGATCAAGGAAACAATTCTGTCATACAGTATAAAATACGCAAGGCATTGTTGAAGGTTTACCAATATGAATGTGTTTTTAAAAATGCAAAATTTGGGTAACATCATTTGATGTAAAACATCTGTAGGGTAAACTTATTCTGATAGATTATTCAGTATAAGTAATACCGTCTGATTTTCAGTGTTATGAACACTGTTGTAAAAGGAGAATATCATTGCAATTATAAATGCTCTATCATGCCGCCTCAACTGGGGCATAGGCAAGACATATTAAAAGCTAATTTTGTATAAAAATTACTTATAAACATGATAAACTCAATGTCATGTTATGAACTATCACCTTTATGAAAAATAAATAAGACAAAGTGAAAAAACATCCCCTAGCACAGTGAGAACTTCTGAGAAACATAGGGTAATCAAAGATTACATAGCTCGCCTATACAGGTTTTTGTCAGAAATCAGGTTAAAGTTTTTGAAAAGAAGGTCAAAGTCCAAGGTCATGGTCACTAGGTCAAAGGTCATGGTCTCAAATAAAAGATCTCGTCACAAGGTATCTACATGTGAAATATTAAAGCCCTACCCCTTATAGTTCAAGAGATATAGCCCAGGTTAAAGTTTTGTTTACGGACAATGACAACGACGACGAGGGTATGGCATTAGCTCTCCGGACTTTTTTGTCCCGGCGAGCTAAAAATGTAACTAAGACGTATATAAGCTGTTTTGTGAGAAATAAGAAAAGTGACAAAGTCATGAAGGGCCCCTTGGCTTTTAAATGACCCACTCATGTATATGGAAGCTCTACATTGAAAATTTTAAAGCCTAACCCCTTCAAATTCAAAGTTTATTCCTCAAAATATCCTATATCTGCATGTATATCAAATCAGAAAGCAGCAGATGAGTTTTATTATGAAATCAAAATACAGACTTTGATATCTTAGTACCAAGCAGAATGTAATTTAGTGCATCAAAAAGTAATTAACCAGATTTTATTAAAACATATCAAGAAATGTTTCTTAAGAATACAAAAATATAGACTCGCTAACACACAATACAACGACTGCAATACTTGATCACCCTTTTCTACAACATTCAAAGAGGAAATTTAATTAAAACTTCACTAAAATAAAATTTATTGCACATGTATTTTCTTGACTCGTATCGGCAGTTCTACAGCACTGACTGTGAGGGGCCACATTCCCCCGAGAATTCCTGCCTGTACAGACACACCTACTGCAACAGCTAGCTCAGGATCAATGTGCGTGTTTGGTTCCTTCATAAAGAATTCCCGTATAAGTTCTCGCACCTTGGGGATCCTGGTGGATCCACCGACTAGAACAACCTCGTCCACATCTTCTTTTACAGAATGTGTGGCTTGTAACACTGTCTGTATAGGTTCTAACACTTTCATAAACAAATCCTTGTTTATTTCCTCGAACTTTGAACGAGATATAGGTTCTGTAATTTCTGAATTTTTACCTAAGGAATGTAAATGTATATGTAGGAATGCGGTATGACTTTTTGTGAGGTTTAATTTCACCTCCTCCACTGCTAACCTCAGTGTCTGTAGGTCTTCTCTATCACTTATCACTTGATGTACTCTTCTCTCTATTCTTTCTTTAAGGTAGTTGTACAGTCGCAGATTGAAGTCCTGCCCTCCAAGCCGATTATTTCCTGAAGAAATAGACAGTTTCACTTTACAATGCATTCAAGACTTGTGTTGCAAAAACCAAGTATGCCTTACCAAAAGATGAATATGATAGCCAAGGCAAAGTAATTCAGGATTAGAATTTCAAATAAGTCTATAGCTTTCCTATAAATACTTTTTAAAACACCACAGACATGTATACATTACACAGACAAGGAGATTTTTGTAAGTACAGACTCAAGCAACGTGCAAATTTGCAAAACTTGCACCAGAGAGTGAATTTTATCTTCAGAGAGTGAATTTTATCTTGCTTCACTATTTTAAGGCAGATTAGAGTCCCCTTCCTGATTGGTTGGTCCAAAGCATTCTGTTTACTGTCAAAACCATTCCAATAATCAAAGTCGTCTTTGACCATTGACCTCAAACTCAACTGATCAACCTTGTCCCATAGAGAAAATTCCTGGTAAGTTTCATGATGATAGGTGTACTACACACTCTATAGGGATGAAAAAACCATTTTCAATCATCGAAGTTGTATGACCTTGACCTTTTTACCCAAAGATAGGTTACATCTTTGACTTAAAGAGACATCCTTGACTTAAAGGGAACATTCCTCACAAGTTTCAAGTTAATAGGTGCAATAAACAGTCAGTTATGAACTGGTAACCATTTTCAAGCATCAAAGCCACGATCTTGACTTTGACCCCAAAATCAATAGGGTATCTACTTGACTCAAGGGAAACTGAGGGTTTTTAGCGGTAAAACCCCTGTTTATGAGATATCTATACTTACCCACATCTTAACTATTAGCAATTTTGCCCCAGGCACCTGCAGTTCTGTCTGAACTTTTGAGACGACCCCTCAACCTGCCAATATACAAACCGAAGGTCACGTGCCTCAGTTTTTGTGGATGGGTTCTCTGCTTTTGATTAACCAGTCGTCTAGATACATGTAGATGTAAATTTCTTTCATGCGAAGGTAGGCCCCTATAGTTGTCACTATCTTTGTAAAAATTCTGGGAGCTATCGCTAGCCCGAAAGGCATTGAGCGAAACTGATAATGGCGATTGTTATGCAAAATCTGAGAAATTTGCGGTGCGGTGGAAACACTGGTACATGAAGATATGCATCCTTTAGGTCCAAGGATGCCACCCAATCTCCCTTTTCCAGAGCTTGAATTATGGACCGTAATGTTTCCATCTTGAAATGTTGCACCTTTAGGTACTTGTTTAATGGTCTTATAATAATAATAATAATAATAAATACTTTATTTTTAGAAGGTAACTCAATTAGTACAAAATATACTACTCTCCCTTGAGGCCTTCTCATCAAAAACCATACATGTTAATACAAAATGATAAATTTTATACATGCAAACATAGAGTATACAAATCTTAAGCATTGAACATGAAAGAGAAACATTTTTCTTTAAAAGTTTTGACAGATTCAGATTTTTTGACATTGTGGGGAATTTCATTCCAAATAAGACTTCCGGAATACTGCAAAGATTTTTTGAAAATTTCTAAGTTTGGCTTTGGAGGTTTTAGATTTTCGCCAGCCACTGACCTAAGATTGTAATCCGATAATGGTGCCTGAAAAAGATCCTGAAGATAAGAGGGGGCTAATTGATTCATACATTTGTATACCAAAACACTTTTTGAAAATTTCACTCTTGCTTTGAAATCAAGCCAATTTAATTCTCTGAAGAGAGGTTCACTTGGTGAATCAAAAGGTTTGTCCAGAATTATTCTTGCGGCTTTCTTTTGTAATTTTAGCATACGATAGGTATTTTGTTCTGAGCAATTTCCCCACAATGTCAAGCAATAATCAAACAATGGTAATATATAAGCATTGTAATAAAGTATTCTAGTTTCTTTTGGAAGATATTTCTTTATTTTAGATAAGAGAGTCAGTTTTGCATTAACACACGGATCCATATATACACCTAGTATCTTATGTTCTTTTACATTTTCAATATGAATCCCATTCAAAGTTAATTCCAATGTTCTGTTAGACAGTCGGGATAATTTTTGGGATGTACCTAGTAGCATACACTTTGTTTTATTGACATTTAAGTTCATTTCATTTGTTTCACACCATTTTTGAATTTGAATTAAATCACTTTGTAACTTATCCTCTATTGAATCAATAGATTCAATATTGGACTTTGAATATTGGTCTTAGATTCAATATTGGACGATAACCGCCGTCCTTCTTCTGTACAAGGAAAAATGTTGAATAAAACCCTTGACCTTCTTGGCCGGGAGGAACTAACTCTATAGCTTGTTTTCCTAACAAGCTTTCTACCTCTTCTAATAAAAAATGATTTTGAACATTGTTCTGAGCAAATGTTACCCTTGTTCAAGTTAGTATAGGAGGGTTTCGAAACACAAGTTTTAAGCCCTGTTGGACTACATCTAAAATCCATTGATCGGTGGTGATTTCTTCCCACTTTTTTACAAATTGAATCAATCTGCACCCTACTGGTGTGTGAATTTGACTTTCCAAAAAATTCATTAGATGGAGCGGTAGATTCAAATCTACTTGCTGTTGTTCAGGCGAAACCCCGACTGATTCTGGTTACCAGATCCTTTGTCACGGGAACTGGAAAATTTCTCGAATTTTGATCTCCCAGATTGAGAATCCCGAAATGTCTTGCTCAACTTCCTCCTCTTATAGGAGGACTGGTCCTTCGAGTATGAGGATTCATGCTTCCTCTTGTTAGAAGATTCATTGCTAGACTTGTCTTTAGTAAAAGGCTGTCTGATCAGATGTTGGGTTTCCTTAGCATCACGCAAATTTTCTGCACTAGAATGCAAAATGTCGAAGTAGTTGTTGCAAAACAACTTATTTCCTAAAGTTGGCTGCAAAAGTAGTTTATTTTCAGTAGCCTTATTCTTGAAGGAAAGGTCATCAATGTGAATTGACCTCCTTGCCGCAACCGACCCAACAATGATACGGGCTGAAACGTCAGCCATGGACATCATTACGGACATAAGTGCACGAAGTCCCTCAGTCTTTTCCTCCTGTGACTGAACAGAGTCCAGATATGAAACGATAAGCGAACTGTAAGATAATTCTCGAAGCATCAAGCGAGCTGCTTGGTCAATCTTCCAAAACTCATTGTTTCGTGATTTGAGTTGGCTGTTCTTAAAAGTGTACACAGATTTTCTTGAAGATTTACGACCAACATTCACAGTGCCTTCTTCAATATTTTCATCAAGTTTTGGTGTAGAGCAAAATTTTTCAAAATGCTCCCTAGTGACCAAATACTTATCATCATCTGATGTTCGGTAAGTCTTAATAGATCCCTTCTTTTGAAACTCTTGATCCACTTCAGAGAGTGCATTCAAAATTGCACCATCAATCGGAAGACCAGATCGCGAAACTTTATCGGACTGCCATACTAACCGATTAGAGACATAGGATTTATATTCTGTCGCATCGGAGGTAATATTCTCTGCTTCGATGTGCAACGTGTTAGCCACTTTCATCATGAATTTCTGAAAATCGGAGTGACCCTTCACAGATGTAGCTGCAACAGACTCCTGGTCCAAAGATGTATCCGATAGATGAGATCTAGTGTCTGATATATGAGATCTCGAGTCTGAAATCTGTGATCTTGAATCAATGTCCAATATGTCATCAGACCGGACCAAATTGTCCCTTTCATCCAGAGATTCGCTCTGTAACTCGTCCTGGTCAAGAGAGGACGCAAATCTATCGAATCTCCTATATCTCTGCTTCTCAGAGGTGGAAGGAGCATTATTGTTGCTATCCATTTGCTTCCCAAAACGAGCGTCGAGAAGACGATTTATCAGTTCCTCTTGTTGTCTTTGCCAGTCAGAGGAAACGGGAGCTAATGCGAATGGCGGCGGCGGAACGTTTTGCACATATTGTATCCCCGCAAAGGGAGCTGGATGTGAAGCCGGGCTTCCCACAGAGGAAGCTTGTGGCAAGGAAGTCGGATTCCCCTCAGAAGGAACCGAATCTGTCTCAGACGTATTAAAGTGTCACCGTAGGAACACGTTTTGCCTTCGCCTTGTCAACCATTTTCTCGATGATATTTCTTTTTTCCTTCGACCACTGCCTACATGTGTTGCACGGAAAATCCGCATTGCACACTCTGTGCTTATAACACTCGGCGTGATCGTCCAGAATATTCATCTGTCCTTTGCATTTTATGCAAGATTTAAATGATTCCGGCATTTTAACGACGTAGAACCGCAGGTAAGAAAAAACAATCCGTCACATTCAATGCCTGAACAAAAACTGAGGCACGTGACCTTCGGTTTGTATATTGGCGGGTTGAGGGGTCGTCTCAAAAGTTCAGACAGAACTGCAGGTGCCTGGGGCAAAATTGCTAATAGTTAAGATGTGGGTAAGTATAGATATTGAAATAAACATGATGTTTACAAGTGAAATACACACTCAAATATGATCCAGAAACTCATTTCAATAATCAAAGTCCTATGACTTTGACCTTTCGACCTCAAAATTGATAAGGGCATCCTTAACTCATGGTGTATGAAGTTTCAATACAATAGCTCTTAATATATTGGAGTTATTCTCCGGAAACCTATTGTTGAAGCCCTCGCACCCATACACCTGCCTGCCCATCTTACATCAAATTAAGAGCTTAGTTTTGCAACTTGGCTAATAACACACAATAAAGAAGTCTATACATGTATATATCTGCTGAATTGTGGTACTTGTGAGGCTCAAACCAGCAACCTTTAACATGTTTAAGTCACTGTCCTGACACCATAAACACAAGAACACAACACTTTCATGCATATAAAGTTTGGACACCTTAGAAATGATCAAGACTTGACTGTTCAAGTGTTCCAGAATGAAGACCATTATTTCTACCAACAAAGCTCATATTAACAAGAAGTTCTGATACATACCTGCTATACCTTGTGTAAGGAACATGCCTCCCTGTACCCTAAGTAAGGAGACATCCAGTGTTCCACCCCCTAAATCCACCACTAATACGTTCTGAAGGTTGGGCTTGGTATGTAAACCATAGGCCAGAGCTGCAGCTGTGGGCTCATTGATCACTCTGTATATTTCAAGGCCTGTAAATGGTTTTATATCAAAATTAGAAAATAAAACAAAGAGCTCTACTAATGATGCAATATATGTCCATAATACATGTATACTAAATGTATTTCAGATTTGTGACCTTGAACTTTGGCCTTGAAATTCAACAGGGTTCCTCCTCTTGCCATGGTGATTCTTTATGGTAAATTTTGAAAACCCTAGGCCTTGGGCTAAAAATTCAGTCTTCATCCTGCCATCAACCTTTTAAAAATGAAATTGGTTGTGACCTTGACCTTTGATTTACGACCTTAAAAATCCATAGGGTTCTTCTTGTTGTCATGCTAATCCAATATGGGAAAATAGGAATTATGGTCTTCGGTTTCCCTTTTTTTTTCTGACCAAACTGATATGGGGACGGAAGGACAGACAGACAGTGCCATACCTGTCTATAGGTCAGAATAAAGACAGACCTAAAATCAAATTCAAGGAATTGTGGTCATTATATTTTGGGTGTTTGTCTTTAAAGAATGTTTACAGACCCTCCCCCCTTCTTAAGTTTTCATAATATATCTCATATATTATCAACATTCTAAATATGAAAGATTAAACTCCAAGTAAAGGTCAAAGGGTCCAAACTTTTGTTTTGTTACCAAGGGACAGGGCTTATGAAAAGTAATACGTATGCACATGTGAAATATTAAAGTCCTATCATTTAAAGTACCATCCAAAACTTGTCGAGGTTGAAGTTTTTAAATGTGGGTCAACATCCAAGCACGAGGACACAAGGTCAGAATGTTGTTACCAACAGAAATGTCTTGTCACAAGGAATACATATGTGAAATGTGAAAGCCCCATCACTTTTCCTTTAAAAGTAATGGTCAAGGTTAAAGTTTTTGAAAAGTATGGCAAACTCCAATGTCAAGGTCACAAGGTCAAAAATTTTTGTCTCCATGGAAAGATCTTTTCACAAGAAATACACGTGTGAAATATCAAAGCCCTATCACTTTCCATTCAAAAGTTATGGACAAGGTTATAGTTTTTTGAAAAGTAGGTCAAAGTCCAAAGTCAAGGTCACAAGGTCAAAAATTTTGGTCTCCATGCAAAGGTCTTGTCACAAGGAATATACATGTGAAATATCAAAGCCCTATCACTTACCATTCAAAAGTTATGCACAAGGTTAAAGTTTTTGAATAGTAGGTCAAAGTCAAAGGTTAAGGTCACAAGGTCAAAAATTTTGGTATCCATGGAAAGGTCTTGTCAAAAGGAATACACATGTGTAATATGAAAGCCCTATCACTTTCCATGCAAAAGTTATGGTCAAGGTTAAAGTTTTTGATAAGTAGGTCAAAGTCCAAGGTCAAAAGGTCAAAAATTTTGGTATCCATGGAAAGGTTTTATCACAAGAAATAGACATGTGTAATATGAAAGCCCTATCACTTTCCATTCAAAAGTTATGGGCAAGGTTAAAATTTTTAATAAGTAGGTCAAAGTCCAAGGTCAAGGTTACAAGGTCAAAAATTTTGGTACCCATGGAAAGGTCTTGTCACAAGGAATATACACGTGAAATATCAAAGCCCTATCACTTACCATTCAAAAGTTATGCACAAGGTTAAAGTTTTTGTGACTGACAGACACGAACCGGTTTTAATGTCCCCGCGCTTTCGCGAAAGCGGTGGACAATCAAAAAGGAGGATGTTGTACCTTACAGGAATCCAATGAGACATCCAGAACATTACATATAGATTCTTATTGATTCTTCTTTTTTAAAAGCGCGAAATGTACATTTATTTACAGCAGCATTAAATACTTCTAACAGGATTTTTGAGATTTTATCTTTAGACATCCTTGGAGACAATACCTGCCAGATTCCCAGCTTTAATTGTGTAGTTCCTTTGTAGATCATCAAACTCAGCAGGGACTGACATGACTGCTTTGGTGACCGGCACCGTTAAATTTCTCTCCGCTGTTGACTTCAGGAATCCTATGATAGTAGCACCAATTTCCTCTGGATACACCCGTCTGTCCGTTTCATTCACAGATATAACGTATCTGACCATACCGTATTCATCGGCTTCCAGCTGTGCGAGGAACAAGAGGTTCTATTACAGAGATCTGGGTATTTACATTTCTTACATGTATTTTAAATTTGTATGATCTGGTTTAGGAAACTTATGGTGACTTCTAATTTGATTTGAAGAAAACTTGTCAGCACATGCATATAAGTCCAACAACTCTGCTTTTAATCCTTACAAGGCAGGATACTACATGTAGGTTATACAGGGTTACTTTTCCTCGTGTGATTTTTGTCTCACATAAATGTATTGTGATGTTACCAGTTTTCATGGTGATATTATTTGTTAGAAAAGCATTCACATTAATGACTAAAAATAGTTCCTGAGATAAGCTTCTCAAAGGAAATAATTATTCACTAAGTTAGCTATGTCAGAATTGTCTAACCTTGAATGGGTATCGTTTTTGAGCCGCCAGCAGCTCGTCCTTACTATAGGCTTTACCAATGAATCTTTTGGCATCGTATATAGTGTTCCTAGGGTTATGTTCTGCCTGGGCTACAGCCTTATAACCAACAACAACTCCTGACTCCCTAATAACATGAAAGTAAAACTTATATATGATAAACCCTGTAATGTAAAGCTTATAAATGACAAAACACTTTATGTTTAGTTCTTCACAAGAACATCTAAACAGACAGATATAAACATTACTGAGAATTATAAATCTATCAGCAAAGATAGCAATGCATGATGATACTAATTTTCTGAATTTTCAAAAATTATTGGTTATATCTTACGTGAAGGCCACAACACTGGGTATACACTGATGTCCATCTTGTACCTCTAGTATGTCCACCCTGCCAGTCACAGCATGATATGCCCCAACACACGAGTATGTAGTACCTACAATCATAAAATAAACATTACTGTGAAAAGACAAATGTGAACTGCAGTGGTTTGCGATTTTGCCTTCTTTGGTTGGCTATTTCTCAAGTTATTTTTTGCAATTATTGATGACAATTTCAGGGTTTTTATAAATTTGATATTAGAAGTAAATTACCTTGGAATAACTTTACATCATCCCTCAGAACATATACTAGTAACTTTAGACTTGGTATTACTTACCTAGATCAATGCCAACAATTTTAGGTTTAGGTGGTGGAAGGTAATGTTGTGCTAAATAACCAGCAAGTAGCAAACACAGAACTGATGTTCCTATAACAAATTAACAAAATCAATTATGTTTCAGCGATGAGCTAATTGATGAGCATTTATGAGGTAAATGTTTTATTCTCTATACTACTATACTACAATACAAATCTGTTTAGTACTGGGAGCATTGGGGTTGTATTATACAGTAACTTGACATAAACAATTCACCATATTGTTTTGAATTTACTGTAACATTTTTCCACATTCACTATGCAATCTTTTGTAAGGAAATGAAATTATTGAATCTAAAACATTGACTTTCCCTCACATGACCACATTTTGTCCAGGAAATCAGTATACACTAACCATAAAGGCAAGTTTTGGGGACTGGCTTCCACAGGGGAAAATGTACGAATGTACGCCAAGTGGTCATGTTTGAGTGTATTTTATGGGGTTCGGTGCATGTAGTGCCCCTGATAGTGATAATAGTAACTTAAAACAGCAATATATTGTTCCTTTAATTACTTAACAGAAATTTATCTCAAATATACATGTACTTTCATTTTTCATTCATTTTGTATTAAGTAATCACTATCTCCTGACGACGAAAACTTCATACAAAAACATGACAGTGTGTATCTGTTACTGGTTAGATACATATCACGGGACACATATTATTATTCACCGCCTAATATATTGTTGACATAGGAATTAAACTTTCTCACAACAATAACATCTTTGAAACATAAATCAGCAATCAAAATTTTGATAATTTTATAACCTGCAAAGACCTAATTTTGTACTGGAAAGTCAGTAAATTGATACGTATTTTCCCCACCTCTTCAGGGAAAGGATTGGTCATTTCAACATCCTAAATCTCTTTGGTTATTTCTAAATCTTAGTATGAATTTTCCCAGATCAAAAGATAAAAGTTTAAAGATTCAAACATTGTGAGTTTTGTTTAAAGACTTAAAGATTTGAATGAGAAATGGTTAATTGTCAATTTGAGGTCGCAACAATAAGTGTTAACCCCCCCCCCCCCCCCCCCCCCCTTATTCCAAACTATGTCCAAACCTTAAATTCACAAATCACCAGTAAGCAAGTTACTTGAATGACGGATCATCTGATTCTGTTTATATTTCATCAGCTTAATTTGAAAATCAAGATTATAGTGCAGAAAATGTTGACGAAAAGTTGGGTGATACGTAATATAGATTTAATGCACATTAGTAAGAGGGATATGAAGATTTATTCAGCCTAGAAAAATCATACTTATAATTTATAATATGATTTTTTCTAGGTTAAATAAATCTTTATATCCCTCAAAGTACAGTGCAATAAATTGTTTATAATACTGAATCAACAAAATCTTTATAATTTGCTCAACAAATCGGCAATTTCCTATGTGACGGTTCAGGAATCGTGCCCGGTTAGCTCAGTCGGTAAGAGCGTCTGCCCTGTAAGCAGAAGGTCTCGGGTTCGATTCCCGGACCGGTCACATTTTCCATTCCGCCTGTCACAGTATTTGGTGCCGTGAGAGTGAACCTCATGAGTTGCTTGTGGTTTAAGGCAACTATGGGGAAGAACCAGGGATTTATTTGTCTTTCTTTGTGAGGTTTCCGATTAACAACTTTGGGAAACCTCAAAATTTGGCGGGATGGAGTGTGACGGTTCAGGAATCGTGCCCGGTTAGCTCAGTCGGTAAGAGCGTCTGCCCTGTAAGCAGAAGGTCTCGGGTTCGATTCCCGGACCGGTCACATTTTCCATTCCGCCTGTCACACCTAATTAGCAATGTGAAACCACCCAGCCGTAGACATTGTTGTTATTGTCTGCGCACTGTACCTCTGCACACTTGACTTTGAATTACAGGAATGGTAACTCTGATAGGAAAAAGGGGAGTGAACCAGAAAATGAAGGACACAATGTTTATTCTGTGTATTCTCCATGTATTACAGGGCTTGAAATTCATAGAAATTCCAAAGGAGCCATACGGGCTCCTAGTTCTGGAATTCAAGGAGCCTGTACCAAAATTCAAGGAGCCCGTAAATTTAAGTTTCTTTTCTATTAATTACATAAGATAATTGTTGAAAGCATTTATTGTGAAAGACCATCTTTGACAGCAGTTTAAACACAACATTGAAGTAAATCATTTGGGTCCAAAAAAAGCTGACAATGTTTTTACTTAGCCTAAAATATATGAGCGCATCCCCTCCCCAAAAACCTGAACAAATCCAGACAAATCTTTTTTAAAATGTCAGTTGTATTAGAAGCTTTCTATATCGCCATCCGACTCGTCAATAAAACGATGATCCGTGCAATATGTTGTGTGTTTGTTGATTATATTCAAGCGTATCAAAAACATGAACATTGACCAATTTGTTATTTATTCATTTACGTGAGCTAGACATCCTCTTTCTTATCTTGAAAAAAAACCCGACCATTATTATGTAATGACAAAGACAGCGAGGTCGGGTATTATGATGAATAATAAGACGGATAAAAATCAAAATGTAATGAAATACATGGATTTCTATTTCTGATTTCCCGTCACGCTGAAACTTACATGTATATGACACGTGCCGGTCCAAGCGATCTAGCGATTAAATGTATGAGATGCATGTGAACGTTTTCATGTTACGTTTGTTGGTCACTCGATAGATACAGACAACACAAAGCGTGCCATAAATGCATTATAGATTGACGTGCGCTGTAGAAGCCATAAACGTTTTCATCTCAGTTAAATTTAAAGCTTAAGGGGGGGGGGGGGGGGGGGGGGGGGTGGCTACGTAACGTTTTACGCCTCAGGTTGAAGCAGAGGCTAATTTACCGGATGTGCAGCAAATTAACGCCAAGGCGTACACACTTTTTTGGAAAAAAACGCATGGCGGTCGATGAAAGAGAACACTGGTAATTTTTTCTACTCGCCAAACGGGCGAGTTCAGACGAAAATCTAATCGCCCAGCGGCACTTTCACTCGCCATTGGCGAACGGGCGAGTGGGAATTTCAAGCCCTGTATTAGCCAAACCGGCACGTGACTGTCTAAATTAATCAGATTACGCATTTTATAGAATTATTAAATTCATATGAGATGTTATAAAACGGTACTTTTTATATGCCACACCAGTAGATCATATAACGAGTCTCCTGACCGGGGGGACTATAAAGGGTCCAGTTAGGGTACCCATGTATCCAGATGTGCATGTGGCTCCTTATAAAAGCCGTTGGAAATACAGACCATCCAAGCAGTATATGACTATACAACCCTCCTGCATACACCACATACACAAAATGGAGGGTGGGCATGAAACGGGGCAGCACTCAGCCCCTTAAATAATAAAAGGGGCTATGAGGCTCCCCAAAGTTGATTTGATTCTCACAAATTTTCTTGTTTTACCAAATATTTGGAAATCAATCTAAAGTTAAGACAGTTATTTTGAGATAAAATGGATTCAGACTCAACGTCGCTTGAAAAATATTAAACTTAATTTATGAATATTTGCTAAATCAAACCTATAATGATGAAGGTAGCACTCATTTCAATGGAAAGTTGACATATGTTACCGGTTTCATTATTCCCGGAAGTAAACGTGTCTTTGAGAAATCCACTTCGACCTTGGCCTATTTCGCGCCGTGAATTTCCACATATATCCGCGTATCTTGATTCTATTTTCGAACCAACCGACTGCGATACACTTCTTACTGATATTTTTCCATACTCGTATGAAGCTGAGCTTGTTCAGGTTTTGCTCTCTCGCGGAAAGAAACCTATCAATGCTCTAAACTTTTTTGGTGCCCTTTTTTATGAACAGCGAGCTTCGTGTAGGGCGGTTTACATGAAACGTATGTTGCGCAGTACATGAACTAAAAATCTTCAAGTAATTGATACAAATACAAAAAAAAGACCAAAACAAAACAAAACAAAACAAAACAAAGATTCACTCGGTTACGAATCTCAAGAGACAGTCCCTTCGAATTTACTTTTTTGAGCGCTGCCAATAATTGGTGGGCCATTTCTTCAAAGTCCAAGGACTTCGATCTGGCCCACCATTAAGCCTTGACCCTGCAATACTTTTAAATGAGGGTGATAAAATCATGTCTGATCAAAAGGTAGTTTGCAACACTTTTAACAGCTCTTTTTTTATCAATGTTGCAAAAGACATAGGATTCATGAAAACAAGAAACAAACAGAGGATACTTTTCTATTTTCTCATGTTGATGAGGAATATGTTCATAAATCCATTTCAAATTTTCAGACTAAGAAAGCCACGGGGGACCCGGGTGGATGGCTTTTCCATCCTATCTGTAAACACATAAATTTCACTTTCGACGATCATATCTTTCTAGTAACCTCAAACTTGCTCAAGTTATACCTATCTTCAAGAAGAAAAACCATCTCGATAAACGAAAGGACCCTGTCCACAACTTCAAAGCCATAAGAGAGAGAGCTATTCATGACCAACTTGCTATATTTTCAAAACTGTTTTAGTCCCTTCTTGACAGTCTTTAGAAGGGGCTTTGGTTGCCAAATAAACAACCGTTTTACGCTTTGTGTGGAATATTGGAAGCTGGCGTTAGACAAGCATAAATATAGGATCTCAAATGAATTTTCATTTCATACGATGTATTATGAAACGAGTTGTGTGTTTTATATCCCCGAGCCTTGGCGAGGGGATATAAAACGCACAACGAGTTTCATAATACATCTTATCACATGATACACCCGTTATGCAGTATCATAAAGCCATTTCATAAATATATGATATGATAACACGTTACATATCGCTCTGCTTGAGTTTGGAACCTAATCACATGAACCTTGACAAATGTGACCTTTCAAATATCGGTCAACTGTTAAATTCAGACCGGAGTCAATATCAATGATTAAAATTGTTGTTGTTGAATTAATTCTTGCATTAAAATACAATTCAAAATTGAAATACTTTTCTCTTACGCACAGAATATCTATACGATGGGGAAACTACTTCTCATGGCGTAGCAGACGACCTCTAGATCACAGCGTGATTCGCCTCTGTAGTTCTCGGAAACGTTGATTTCACGTTAGAAATACACATTTTTTTGGCAATATCATGTGATAAAAAGAATCTCAAATGAATTTTCATTTCATACGATGTATTATGAAACTCGTTGTGCGCTTTATATCCCCTCGCCAAGGCTCGGGGATATAAAACACACAACTCGTTTCATAATACATCGTATGAAATGAAAATTCATTTGAGATCCTATATTTATGAAATGAAAATTCATTCGAGATTCTTTTTATCACATGATTCTGCCAAAAATGTTTATTTCCAACGTGAAATAAACGATTCTGAGAACTAGAGGCGAATCACGCCATGACCTATAGAAGTCGTCTGCTACGCTATGAGAAGTAGTTCCCCATCGTAGATGTTCTTTGCGTAAAGAGAAAAATATTTCAACTTTCTTTAGTACTTTAATGCAATAATTATTTCATCAACAACAATTTCAATCATTGATATTGAATTTGCGTCTTAATTTAACAATTGACCGATATTTGAAAGGTCACACTTGTCACAGTGTAGGTGATGAGGCTCAAAACGTGACCAATCGCATTCGAGCAAAGCGATATGTAACGTGTTATCATAACATTTTATTATGAAATGGCTTTATGAAACTGCATAACGGGTGTATCATGTGATAAAATATTGTATTGCTGCCATTCTTATGGACCTGTCCAAGGCGTTCGACTGCCTGCCCCATAGCCTCCTGCTTGCAAAATTGGAAGCTGGTCTATCGGGGAGGGGGGGGGGGGGCTGCCATGCTCCTTGGCAGTTACATTAGAAATCGCTTAATCGTCGACAGCAAATTAAATCAGGGTCACATAAAAGTGTCTGTGAGGCCCTCTTCCTCTGAAACTGAAAAGTTTCAGGCCATTAATTTGCCTATATATAGGCCAAAAGTCCAACAAAAAATATCTCTTTCTTCAAAATTGCAAATACTGAAATTAACTGCGAAACCAATGTTACTCTGTGTTAATTTGGGCTGCCAAATACAATTAGACGACCATGTATCCGATATTTGTAAAAAGGCATCGAGACAACTATAGTTAGCCGTCTTAAAGAAAGTCAGAACATTTTAAACCAAACATTGCAGAATGATAATTTTTAACTCCTTTAATTTCTATCAAACTTTAATTACTGTCCCATTGTGTGGCACTTTTGCATCAAAAGAAGTACATATAAAATGGAACAAATCCAGGAAAGTGGGATCAAGATTTGTAACAGATGACTATACATCTCCTATTCATGAAATATTGGTACAATCTAATTCCAAACTGTTACTTGTTAACATAATACACATTATTGCATGTTTGCAATGTTTTATCATTCGATGACAATTGATTATCACCTAAATACTTCAATATTTGACAAATGTTACAACTTTAAAAATTTAGCTATTCTCTGTAAACATTTGCACTTTTATGAAGGACGCATGGCACGGCATGCTTCAGATTTTGATAAATTTGTACATAAGGTTGAGTCTGACCCAAAAGTAAAAATTTGTTAAAAATTTTCTTAATATCACGTCCGGTTGCCATGGAAACGGACTTTGAATATTGAAAAAGTGCATTTTGGGGCGTTTTTGAAGTCAAATACATCATACAACAAAGGTACCCTATCAAACGTGTGATTTTTTTGCATTTTTTAGCTCACCTGAGCCATAGGCTCAAGTGAGCTATTGTCATAGTGTTGCGTCCGTCGTCCGTCGTCCGTCGTCGTCGTCGTCGTCGTCCGTCGTCGTCCGTCGTCGTCGTAAACTTTTCAACTTCTTCTCCAGAACGGCTGAAGGGATTTTGATGAAACTTGGTAGGTATGAAGTACTCATGGTCCCCTACAAGGGTTGTTGTTTTTCGTCCGGATCTGTCAACAGGTGGCGCCACCACAACCAAAAGTAGGTCACGGGGGGTACCCTCCTTTGACAAACTTCTTCTTCAGAACCGAAGCATGTATCGACAAACCGAAAGCATCAGGATGATCTAGAGAGATGTCTTAAGAAGTGTTGTTATTTTTGGTTCCACTTCGAAGTCAAATTTTTGACGCGTTTTTGACGTCTTTTCGGACTTTGTCAGAAATGCACATTTTTGCACTATTACTATAAATAACTCAATAAGTGTATGATTTTACACACTCATTTACTACATGTTTATCATATTTAACTTACTTAATGCTTTGATATGTATTTTATGCTTAAAATTTATTTTTTTGATTTTTTATGAATTTTTTTCTTATGTAAAAAGGAAGGGGGGGGGGGGGTTGATTTTCATACATTTTCTGCTTCTTTTCTATAGCCACTCTTCAGATTGTCATGACAATTTGTAAGTATGAGGTTCTCATGCATGGTACCCTACAAGTGAAAGAATTTTGTCAAGATATCCACTTTTGGATTTTTAAGGAATATTTTTTAAGATTGTACATTGGTATAATGTATGTTTTCCATGCCAAATGGACCCATGGGGAGTAGCTTCAAACCCCGGCGGGACCCCAACAATTTTTTTTCCCTTTTTCAGTTTTTTTCTCTTTTTATTTTTATATTTATCGCTAGAAATGAAACTGTGAAAGAATTTTGTCAAAATATCAACTTTTAGATTTTTAATGATTTTTTAAATAAGACAAGCTATAGCTAGTTTGGCTTTGTGTACTTATTTTCATACTTCGAATTAACTTGGCCACATACGCTATCAAATATACTCTGAATTTATTTTTAAGATGTTGACTTTTTGTGTCGCCTGCGAAGCACAGCGACACTTAGGGATCACTTTGTCCGTTGTTCGTCTGTCCGTCCATCCGTCCCTCCGTCTGTCTGTCACACTTGGGTGTCACACCCCATAACTTTTGATTGGTAAGTGATAGGGCTTTGATATTTCACATGTGTATTCCTTGTGACAAGACCTTTATACACATATCATAATTTTTGACCTTGTGACCTTGACCTAGATATTTGACCTACTTTTCTAAAAATCTAATATTGGCTATATCTCTTGATTGATTAGTGATAGGACTTTGATATTTCACATGTGTATTCCTTGTGATTAGACCTTTCTACACATAAAATGTTTGACCTTGTGACCTTGATCTAGATATTTGACCTACTTTTCTAAAAATCTAATATTGGCTATATCTCTTGATTGACAAGTGATAGGGCTTTGATATTTCACATGTGTAATCTTTGTGACAAGACCTTTCTACGCAAACCATATTTTTTGACCTCGTGACCTTGACCTAGATATTTGACATACTTTTCAAAAAATCTAAGATTGGCTATATCTTTTGATTGGTAAGTGATAGGGCTTTGATATTTCACATGTGTATTTCTTGTGACAAGCCCTTTTTTCACATACTATATTTTTTAACCTTATGACCTTGACCTAGATATTTGACCTACTTTTTAAAAAAACCAAGATTGGCTATATCTATTGATTGGCAAGTGATAGGGCTTTGATATTTCTCTTGTGTATTCCTTTTGACAATACCTTTCTACACATACCATAATTTTGACCTCATGACCTTGACCTAGATATTTGACCTACTTTTCAAAAAAATTAAGATTTGCTATATCTTTTGATTGGTAAGTGATAGAGCTTTGATATTTCATATGTGTATTCCTTCTTGTGACAAGGCCTTTCTACACATATCATAACTTTTGACCTCATGACCAAGACCTAGATATTTGACCTACTTTTCAAAAAATCTTAGATTGGCTATTTCTTTTGATTGCTGAGTGATAGGCTTTGATATTTCACATGTGCATTCCATGTGACAAGACCTTTCTTCACATACCATCATTTTTAGCTCACCTCGACGAAGTTGAGTGAGCTTATGCTGTAACCCCACGCGTCCGCGTCCGGTTAAGAAGTTTGGGGTAGCTCAGTATCTGACAAAGTACTAATGCTACAGTAACCAAACTGGCACAAGTGATTCATCTTTGGATGCTGAGGTGAACCCATGCATCGGATGCAGCATCTGACCTACATTTTCCGCTTGAGTGATTTGGATAAGAAGTTTTGGGTAGCTCAGTATCTGACAAAGTACTAATGCTACAGTAACCAGACTTGCACAAGTGATTCATCTTTGGATGCCGAGATGGACCCATGCATCGGATGCAGCATCTGACCTACTTTTTCCATTTGAGTGATTTCGCTTTTAAAAGCCAATATTGAGCAGAGTATAAGTGCTACATGTACCAAACTTGCATATTGGATGTATCTTTGATCAAACTTTCATAAAATGACCTTGACCTACTTTTTCCGCTTGAGTGATTTTGCCTTTAAAAGCCAATATTGAGCAAAGTATAAGTGCTAGATGTTCCAAACTTGCATATTAGATGTATCTTTGATCAAACTTTCATAAAATGACCTTGACCTACTTTTTCCGCTTGAGTGATTTTGCCTTTAAAAGCCAATATTGAGCAAAGTATAAGTGATACATATACCAAACTTGCATATTGGATGTATCTTTGATCAATCTTTCATAAAATGACCTTGACCTACTTTTTCCGCTTGAGTGATTTTGCTCTATAAAGCCAATATTGAGCAAAGTATAACTGCTACATGTACCAAACTTGCATATTGGATGTATCTTTGATCAAGTTTTCATAAAATGACCTTGACCTGCTTTTTCTGCTTGAGTGGTTTTGCCTTTAAAAGCCAATATACATGTACTTGATTATTTTCTCTGTCATATTTCTGTATCTATGGTAAACATAGCCGCCATATATCTTGTGTTACAGATTTGATTGGTTCAATACCTCCTTGCTCCTTTAGTAGGGGTAACTACAGGAAATAAAAAGGTGCACACTAAAAATTTTGACTGACTTGAAATGCCTGGAAGTCTGTAAAATTGGTCTTTTTTGATTGCGAATCTTTGGCACGCATAAAAATGTAAAGAAAAAGGGGGGGGGGGGGGGGTCATGCATGTCCTTTTTTCGCAAATTTCACTTTTTTTAACGAAAATGTTCCGAATTTTGCATATTTTCAAACCTATCTGTAGATTGCATAAAAGACAAGATCAAGTTCGAAGTTAAATTTATCACGACTATTGATTCAATATGCTAAAAATACATTTCCAAGGGCCGCATTTCAGCATATTTACCGAAAATAATTTGTCCAAGTGGCTTCACTGGGTCATGAGGTTTGATACACCATACACTGCTGTTTGGAAAATAAATTGGCTCAATTTCTGCACAACTCACCTGAATTAATATTGTCCGCTAACAACTTGTCTGTGTTAATTGGATTAACACGATTTTGACTGTACGTTACATGTATTAAGATGAAATCAGTACTATTCAAAAGCTCTCATTCATAGATTTCTGTATAATTTAATATGAATAAAGGCAAAACCGAAAAGTCTTTGTTTTTTATGCTTCCGGAATCAAAGATACGGGGGCATATAGTTTTTGGCCTGTCCGTCTGTCTGTTTGTCCGAAAAACTTTACATTGGGCATATTGTGTTGAATATTTTCCAACAATTTTCATCTGTTCATCATGACGCAAAATGTTTTTAAATGACTCTGAAGTTGCAAATTAAGTAATATTATAGACCATAATTACCGTTGCCAAGGTAATTTATGTACATAGCAACAAGTGGGTTTATCTTGAATTTGCTCATTTTATAAAACAAATCCTATTTCCTTATTATATACCCATCAAGAGATAAGGAAAATTGGAAAATACAAACAGCATTTTGAAATCAATATATCAATATTAGCTAATTATGTTGTCATGGTAACCAGCCTTTTTTATAATATCAGACACTACTAGTGAGCTTATTTAAAATTTTATGTCCTAATCTTTAGGATGCATAAAAAATCTTCCATTAATGTCGTATATAGACCAAATTATAGAGCTTCAAATTAGCTCAATTTTGCCAATTTCTCAACTTTAAAGGCCGTTGCCATGGTAACCAGATAACCTAGAAATAAAAATTTTGTCAAATTTTTCTTATTTCAGTGGTCCCTTCTTATGTGTGACATTTCATGAAAATCGGCGACCATGTGTGCCGAAATTGTTTAAATGGTTAGATCTACAGAGAACTGCTATTAAATACTATACACGTTCCCCTTCAATTCATTCGGCCAATGCCTTTAGTGTGTTTTAACGCAAGCTCAAACCACACTGATTTGGGAGCAATAAAGGCGACATACCACCAGACAACTGATTTGCTTTAGGTTAAAATAATCCAAAAACACACACACAATGGCTTTAACCTTCTTTGCACGGCATAAGTGTGGTTGTTGCTGGGAAACAGGAGATGCTTACTCTCCCGGGCACCTACGGAAGCCCGTAGGTGACAGGTATGAATTAAAATTTATCTGGCGGCCGCCACATAATTATCTGGCGGTCGCCACTTAATTTATCTGGCGGCCGTCACTTAATTTATCTGGCGGCCGCCACTTAATTATGTGGCGGCCGCCTCTTAATTATGTGGCGACCGCCGAGATGTATTAACTTTATGGTGGACACAACTATAAGGACCAGAATTATCCATGTATAAACTTTATGCATGGTGGCCACAGCTATAAGGAACAGAATTATCCATGTATAAACTTTATGGTGGACACAACTATAAGCAGAATTATCCAAGGATTAACTTTTATACGAAACAGAATTACCCACGGATAAACTTTATGTTTGCCACAAATATAAGGACCAGAATTACCATTGGATAAACTTTATGGTGGCCATAACTATAAGGAAAAGAATTATCCATGTATAAACTTTATGGTGGACACAACTATAAGGAACAGATTTATCCACTGATAAACTTTATGGTGGACACAACTATAAGGAACAGAATTATCCATGTATAAACTTTATGGTGGACACAACTATAAGGAACAGATTTATCCATTGATAAACTTTATGGTGGACACAACTATAAGGAAAAGAATTATCCATGTATAAACTTTATGGTGGACACAACTATAAGGACCTCCATTGACAGATTAGCTATTCTGAATCATCCAGGTGTTTTACGCTGCTTACACAAAGCAGAGTAAAGCCTCTGAATGAATCAATATTTGTCATATCTATCAATGGAGGTTCAAGACAGAAAGTAGAAAATAGTCCAACTTTGGTAGACGATTAGGCTATGTTATGATATCTTTTTGGGTGGATTATTGATGTTTTAAGGAAGTATACGAATCAATCTTTATGGTCATACCCCATTTTGCCCTTCAAATGCAAAAAAAGCAGATGCTACTTCTAGCTGAAAAATTCGTCGGAAGCCTTGTATTTCTATTCTCTTACGACCTGTAAATGAGCATCATGCATGATATTAACGCTCTTTCAACATGTGCCTGGGCATACCAGAGTTATCTAACTATAAGCACCAGAATTCTCAATGTATAAATTTTATGGTGGACACGACTATAAGGACAAGATTTTCATGTATAAACTTTATGGTGGCCACAACCATAAGGACCAGAATTATCAATGTATAAACTTCATGGTGGCCACAGCTATAAGCAACAGAATGATCCATGTATAAACTTTATGGTGGCAACAATTATAAGCACCAGAATTATCCATGTATAAACTTTATGGTGGACACAACTAGAAGGACCAGATTTGTCCATGTATAAACTTTATTGTGGCCACAACTATTAGCACCAGAATTATCCATGTATAAACTTTATGGTGGACACAACTAGAAGGACCAGATTTGTCCATGTATAAACTTTATGGTGGCCACAACTATAAGCACCGGAATTATCCATATATAAACTTTATGGTGGACTATAAGCACCAGAATTATCCATGTATAAACTTTATGGTGACCACAACTATAAGCAACAGAATTATCCATGTATAAACTTTATGGTGGCCACAACTATAAGGACCAAAATTATCCATGTATAAACTTTATGGTGGCCACAACTATAAGCACCAGAATTATCCATGTATAAACATTATGGTGACCACAACTATAAGAACCAGAATTATCCATATATAAACTTTATGGTGGCCACAGCTATAAGCACCAGATTTATCCATGTATTAATTTTATGGTGGCCAAAACTACATGTACAACCACCAGAATTATCCATGTATTAACTTTATGGTGGCCACAACTATAAGCACCAGAATTATCCATGTATTAACTTTATGGTGGCCACAACTATAAGCACCAGAATTATCCATGTATTAACTTTAATAATGGTGGCCAAAACTACATGTATAAGCTCCAGAATTATCCATGTATAAACTTTATGGTGGCCAAAACTATAAGCACCAGAATTGTCCATGTAAAAACTTTATGTTGGCCACAACTATGAGGACCAGAATTATCCATGCATAAACTTTATAGTGGCCAAAACTACATGTATAAGGACCAGAATTATCCATGTATAAACTTTATGGTGGACTATAAGCACCAGATTTATCCATGTATAAACTTTATGGTGGCCACAACTACATGTATAAGGACCAGAATTATCCATGTATAAACTTTATGGTAGCCACAACTATAAGGACCAGAATTATCCATGTATAAAATTTATGGTGGCCACAACTATAAGCACCAGAATTATCCATATATAAACTTTATGGTGCCCACAACTACATGTATCAGGACCAGAATTATCCATTAATAAACTTTATGGTGGACTATAAGCACCAGATTTATCCATGTATAAACTCTATGGTGGCCACAACTACATGTATAAGGAACAGAATTATCCATATATAAACTTTATGGTGGTCAAAACTATAAGGACCAGAATTATCCATATATAAACTTAATGGTGGCCACAACTATAAGCACCAGATTTGTCCATGTATAAACTTTATGGTGGCCACAACTATAAGCACCAGAATTATCCATGTATAAACATTATGGTGACCACAACTAGAAGGACCAGATTTGTCCATGTATAAACATCATGGTGACCACAACTATAAGGACCAGAATTATCCATATATAAACTTTATGGTGGACTCAACTATAAGAACCAGAATTATCCATGTATAAACTTTATGGTGGCCACAACTATAAGCACCAGATTTGTCCATGTATAAACTTTATGGTGGCCACAACTATAAGCACCAGAATTATTCATGTATAAACATTATGGTGACCACAACTATAAGCACCAGAATTATCCATGTATAAACATCATGGTGACCACAACTATAAGGACCAGAATTATCCATATATAAACTTTATGGTGGACTATAAGCACCAGAATTATCCATGTATAAACTTTATGGTGGACTATAAGCACCAGAATTATCCATGTATAAACTTTATGGTGGACTATAAGCACCAGAATTATCCATGTATAAACTTTATGGTGGACTATAAGCACCAGAAGTATCCATGTATAAACTTTATGGTGGACTATAAGCACCAGAATTATCCATGTATAAACTTTATGGTGGACTATAAGCACCAGAATTATCCATGTATAAACTTTATGGTGACCACAACTATAAGGACCAGAATTATCCATATATAAACTTTATGGTGGCCACAACTATAAGCACCAGAATTATCAAAGTATTAAGTTTATGGTGGATACAACTACAACGACCAGAATTATCCATGTATAAACTTTATGGTGGACACAACTATAAGAACCAGAATTATCCATGTATTAACTTTATGGTGGACACAACTACATGTATAAGGACCAGATTTATCCATGTATAAATTTTATGCATGGTGGCCACAGCTATAAGGACAAGAATTATCCATGTATAAACTTTATGAGGGCCAAAACTACATGTATAAAGACCAGAATTATCCATGTATTAACTTTATGGTGGCAACAACTACAAGGACCAGAATTATCAAAGTATTAAGTTTATGATGGATACAACTACAAGGACCAGAATTATCCATGTATAAAGTACTATAAGGACAATAAATAAACAACTGATAAACTATACGATGGCCACAACTATAAATATATACTGACTTTCAATTTTGGGAGTTCGCTTCTTTTCATATGGTAGAGGTTTTTCTTTGTTTGCTTTGGTTCTTGTTCTATCCTGATTTTGTATGCCTTCGGTTTATGATTTTCTGATTTATCGATTTTGTACTATGTATTGGGATATGGTCATTATCCATATTTGTCATTCAGTATTTCAATATTGTAACTCTCCGAGTCTGGTTTGTGGTTCTCTCCTTTCTTTTATATCTGCACTTATTTCGTGTTGCAGTATGGAGTTGGTAACACAATTCCCCGCGACCCGATCTTTGAAGTGCTTTGATTCCATCATGATTTCAACGACGGGACTCCACGACGGACCCTGTCCAAACCTCTTTAGAGAAGACAGGACCTGGACCACCGGTCTTGGTCTTCTCTGAATGTTGGTCGGACTGCTTGGTTGATTACATGCATGAACTCGTTACAGCCGGCAGAGCACCGACTGTATTTCGTACGCCCCCATTTTATATCCATTTACATATTCATCTGTGTTGCTTGGGCCCCTGCGTTTTGCTGTCTAAATTGTATGGTCATCTTACAGTGAGGAGATTATTTTACACTACAATTGCGCGTTCTTCGAGACCGTTGGGAAACCGGAAAGGTGGGGGGGGTATACGCACGGATAACAACACCGTTTGTGACTTGCGTGGCAGATGGCCGTCCTACGTCGGCACCGATTGTCCATTGGTCTCATTGGTTCATTTGTAGTTTGTGTTTCTATGTCGCAAGTCTCCTTTGCGTCTCTTGCTGTGCTTGTTTGCTTTCTGTTTTCACACCAGGTGTTTTGGTGCTGTGCTTGTTTACTTTCTGTTTTCACATCAGGTGTTTTGGTGCTTTGCTGTGGGTGCTGCAACCGGATCCAGTTGGAGATCCTCTCCTTTCTTTTCCCTCACTTCGTCATGCGCGGATTGTAATTTTCTTTAGGTAAGGGAGAAAGTCTAGTCTATGAATGCAAGAAAAACATATTCCCAACAATCTGTGAAGTGGAGCATTTTGAGAAAGTTCCAGTTGGATTTTGATTTTCAGCAACCAGCGGATTTTGATGGCAGCGTGAAAGATTTGCCGTCATAACGACGAGGTCACTCCAGGTGGTTTGTTAAAGAGATGTTTTAGACTGTAGCGAACGCCTTCTAATTGAATTCACTTTCGTATACGGTCCGTCAATTACTATACACGTGCACATCAATCAAATGACTACATAGCCACAGAAACGACCAATAACACTAGACAATTTGGTTGGTGTATACCCCAACCAACCAAATAGCCAACACTTAGTGTCGTTGGTCGTTGCTGTCATTAAAGACCATTTTCATTGCCAGAGGATTTATTCCTATTTCATTCGTTTCATGGAAGATAAAATACACATAGATCCTTTTTCATACTCCAACTGGTTCCATCGATCAGCCTATTATTCCAGGAATAACTGCGGGACCATCAGATCTGAAATATGAAAGACATAAATGATCAATATGTTCCGATGGCATGTATCCGGTTCATTATTAAATACGTGTAATGTATGACGAAATTATTCACTTACGGTATCTCACAAACGAAGTTGATCCGTTGTGCACAGGACATATCACTCCACAAGAATTGATCTGCCGATCTCATGGCCATGCAGTGTTCGTCATTCCTCAGGTTGTTGGGTTCGTGTGGTGCCCAGTTCTGGTAATTTGTTTTTGTAATGAGTGGTGAGTTTTTCCCCTGCCATCTCCACTCACCATCTATCTCGATGTCATCAGCTCCAAGCCAAAATAAACCCGGATAGAAACCACCTATATTGGTGACAAATCACAAAATATACCCGGATAGAAACCACCTTTATTGGTGACAAAACACAAAATAAATTCGGATAGGAATCACCTATATTGTTGACAAAACACAAAATATACCCGGATAGAAACCATCTTTATTGGTGATAAAACACAAAATAAATCCGGATAGGAATCACCTATATTGTTGACAAAACACACAATATACCCGGATAGAAAAAAAAACCCCACCTGTATTAGTGACAAAACACAAAATATACCCGGAGAGAAACCACCTGTATTGGTGACAAAACACAAAATATACCCGGATAGAAGGCACATATACTGGTGACAAAACACAAAATATACCCGGATAGAAACCATCTGTATTGGTGACAAAACACAAAATATGTATAGGATAAAGACCGAGTTGAGGTCTGTATGAAGGTTAGATGCCCAAGGAGAGAACAGGGTGGCGTTTAAAGACCGAGGCCGAAGGCCGAGGTCTTTAAACACCACCCTGTTCTCTCCGAGGGCATCTAACCTTCATACAGACCTCAACTCGGTCTTTATCCGACTTACAAACCGCAGATTTTCTTAAATTTTCAGAAAAATAAAAATCCAAATATTTAAGACACCCCTGGTTTTCAAAATGAAACTGACCATGCAAATGATCGGGTGGACGGTAACGATTATCAGGCCATAGTAGATAAATAGTTTGTTGTACATCCCGATAAGTTTTCTGAAATTTTCTGAAAGGTACCCTCACTACCCTGTATTCGGTCAGAGAAGAAAATGACAGGTTAACAATGAGTTCTTTTTCCATTAAGGTTTTTGAATAGGTAATTAAATTTATGGAAAGGTTTTCTAATCGAGTAAGGACAATATTTCTTTATTTTGTCAGTCAAGTTCCTCAATTATACATTTATTTGGAGAGCATATAGAATAATTGGTCTTCAAGAATCGCTATGGGGATCTAGATTAATTTGAGTTGGCATTTTGAGCTTTTAGGATAGAAGAACCTGCTCACATTTCTCATTAAAGGATTCTTTCGCGGACTTGAAACACAATATTATCTATACTATGGCCGAATACTCTTAATAATCAAAACAATTCACACCCGCGACTGAAATAATTTTCTTTTCTCCGCCCCTCATTGTTTTTTATTGACCTCCACACTTCACTGAACGTTCATAAAACCTATTATATTTAGAATCGTCCGCGGTCTTTATGAAATAAAATGACCGATGAATAACAAAAGAATCACATTTGAAGGTTTGTAAACCCGGATAGAAACCACCTACTAGTATATTGGTGACAGAGCATAAAATTGACCCGTATAAAAACACCTGTATTAGTGACAAAGCATAAAATGGACCCGGATAGAAAACACTTGTATTGGTGACAAGGCTTAAAATGGACCCGGATTAAAAAAAAAACTTTATTGTTGACAAAACGCAAACGTTACCCGGACAGTAATCACCTATATTGGTGATTAAACACAAAATACACCCAGATAAAAATCACATGTATTGATGACAAACACAAACTTTACCCGAATAGAAACCACCTATATTGTTGACAAAGCACAAAATATATCCGGATATAGAAAACACCTCTATTGGTGACTGTAATGAATATAAAAAAGAATATTCGGGTTTGTTGTGCATTTATTTAACCACATTGAAAGAAGTCATATGACAAATGTACCACGTGATAATCGGGTATAAAAGGAAGCGAGAGAGCAGATTTTGATCAGTCCAGCTTCAGACGTCGTAGAGAAAAGACGATCATAAAAGGTAAAAGATATTAATAGTTCCTGAATAAGGATCTAAATATAGTTCCTGTAAAAGGAATTGATATATTCTGAATAAGGGTATATTGTAAGAGCTGGATAGATAGTTGATACGCCGTGCGCACTGACAAGACTAACCTCGGCGTTGTTACCATTGCGCCGTAACTATCAATGCGCATTGGTAAGATATAAGTACCCCTTGTTGTTATCTTGTAAATATTTCTTGTAACGTTATTTTCACATTCCCAATCACTTAATCATTTCTGTATATATTCTGTAATTCAATCTAAATTGAGATAATAGTTAGAAGCACTGCGCAAGTAGCCTCTGCGTTGACAGATTCCTTGATCGTTTGTTTACATTTGCTCGTAACTTTACTTGTTGTCGCGGCGTACCGAGCGTGAGCTTGGTAACGAACCTTTGAAATAAATAATACCGCTCGGACCGTTACATAATTTGGTGGCAAGCTTGTGGGTACGCCATGACTTCTGATCACAGTTTGCACGATTCAAACGCGGAAATAAGTCGTATAGAAGACGATCTTGAAGAGATGAAACAGCGCACGATTTTAAATCAAAGCATCCTTCAACAGTCAACGCCGATGACACAAGGCAGGAGTGGTGACAGGGATTCTGGATTTGCAAGTGCACGTGTACGGATAAATGCGCCAAGCGCAGATGCTAGAGCACAAAGGAATGATGCCAGTGCGCAGATTACACCGACATCTCAAAGAAGTCAAGGATGGGGAGGTGCACGTCCGAAAGTGAGCAGTGCACATAACGATGGTAGTAATAGATATGTTTTATCCGATAATGTTACGAGGCGCAGGAGAGACCATTCCGATCAGAATGCGCAAAACGCCACGAACAATGATAATGGCAATAACATGCAAACAAAGAGAAAAACAGATATAAAGCCTGCGACTTTCGATGGATCAGGTTCATGGAAAGACTAAAAATCGCACTTCGAAGCATGTGCGAAAATTAATGCATGGACCATCGAAGAAAAGGGACTTTACCTAGCCGTTTGTCTTAGAGGACAAGCGCAAGGCGTTCTTGGAGATTTACCCGAGGATACGAAAAGACATTTCAACTTGTTAGTTCGAGCCCTTGAGGAACGCTTTGCCCCTCCTAACCAGACAGAACTCTATCGCGTTCAATTGCGAGAGAGGCGCCAAAAAGCCTCAGAAACATTACCAGAGCTTGGACAGGCCATCAGACGACTTGTGAACCAAGCATACCCTACAGCTCCGGGAGACGTCAGAGAAACCTTGGCGAAAGATCAGTTCATAGATGTTCTCAAAGACCAAGAAATTCGCATTAAGATTAAACAGTCAAGACCTGCTAACCTAAACAAAGGCCAAAAGGCATCTGGCAGAATTGGAACAGACCTTTTCTTGTTGTAAACGCTGTCTTTGGTCTGTCAAGACCTGCTAACCTAAACAATGCAGTACAATTAGCAGTGGAGATTGAAAGTTACTACCGCTCCGAACAACGATTCAAAGAAAGTGAAGGTCAATTTAGAGCTTTAGACACTCACCAAGAGTCACAAGCGACTGCTGTAGACCGTAATACTGAACTGATGCAAATGTTCAATTCGCTGAATGATGAGCTAAGAAGCATAAAGAATGACATAAAGAATATCAAAAGCTCTCAGCGCAGAGACAAAGCGCCAAAGACTGAAAATGGTACAAATAAAAACTGGTGGTCTGATCTCACATGTTTCAAATGCGGAAAGAAAGGACATATCGCCAAAAAATGTTACTCTCGCAAAAACAACAAAGACGACAAAAAGGACAAGAACCAACAGAAAGGCTCTTCTAGATCGAGGCGCCTACTGATGCGAGCTGAGTGCAGGAAACAACAGAAATGTCAACTTGGCATCGGATCTGAAAACTTGGAAGCAGGAATTTATGTTCGAGTACTCGTAAATGGTGAGTCAGCTACATTCCTAGTTGATACAGGAGCATCCTTGTCCTTGGTGTCTTCCAAATTGTATGACAATCTGCCACATATTAAGAGACCTGAACTTCAAGAAGTAAAGTCAAAGCTACTTACTGCTGCGTCTACAGAACTACCCTTGAAAGGGAAATGCTCGCTTGATATCCAAGTAGATGACATAACAAATGCCTGGAAATTTACCGTTGCTGAATTAAGCATCGATGGAGTTTTTGGTATGGACTTTCTAAAGCATCATGATGGTATGATTGATGTAAAAAGAGAATGTCTAACGCTTCAAGGTATTGAGATACCTTTAGTTTTCCAGGGACCAGTAGGTTGTTTCAGAATAGTTGCAAATGAGACAGTTCCAATTCCGCCGAGAAGTGAGCTAGTATTTCAAGGGAGAACTGTCAATCTATCTGAGGATGACATATCAAAATATGATCTTGGATTGATCGAGCCATCAGCAAAGTTTATAGGCTCTCAACGAGGACTAGTGGCACGCGCCGTAGTACAAGTCAATACAACCGTACCGGTACGTATGGTAAACGTATCAGATGACCCTCAGAGAATTTATTCAGGCACTGAAATTGCAGAACTAAATGAAGTAAGCAGAGTTATTTTTGATGATCAAAAAGTGATGTCATCAACTCAACAAATGACACCAGAGCTCCAAGCGCTACTCAGTGAAACATCCAGGAACCTAAACAAAGAACAGCAGACTAAAGTAACAAATTTAATGAGAGAGTATAGCAGCTTGTTTGCGTCAAAGAACAATGACTTAGGCAGAACAAGTGTTATTAAGCACAAAATCAACACAGGGGATGCGCACCCAATCAAGTGAGTTAAAGAAGATCCTGACGATAATCTCAACAGCACTCACAATAGAGCGCAAAAGTAAACATCGACGGACCCCTAGCAAGCTAGAGGTGGGACCAGGTGCCCGGGAGGAGTAAGCATCCCCTGTTGGCTAGCCGCACCCGTCAAGCAACCGTTGCGTAGAATTCCGGCAAACATGACTGAAGAAGTCAGCACTCAAATAGATGAAATGCTGCAGAAAGGAGTGACTGAGCCTTCTACGAGCCCATGGGCGTCAAATATAGTTTTGGTGAAAAAGAAGGACGGAGCAACACGCATATGCATCGACTACAGGCGACTTAATGCCGTAACAGTCAAAGATGCGTATCCATTGCCTCGCATAGACGAATTTCTAGATCAATTAGCAGGCAACGCATGGTTTTCTACTCTAGATCTTTTTACTGGATATTGGCAAGTAGAAGTCGAGGAAAATGACAGACCAAAGACAGCGTTTACAACAAGAAAAGGTCTGTTCCAATTCTGCCAGATGCCTTTTGGCCTTTGTTCAGCACCAGCTACGTTCCAACGCTTGATGGAGACCGTTCTAGCTGGAAAGCAATGGGAAATATGTCTTGTATACCTTGACGATGTTATTGTTTACGGTAAAACATTTTCGCAAATGCTTGAAAACCTAAGAACTGTGTTCAATTGTCTGCTTAAAGCTGGACTCAAGCTCAAGCCGAAAAAATGCACCTTGTTTTCAAAAGAAGTCCAATACCTGGGCCATGTCGTGTCTGAACAGGGTATATCTACAGACCCAGATAAGATATCTGCAGTAAAGAACTGGCCTGTACCAGTGAATGTCAAGGAAGTACGATCGTTTCTAGGATTGTGCGGATATTATCGGCGGTATATTCAAGATTTTGCCGCCAAAGCTAAATGTCTTCACAAGTTGACAGAAAAAGGAAGAGCATTCATATGGAGCGAGGAATGCCAAATCGCCTTTGAGAAACTGAAAGAGAAATTGATTGAGGCGCCGATCCTTGCTCACCCAGATTTCACTAAGCCCTTTATCCTAGACACCGATGCAAGTCTCGATTCTATTGGTGGTGTTCTCTCCCAAGAAGTAGATGGACATGAACGAGTTATTGCGTATGGTAGCCGTGTTCTAACTAAATCGGAAAGGAGATATTGTGTAACAAGAAGAGAGCTTCTTGCAATAGTCTTCTTCGTAACTCAGTTTCGTCATTACCTCTACGGAAGGAAATTCAAAATACGCACAGATCATGGATCGTTGAAATGGCTCCTTCGTTTCAAAAACCCAGAAGGACAACTTGCGAGATGGTTAGAGGTACTAAGCACCTATGATATGGACATTGAACATCGTCCAGGACAACAGCATCGTAATGCTGATGCGCTTAGTAGGATTCCATGTAGACAATGTGGATATGATCCAGCTTGGGAAAAATCTGCCAACGTCAATATAACAACAGTAACGTCAACTGTCAGCAATGATGTTAAACAGGACAATACATCACAGTCATTTCAAAAATTGCAAACAGAGGACAGTGACATACAAGAAATTTTGAAATGGATGAAGGAAGGTAGCAATTCTCCATTTAGCAAAATCAGAGGACTTGACAGATACATGAAATCACTCTGGTCTCAGTTTGATAATCTAGTTGTCCACGACACCATTCTTCACCGAAAGAAAAATGGTAATATGCAAGCGCTCATACCGAAATCAGAAAGACGCTTTGTATTGGAAACTTCGCATGATAGCAAAACTTCAGGACATCTTGGGATTAGGAAAACTCATGACAAAATCTCACAGCGTTTCTATTGGCCAGGACTTAAAGCCGACGTCAAAGACTACATCAGAGGATGTGAAATATGTGCCAAAAGAAAGGGTCCTCCTAAAGATAAGCGCGCTCCTATGAAAGTTGTCGAAGCTGGCTTTCCAATGGAAAGAATAGCACTCGATATTCTTGGAGAGCTTCCTAAGACAGACAATGGAAATAAGTATATTGTAGTTATTAGCGATTACTATACTAAATGGACAGAGAGCTTTGCCATGCCCAATATGGAGGCTAGAACAGTGGCTAAGATTCTAGTGGAGGAAGTTATTTCAAGATATGGCGTTCCAACCTATATACACTCTGATCAAGGCAAGCAATTTGAGAGTTCATTATTCCAGGAAATGTGCTCAGCGCCTATGTTAATGAACGTCAATCTGACTGGGACACTTTTATTCCATACGTCATGATGGCGTATAGGTCTGTCAGACATGAAACAACAGGTTTCACACCAAACAGACTTATGCTAGGTCGAGAAACATCGACACCACTAGACCTACAATATGAAATGCCACAATCAATTAAAAGATGCCCTCAAAATGCATGGGTCTGGGATTTACAGGACAAGATGGAGGAAGCACATAGAATAGTTAGACGATATGCAGGAAGTCAAATGGTTCGACAGAAAAGATA
This sequence comes from Pinctada fucata, assembly GCA_028142955.1. Lineage (NCBI taxonomy): Eukaryota > Metazoa > Mollusca > Bivalvia > Pterioida > Pteriidae > Pinctada > Pinctada fucata. The sequence goes on along the minus strand of AP027105.1, from coordinate 70,103,193 downwards.
CCATGACCAAAAGCTGAGTTGGGAAGCCTTTAGTGAAGGAGATTCTGTCTACGTATACTTCCCTGTCAAAAAGACTGGTCAGTCATCAAAGTTTGTCAGCTTTTGGAGAGGTCCGTACAAAGTATTAAAGAAGATGTCGAATCTTACATACGAGATTGACTGTGGTCCAAGAGGAAAGCAACAAGTAATCCATGTGGACCGTATGCGCAAACGGCATGAGCGATGCTTAGTCAATGACAATCCGACATCTTCACACCACTTAGGAGATCGTGCGGATAAACCATCTGTCTCTCACGATAAGCCATCAGTATCTCGCGATGAACCGTCCGAATCACGTGATGAACCATCAGATTCACGCAATGAACAATCAGAAACACGCGGTCCTAATGAACGCGATTTAGAAAATGACGAAAATCTGTCAGCGTTCGGGCGAAAGCGCAAGGCTCCTAGCTATCTTTTTGACTATGTATGCGATTTAAAGTAAACATTTACGCATACGCAATTATTCTTCTTTTATGTTTCAGATGCCTAAGACTAAGCTAACGCCCGTCAAGAAGTACAGATGTCCAATTTGCAGTATTGGATTTGTAGAAGAGAAGGCCTGGTCAGACCATTTGATTATTTGCGGTCGCGAGAAGATGGAGAAACAAAGTTTTGTTTGCACTGAAGATGGATGTGGATATGCTACGTCTAAGAAATCGGACCTAAATCGGCACACAAAGCGCAAACATGCAGCAAACGAGGTCACACATGATGATAGCGACTCCAACTGGGAAGAACAGGATCCTGGTGAACTGTCAGACATTGTTGGTAGAAAACCAGTCAAACCAGTACCAGCTTTTGACCTTATCCCGCTTGGACGAGTAATAGCGAGCGGAGCTCGCTGCAAAGGCCCGAAGGGCCTTTGCGAGCGAAGCTCGCCCTTATGGTAACGCGTATACACATATCTTATTGAGAAAATATGCTGAATCAAAGAATGAGAATGTACTACTATGCTTTCAAAAATTTTCGTCCCCTCGCAGACAGAGTTACTGCGGAGATGCTGGATATTGCCATTTAGATTTTTTTTTCGACTCCAAGTAGACGTATTTGTTATACTCGATTTTTGTTTATAAGTTAAATTTATTGAAAATATTATTCGTAAATCAGGTAACGATAAAGCATCAACAAGGCCGCGTAACCACGGGAAATCCGACATTTCCGGTTTTAAACGAGTCGTTTCGCTCTGATTGCTTTTCTCGTCTTGGGTGGTTTCGCACTGTCAGAAGTCAGAATATTGAAACAGAAAGTTTTGTCAGATAAGATAAACCGTCATAGTCAAAATAAAAAAGAAAAATCTTTTTTATTTTATATAATCATATCTATTTTCTCTCCGCTCGCACAAAAGGCTTTGCCTTGATTCATATTAAGGAAATCAACAACACCTTCACCTGTTTTTGCGCCACCTAGAAGCCGAGATGACTTTCCTAAACCAAATGCACAGAGCAGTGGTACTGCTTCAATGACATTCGCCCAACCTTCAGTCGCACCTGCTGATGAGCAAGAGTCAGACATAAATAACAACATCGATTCATCAGCTTCCATTGTTTCGGATAAAGTTATACAGGAGCCCTGTGTCACGGCTCCGAACCTTATTATGCAAATTATATGCATAAAATCGGAAGAATCTCGAGTCAAGATTTTACCTTACACACGACGGAAAAGAAAGTCCGTTCCTATTCTAATTTTATAGTAGTCTCGTCTAAAACATTCTCTCGTGGACTTCCGTTCGAAATTTGAACACGCAGAAATGCTTCTTTCATGCAAGTAAACCAACTGTTCAAGAGTACAGACACATGGCTCATCTTAAGGTATGTTTTTAAATTGATTTATGTATCACGTGGAACTCATATGATGGGATTTTAAATTCTTCTTCTTATCAGAAATACTCGACCAGGGAGTGCCCCATGTTTTCGAGTGAATGAGTTTCATGATTAATTATCGCTGTAATCGAATATCTCACAAATATTTGTTCTTTAAAGCCATTTCTGTCTTTCATTACATCTTCATGAACTTCTAAATTTAAGTGCACACCATGAATTTGAATAAATTTGATGTCAGTGTTAGTTATAATCAGTATCAAATATCAGTTCTGTAGCCTAGCTAGTGTTGTAGTGTTGGTGAAAAAGTATTTGAATGGGTTTAAAATTATTTAAAGGGGATGAATTTTAAATCAATTGAATATTTTATTTATTCTTTACAGTAACATAAACTTAACTGCCAGACAGAAGAAGGAATACACTCTGAGGAAGTCTTCATGCGCATGTGTGCATCAGATCCAATGAAAGAAAGTGCATCAGAATAGTGGAATGCTTATAGTGCTACTAGTACTGACTTGTAAAGTTGAAGAAATACTGTGGAATATGATATTGCAATTGTACTACCATATATGATGTTGGCCACCATGGTGTGAAAATAATTCACTTGTGAAAGGAGAATGAAGAAAATTGTTCAAGTGCATATTTCTACATGTACATGAAAAACATATTCAATGTGTACATCGACCACATATTCCTTGTGAAACTGTGATCCAGTATGAAATGAGAATTTGTGTTATAATGTAGAGGAATTCATCATCAATAGAAGAATTGTGAGATCGACAGATGGAACTGTATTACAGCCTCTTGCAGTAAACATGCTGATATAGCACTGAAGGGTAAGTTGTACATATACATGTATACTAATATACATGTTATGATAATTTTGTAAATCTGATAATCATGATAATACAAGTACAAATGACATTGTATTTATTTCATATTTTACATGTGTATCCCTTGTGATTCACCTTAAATGGATAATACTTTTTAATGGTAAGTTACATGCTTTCATATTTCATGTGTACATGTATTGTTTGAAACAAGACCTTCTCATGCATACCAAAATTTGTGTCCTGGTGACCTTGACCTTGGAAAAATGACCTACTTTTTAAAATCTTACACCATGGCCATAACTTTTGAATGTTGAGTGAAATATAGACCTGTGCTTTCCTCGTGACAATTTCCAATGATGCCAAATTGTTGACCTTGAACTTGGAGATTGACCTACTTCACTATTATTTTTCTAAAGTATATTATGCTTTTAAGTGATAGGGCTTTGTATTCCTTTTGATAAGGTCTTCCTATTAATACCAAAATTTTGACCTTGTGACCTTGACCTTGGATACTGATCAATTTTTGAATAACTTTAACCATGTTAACCTTGCCCTTGGTCATAAAATAAATTGCAAGTGATAGGGCTATCATATTTTACATGTGTATCCCTTGTGGTAAGGCCTTCACATCAATACCTGAATTTTTACCTTGAGTCCGTGACCTTGGAGTATGAAATACTTTTCTACATTATATCTGACAATAAGGGGATTCATGTTCCACAAAAAAACATGGGTTTAATTTTTCTTAGTCCTAAGCCTTGACATAAAGTAGGGCTCTTACACGTGAAACACATTTTTAGCTCGAGATACTGGTCATAGTCGAGCTTATGCGGTACCCTCTTGTCCGGCGTCTGTCCGTAAACAATTCTTGTGCTTGCAACTCCTCTGAAATTATAGGAGACAGAAATGTAACTCTTTTTGCATGAGACTTGGTCAGACTGGTCCAGTTGTGCAGTGTGCACCTGACATTTTGTTTGAGCCCCTGACCCCCAGGGTCCTAGAAAATGGATGTGGTCATTTTCTCCTGTATGATCCTATGCAATCTTGTATTCGCAACTTCTCTGACACTATAAATGATGTAGACTTGATTCTTTTTGCAATACGATGAGTCTGTGTTCAAGTAGTGCACCTGATATTTTGTTTGAGTTCCTGGCCCCCAGTGACTAAGAAAATGGATGTGGCCATATTAGAATTCACTTGTCATTAAGTGAATTAAAAAACAACCTGGAGAGCTATAGTCTCATCAGAGACTTCTGGTTTGGATTGGATTAGACCTTTCATATTGGGAAAATTGGCAATATTTTCTTCAAAATTGAATACTGTATGATAGATTTGGATGCCTTTTCATTTTAAATTTAGCATTTTTTACTTTCTTTTTTTTCTTAAAGAATTTTCTATGAGGTAAAATTGGTCAATAAATAGGGAAAATTATACTGTTTTGCATAATTTGAGAATGACCGATTGAAAGCCCTGTAATTACCGGCAGTCATGACTGCCGGTATACTGTAATCAATCGTGACATACTTGCATGGATAAAATAACTCTAGGCAATATGATTGGTGGACAACCACAAAATATGCAAATATTCGTCAAGGTTATTTTGAATCTGTGCATAAGATACTTTCATCAGGTCGGCTCAAGATTCTAGATGATTTGACGAATGAAAGTCATATCGTATCAGTGCATTTTCATCCGAAATATGCATCGAAAAGTCTTTGTACCGATACGTCCTACAACAATCAAGGGTCCTCGGAAATTTCCGCAGCTTGAATCGGAAATAAAAACGGAAAAGCCCGGAAATGTGCAATTGGTCAACAAGAACAAAAATAGTTTTTTTCTTACTAGTATTTTACAACATTTAATGTCAGCTAACTGCCGGCAAGCTTTTTGTAAAAGCTAATACTTGTTATATTTGTATGTTAGTACTATTACAGAAACTTTACATGTCATGTAATTTTATATACATGTACATCATAATGATAAATGTATGCAAAATTCATTCATTTTAGAGCTTATTTAATATCAAAATGAAGATATTAATTCATTACATCTTTTACTTTCAGAGTGAGACTGACAGCATCTTCTGTACATACATGATGGCTCATTTCTCATTCCTCATTCCTCATTTCTTGGTATCAGATTGAACATCTACCTCGTCCAAAAGTTTTACTGTAGACACTAGAGAAATCACTGTTTGATGTCTAGAACATTTGAATTTTGAACATGTTTTATGTTTACTTTCGTGTGCTTACCGGTACATGTACATGTATGTACTAGGTTATAAATGCATTGAAAACTTTTTACTTGAGAATAGACCTGCACCTGTTGAATGGGGATATTTTTTTTTATTTCATTATTTTCATAGCAACAATTTATGACTTTAAATTCTAGGTACATACCAGTATAGACAGGGATGTACATTGTATATAAAGTTAAATACTTCCCTGATATAGACTAGACATGTAAACTCATATAAAATATTAATTTCGAAAAGAAATACTATGATAAATTATAGAGAAAGAAAAATATCCTTTCACAAGTACAAAAACATTATGTTGTAAATTGATGATACCGGTACTATTACATTTATATATATATATATTGCAGTTATAATGATTCTTCTTTCAGAGTTTGAATAAAATTTACATTTAAACTTAATAAATCTTATAACTGATACTTATATTCTTCTTGAGACTAGAACACAAATATTCTTAGAACACTGTGATGAAGAAATCTAGTGAGAACATTGTCATATATGAAATAATGAATTTTCTCTTGTTAAGCATAGCAAACTTGGTTGATCATCCTTTCATCAATACTGTTTAGAGTGTCTTACCCCATACTGGTAATCATGAATAAAAACATTGATACTTTAAGTTCATTACTCTGCTACACAGTATACATTTGTGTAAGAATATCTAGTAGCCTTGACCTACATGTTCATGTATACAATTGACCTACTTTCCTAATACTTTGGATTTGCTACAACACTGGTCTGGCAAATGATAGATAGATGATATGGTATATACATGTATGTGCATTGTCAGATTGTGTCAAGAAATTACTCAAGATAGATTTTGATTCAATATGTGACCTTGAACTACACATTTGACCTTCTTTTCGTTGAATTAAAGAATCTGAACTTGGAGAGTGATGTATATATATATTGAAGAATTTGAAACATGAAGTATCAGAGAATCCTGACAAAACTGAATCATTGGCAGTTGTGAAATGTCTGAGATAGTCTATTTTCACGTCTAATGCTTAAGGTGCTGGAGAAAGACGTTTTTCCTTTCATTCCTCAGAAAATGCTAGATTTTTCTGCCAGTCATGCTGAAGAATATTTTTGCAAAAACTTCCGAGCTGGATTTACAAAAACCCCCCTCCCTAAAAACCAAATGGTTGCACATGTTTACAAGAATGGACAAGAGAGAGAAAACCATGCGCATAACCAGGCGTACCGTTAGAACGCAGTTGCTTCCACGTCGTTTTGCAAAAAAAAAAAAAAAAAAATGAAAGAAACATTGACGTAGAATACTGCCCTGTAAATGAGCAAAATTCATTAGATTCTGATACTTTGACCCATGAATATCCACAAGGGCTTCTACCTAGACCCACTTGAGGCCGCTTACACTTGAAAAGTACTCTAGCTAAGCGTCTGAAGATGAATGCATATACATAAAATGTATACACTTCGTATGAGTGAGAGGGAAAAAATTTCCGTTATTGTACATGCATGTATTTGTTAAAACGATCAGAATCTAATGAAATTACATTTATTTATATAAAGTATCGTGATTCTATGAGATGAAAAAAATATGTTAGTTTGCTGTGGTTGGGGGATTCATTTAATATATTGAAATTCATCAAAATTTTGGAAAAATTCAGAATATCATTCCTTTTGGTCGAGACAATTTTGTAGATTACAGGATTTGAGTTTAGAGGGGGCGTGGCCGGAATACCTCAAAGTCCTGTAGCAGGTTCTTTGGGGAACCCCACTCCCCAGCGGAAAATTATCTCACATGATATGTAATGTATATAGTGAGCCAGCGAATTTTTTTCAATTATTAATTACTTTAATATATATCAGAAACAGACCGGTAAAAATAAAAATAAAGGTTGAGTCGTGGTGTTTGAGCCCAAGTAATTCCTTATTTTGACGACTTTAGTGGAGAGGGGAGGGGGGGGGGGGGCATGCCAGAGGATTGGTAGGCAAAAATCAGGATAGAAGCAGTAAACTTGTTAGAGAATTTTAGATGTAGGTGCCGCCGTGTGCACACCCCCCCCCCCCCCTCTCCCCGCGCTATTGAATCGGATGGGGGCTAATGTATTAGAAATTATCAGTGTTTTCCTGCTGTTATCGAGAAATATAAAATTAAAATCTTATGGGTACAAATGTATGCAAAATTGATAATGTATAGAATCGCTCAGTATTCAATCGAAGCGGGGTAAACGAACCGCAACGATAAACTTTGAAACGAACTATAAAAAGTGAAATTCGTGATTCTTCAGTGCAGTAACGAATTATCCATGGCTTGAATATTTAAATAGCAAAGTTCAAAAAAATTTAAATGACAATAACATTGGGAGCCGTGTGTGTACCGTTAAGTAATCCGATTGAGATAACTTTTCCATTCATGAGATCTTTCTGTCAGGATGCTGCCACACAAACAGACCTTCCTCAGAGGCGCCACAAACGCAAAAGAATTGTTCGTTCGGAAGATAATGGAAGAGTGGAAGAGGTTATTTCAGAAGAGGAATGGTGTGACTACTAACTATGCAAGTAGCATTGTGTCTTGATTTTTATTTGTATGTTTTGAATATAAACAATGAAACTGAACATCATCCGTCCAAAGGAATTGGACTTTTGCACTGTGTGGTACAAAAGATTGTACTTTATAACTGTTGCTTTTTTTACACCTAATGTTGTTCATATCATGTACATTTTTATACTTTACTTTGAAAAAAAAAAGAGGAAAACTAAAAAAAAAAAATGTTATCTGTTTATTGTTATGCGAGGACGCATAATCTTTGTGGCAGGGGGTAATGTAATGAATATAAAAAAGAATATTCGGGTTTGTTGTGCATTTATTTAACCACATTGAAAGAAGTCATATGACAAATGTACCACGTGATAATCGGGTATAAAAGGAAGCGAGAGAGCAGAGTTTGATCAGTCCAGCTTCAGACGTCGTAGAGAAAAGACGATCATAAAAGGTAAAAGATATTAATAGTTCCTGAATAAGGATCTAAATATAGTTCCTGTAAAAAGAATTGATATATTCTGAATAAGGGTATATTGTAAGAGCTGGATAGATAGTTGATACGCCGTGCGCACTGACAAGACTTACCTCGGCGTTGTTACCATTGCGCCGTAACTATCAATGCGCATTGGTAAGATATAAGTACCCCTTGTTGTTATCTTGTAAATATTTCTTGTAACGTTATTTTCACATTCCCAATCACTTAATCATTTCTGTATATATTCTGTAATTCAATCTAAATTGAGATAATAGTTAGAAGCACTGCGCAAGTAGCCTCTGCGTTGACAGATTCCTTGATCGTTTGTTTACATTTGCTCGTAACTTTACTTGTTGTCGCGGCGTACCGAGCGTGAGCTTGGTAACGAACCTTTGAAATAAATAATACCGCTCGGACCGTTACAGTGACAATCAATAAAATATCAATGATAGAAACTATTATACCTATCATAATAATATATGAAGCTTTTTTTATGATTTGATACATATATATGTATACATCAGTAAACATACATCAGCAACCATGGGGAAAACAGAAGTTGGTCATAGGTTTGCCTACCTAAGTTTCTGCCTACATAACTCTGAACAAAGTTCTGTTCATGAGCGTCGTTTATGACGGCAAGGTGACCTCCATACGCCTCACATATAATCTGTCAAACAAACAGAAGAATTTGTCATAAAATTTTTCAAAATCTCAATGGATATTGTTTCGAGTCAGAGACAGTACCAGTGTAATTTCTATTGTCTCGGTGCCGAGGTTCTCATGTTTGCTTTCATTCCTATAAGGAAAGATGACGCTTTATATGTTTGGCATAGGACCTAAGAACAAACGTACGTTAAACACATGGGATGGTGGAAAACCAAAACTAGTATGTGCTCTGTTGGCTGGACTGAGATAGTATACGCGGCTTCAAAGACATCCGACCATCTCCTAGGTAGATTTGGTAACCGATCAAGTCTACTTTGTCTATCGTTGCGTTATCACAGGGATATATAACATATTCAATCAGTTTGTCAATTCGACAAGAATTCTTTCTTGTCATCCATTGACGACAAGATATTCGAACGTTGTAATGTTCACTATGAAATCCAAAATAATGGTACATACGGTCCATCGAATCCTTGATTGGGAAATATAAACACCGTATGATGACAGCATGATTAGTCAGATTAGACAATAATGTGAAAACCAAACACACATGCCTTTCGGAATAGTATAGTATAGTTTTTAAAATACAACCCCCCCCCCCCACAAAACGCATGCTTTATATGCATGAGACATATATAAATATACAAAAGTAATAATAAAAGAGGGACGAGTTGAATATACTGTATTATTAAAACATTATGAAGAGGACAAACTACAATAAAATGAAACTCATCTTCCATTGAATTACAAAATGAACTAACACGGTTTTCTCTTTCAATTCTTCTTTAGCGACCCTGTTCAATAGCTAATGAATGAGATGATATAATCTGAATTTAGACAGGAAACATATCAAATTATCGGGAATAGATTTTCTTAGGTGAATGTATCAATCAAATATCTAAATAAGAAAAAATTTGAAGAAACTACAAAAAAGCATATCTTTCTTGTAGAAAACAAATCTGTCAGTCTCTGTTTTAAAGAAGCTGAACAGGAGTTTACATGCATTCTGAATATCTTTATCTATCCAAACATCACCAAAACCTGTTGAACATAAAATATTTTAACATTTGCCAACCAGCAATCAGGAAAAGAATTCAATGACATTTTATGAAGTAGTGAGTTCGATTCGGAATAATTTTTTTATCTTTTGTAGATATTACTTACGGATGCCTCGGCCCACGTTGCCCTGACGTTGAACGCCATATAACATGATTTGTAGATATTACTTGCGGATGCCTCGGCCTACGTTGCCCTGACGTTGAACGCCATATAACATGACTTGTAGATATTACTTGCGGATGCCTCGGCCCACGTTGCCCTGACGTTGAACGCCATATAACATGATTTGTAGATATTACTTACGGATGCCTCGGCCCACGTTGCCCTTACCTTGAACGCCATATAACATGACTTGTAGATATTACTTACGGATGCCTCGGCCCACGTTGCCCTTACGTTGAACGCCATATAACATGACTTAGCATGTGTCAGGAAACCGTCAGGACAACTCCTACAAACTATATAACATGGAAAATTATGAATATACAAAGCTGGTAGAGCAAAATTGTAGTTAGGCACGGTCCATTTGAGATTCGGGGAGGGGGGGGGCGCTTGGGGTTTTTTTTTTCGAAAAAAAAAATTGCTCTGAATGATGATGACAAAAATAAATTTGCTTATAGTGTGAAAGAACAAAATAATCTTGCTCTTACAAGTAATCTAAATTTGAAGAATTACTATAAATTTCGCTTTAAATTCCTGAAAAATTTTCGGCTCGCTTCACTCGCCACAATTTTCACTTTATATAATAGTGTTTGCCTCACTTCGCTCGCCATAGTTCTCTTCTTTAATGGCAATGTTCATACTTGAAAATATCAAAAGGATACATGTAACTGAAAAATATTACTATTAATAGATACATGTATCACCATTCAAGCGTCTAATTTTATATACAAGCTTGGAGGAGAATTTAATAAAGTTTTTCACCAGTTTACAGTTCTAAATTTAAAAATTCGTTTAGAAGACCCTCCCCTCAGGCCCTCTTACAAGTTACATGACCTTATATACATTTTGTTTACTGAAAGTTATATACTATATTGTAAAAATCTTTTATCGCTCTCAGTTTAGAAGTGAATACAAGTTTTACGTAAAAAATAAAGTAATGTTTAGAGTGATTTTAGTAAGAATAAAGAATCTCTATTGAAAAAACACAAACAAGCTTAATTAATATGCACATCAATTGTTAGAAAATAAATTCCTTGCTCCAACTTTGCAAGTATAAAAAACAATTTTGCCTCGGTCCGGAGCGAAAAAAATAATCTTGTTCCGACAACCCCCCCCCCCAACCCCCGCAGTATATCAAAAGACAAAGAGATATTCTTGTTCTTTCTATTTACATGTATTCTGAATCGTTGAAATAGAGATAGCATTAGCACGGTAAAACTTCACGGACAGAATACATATCGTCGTATGTATAACTCACGGGGAAGCTCGTACCTCACAAACCTATGTGAAGTACGATCTACCCCAGGTGTTCACACGATGGTATTCTACATTCTTATAGATGTATTCATCGTGTGAACCCCGAGTAGATCGTACATCACATCGAGGTACGAGCTTCCCCGCGTACGTGGGTTACACTTCGAACATGACCCTATTCTTGTCTTCATACTACTACAGTATGTATATCTGTATGGAGGAAATGCCAAGCAGAAACACGGGAGGTACAAAAATTCAAATGAAATTTCAATCAAATCTTATGAACATACATGAGATTGACATTCAATATATATCAATTCCAAACATATGCACACCAGGGATCATCAAGTCAGGGAAAACTAGATAATACGTCTCCGTTCTAGATTTTTGATTCCAAGGTTCAAAATTGGTGTTTATAAGTTATCTTTGTTATCCTAGAGATAAGACATATTTAAGGCAATTTGCGCATCGTAATTGCACTACTATAATGCAGTATCCATGACGAAAAAACAAACAAACAAACAAACAAACATGTCGTTGTCAATGTATTGGTGTTTTCATATAATGTGGGTAAAAATCAAAGATTGCATGGAGTCACCATGAAGAAAAAAGGGGGAGGGACTCACGAATGTAATTGATAGTTTCTTATCTTTCTCGCAGAAGGTAATCATTTTTCCTAATTATCCAGGAATGACCTTAATGTAAGACGACAGGAAGACTATCAGTGGTTCAAGTATCAAACATATAGATGAGCATGGTGATGGTTATTGACAGCACAAAAAAACGTCCAAAAACAGTGTCCGTGATCTGCTGACTTGAGCGAACTCAGTAGTAATCCCCGAGGTTTCGATGTCCGAACTTTGGTTTCTCTACCAAAGCTTGTACATTGTCCGACATGGAATCCTTTCTCCATGGTCGAACAGTGTGAAACCTTTTATCTTACAAGTACAATGCTGTAGATGGGTCCGGTAGCAGAATAAACACATACTTGATATAGTTACTAATTAGCGTGAATTTTTAACCGATGCTCTACTTTATTAACGCGATAACGTACCTGATTTTCTAAAAGTACTGCTCAGTATACATGTGCCCAATGAAACGGGTGAGTGGCACTAACAGTAAAGACAGTATCTGGTATGGTGATAAGTAGACTATAAATATATGTACCTGATATACTTAAAATTACATGTAGAAATATAAGTTTAAGATCCATTTTCCAGGTGAACTGACAGAATGGTTTTCATCCTAAATTCATTATCTATTACTATCAAAGGGATGTCACCTCAATGACTTATATATAGTGCAAAATGATAAGAGCACAATAGCACCATAATTATTATACTATTTATTTTGCCACGGACTAGTTCGAACCAATCGTAAATCGCCTCACGAGCACACCGTCTGATATTAGTTATTAGGTTAGTAACTGACCGTCTACAGAGATTTGTCGGATCAACCCGACAAATCTCTGTGGACTGTCAGTAATAAACCTAATAACTAAAAAATTGGCGCTTCACGACTCCTCATTTATTACTTCAATTAAATTCAATCTTCATGTATTTTGATTAATTCTATTGTAATTGTATGTCTACCATTCACCATATCAAAACTGTTAGGAGAGGGCATTATATAATGTTGTGGAAACTTGCCCAATCCTTTTTCTATTATTTGAAATAAGATTTGACGGTCTATAGAGAATTTGGACGGCGTGCACGTGACGCGATTTACGCTTCCTGATTGGTTCGGACTAGTCCGTGGCAAAATAATATTAGTAATTAGGTTTGTTACTGACGTCTACAGAGATTTCTCGGGTTGACCAAGCCCATAGACGGCGAAGCGAAGTCGAGCCTTCTACGGGCGTGATCAAATCGATCAATCTCTGTGGACGGTCAGTAACAAACCTAATAAATGTTTTATTTTGTCGACGACCAAAATCTCATTTTTTTTGTTGACGAAAATTGCCGTTTCACGACTCCCTTTACGTGCGAATGCATTTATACGTCAACGGCGGAATAGTTGACGGTCTATAGAAATTTAGACGGCGTGCACGCTCCCTGATTGGTTCAAACTAGTCCGTGGCAAAATAAATCTCTGTAGACGGTTAGACAGTCTGTAGACGGTTAGTAACAAAACTAATAACGAATCATGTCATCTGACATACTATGTATTGTCGTAACCATAGGAGAGAGAGAGAGAGAGAGAGAGAGAGAGAGAGAGAGAGAGAGAGAGAGAGAGAGAGAGAGAGAGTGAGGGTCAAATATCATCCTTGTTCGTTAGGAAATATCCATAAAAAATGTTGTAAATTACCAGTATGTACTACGAATTGATTGACATTATTATCATCAATGCACTAAATGTCCACACTCAAAATCAAGTTCACCTTCCACTCCCTATAAATCCTCCAAAGGGAGGATAATTTTGTTCTGCAAGTCGTCACAAAAAGTCATAGAACCTGTCTAGAGAACTAAACATTAGAAACAAAAATATACTATAGTTATAATTAATTTGGACTTTCTATAGTGCCCGACCCTACTTGGAGGAGGGTCATGATTTACCATACTCATTTGTTACCTTAATGTAAGATCAAAACCGAAAATTTTGTAATCCCTCCTTTACAATAACCGATTTCCAGTAGATTCATCAAGCGGACAGACACCCAGACATTATAAAAATTGGCGATATTTTCAGTGTGACGTCAAAATAGAAATCATGACAACACATGAAGTCAGTGCGATCAATATGACGTCACAACTTAAAATTTTGCCAAATGATGTGATGTCTGGTGTCTGTGCATATAAAATCTAGACCGAGAACAGGTCAAAATTTTATTCTTGAGTTGGTATTTTACCAACTCAAGAATAAAATTTTGGCCTGTTCTTACCAACTCAAGAATAAAAATTTGACCTGTTCTCGGTCTAATAAAATCAAGATTAAGAACGGCCATAAATGGGGTATTGGGTATGTTTCATATACATGATACCGGTACATTTTTTTGTATTTATAATCACGGGGATTGATCGCGCTTCCCGGTTACTGGATGGAACTATGGATTATGAACACATTTAGTGCCATCTGGCATAAATCCTTCTTTCTTTAAAATCTTTCTAATTCTTCAATAATTATCGTTCATTTCTACCCCTTGACTTTTATTTTAAATTGAAACGAATGATGAAGTTTCCAATGCTCATATCAGTGGACTGCATGAAATATAATTACCGTCAGTCATGACTGACGGTATACTGTAATCATTCGTAACCTACTTGCACGGATAGAATATCTCTTGGCAATATGATTGGTTGACAATTGCATAAAATGCAAATATTTGTCTAGGTTATTCAGAACCTGTGTATAAGATTCTCTCACCGAGTCGGCTTAAGAGTCTAGATGACCTGACAAATGAAAGTCATATCGCATCAGTGTATTTTCTTCCGACATATGCATCGAAAAGTCTTTGTACCGATACGTCTTATAACAATTGCAGATTTTCGGAAATTTCCGTCACTTGAATCGGAAAAAACGCGGAAAAGCTCGGAAATGTACGATTGGTAAATGTTTCCGTTTTTTTTTCTAACTAGAATTTTACACATTTACAGTCAGCTAACTGACGGCAAGCTTTTTGTAAAAGCTAATACTTGTCAATCTACAATTATGTTTTCGTGCATCTCAGGATTGATTCAAGATAGCTGAGAACTTTACTAGTACTTAGTTTTTATCTGGATTTGGATACGACGTAAAATCTCAGAACTTTTCTTCCCGGTTTTATACGGTGGAATTTGTCTTCGAGATTTTCCATTTCGGATGACAGGGGCGTCATTTTCTGAGCGGAGGAGACTGTGATAGTGTGGTTTTCAGCTTTTTTTTTCAAATACCGATGGATATCTCGAACTAATACTTTATACATTGTTTTCATCCCTTAATACTAACAAATCAGTGTTTGCGATCGCTATGCATACAAAACTGGGACGTTCCCGCAAATATTGTTAGGCTACTTGTACAGCAGACTCCCTGCACAAGTGGTTCATTTGTTTATTAAACTATAATTCCAATGGTCAGTAATAGGTCATGTAGACGATCCCGCCGCACGAGATAGTAATTTTATAGTTGACATGTGATGAAATATTTCTATCAGCATAATATTTATTCCTTGAAACTTTTATCATACAATATTTTTTCCCAAAAGGAAATTTTATTATGTAATGAATCTTCCATGATCATAATAAAAGTTCTCATGCCATGGAAAATATATTACATAACAAAAATTCCATCTGGATTTTTTTTAATGTTCATAATAAAAGTTCTTATACAAGTACCATGGAAAAATCTTGTAGAACAAAAATTCCAATAAGGATTTCATATATGCGCATAATAATTGTCACTGGAAAAAATATCATAACGTACTTACATGTAATTAGAAATAGTATTCAGAATAAGAAATAATAAATTTCAAAAATCATGTACTTTACAGTGTATTACATCTGTACAGCTTGATCCCTACGTACATTATTTGGATGATACAGATTCCTTCCGATAGCTGAGTGAAAAAAAAATTAAAAAGTATTAATATCATTATAATAAAATTGAAAAGGTAAATGTATCAATACGTTCAATAACGTATGAACCATTCCACAGAATTTTTGTTATGTAATAATATTAATTCCTGTAAGCTAATGATATTACTGTAATCATTGAAATGTTTGAATCATGAGAATATACCCCTAAATCAGCGCTATTTAAGTGTTTGAACCATAGATGGAAAAAAAATATTATACATGATACTCACACATAATATTTCTTCTGTTTTAAAGAAAATTATTGCTTTGGGTAAGTGAAAAAAGAGTAAAACATCGACAATTTTCATAATATGTTTCCGTCTATATGTGTAACAGTTTTCTCTGTATGTATGTACAATAGAAACTGCGGCTTGGGTCCAAATATCATTTATTCAGTAATATATGCATCGTGATCCAATAAGACAATAAGTATCTAAAGATGACAAATATCGATGACCCTGATTGTGGATCAAGGTCCAACCAATCGGCGTTATATAACTGGCACAATGTATTAGCGTACAGTCCTGGTCAAGTCATCATGAATAAGTTGTATGTTCAGGTAAGTATAATATATGAAATCTGGTTTGACATGTCTGAACTCTATGAGTGCTATGTGATAATTGCCTTTGTGTGGTCGGGGGTATGCGCTTTCCAGCGCGAAAAGCTGAGAATGACCAATGGTCATTTAGGACACAAAAAGGAAAGAAAAGGGAAATTCAAACGAACCAATAAAAGAAAACCTTTCAACCAACTTTGTTTGAACTTGGCCTAGGGGTAGAATTGGATTAAAAGAGTACGGCGGGAATACGTACGTACGGATTTAATTGGTTTCCGGAACTTAAAATCGGCGCGCAATATACGATCTATAATATTATGAAATGATTTAATTCACATGATAATGAAATATATACAAACAATAAATATGACAATAATAAATAATGGCATATGGAGTGAAATTTATCACTCTACCACATATGCCCCTTCCTTGATAAATGATGTCCTCATCATTTAAATAGTAGAAACATCTAAGCATATATGTATCAAATCAAGGATTAAAACAACTGAAATTCACTCAATTTCAGAGAATTACTTCTTGTTTAAAACTGCATTCATCATGGCTCTGCAGACCATGTCAACAATGAATTCTCCGTCTCTCATCCAGGCGGGAGGCCTTGTGTCACGTTTTGGCCGACTGTGACGCCTGTGAGAAGGAGAGTGGGCAGAGTAACTTGCGTTACTTTCGGTGTCATAATCGTGATCAGAATTGTCTCGTGATTCGTGTTGGTTAGAACTATCATGTTCATTGTTTACACCAGCTCCTTCATCATTACTGGAGTCATTCAATGAGTGATCATTGACCTCTTGACCTTCAGGCTCACAGATATCCTCCGCATAGTTGCTTTGGGAGGTGGAGGCGTCCCTCACATTATCAGTGACCTGTCTATTTGATTTCCTAGGCATATTTATAGCAGATTCATCGTCTGATGAATCATCGTTATCAGACCTTTGACCTTGTCGATTTGCACGATCCTCGTCTGGTCTATTCAAAATGCTGGGTCTTGGAGCTGGGATAGGTCGAGCTTGTTTATCAGTCTGCATCAGACTGGTACTATCATTGAGTATGCCAATAGGGAGTAAGAGATTCCTGTGGAGAGTCCTTTTTCTCCCTTGGCCATTCTCCTTACGAACCACATAGACGGGAATTTCGGGATTTGGTTGGGCCAGTACGACATATGGGTCTTCTTCCCATCGGTTGGCCAACTTGTGCTTTCCTTCAAAAGCGACAATTTTTACCATAACTCGGTCACCGACAGTAATCTTTCCGCCCCTGACCTTCAAGTCATAATAAGACTTTTGCCTATCTTGGGCCTTTCTGGTAGCCTGTGAGGCTAACTCATAAGCTTTTTGAAGCCTTTGTTTCATATCAGTGACATAGCTCGTCATATCACCTCTGTCAGTGCCTTGATCAAGACCAAATGTCAAATCTACGGGAAGCCTGGGCTGTCTCCCGAACATTAAGAAGTATGGGGTCTGACCCGTGGTATCCTGACGCAGGGAATTATAAGCATGTACCAGGGGACCCACAAACTTTCTCCAATTTCTTTTCTGCTCTGTAGACAACGTGCCTAACATTTGGAGCAATGTTCGATTGAATCGTTCGGTAAGCCCGTTACCCATAGGGTGATAGGGCGTGGTCCTTGATCGTTCGATTCCTGTGAGTGCGCATAACTCTTTGATAATCTTCGACTCGAAATTAGCGCCTTGATCAGAGTGTAGCCGCTTGGGGAGGCCGTAATGTACGACAAAGTTATTAAAAAATGCCTCTGCGGTTGTCTTGGCCGTCTGATTTCGAGTCGGGATTGCAACAGCATATCTTGTAAAAATATGTGTTCAAACCCTCCTTTGGACTTTTCTAACGAGAGAAAGTCCATACAGACAAGTTCAAGGGGTTCAGTGGTTTCTATACTTATGAGAGGAGCCCTGGTGTTAGTAGGTGATTTCCTTATCACACAGTTCTTGCAACCCTTTAACCATTCCTCGACATCATGGTTCATCCCAGGCCAGAAAAACCTGTCTCTGATAAATGAAATGGTCTTATCCCTGCCTGGGTGACCCATACTATCATGCGAGGATCTCAACACTTCCTCAACGAGACAAGGTGATATCACTAGTTGTCTCAGAACACCATTGTCTGACTTAACCTCTCTATACAACTTTCCATCTAGAACCCGGAACTTGTCGAAGTTCTTCCGAAAAATGGTAGATTCGGGAGTCGGTGGTAACTCGTGTTTCTTAGGGATACGTTGCTGTTCAACGAAATAAAACCAGTCACTTAGTATAGGGTCCTTATGCTGTGCTTGTCCTACATCAATCGGATGTATTTGCTGAGTTTGCGCAATGGGCTCGAGTACGTCGGGTTCAATAGCGAGGTTCTCAATAATCGGTTCATGTGGCTGAGTGCGTATCTGGGCGATGGTCTTGATACTTTCGCTAGAAATCGGGACTAAGTCTGGCGACTCGTGCAATGCCGGAAGTCTAGACAGGGAGTCGGCATCGGCATTGTTCTTGCCCGGTCGGTACAGAATATCAAAGTCAAATGCCGCTAGTGCAGCTATCCATCTATGCCCAGTCGCATCTAGTTTGGCCGTACTGAGAACATATGTAAGAGGATTATTATCGGTTATAACCGTAAACTTTTTACAATGCAGATAATCCTCAAACTTTTCAGTTATTGCCCATTTCAAGGCTAAGAACTCGAGCTTATGGGCCGGGTAATTTTTCTCCGATTTACTGAGCCCTCTACTAGCGTAGGCAATAACTCGGTCTTTGCAATCTTGTTTTTGATAGAGTACGGCTCCCAGGCCGACTAAACTCGCGTCTGTGTGTATGACAAATGGCAAACTAAAGTCTGGGTAGGCGAGAATTGGAGGGGATAGCAAATGGTCTTTTAACTTTCTGAATGCTTCCTCCTGTTCCGCTTCCCACTTCCATTCAGGGACATTGGTCTTCTTTTTATGAGTGGTCTTTGACCTTGTGGTAGTAGGACTCAAATCAGTAAGGGGTCTCGCAATTTTCGAAAAATCTTTGATGAATTTTCGATAGTAGCCCACAAAACCCAGGAATTTTCGCACATCTTCCGGTTTTGTGGGCGTAGGCCAATCTCTGACCTTTTGTATTTTCTCATCATCTGGTTCTATGCCATCAGACGACACAATATGCCCCACGTACTTAACTCTACGTTTGAACAAAGAGCACTTGTTAGGTGACAGTTTGACGCCACATTCATGGAGTCTTTGGAAGACTTGACGCAGTCGATCCAAGTGATCATCAAAATTATCACCCGAGAAAACGATGGCGTCATCTAAATATATGAGGCAGTATCTATGGTGGAGGTCCCCTAGGCATTGCTCCATCAACCGCTGGTAGGTAGCTGGTGCATTTATCAGCCCCATTGCCATGCGATTATACTCGAAAAATCCTAGGGGACCCACCGTGAACGCCGTGCGTTCCATGTGGTCTTCCGCTATGGGTATCTGATGATAACCCGATTTCATGTCGAGTACCGAGAACCACGAGTTCCCACTAAGTGAATCAAGAATTTCATCAATTCGGGGTAAAGCGTAATTGTCTTTCTTAGTTACGCTGTTAAGATGGCGATAATCAACGCATATGCGTAACTGTCCGTTTTTCTTGCGGACTAGGACGACATTCGAGGCGAAAGGCGATTTCGACCTGCGGATGATACCTGCAGCAAGCTGCTGTTCGATATGCTCTCGTACTTCATGTAGCATCGAGGGAGGTATCCGTCGAAATCGCTGCTTGAAAGGTGTTTCATTGAGCAGTTCTATTTTGTGCTCGACAAAGGGACAATGGCCTACATCAGTCTCACTTTTAGAAAACAAGCTATCAAACTCATTTACCAATGCCTCGACTTGTTGCAATTGAGTCTCTGTGAGGTCGTCACTAGCAATATCAATCTTTTGATATGCTTCAGAATTCGTTTCAGATTCTACTTCCGGATCCGGTGTACTACTAGTATCTACCGTGACCCGTTGCACTTCACATAACAACGCATGCGGCTGTATAGTGAATGTGTCCGTGGTGACATTACTAATTTGTACAGGTACTACATCTCTTCTGTTCAAATCATATGTAATGACAGAAGGTTCAATGTCGAGGTCATTGGAGATACCCGAATCTCTAGTAGGTGTCAACATCCCACATACAGGGTGGTATGGTACCTCATCATACAAGTAGCCATTCACAACAACACTACAGTTTGGCCGTATGGTAATGGGTTTTAGTTCAGCAGATCTGACTAGTGCTAGAACATGGGAGCGATGACTTAGCTCCCTTTCCCTTAAAGTCATACATCTAAAGGCCAAATACCATGGCATATACAATCCAGCTTTCTGTAAAAATCGAACACCAAATCTCTCTTTGGTGTCGGTTAAAAGAACTGATAAAATATTGGTACCTATTAGTACTGGTACTGTACTGTGATAATCGGTATCATTCACAACCAAGAACAAACATTCTAAGGCTCCCTCACACTCAGGTATGCCTTCTACATGTAAGTCACATGTAACTACGCCATAGTATGGTAGCTCTGATCCATCAGCGCATTCTAATGTAAGGATACTATTGACCGGTTGTAAAGGTAGGTCGTGTAGGTATGTTTCATAAAATTTACGACTCATAGTGGACACCGCAGACCCAGTGTCTATAAGCGCTGTGGTAGGTACACCATGCATATGCACCTTAGTCTCATTTGAAGAACCCACTAGGGTAGAGGTGCGCTTTGGTTTTAACCTTTTCATAGAATTAGGTTGCATCAAATCATACGAAAGCCTCTTAGAGTGATCAAGTCTAACTCTACAATTTAGATCACTGTGACCTTTTTGACCGCAACGTTCACAAAATACGTCATCAACATCTGACGGTACTTCGACCTTTGATTCTGCGATAGATGCAATATGTGCATTATCAGCTTCACGCTGACCTTGTTCGTTATAATTGGGACAAGCTTCCACATTAGAGCCCCTAATATGTCCCTCCTTAGTGGCTCCTATTCGTTTAAAGTACCGTACTGACTCTGCCCCCGGTTGTTAAAATATCCACCTCCGCGTGGATAATATCCCTGAGCAGAATCCCCTGAACTACGTAGGGGTCTGGGACCACCTCTAGGTCCACCCCTGAAACCACCTCTTGGTGAACCTCTACCGTTTGACATATAATCATGACCTCTATTGCCGGTACCTTGACCTCTATAGCCTTGACCTCTACTCCTGTTGTAACTGAACTCGTTACTAACGTTTGACCTTTTGACCTCTCGTTCAAGGTCGTTCATGCGCTTGTTCATCTCATCAAGTTTCTTAAGAATAGCATTCATTGAACGATCTTGTTCAGTATTTCGGCTCCCTACTTGAGCTACTTGGGACCTTTTCTTATCAGCAGTAGTGCTTAAGTCAAGTTCAATCGTCCGCAGTTCTCTAAGTAATGATTCAAAATCGGGTATAGTGTCGAACTTGTATCGACTAGCATTTCGTAAAGAACTGTCGAACAGTCCTGACCATATTTTGTTTCTAAGCATTTCATTCTTTGCATCATGATCTATTGACCCTCTATCAATGCAGTTTGTAGCAGACTTTCTATTCTCATGCCATAATCGGCTACGCTCTCATTTACTTCCTGTTTAGAAGCGTAAAATTTCTGAATAAGCTTTTCTGTGGGGTAAATATTCCCATAAATGCCATCAAGTTTTTGTATAATCTGCATAGCAGTAGCGTCCGTCGGTAATGTTAAAAGAAGATTGCGGGCTTTGCCTTTCAACGATGAACGAATCGATTGCACTATTATGCTGTCGGAATTATTTGCATCGCTCAATGCGCAATTTACATCGTTCTTCCAAACTTCGTAGGAGGAGTCCAATTTTTCCTCTCCGCTAAATGTTGCAAATCGTGGTCGCATGACCCTGGGGTCACAAACAAAGCTTGCTTGTGTCGGTATGTTAAACGGGGGATCGTCCTGTTTAGATGCGGTTAATTTCGATCGAGTCCCACCCCCAGCGGAAGGAGAGCTGTGGGACATGGGATATAACATTTTATACTCATCCTCCGTAACTACTTTGTACGTCGTATGTTTTGACAGATAATCTATCATCTGTTGTACCTGATCATTGGATGGGGGTTGTACATCCCCAGAGTCGCTATTTGCGTCACCCTCTATCTTACCAGTACTCATTTTGCACGAATTGCAAAGAGTGCACACTAAAAGTAAGATCAAACCTTAAATCTAAAGTGCATCTAAGTAAGTGTAGTATGGTAACACTACAAAGCTGAAATGAAAATATGATAAAGTTCTGCTGCCTCTGAAAAAAACAAAAACGAATGTCCGTTGTACACTGCAGCGCTGAAAAAAATTCTAAACCAAACAACTCATACAAATGAGTAGGTAACTCTTTATTAACACTAAAGATTGGGGTCGCTCGACCATGCGTGACGAACTTCCGGGAAGCAGTTAATGACGACAACTAGGCGGAAAGGGGGGGGGGGGGGGGGGTTACGTTTTCAGAACAAAATACAACATTGACAGACAGACAGACTTCTGGGATTCTGTAATGTATTGTTGTTCATGTAGTGTTCGCTGTACGTCAAAATGTCTCTTAATGTCATATAAAGACAGGTAATACATACAGGTAACTTGTAAGAAGGTATGAGAAAAAGGTAGGGTGTTAGTTCAATGCATTCAATCATTCGTAAAAAAATCACCCTCTCTAATCTCAAACAGCTCAAAAATGATTTGTGCACAGTGAAACTTAATCTAATAATCAAATGAAAAATGATCATTAGTGCCAGGTAAGTCAATTGCTACTTTACCGTACTTCAATGTCACAGGTAAATCGCACTAACACAATAGAAGTCACTTTTGTCCATGTACACCTTTCTTCGGCGACGAAAAACAGTTCAAGTCTTTTGATTCCTCGTACGACGAAGAAAAAACAGTTCACGTCAAGTCTGTTGGATTCACAAATGTTTATAGTCAATCATCAACGTGAGCGCCATTTCTGTAACAATTTTCTCTGTATGTATGTACAATAGAAACTGCGGCTTGGGTCCAAATATCATTTATTCAGTAATATATGCATCGTGATCCAATAAGACAATAAGTATCTAAAGATGACAAATATCGATGACCCTGATTGTGGATCAAGGTCCAACCAATCGGCGTTATATAACTGGCACAATGTATTAGCGTACAGTCCTGGTCAAGTCATCATGAATAAGTTGTATGTTCAGGTAAGTATAATATATGAAATCTGGTTTGACATGTCTGAACTATATGAGTGCTATGTGATAATTGCCTTTGTGTGGTCGGGGGTATGCGCTTTCCAGCGCGAAAAGCTGAGAATGACCAATGGTCATTTAGGACACAAAAAGGAAAGAAAAGGGAAATTCAAACGAACCAATAAAAGAAAACCTTTCAACCAACTTTGTTTGAACTTGGCCTAGGGGTAGAATTGGATTAAAAGAGTACGGCGGGAATACGTACGTACGGATTTAATTGGTTTCCGGAACTTAAAATCGGCGCGCAATATACGATCTATAATATTATGAAATGATTTAATTCACATGATAATGAAATATATACAAACAATAAATATGACAATAATAAATAATGGCATATGGAGTGAAATTTATCACTCTACCACATATGGACGGAAACATTATCATGAACATTGTTGATGTTTTACTCTTTTTCATGTACCGATAGGACAGCGGAAAAAGTATTACGGACAAGGAAAAAATATTCTATAACAAAAAATCCTGGGAATTTTTATTACAATAATAAAGCTTCCAGGAGGAAGAAATATTATGCGAAAGAAAAGTTTGTTCACAGACAATCCCGTTTTACATACAATTTTCTGCCCGAACATCTACCGCCAGTTCTTACGACTAAAATTGTAAATTTATCATTTTTTAATAGAAATTATTTTGAAATGAATTTATAATCAATGGGTTTAATTACATATAATTTTAATCTGTTTGGAATATTTTCTGTATCGTTGAGATTTTAGTACTTTTGAGAATATGATAAAGTCACATCGGAAGCTAATATTTCGGTTATCTTTTCAAATTCAAATTCTTTATTGACTTTCAGCATATATTTCAATGACCGATAGTCATGGAAATTAGTATGTTTTGAAGATTTGACAATTTGCCGAGAGAGAGTCATTAAATGACGCCCTACCCACTTCCCTCATAGAAACCGCTACATTGTGTCGTTTTGAAAGATGCGGAAAATAAAGGAGATAAAGAGTAAGAAGTCAAATTTTACATCCTGTTTCAGTTGTCTTTTAATCTAGTACGCACACACTGTTTAACATAACAGGAAGAAGAAATTGTCACGGTCGAATGAATCCTGCGAAGGAAGCGACATGACCTCAGGTCGAAATGACTAGTTTGTTAGTCAACCAATTATCACGGCTCCGAACCTTATTATGCAAATTATATGCATACAATCGGAAGAATCTCGAGTCAAGATTTTACCTTACACACGACGGAAAAGAAAGTCCGTTCCTATTCTAATTTTATAGTGGTCTCGTCTAAAACATGCTCTCGTGGACTTCCGTTCGAAATTTGAACACGTAGAAATGCTTCTTTCATGCAAGTAAACCAACTGTTCAAGAATACAGACACATGGCTCATCTTAAGGTATGTTTTTAAATTGATTTATGTATCACGTGGAACACATATGATGGGATTTTAAATTATTCTTCTTATCAGAAATACTCGACCTGGGAGTGCTCCATGTTTTCGTGTGAATGAGTTTCATGATTATTTATCGGTGTAAGCGAATATCTCACAAATATTTGTTCTTTAAGGCCATTCCTGTCTTTCATTACATCTTAATGAACATCTAAATATAAGTACACACCATGAATTTGAATAAATTTGATGTTAGTGTTAGTTATAATCAGTATCAAATATCAGTTCTGTAGCCTGGTGCTGTAGTGTTGGTGGAAACAGTATTTGAATGTTTTTAAAATTATTTAAAGGGGATGAATTTCAAATCAATTGAATATTTTATTTATTCTTTACAGTAACAACCATACCTGCCAGACAACAGAAGGAATATACTCTGAGAAAAGTCTTCATGCGCATGTGTGCATCAGATCCAATGGCAATGAAAGAAAGTGCATCAGAATAGTGGAATGCTTATAGTGCTACTAGTACCATACTTGTAAAGTTGAAGAAATACTGTGGAATATAATATTACAATTGTACTACCATATATGATGTTGGCCACCATGGTGTGAAAATAATTCACTTGTGAAAGGAGAATGAAGAAAATTGTTCAAGTGCATATTTCTACACGAAAAAAAAAATTCAATGTGTACATCGACAACACTTTACTTGTGAAACTGTGATCCAGTATGAAATGAGATTTTGTGTTATAATGTAGAGGAATTCATCATCAATAGAATAGTGAGATCGACAGATGAAACTGTATCACAGCCTCTTACAGTAAACATGCTGATATAGCACTGAAGGGTAAGTTGTACATATACATGTATACTACATGTAATATACATGTTATAATAATTTTGTAAATCTAATAATACAAGTACAAATAACATTGTATTTATTTCATATTTTATACGTGTATCCCTTGTGATTCACCTTAAATGGTAAGTTACATGCTTTCAGTTTCATATTTCATGTGTACATGTACAGTGTATTGTTTGAAACAAGACCTTCTCATGCATACCAAAATTTGTGACCTTGACCTTGGAAAATGACCAACTTTTTAAAATCTTACACCATGGCCAGAACTTTTGAATGGTGAGTGATATATAGACATGTGCTTTTGTTGTGTAAATTTCCATGGATACCAAATTGTTGTCTTTGTGACCTTGAACTTGAAGATTGACCTACTTCCCTTTTATTTTCTAAAGTAATATTATGCTTTTAAGTGATAGGGCTTTCATATTCTTATATATATTCCTTGTGATAAGGTCTTCGTATTAATACCAAAATTTTGACATTGTGACCTTGACCTTGAATAATGATCAATTTTTGAATAACTTTAACCATGTTAACCTTGCCCTTGGTCATAACATGAATTGCAAGTGATAGTGCTATCATATTTTACATGTGTATCCCTTGTGGTAAGGCCTTCACATTAATACCTGAATTTTTACATTGAGACCTTGACCTTGGAGTGTGAAATACTTTTCTACAATATATCTGACAACAAGGGCATTCATGTTCCACAAAAAAAAAACATGGGTTTAATTTTTCTTTGTCCTAAGCGGGCTCTTACACATGACACCCGTTTTTAGCTCTACTGGTTATAGCGGTACCCCCTTGTCCGGCGTCCGTCCGTAAACAATTCTTGTGCTCGCAACTCCTCTGAAAGTATAAGAGACAGAAATGTAACTCTTTTTGCATAAGACTTGGTCTGTGGTCTAGTTGTGCACATGACATCTTGTTTGAGCCCCTGACTCCCAGGGTCTTAGAAAATGGGTGTGGTCATTTTCTCCTGTATGACTCTATGTAATCTTGTATTCGCAATTTCTCTGACACTAAATGATGGAGACTTTATCCTTCTTGCAATACGATGAGTCTGTATTCAAGTAGTGCACCTGATATTTTGTTTGAGTTCCTGGCCCCCAGTGACTAAGAAAATGGATGTGGCCATATTAGAATTTACTTGTCATTAAGTGAATTAAAAAACAACCAGGAGAGCTACAGTCTCGTCAGAGACTTCTGGTTGGGATTGGATCGGGCCTTTCAAATTGGGAAAATTGGCAATACATGTATTTTTTTCAAAATTGAATATGATAGATTTGGTCAATGGATTTAGGATTTTTTACTTTCTCTTTTTTTAGAATTTTCTATGAGGTACATGTACAGTATGTATCAAATTGGGAAAAATTGGTCAATAAATAGGGAAAATGATACTATTTTGCATAATTTGAGAATGGCTGATCGAAAGCCTTGTAATTATATTTGTATGTTAGTACTACTACTGAAACTTTACAATTACATGTCATGTAATTTATATACATGTACATCATTATGATATATACTACTGCTGCATGTTCTGGTAAATGTATGCAAAATTCATTCATTTTAGAGCTTATTTAATAATATTAAAATGAAGTTACTAGTACATTTTGTATTCAAATTAATTCATTACATCTTTTACTTTCAGAGTGAGACTGACATCATCTTCTGTACATACATGATGGCTGGACAATAAATTCCTCATTTCTGGGTATCAGATTGAACATCTACCTCATCCTTAAGTTTTACTATAGACACTGGAGAAATCACTGTATTTGAATATTGAACATGTTTTGTGCTTACTTTTATGTGCTTACGGGTACATGTACATGTATGTACTAAATGTAGGTTAAATTGCCTATAAATGCATTGAAAACTTTTTACTTGAGAATAGACCTGCACCTGTTGAATGGGGAAAAAAGATTTATTTATTTCATTATTTTCATAGCAACAATTTATGACTTTAAATTCTAGGTACATATAGACTAGACATGTAAATTCATATAAAATATTTATTTCAAAAAGAAATAAGCATATGATAAATTATAGAGAAAGAAAAATATCCTTTCGCAAGTACAAAAGTATTATGTTGTAAATTGATGGTACTATTACATATATAATAATATATATATATATATTGCAGTGATAATGATTCTTCTTTAGTGATTTTCAGAGTTTTGAATAAAATTTACAATCAAACTTAATAAATCTTAAAAAACATTGATATTTTAAGTTCATTACTCTTCTACACAGTATACATTTGTGTAAGAATATCTAGTACTTTAGTAGTAGCCTTGACCTACTTTCCTAATATTTAGGATTTGCTACAACACTGGTCTGGCAAATGATAGATGATATGGTATATGTATGCATTGTGTCCAGAAATTACTTAAGATAGATTTAGATTCAATATGTGACCTTGAACTACACTTTTTACCTTTTCTTGGAATTAAAGAATCTGAACTTGGAGAGTGATGTATATATTGAAGAATTTGAAACATTTAGTATCAGAGAATCCAGACCAAACTGAATCATTGACAGTTGTGAAATGTCTGAGAGTCTATTAGCACGTCTAATGCTGAAGATGCTGGAGAAAGATGTTTTTTCCTTTCATTCCTCAGTGAATGCTTGATTTTTCCGCCAGTCATGCAGAAAAATATTTTTGCAAAATATTCCGAGCTGGATTTACAAAAGCCCCCCCCCCCCCCCCCTAAAAACCAAATGATTGTACATTTTTACAAATGCCTATTGGCATATGGACAAGAGAGAAAATCATGCGCAGTTGCTCCCACGTCGTTTTGCCAAAAAAAAAAAAAAAAAGAATGAAAGAAACATTAACGTAGAAAACTGCCCTGTACATGAGCAAAATTTGATTAGATTCTGAGACTTTGCCCCTTGAATATCCACAAGGGCTTCTACCTGGACCAGTACGCTGGCTAAGCGCCTGAAGATGAATGCATATACATAAAATGTATACACTTCGTACGAGTGAGAGGGAAAAAGATTCCCGTATATTGTACATGCATGTATCTGTTAAAACGGCCAGAAACTATTGAAATTACATTTATTTATATATCGTATTGTGATTCTATGAGATGAAAAAAATATGTTAGTTTGCTGTGGTTGGGGATTCATTTAATATATTGAAATTTATCAAAATTTTGGAAAAATTCAGAATATAATTACAGGGGACAGGTTTGAGTTTAGAGGGGGCGTGGAATACCTCAAAGCCCTGTAGCAGGTTCTTTGGGGAACCCCACTCCCCAGCGGAAAATTATCTCGCATGATATATAATGTATATAGCGAGACAGCGAAATTTTTCAATTATAAATTACTTATAGTATATACATGTATCAGAAACAGACCGGTAAAAAAAACATAAAAATAAAGGTTGAGTCGTGGAAGGGGAAACATTGCTTCATTGGCTATTGAGCATGGAATGGACATATTTCTGTATCCCCCTGTAAAACACTGTATAACTAATAATATCATGCTTATACCTTCGGAATTTTATTTCAAACCATGATATCGGTTAATATTCTAAATAAAGAAACATGGCGAGCGGCAGGGAGCCAGCGAAAACTTCTAAAATTCGACTTCAAACTACCAGAAATTATGTTTACACATACTTGTTTGAGCCCAAGTAATTCCTTATTTTTACGACTTTAGGGGAGTGGGGGGGGGGGGGGCGTGCCAATGGATTGGTAGGGAAAAATCAGGTTAGAAAGAGTAAACTTGTTAGAGAATTTTAGATGTAGATGCCACCGTGTGCAACCTCCCCACCACCCCCTCCCCGCGCTATTGAATCGGATGGGGGCTAATACACGAGAAATTATCATTGTTTTCCTGCTGTTATCGAGAAATATAAAATTAAAATCTTATGGGTACAAATGTATGCAAAATTGATAATGTATAGAATCGCTCAGTATTCAATCGAAGCGGGGTAAACGAACCGCAACGATAAACTTTGAAACGAACTATAAAAAGTGAAATTCGTGATTCTTCAGTGCAGTAACGAATTATCCATGGCTTGAATATTTAAATAGCAAAGTTCAAAAAAATTTAAATGACAATAACATTGGGAGCCGTGAATTATGGCAAGAAGAGAAAGTAGAAGAATTTGTGACATAGAGGTGTTTGATGTAGAAAAACGACGTGTTCCGAGCAAACACTATGTAGGTATTTAACAAATACAGTAAGCTCAGAATATTCTTAAAGCCTTTCTTCAACCGTGGATGTATGTGTATAGTTGTAATCGGTGATGCCCTGTTTCACGTGAAAAGTGTCACTTGCCTGTTTACTGTCCATGTCCTGTTCTCCTAATATTTTGTTAAAATCTGAATCAACCCACCCTTTATACTGTGGTGCATCTATGTTCCGGATTTCAGTGACCGTTTATATTCGAATGTTACTTGTTAGTTCGTTATTCCGTGAATAAAGCTTGTAAAGTTAGCACTTCGTCTTCGTGATGATTTGTGCAGTTTGCAGCCTGCAAAGTGCATGCTGCAGTCATTCTTGTGGTGCATTAAAGCTAGAGCACTACAATACCACTTTTTATACCAGGGGATAGGATCAGCACAACTAGTGCCACTAGGTATTGTAAACACTGCAACGTAGGGTTCAAATGGTTGCCAGAGGTTTCGATCCTTTCCTAGTTTGCGGTCATGCTATAAACAGCCCGGGACAGCCCGGCGCAGCCCGGAGGAAATATACAGCGCCCGGGGAGTTGTGGAGGGGTTGATTGGGATTTTTTTTACTTAAGTGGGATGATGATTTGATAAAGAACCCTGTTTCATAACTTTTCATGACTATTATTATTAAAGCAAGTTTCAAGGTAGAAAATCGGATGCAGAAGAGGTCATAAGCGTCTCTGTTCGCAAACAAGTTCCCGGATAATTTGTCACGGTTGCTCACATATATATTTGAACAAATATTATACTGGAACTGCCACCACAATTAAGTTGTATACTTTTAATCTATCATTCATCTATCGTTGAATATAATTTGCATAATCTTTCATAGTCTGAAACAGGTGTTCGGGCCGCCTTAATTCCTACGATTGGTGAATACATCGTTTTATTCATATCAATATTTGACAGATTTCCTGGTCATTTATACATTTTAACATGTATATTTTCCCGTTTTTTTTTAGAAAGCAATAGTTTTTCACACAATTCTGAACAGATATGAAATTCATTATCATTACACTATAGATGGACTATAGATTATTTGTGGAATAAAAATATATCTGTAATTTATTATCCATAGAACAGGACCGAAATATCCACAAAGTTTCCGCTACCTCAAAATCTTTATTTATTTATTTATTTATTTATTTATTTATTTATTTATTTATTTATTTATTTATTTATTTATTTATTTATTTTTATTTATTTTTTTTTTTTATTCTATTATTTTTTTTTTTTTCATTTTTTTTTTTTTACCGTTCAAAAAGGAAATAGATCTGTTTGTTGATTTGAAAAGAAAAGAAAAAAACACGAGAGTTTCAAATACAGTTGGTAACTGACAAGCGCGACTAGTTCAAGTTTTCTAAAATACGACTTTAGATTTAGCGCTGGTTATTGCTAATAGCTTATTATTATCAAAGAGCAAACCAAAAAACAAAACAAAACAAAAAACAAAGGAGAATCGGCTACTTTCATCTTTGAATCTATTTTGTTCGTTTTACTTTACTATTTTAATATACAAACAATATTATCATGACGATTTGCATTGGACATGGAATGAGACTTCAAATTCAATACTTTCTACCATTCCTTCCTTTTTACTACAGAGATTTCTTATATTTAGAAGGAAACCTATTCATAGAATAATATATAGCCGGAATACAAGCAAGCATTTTGTCTCCTCTTTTAGTTTAAACATATTTATTTCGTATTTACAACATACATATTACATGTACAATGGAAATCTGTAAGGCATGAACACAGGGAACACCAACCCCCCCCCCCCTCTCTCTCTCTCTCTCTCTCTCTCTCTCTCTTTGAGAAAAGAAAAAAAATGATGAAATCGATAATTGCATCTTTACATTCCATTATCGATGTTTCTTTTCCCTTTTCCAAGATAGGTCATTTTTAGAAGAATTTAGATTACATAAGATATTTGCTCAAAGAGGTTGCAATTGTTTTGTAATATATATATACAAAACTCAGTTACTTTGGGTCAAAGTGACTGTGGGGGATTGTATTATTTTCGAATATAACCTTTTTCAGTATGTTCGATGGTTCGTTGTTTTTACAATATATGACCCAAAGTAACTGAGGGGGATTGCGTTATTTTCGAAAATAAACTTCGATGGTTTGTTGTTTTTACAATATTAATTTCTGATGGCTTCTTGCTTCGAAAGTAACAATTTCTGATTGGTGTATGTAAGATTCCCCCAGAGATCTGATTGGATGATACAATAAGTTTAAGAACGTTTTTTTGACAAAATCTTCATTATCTCGGAATTTTCCGAAGCAATCTGATACATTCAATAAGTTACTTCCATCATGCCGTCCAAGAAGCGTAAGATCACTCCGTCACAACGTTGTGCATTTTGGCCGTGCGGCTCCTGTAGACGTGATTGTTCTCATGGTAGCATCTACTGCAACTCCTGTGCAACCTGGTTCCACACCGCCTGTGAGGGTCTTGACGATTTCCAATCCCTAGACTGGCCATCCATTCCTACCTATACTTGCCTCACCTGCTTCAGCGAGGAAGCCGCCCCGCCTTACAGCTTCAACGCATCTTTGCTCAGATTGTCTCAGGTAATGAGACTTTCTTTATATTCAAATTCATATTCAAATTCAAATGACATGTACATATATAAATGAAATGAACCAGCAAACAACATATATCACGGAATGTAAGCTTGGTCAATTTCGAATGAATGAATGAATGAATGAATGAATGAATGAATGAATGAATGAATGAATGAATGAATGAATGAATTTTGTTATGCGTGCAGAATATAAGAAAAATAAATAACTTATTTCACCCGAACGTATATACCCGAGTCAATCAAATTTTTGAGAAATATGTGTTTGGTATAATGGTTCAGAAAAAAAGTTTTATGTTTGCTTCTACCTCAGTTTCATT
Organism: Pinctada fucata; assembly: GCA_028142955.1. Taxonomy (NCBI): domain Eukaryota; kingdom Metazoa; phylum Mollusca; class Bivalvia; order Pterioida; family Pteriidae; genus Pinctada; species Pinctada fucata. Next base: position 70,070,392 of record AP027105.1, on the reverse strand, counting down.
GCCATTTTTGTAGTACGTTTATTATACGATATATGTAATTCAATACATGTATATTTTAAAATTATTCATTATCTGAAAATGATAATTATAAATTTATACTGATAGGTTTTTTTTTATCGAATTACATCAAATCTATTTTTCCCACATTTTATAATATGTGACCGGAATTTCAATGAAATCAAGCTGATCAAACAAACAATAAAATAACAGAAATTGTACCAAAATTTAACTAAATTCAAATCAAAGCCACAATATGTTCATATTATTCTGTGTATAGAAAATATTACTAAAACCACACTCGTTTTATACAAAATACCACTTTGAATGAAATGTACGATAACTTGATAAAAATAAACAACTGATCAATCTATAAAAAATGATAAACGATACCAATATATTCCGATAGATGATCATCTCTAGTGTTGAAAATGTATGATAACATAGAATTAAATTTTGGGTGGCAGAGAAATCTTGTTTAGTCGAAAATCACTGAAAAAGGAAAAATGTATAACATTTGTATGGATATGATTTTAAAATTTTGGAAATGTCAATTTATATAACATTTCATGCTGTTTCAGATGTAATTAGTTTTAAAATTCAAATCCTATTTTTTTTTCTCTGTGTTTTGGGGTTAAACAGTCGAATTTTTGCAAAGTTTCACAGAATTAAGACGAAATCTATATTTCTTCCTGCTTTTCAGTTCCCTGGTATTGCATATTACATTTAGGCCAATTTTTGGCAAGAATCTGCCGGACTTATATATATTTCAATGAAAAAAGCTAAAGGTCATTCATGTATGCTTTTGTAAATGAAAAAAAATCTTAGGAGACAAGATTAATATAAGCTTTACTTGTTTCCAGATCCTATTCAATATACATGTATACCTTATATGCTTGTTCAATGTATATGTCAATAATGTCTGAAATAAATACAGCTTAAACTATTCCAGTATAAGTATAAAATGGTACTCATCCATTAATCAATTAACTGTTGTATAATATAATGAAATTTCTTTAAATTTCAAAAAAAAATTTTACTACATACGTATGAGGGTGGTTGTATTTTTTTTTTTTTTTTTACGATTGCACGATAAAGTATTCCGAATTTTGTATCCGAAAGATTCAGTTTTTTTTTCATTTATTTATAAAGTTTAAAATATTATTTTTCTTTTACTTTTGTCGAACGAATGGAGAGTTGGGCTACCGTCGGCTTACAACTGATATATTTGAACATGTATTTATTCAATTTTTTATCTTTCTATTCATTCCTTTATTTTATTGTGTTACATATTTAGGCTACAGAAATTAAGTTCTTAGTTTTACGGATCCGCCGACCCTAATTTTACCACAATTGGAAAAAAATAAAATGAACTGATTGAACAATTTTTCTTATGAAAATCCGAATGACTGGTTATTACTTTTCATTCTCACTTAATCTTTATTGTGCAAGTGTTTTAGATAATGCGGCTTTGAAAACATGATAAACAAGCTGAATTAAAGATCGTGATCGTGTTACAAAACACGAAATGTTGAAATTTACTGATTTTTATTTTATTTTTATTCCCTCTTCCTACCCTATTTTGAAAATATAAAATCCGTAAAACTAAAAATTAAATTTCCGTCGCCTTACCATTACAAAACAAAGTGAAAAATAAAAATGTTGTAAAGTTCATAGTGGATCAAGGTCAGGACAACTACATGGTTGCCTACCAAAATCAACCTGGGCGGGTGTTAAACATGATGTAAATGGTGTTTAATTACTTTACCTTGATAATTTATTTTCTCGTAAACCAATATGACAATGGTACAGAGAAGTAATGAACAAAAACATACATACAATAAATACATACATACAATAAATACAATACATACAGAGAAGTAATGAACAAAAACATACATACAATGGTGAACAAGTGGACAAGTTATACATGAGAACAATCTGTATACCCGAAATGCACATATAAAAATTCTATTCTATGGAGGACATAATTTTTTGTTTATAACATCAATAAATTTGCAAAGCTTTCTTAAGGTAATATGATTTTTGTTTTGGAATAAATTTTTAAATTAAATATAATGGAATTCGTCACCTAGATCATTTCTATTACACAATATACATTTTCTATCATTTCTATCAGGGTATTCTATTCTTGACATGAATCCACATACATTCAAAAGCCAAAAAATTAATTCAAGAGAATTGTTCTCAGTTACACTTGTATAATTTTCTTTGAACATTTTAAGAATCTTCATTTATCAGAATCTCGAGATGAAACAGAAACAGATAATCAAGACAGTAATATTGAAGAACCTAATATTGGAAATTTTGAAGATTTTGATTACTTGAATAATGAAATTTCGATTGAGGAAATTAAATAAATTGGTTTATATGACATTTTTGTATCGCTTAACAATGTACGTTATAGCAATCAAGTTAATTCTGTATCGAAAGGAGTCGTATCGGTTACACGATGAATTTTTACAATTTGTATTTAGCAGTTTTGAATCATCAAGTAAATGTCTCCTGTATAAACATATTATTGATCACATTACCTTGCAAACTTATCTGATAAAACCTTTTCCGATCTTATATAAGAAACTGATATGTAAATTGAGACTTTCGGCACATACTTTGCTCATTGAAACAGGTAGATATAGAGGTACACCTTATAATCAAAGATTTTGTCCTCTGTGCAAGTTGGACATTGAAGACGAATTTCACTTTCTTGTAAAATGTTACTTTTATTCGGCTATTAGGAAAAAGTATATGAAACCATATTACTATCGAAGTCCGTCTGTATTTAAAATTGTTCAACTTCTTAGCTCTCAAAACACCAAGGAACTATGTAATTTAGCTCTTTTCATTAAAAAGGCATTCGTTATTAGAAGTAACATTATTGAAAATTGATATATATACATATATCATGTATATGATATCGAATATGAAATACTATTTGTGACCATCTGCTTCGCTACACATAAACTTGAGTACTTATATATTTCCCATATTGCATTTAATTATATATGTACGCTCATACTGTTTTCTTGTTATAACTCACTTATGTTTATACACTTTTGTTCAAACATATCATATGTCTATAAGCCGTATGGATTTTGATTAATAAAGAATTGAAATGGTAAAAACATCGGGGACATTCCTTCTTTGGAATTTCTCTAAACAACTTAACTAATTTTGTTTATTTGTTTTCGATTTTAAGTGTTGGTTTTTTTTTTTTATTAAAATTATTCTTATTAAATCATTGATATTCTAGAATGCCATGACGTAAACATATTTTCTTTAAAATTAGTATAAAGTATCGTCTCTCTCTATGTCCGTGGCCGAATAAACATCCGGTCGTGTCAACCATGCATCACAAGATATGACCGCGCCTTTGATTACCCGCGGGAGACGCGTAAGGGAATTTAGCTGACTAGAGGGTGGGGTTTGGTGGGGGAATCTGACCTTCTAATGAATTTGGTTTAAACTGTATTTATTTGAAGAAAACATAATACATGTGACATTTTGGGGTGGGAGAATATTTAGCAAGTAGTCGGGAGTAAAGCCTTTTATGATTTTAAAAATTGTATTAATTTGTGGTTTTTGCGTCTACTTTCTAAAGTTTCCCAGCCCGTTTCATTATAAATTGATTGTCTACTTGTATATTTGGTTGCACCTGTTACTATCCGGCCAGCTTCAAGATTTATTTGTTCTATTTTTTCTTTGAAATAAATCGGACAGTTGTCCCAAATAATATCTCCGTATTCCATTAAAGGACGAATACAAGAGGAAAACATTTTTTCTAAGGTAGATCTTTTTAATTTGAATTTTAATAATGTCAGAATATAAATTTTTTTTGATAATTTTTCTAATATTGAATCAATATGTTCTCCCCAATTTCCGTTTTTTGATAGGGCGAGTTTACCTCTTTTATGTCGATATCATTCATCGTGAGGGTCGGATGTTGCGTAGAATTAATTTTTTTAGAGATAGAGGGGTGTATTAAATACATTGATTTTTATTTTTATGAAAATTTAAGAAAATCTGCGGTTTGTAAGTCGGATAAAGACCTCGGCCTCGGTCTTTAAACACCACCCTGTTCTCTCCTTGGGCATCTAACCTTCATACAGACCTCAACTGGTGGTACATCAGTGTTACATTATCATAATGACAATGTAACACTGATGTACCATGCTGTACAAAGTATCAATAAATCAAATCAAATCAAACTCGGTCTTTATCCTATACATACAAATCCAGGTAAATAATTAGTGCAAAGCATACCCTTTAATGATGGCCCCATTCACACCCAATTAAAATAATGTTGGCATATGGGGAACGGTGTCATCCTGATTGTCCAACATTTATATAAAAAGGTAAAAATGTGGTATATTTTTTGTTGGACAATCGGGATTTTAGGTAGTACCAATTACATTTTTTGCATAATTACTTAGTTACACAATATAGCACATAGAGTAAATAAACGGCCATAGCTGCCCCTAATACATTTTGAAGTAATTTTTATTAGTACATCTAAACTGAAGAGCTTAATTGATTAAGAGGTCACCTAGAAATTGTTAAGGTCGTACATGTAGTGTCATGGTTACTTAGACTGTGATATACCAAAGTTGACAAAATTCTTTGACTTTTCGTAAAAATAATAGGTATTAACTCAGAAATCATGTAATATTGGAGTAAAACAAACTCAAACATAGTGATATTGAATATGCTAGAGAAAAGCTGCAAAGCTCTTTAAAAAATCCACGAAATCCTGAATTTGTTGTTTTTATGTCATACATGATGCACGTACATATAAAAATGAAAAAAATAAATATGATTATCATATTTTTTTTTTTTTTGCGAAAAGCTCGTTTTCTAGGATTTTTTTTAAACTTTACTAAAGATTGTAGTGTATTTTACTGGTCCACGTTGCCAATTTATCTGTTCTTAAATGATGCTATTCAATTTGAAGACGTTTACATTTACTCCTTATTGACCTCATCATTTTAAGTAATAATCTACTGTTACATGTAGCCGATGATCTACTGAAAATCATAATTGAGAAATAAATTAATTTTGAGTGAAACTTTAACATTTATTCTACTTTTTATATATCAAATTTAAAACTTTGTACGATTTGGTGAAAATAGATTTTCAAGTATGAAGAGAGGCTTAATTGGTATGTTTATTTAGACAAACAGGTGTGTTTACTTAACAATACAGGTGACCTTAAATTTTTTGTTGGACAATCAGGATATGGGATATTCAAAATCGTTTAGAGGACCCCATTCCCTGAACATTGTGTTATTAAAACGACATTTTTATTTTGCCTTTTTTTTTATTGTTGTTTTGGATTGGTTTTTTCTTAATGATTGAATTAGTTTTTTATACGTTTTCTTTAGAGTGTTCTCGATCTTTTTGTACATGAATTTTTCATCATGAAATAATTTGAGTTGATTTTGCATAGTAAAATACATTTAGCGAATTTTTATATTATTTATATATATTTTTTTACACTGATCTTTTTTTTTCATAGTGGAATCAGTGGAACTTTATTCACGTAAACATATAAAATATACACATCATGATTCATTCATATATTCTCTTTTACTCTCCGATTCATACCGTCAATGTACTAATTATAAATCGCTTTTGAATGGTAAGTGATACGGCTTTCATATTTCACATGTGAATTCCTTGTGACAAGACCTTTCCTTCATACCAAAATTATTGACCTTGTGACCTTGACCTTGGAGTTTGACCTACTTTTGAAAAACTTTAACCTTGGTCATAACTATTGAATTGTAAGTGATAGGAAAAGTAAGCAAGGTGACCATTTGTACGACTTTGACCAACTGACATTATAACCTTCCTCCCGCTGTCCTCATTCCGTAAAAGCGAATGAGATGCCCGTATCACGAATAGTGAACGGAAGGAAAAGTAAGCAAGGTGACCATTTGTCCGACTTTGACCAACTGACATTATAACCTTCCTCCCGCTGTCCTCATTCCGTAAAAGCGAATGAGATGCCCGTATCACGAATAGTGAACGGAAGGAAAAGTAAGCAAGGTGACCATTTGTACGACTTTGACCAACTGACATTATAACCTTCCTCCCGCTATCCTCATTCCGTAAAAGCGAATGAGATGCCCGTATCACGAATAGTGAACGGAAGGAAAAGTAAGCAAGGTGACCATTTGTCCGACTTTGACCAACTGACATTATAACCTTCCTCCCGCTGTCCTCATTCCGTAAAAGCGAATGAGATGCCCGTATCGCGAATAGTGGACGGAAGGAAAACGAAAAAAGGGAAATCTTCTAATACATCATATTTTTATCCTAAACAATTGATAAATAATTAATTAATAGCTAAATTATTCAGAAAGTTATTATTATGTCCAGGCTTTATCTTTTGAACTGTGAACGGATCATTTCATATTTTAGTATGGTGGTGCTGATGACCCAAAGGTTTCACACCACCTTGATCCAAGGTCATATGACTAATGTCAAGGTCAAATATTACATTTTTTTTAATGAAATTGTAAATGCTATTGAGTCTGGGCTATATCTGTCGAATCGTATACTGGATCACTCTGATACTTTAGAATGCTGTTGCTCAGGATTGGAAAGTTTCTTATCATCTTGACCCAAGGTCATGTGCCCAAGGTCAAAATCATTTAGTTCTTTTTAATGAAATTGTACGTACTAATCTTGTCTGGGCTATATCTCCTGAACCCTTCTTACAATTGTTTTCATATTTTAGTATGTTGTTTCTCAGGACTAATGTTTCTTAACACATTGTCCTAAGGTCACATGATTAAGGTCACTTCTTACTTTGGTAATGGAATTGTATATGCTAATCATGTCCAGGCTGAAATTGTCTATGCTTATCATATTTAGGCTTTATATTTTGAACTGTGTATCCAATCACTAATTCAGTTTTTTGTTGCTCATGATCCATACAATGTAGGTTTCAGATCACCTATATCCAAGGTCATGTGACCAAAGTCAATTTCACTAAATATGCATATAATGAAATTGTATATGCTAATCATGTTTGGGCTTTACCTCAAACAATATAATGAATCACTTTCATGTTTTAGTATGATGTTGCCCATGACTCAAAAGTTTCACATCATCTTGGCCCAAGGTCAAAGTTACTTAGAGGGAGGGGGGAGACATCTATTTTTTTTTCTGAAAAACATTTGATTTAATTTTTCTTAAAATTTTCTTTTTTTCTCACAGGCGTCCGACATCGGTTTAGACTATTTGAGGTTCCAGTGTCGTCGAGAAGCGCTGCATCTACCAGATTTTCGGGATGTTCATGATGGTTCTGACCCCATGTCCCTTGGTGTTCATGCTCCAACACTGACGATAATGAGGTTTTGTGATCTGACCCACCTAGGAAAACCTGTGAAGTCACTCACAGATGGAGACTGCCTTTTCAGTTCAGCATCCATTGCAACATGTGGAAACAACAGTATGGTCACCGAATTGCGAGTCCGCACCTGTGTAGAGATGCTTCTGAACAAGTCCTTCTACATGCAGCTACCAAACGTCAACGACATCATCAGTACATCACCTTCTTATGATGATGCAGCATCAGAATGCGCCAACTCCAAGACATTTTCATCCATGTGGACAGTATATGCTCTCAGTACTGCTTCAAATCACACTATCGATGTTACTTATCCGGCTGTGAATGGATCCAGTGACTTCGGATGTAAAGCATTGAATGTGCAGTGCAGACCAAGAGGGAGTACAGACGAGAAGAACGGAATATGTATAATGTGGACTAGTTGTGCTGGCCTAAAAAAGAGCGGGAAAAATCGTGATCTCTGGAGATCTGATCATTTTGTGCCTATCATACCACCAAAACCAAAATGCCACAGCTCACCAGTTCCGACCAGTCAGTCTGCAGCAACATCCCTCGACAATGACATTAGCTTCAACCAATCAAAAGATGACAGTAATGGTATGAATGTGGACCTTAATGATGACAGCGAGATGAACAACAGCTCTATCATGACATCAAAGCCTGCAGCTGATGAAGTTACCAATGATACATCCACATCAGGAGACAGTTCGTTGGAATCAGATAGTGAAGAAGTCAATTGTGCTCCTCTTCCAGGCTCAGAACCTCTCCAAGGATCCTTCTTAGACACTCCTGTTGTGATTAATTAACTGACATCCCTAGACTGGAAGAATAATGCATGTGAGTCCATGAACCACATAATCAAATTGCGACAGAACTGGACCACACAAAAGCTCCCACAACTGCGGGATAAACTTCATCGCCTTGTGAAGTTGCAGTACAGGGATGTCCGCGCTGCCCTTCACGGACAAGGCAATTATGAACTTGCGCCATGGACCAGGAAGTTTCTGGTCAATCAAATGTGCTGGGAAGCAAAGTCTGAAGAGGAGAAGAAGAAGTTGCTCACCAGGCTCTTGAAGTTCAAACATGTGAATGCAAAGACTATAGTTTCAGCCGACGGGAACCTTACTATCCCCAAAACCCCCAGAACAGCGAAAAAACCTGGTCAGCGAAAGCGTGTGAGGAGTGCCAAAACGACCACCTTGAACTTTCGATAAGTGGACTATACAGATCAGACATGTTTCTCTGTGACTTTATTTGTGATACTGAATAACGACTGCGTAATCTGGATCTACATCGTACATATATATAGAGAGAATCTGTTCATTCTGTAATCTGGAAATTTTACTGGATGAATATATTTGTTAGAGACCTGGCCAATCTGAAATTTCCTGAGATATTAATTGTGCACTATACGTTTACTTAGGAAGTAAGAACTGTGTTGACTAGTACTCTTTTAAAATTGGTGCACATCTAAAGAGAGAGAGAGAGAGAGAGATCTATTTCATATTTATTTATTTTATTTGTTTGTTGCCACTGCAATAATAAATATTTGGGTTTTTTTTTTAACTAAACAGAGTTTTTTTTCTCTTCGTGAATCACTTCTCCGCTGCAGCTGTACGTAGATCAATTGGAGATATGCTGTTTAAGGTTATCAATGCACAGAACAAATTCGTGAGACAGTTGAATGAAGTAAAAAAAAACTAATTCCATGTTCACTCTACAAATCAGAAAAAAAATATTGCCTACTACATATTCATTATGATCACGAGAAACAAGATTATCAATATTATTTTTCCAAATCAGGGATCTTTGGGGCACACAACACATAACATAAAGAATTACCATGGTACATATAACATGTATATGCGCACATAGATATGTACACTGATAAGCATCGAAACGCAAATTTATATATCATGATAATGCACTACAGATGGACAAGGAAGCATCATTGGAAACTGAGATTTTGTCTCGAACCGAAGTTCTGATTACTTCTTTTACAACGTCACACATAATGGCGAAAGGCAATACAAATTTGTATGTGTAAATCTGGACTGTACATTATTGAATATCAACATATTACAAATCGGTATTGCCTTCTGCCAGGACTGGACGTGGCTACCCATTATAAATCGCAGAATAAGCATGGTCTGTGTTTCTGCTGCCAACGCTGTATAATTGCTTAGGACTAAGGAAACTAGAAGATGACTTAGTCTCTACGATTTATTCAAATCCTGAATCCACAATATATCCACGACTACTCCAGTCACACTTGCGCTAAAAAATTTACAAATCTACACAATATCATCAAAATCTATGCAGTCATTACAGGGAAATTCGAATCTGAAATCTCAGCCCGGACTCGGATTTTCGTTTTGATTCGGACTCGGCTTTTGCTTCTTTTTTTTTTTTAAATATTGTAAGTAATCTAGGAAAAAGATGTGTCTGATCATTCTTATTTGAATTTCTAACAAATTCTGAAAATTTGGAAAAAGTCATCCATCCATCATGTCCATGCATGGATAATAGTATCTGAGATTTTTTATTTCTCGACTTGGACTAGGACTACCACTCGGTTTATAGATAAATACTTCCAAGATAAGCATATATTTCAAAATCAAATTATATACATCGATTTGCATGTATACAATGGATATTTCCTGAAATTTTCATAAAAATCTATCCCCCCGTTGCTGAGAAATCTTAATCTAAAATCTCAACTCGGCTTTTTGTCTTTGACTTGGACTCGGCTTTCATTTATTTTAGTTCTAAAACAAAATATTGTCCCTAGACCTGGGAAAATGAGGTTTCTTAGCATTCTAATATCCATTTCTAACAAATTCTGAAAGTTTGAACAAAATCCATCCGTCCGTTCATGAATTATCTACGTTTTTTGATTTCTCAGCTCGGACTCGGACTACCACTTTTAGTGTGAAAAAAATCGGTATATAGCTAATTTCTTCCAAGATATACAAATGTTTCAAAATCTAATAACATATGTCGATTTGTATGTATAAAATGGATATTTCCTGAAAATTTCATCAAAATCTATCCATCCATTGCCGAGAAATATGAAATTGAAAATCTCAACTCGGCTTTTCCCGACTCGGACGGACTACCACTTTTTTTTAGTGTGCACCCAAATATTCTGTATTTTTTTTCAGAAAACAGTTCAATAAATCAGGATTAATGCTAAAATGGGTATTTATTCACAGTAAACACCATCACAATGCCCCGGGCGCTGTATTTTTCCCCCGGGCTGCTCCGGGCTGCCCCGGGCTGTTTTTAGCGTGACCCCTAGTTTGGACCCAAAAGGTTTTGGCCTGGAGGTTTCAGCCGGCCTTTTTCTTTTTCGGCCCAACATTTTTAATTGGTTTTAATTACCATATCTGTTAGATATCAGAACATGTAGATGTATCTTAAATATTATAACGACACGGAGATAAGAATTATATCAGCTCTTACATCTTTACTATTCTATATGGTGACCCTGACCTTTCTCTTTCAAACAACATCGAAATTTTGAAAGCAGTCCATAGATTGAGAGGTTGAGAAAGAAAAGGGCCGAATCGTCGGGCCGAATAAGAAAAAGGCTGGAACCTCTGGCAGCCGTTCAAATTAGCCACAGACATTTTGCTAATTGGATAAATATGATGTAAAAGCACGACGGAGTTACAGGACACGTTTCATCGTTTGACAGGAATCTGCACATTTTCCAGAGGCTGGTCTAATTAATCATTAAATGTCTGTACCTGACTGAAACACAACATAAATGATGGTCAACCATATTTACGTTTTTTTAGCTTGAGTGCACTAAGATAAGATAAGATAAGATAAGCTCTATTTAAAGTCGGCATATCAGATAAACAATACAACACAAGCTCTGATGAGCTTTTAGACCGACATCAACATATTTACAGGTAACATCAACATATTTAAAGGTAATTTACAGGCACTTTAGTGCAAAAGAGCTATTGCAATACCGTCGGCGTCATCTGAACTAGATGATAAGGTAAATGTTAAGATCACACAATTACCTTTCCTATATTCATATGTTGTTGGTTCTTTTTGTTGTTAATGTTTAATTATGCCCCCCTTCGAAGAAGAGGGGACATATAGGTTTGCCGCTGTCGGTCGGTCGGTCGGTCTGTCGGTCTGTCTGTCGGTATGTCGGTTGGTCCGCGACATCAGTTTCCGTTCAATATCTCTGGAATGGATTCACATATTGAAATGAAATTTTGTATACAGACACATCAATCAAAAATCTAGGTCAAGTTCATATTTGGGTCCGATCAAAAAAATTTTGACAGAGTTATGCCCCTTGCATTTCGAAAAATACCAAAATTTCAGGGTTTCCGTTCAATATCTCTTGAATGGATTCACATATTGAAATGAAATTTTGTATACAGACACATAAAACAAAAATCTAGGTCAAGTTCATATTTGGGTCCAATCAAAAAAATTTTGATAGAGTTATGCCCCTTGCATTTCGAAAAATACCAAAATTTCAGGGTTTATGTTCAATATCTCTGGAATGGATTCACATATTGAAATGAAATTTTGTATACAGACACATAAAACAAAAATCTAGGTCAAGTTCATATTTGGGTCCGATCAAAAAAATTTTGACAGAGTTATGCCCCTTGCATTTTGAAAAATACCAAAATTTCAGGGTTTCCGTTCAATATCTCTTGAATGGAGTTACATATTGAAATGAAATTTTGTATACAGACACATAAAACAAAAATCTAGGTCAAGTTCATATTTGGGTCCGATCAAAAAAATTTTGACAGAATTATGCCCCTTGCATTTCAAAAAATACCAAAATTTCAGGGTTTCCGTTCAATATCTCTTGAATGAAGTTAAATATTGAAATCGTTCAATATCTCTTGAATGGAGATAAATATTGAAATGAAATTTTGTATACAGACACATCAAATGAAAATCCAGGTCAACTTTGTATTAAGGTCTGATGGAAAAAAATTTGACAAAGTTATGCCCCATGCACTTTGAAAAATACCAAAATTTCAGGGTTTCTGTTCAATATCTCTTGAGTGGAGTTACATATTGAAATGAAATTTTGTATACAGACACATCAAATGAAAATCTAGGCCAATTGTATATTTGGGTCCGATCAACAAAATTTTGACAGAGTTATGCCCCTTGCATTTCGAAAAATACCAAAATTTCAGGGTTTCCGTTCAATATCTCTTGAGTGGAGTTACATATTGAAATGAAATTTTGTTTTCAGACACATCAAATAAAAATCTAGGTCAAGTTCATATTTGGGTTAAATCAAAAATTTTTATGCCCCCTTTGAAGAAGAGGGGACATATTGCTTTGCCGCTGTCTGACTTTCTGTCTATCGGTCCGTCGGTCGGTCCACGATATCAGTTTCCGTTCAATACCTCTGGAGTGGATTCACATATTGAAATGAAATTTTGTGTACAGACACATCAAATGAAAATCAAGTATAAAGTTGTGACAGACTTTAATCACAGAAGGGGTAGGGGGGCATTAATGTTTTACAAACATGACTTTTAACTTGTTATACTTTGTTTAATATTACCAGATGGGGATGTAGCCCCTGGGGTTGGGATTTTTTCAGTTATTTTAAATGATAAGGCAAATGTTGAGATGATAAGGTAAATGTTAAGGTAGCAAATGCATGTTCCAAACTTACATGGGGGATGTATCCATAAAATGACCGTGACCTTCTTTTTCCGCTTGAGTGATTTTGCCTTTAAAACCAATAATGAGCAAAGTATAAGGGTTACATGTTCCAAACTTACATGTTAGCTGTATCTTTGATAAAACTTTCATAACATGACCTTGACCTACTTTTTCTGCTTGAGTGATTTTGCCTTTAAAAGCCAATATTGAGCAAAGTTTAAGTGTTACATGTTCCAAACTTACATGGTGGATGTATCTTTGATCAAACTTTCATAAAATGACCTTGACCTACTTCTTCCGCTTGAGTGATTTTGCTTTTAGAGGCCAATATTGAGCCAAAGTATAGGTGCTACATGTTCCAAACTTACATGTTGGATGTAAATTCTGTATAAGTATGTAAACTGGGGCAAGAGGTGCACTTAAGAAATTGGTTGTCATTAAACAAGCGCGGATCCAGAAGGGGGGGGATCCAGACCCCCCCTGGAATTTTCGAAGCATAGCTAAATTTTTTTTATTAATACACATATTTCTTAAGTTTAAGTGTGAATTCCCCGTTTGTTGTCATAATATTTGAAAAATATATCATGGATTTGTATTAAAATCTTTCATTTTGATAATGTTTTGACTTCAGCATTTCAAAAATTTTCATGTACGTTATTTTCAAATGATGCTGCACTTTCCTATATACATCACAAATACATTACACATAGGTCAATAAATAAGGGTACTAAGAAAACTGAAACTGAAAAAGCCAAGTATAGTGGATTTTCTTCCAATTTTCGGAAAAAAAATTTCCCTGGCTCGCTATCGCTCGCCATTTGAAGTATTTACATATTAGAACTGAAATCAATAATCAAGTACTATGATGTGAAAATTCAAGATTTCTTTTTGACCACCATTGCTCTCCAGTTACCTGTTTTACTAATAATTAGATACAGAACTGACATAAACTTTATTTTCTTGTGTATGCCTTTTTTTTTTTTTTTTTTTTCTCTTCAAAAATTTTGGACTTTAGGACCCCCCCCTGAAAAAAAAAATCCTGGATCCGCCCATGTTAAAGACATTATGCTATGCAGTTGAGCATTAGGTGACTCTGGCAACCATTTTTTAAGCTTTATCATTATTAGACTAAATAATCCAGTCTCTCCGCTGCCGCTAACAGAGGCTGAACCCCACTATGGTTGTTACAGAACGAAGTCGGACAAAACTGTTGCCCAACGATTTTTCCAAATTACAGACCTTTAATATTGATTTTCTTGCAGGTGACACTTAAGTAAACATTAAACTAACTATCTCTACCCACCTCGCGTTTTTTTTCTCGCTTCGTTGTTGCATTTTTGCCAATTTTAACTCCCTACCAAACTAAATAGGCAAGGCAAAATTGGCAAAAATGCAATGTTCAACGAAGCGAGAAAAAAACGCGAGGTGGGTAGAGATAGTTAGTTTAATGTTTACTTCAATGTCACCTGCAAGACAATAAATATTAACGGTCTATACATGGAAAAATCGTTGGGCAACAGTTTTGTCCGACTTCGTTCTGTAACAACCATAGTGGGGTTCAGTCTCTGTTAGCGGCAGCGGAGAGACTGGATTATTTAGTCTATATCATTATTGGTATGGCCAGAATTCCCATGCCCCTGCTTCGTCTCTTGGAATGAAAGCACCATTTTAAAAGTTTACAGATTGCTTGTTGGTCAGTCACATGACACCTTAAAAATGTCATTTATCCACAGGAACTGACTCTAAACAAGGCAAACGTCACAAACACAGAAACACCATTTTTGGACCTGAATATCAAAATTATTAATGGAGAGATTCATACAAGGGTGTATGACAAAAGAGATGACTTTGGATTCAATATAGTAAATTTTCCCTGGCTTGACGGTGATGTTCCTAGATTACCGTCTTATGGTATCTACATTTCGCAGCTCATCCGGTATGCTAGAGCATGTACTGATGTTTTGGATTTTCATGATAGAAATTTACAAATAACAAAGAAACTTTTAGGTCAAGGTTTTCGCTTTCACAAACTTGTCAAGACATTCTGGAAATTTTACAAAAATTATTGTCAACTACTTTTGAAATTCGGACCCATACAAGCAACAGAGTATATTACTTTGGGTATTTCGCAACCTGCATTTTATGGTGACATGATCAACAAAATTAGAAGGATCAAAGGTAGACAGAATTACTATCGAAAATGCGTCAGAATCATCAAACGCCTCTTATACCGTAGATATGATCCTAATGTCACCAGACGGACACTAGGCTTGGTACTTGACCAATCTACAGTCTTGTACCAGCGCATCCTTAATACTTGCACGCTGGCTGACTGTGACGACAGGACTCCATGACGGGCCCTGTCCAAACCTCTTTAGAGAAGACAGGGCCCCGACCACCTGTCCTCTCTGAATGTCAGCCGGACTCCTCGGGTGATAACATACATTAGCTCGCTACAGCCGGCAGAGCACAGGTCGTATTACGCATGCCCTCTTTTTATATCAATTTACATATACATCTGTGTTGCTTGGGCCCCTGCGTTTTGCGGTCTTGTTTGTGTGTGGTCATCTGACAGTGAGGAGGTTGTTTTACACCACAATTGTACGTTCTTCGAGACCTCTGGGTAATCGGAATAGTGGGAGGGTTGTGCGCACGTAATCCAGGATAACCACACCGTCTGCTACTCACGAGGCAGATGGCCGTCCTAAGTCGGCACCGTTTGCCCATTGGTCTCGTTGGTTTATGTGTAGTCATTTGTGTTTTATGTTTTTCTGTGATTTGACGTTCATTGTACTACTGCGTCTCTTTCTGTGCGTGTCATTTTTGTGTTTTACAGTGGGTGTTTTGGGAGGTTGCTGTTGATGCTGCAACTAGGTGATGTTGGAGATCCCCTCCTTTCTTTTGTATCCTATTTTGTAGAAAAGATCATATGATTTCCAATAATAGGATACAAAGTGTCACACAAATCATGATCAACAAGTGATTCGTAAAACTAACAACACTGTGTATTTAATTATATTGCTGTGTACAAGACCAGCACATTAAATTTATTCAGTCGTCATATTTCGCCAAAGTTGATGGTAATCTTCTTTAGATATGTACTTGATGCCATCTTGCTAAAGAAGGGGCTTTGACATTCTTTCCTGTATAAATTAGAAAGATGTTGGCTGGTGTGAGCATATTCAGTAAGATGCGGAGATGTGTTTTCTGTGTATTGTACAAAGGTTTATTGAATTCACAGCATGTTAGTTTTTCTTTGTAGGTATACAAAATAAATGTCACATGGACAAATGGAGAGTTTACCAATACAACAACTGTGTACAGACGTTATAGTCGCTTCTTTGACTTCCAGGTGAGAAAAGAAAGTAATGTAATAGTCAGCTTTCATTCCTATTACTCTGAAGTTGGTGCTTTTAACAGATACATTCAGTTAAACGTCTTTAAATTCAATAGGATCATTTAAAACCTGATAAATTTACAGCATAGACCAGACATGATTTCTATGGCATTTTACAACATTTAACTTGATAAGTTATACAAGTTACAATTTGTAGTAATGTAACGGAGGATTTATATTTTAGTGAAAATTCAAGATTTGGCTCACATCTATATTTATAAAGGGCATGTTTTAAAATCAATTCAAGAGTTAGCTCACATAATTAATGGTTACTATGATTAATTCTTGATCATTCTCTTATCCATTGTTTGCACTTGGAAATACATACATATTGGTATTAGAATTCCTTTGTTGGTCGATACTATACATGTATTTATTTACTTTTGAATTTTTCTCAAATTGTGACCATTTTTATCACATTTCAGTCTTGAATTGTTACAGTCCTCAAAAGATGGTGTGATAATGTATTGAACACGGTGGCCCAGATAAGCAATCTTCACAAAAATGTATAAACATTTATATATACACATTATAAGTCTATGATAGGTGTTTGTTTATCTGTTTGTTTATGCAAATAAGGGAAATTTCCGGTATGTATAGACATTTATTTCATCTTACATTTGCAGCATGCTTTACTGGAGAAGTTCCCAGAAGAGTCAGGGCAGATGGATCCCAGTCAGAGGGTCATACCGTTCCTCCCAGGTCAGTCAAAATAAGATATTTGCTTAATTTTATCTGCCAGTTCAAAGACATATTATCTGCAATATCAAATATCCACAATCTTATTTATATTCATTTTCATTTTAATTGAATTTATAATCAGTTACATAATCTACAGTTTCAGCTGGTGTTATTATTGAATAGGTACAACTTTCTTTACATGTTGATGTGGAATGTGACCGCTTGAAAGTCTTGCATGTTGGCAGACAAATTCTCTATGATTATTCGATTTTCTTTGAGTTGAATTTTGATTTATATTTGATCAGTTGTTGTATTTTGAAATTGCATTGAATTTGGAAAAGAATCGCCTAAAAGCAACAGAATGAGTACGTATCTTACTCTATGCTTTTAAATCATGCATGGATAGAGACAAATTTCCAGGGGTTGTCAAATCTGGCCAATGGATGTGCAGTTTCAAACCTATGTTTTTGAGAAACTGTAAAATAGAGAAATAAGTATTTTTGCCAAATTGCAGGGTAGGTCCTGATCCTGTCAAATCCCATTCAAATCTGTGCATGTAAATGTTTATGGAATTATGTCCTTCTTTATTGAGTATTGTCTAATGACCCCTCTTCTTCAAGCACATGAGATGCTTACCCGTACGAAAAATACTACAGGTATTTTCAATCTTTATACGGCTGTATTTTGAGTAAAAATATGGGTGGATTATTGGTGAATAAGAATGATAAATATATAGAATGTACAACCGTACAAGACACGTACAAGACACGTAATACTACCGTATTTGTTGCACAATTCTCCCCAAAATACGGTTCTAAAAATACGGTTGTATTTTCCATAAAACCAGGAAAACAGTTAGCTTTAAAAATACAGCAGTATTTTCAAATTACCAGGTAAAATACGGCTCCTAAAATACGGCAGTATTTTTAATCAACCAAGGAAAATACAGCTCTGATAATACATGTACGGTAGTATTTTTCCTCTTGCCAGGAAATTATACGGCTCCTAAAATACGGCAGTATTTTCAAAAGCTAACCTTCTGATTATTAGTCAGCTTCTCAGGTGTCAGATCTGAGGTCAGTAGTTCAAAAAACTTTGCAACAGTTATTATATTCCAAAAGTTCAAAAATAAAGTATTTGTACATTTCATTATTTATTACCATTATTCATTAATCAACTATAGACATTAATATTTGACACCATTATATTTACACACAAGCCTTTCAATATACATGTATAAAACATGTTTGATTGTTAGAGGTGTCATTTGATCTTAATCATTGCACAATATGAGTGTCTAATAATCAATAGGAAATTGGTGGATGTAGACCTGGTGCCACACATTCGTATTTTCACTTTAAAGACAGCTATATAGGATCGCTCAGTTCTATAATGACTTAGCTGTGGTCCCAATTTTCAGCTGACTCAAAGGTCTATTTAGGTTGTTTGAGCAATCTTCTACTATATGCTATTCGCTCTGTTATCCCCTCATTAATTTTGGCCTCGGAAGGAATTGAAAAACCATTAGTTTTGCACCAGGATGGGATGTAGTCTGGAAAAAAATTGAAAAATAATCCAAAGATTAATAATATTTACAATGTTTCCTCTTGATTTTAATCAATTATTAGTTTATTTTTCATATTGGGTGTGAGATGGCTATAATCAAATAATGAACAAACTGTTTCACTTGTTAATTATTCTGAATGATGTGAAATGAACCTAATATAACAGTTAGATAGGACTCATAATAGTTTTTATGAGCACTCATCCCGACTTTATTTTGGTGTACAATATCTGAATACATGTACAACTTTTTACTCATTCAATAATTACCTTTCAAGGTCTGTATTTTCTCAGTGTCTAATGCTGGTCTGAAATCTCCCTCCTTGGCTTTCATAATACCCTGTCCCCTCGATCTCGCCATTTCCTCAATTGTGAACAGAAGGGGTAAAATTTTGCGACATAGCGCATATCCAGGGTTTTGGCTTTTTTTAGCAAGGCTGATGGCTTTTTTCAATGCTATCTTTTCTACAGTTACCTCGCTTTTCTCCATGAGTTTCACGTACTGAAAATCAATAACAACAAATATGAGTTATAATTTCTTATAAAAGCTATTGGTGTTTTTATAATCAATGTTTAATTAAATATTTTAAAGTTAAAGTATACAATAATTAATACAATTGAGGGAGTTATAACACGATTCTGGTTCCCCCGGACTTGTGATTCACCTTGAGAAATAGGTCTGGTCAAGGGGAAAGGTATTATTAGTTACCTAGTCTTCTGGTGACCAGGTACGGGATGATACCAGGTCACTAAGTTTTATAGCGGGCGAGGCGAAGCCAAGTCCGGTATAAAACCTAGTGACCAGTGGTATCCTGTACCAGGTTACCAGATGACTCTAAGGTAACAAATTTATACCCCACCCATGACCTATTTTAATAATTTCCATAGAGACTGATTGGACGTGACATTGTCTGCTTACAATACGGCATCAACATGAAGGATAACATTGTGATGCCACAAGGGGTCTGGTATAAAAGGCAAGGAACCCGGTATAAGATATACCACGCCTTCACGTGGCCACTATTAGCCAATTGCTATCCGGGATTTCCAGGCAAACTTAATTGTCAGAGGTGGGGTAACTCATTAACTGTTATTATTATACAAGTTGTCACCCGAGTGTCACGCATATAAAGCCCTGTCATCCCATTTCGATACTAATACCCTAGGGGAAATCTTTGCAACTTATGGGTACATAATCATAAACATTGTAAGAGACTGTTTGCAAAACTAAAAATTTGTCAAGATACAACACTATAAGTATTATATTTCACTTACTTGTGGTTTAGAATCCAATTTGTTTTCTTCGCCAGATTTATTTGATGAACATGATGAAGGTGTCTGTAATAATAAAAATAATAAAAAGTCTAAGAATGCAACATGGTTATATCAAATGAAGTTCACATGTAACAGTCTGTATATTTTCAAACAGTTCCAAAGATAATTACTAGTACATTCTACTAATATATGGGAATTAATTCAACTGGTACATGTACAATAACAGTATTAGATAATACATGTATTTTATACAATCATCTTCTTTCAAAAATACTATTTTTAAGAATTATTAAAATGTTTTTAAGTTAGACATAAAAGATATATTCTTTAACTATACTTTATAAAAAACGTGTTTGTGAAACATGAATGCCCTAGGCAGCAGCTAAAACAATTATGGGCATAACTTAATAACACATTAGACTGGATGAACCAGTTACCTGCCAAAGCTAACATTATTTATTTTAGTAAGGATGCCTTAAATGTCTCTTATGATTGTCTGTCTGTTTGTCTGTCACATTTTGGAAAAAATTAAGAAAACAAATGTAAATTTCTAAAAGTGTTTGATATCAATGTTATAATTATTTTTTCTGTCTTTTAATTATAAATAATTTCCACAAGGAATAGACTGAATTCACCTTTACTTCACCATGTCCATAGGATTTAATTGTTCCCGATTTCTGTATCATAGAGGAATCCAAATCGAGCCCTCGTTTTGCTTGTGATATTTGTGACACAGATGGGGTACTCTGGTTGTTCTTTTCTATGGATAATCTTGGGGACCTCCTTGGTGTTTGTATGTGAGCAGCCATGACATCTGATGGGGAGGGACTGTTCATGTAGTGTCGGATACTTGTATCCTCTGAGCCAATACTTAATTCCTGTTGTGAGTAGTCTTTGTTCCCCGAGATGTGAATTGGACTACTATGGACATGATGGATCTGAACATAATAAAAGGATGTATCTCACTCATCACAACAATTAATTCATTTTATCATACAACAAAATAGCTTGAGCTATGTTTTCTTAGAAATATATTTTTATTTTATGAATATGCTTAGAAAATGAATACTGCTATCAGATATAATGTGAAGAACATGACTAAACTATCTCAATTTCAATAATCTGTCAATTTAAATAAATACCTGATAACGTTTATCATCAATTTTTTTTAAGAGATCCCTGATGTAGCTTTGGAAATCAGGATCCAATATTCCCCTTAATGTTTTAATGGTTTTTGGTGATGGTTCTGTAAAAGAGATATTGAACAATTTTATTAATTTATTCCTTTACTTTCGAGTAGCAATTATATCTAAAATAGGAGTTTAAGTAGTGTCAAAAATCCTCAATGATGTGCGCCCCTTCTCTTAACGTTCACTTTAATAAAAGAGAAAAATAGGAGGATGCGATTAATGTAATTTCCGTGACATCAAGCTCCCGTGTGATTATTTTTATAGACTTGTAACACATGTCTGATCCATAAATGAATTATCACAGAAGCCATTTATCATGATATATTGGAATAATCTTTCTATTTGACCAAATGTACTCTTCATATAATTATGTTTATCATATTTTTACCTGAACTAGACGTATATTCCTTGGGTTCCAAAGGCAACGTAGCATAAACGGGGTCAACTACATTATGTACATTTGAGTAGTCCCTATGGGAATCGTCATACATTGGGATTGTCTGGGCCTGGGGTCTACAATAATCTGACGTAGGTAATTGTACATGTGTGAAGTCCACATCTTCATTGCTGGTTTCTTGGGCAGCGGTACACAGAGTCCATGTCTCGGACATCGGTGTAAATTGGGATGCCATAGAGAAAATTTCCATGGACGAGTTTAAGGCTGCTGAAGCCTCGGCATCCTTTTTTTCCTTTTCTTTGGACGGATTTTTCAGTGACTTGGCCTCTGAATTATTCTTCTCCTTTTCCATGGTTGTTTTTTTCGGTGACTTTACCTCGCCCTCGGCATTCTTTTTTTCCATTTCATTTGGTTCCACCAATGAGGGTTCCGAACAGTGTTTGCCGGTCTTTGTTTTTTGTGGACCTTTGTCTTTTCCTTTCCTTTTTTTGGGGCTCATTTCTTCGTCTTGTTCCTTACTCTCTTTTGCCCTACTTGTCTCTGTTCGCTGTCTTTTCCTGTCCCCGGACACATTGCTAAAAGAAAAGCTCATAAGTTTGTCCACAAGTTCCTCTGTCCCCAACGCTTTTGCCTTTTTTAAAACGACATTGTTGACCTTTTTTGACCATCTGTCTAGGAAGTCAAGATCCTCTGCAAATAAAAATGTAATATTTATAAATATTTTACATGTTTATCGTATGCAAATTGTCATGAATTATTGTACAGATACGTTTATATGAAATTGATAACCAATTCTAATATTTATAACCTACTAGTATACACATGGGGGGGGGGGGGGAGGTCGCGATTGTACAGTTACCGGTATTGTTTAATTAAATAAAGGTAAGGTTTACTTCATCTTTGGTGGAATTGTCAGCCTGATTATTTATTTTCTACTGCCAACATGGCCAAGAGAGTCAAATGATTTTTTAACATATTCTGAGTCAGGATATTTATTTCTAAAAAGTGCCCCCCCCCCCCCGGCATCAGAATCAATTATCGTCTCATGTGAGTGCTGTAATCTTAATTACAATATCTTAAATTTACTAACTTCAACATGCAATAACATGTTACCCATTTTTCCGTGACGTGTAAATATACCTTAATTTTAGCTTTTGATGAGCAAAACACCAATAAGGGGGGTGGGGGGTCATTTTTATTTTCTGAACTGCTTCCATGGTTTCATTCAGTATCGTACCTGAAGTGTGCATGTTTCTAATTACGTACGTCTTACATGTCTTAGGTAGTGTTAGATCACAATAGATTCTCAAAATATCGAAATCGGACATGTCGGAATCGAATATTGGCTGTTCTAGACATGCTACAGACGATATATATATACATGTAGCCGCAGAACCGAACACTAGAACAAGGTTACGGGTATTACATTAGACATAACATGGGCGGATCCAGAATTTTTTTTCATTGGGGGGGTGTCCTAAATAACGATTTTTTTTTGAAGAGCAAAAAAAAAAAATAAAATAAAATAAAATAAAATAAAATAGTAATAAATAAATTTAAAAATTAAAATAAACGCAAGAAAATAAAGTTTTTGTTAGTTCTTTTTCTAATTATTAATAAAACAGGTAACTGGAGAGCAATGACGAGCAAAACGCTTATCTTGAATTTTCACATCGTAGTACTTGATTATTGATTTCAGTTCTAATATGTAAATACAACAAACGGCGAGCGATAGCTAGCGAACGGATTTTTTTCCGAGAATTGGAATAAAATCCACTATTCGTGTTTTTCGTTTTCTTAGTGCCCTTTGTTTATTGATTTAGGTGTAATTTAATAAGAAGATTTAATTAATTTGCATGGCCTTATCGTTAACTCTTTTTGATACAAACATGAACATTGTGTTTTGATAAGCGTGTGCTCACACTGTACCTTTGATAAATGTTTGAAAATATTCCGTTCGCTAGTCTGTCTTGCTGTGTAAATATGTACATGTATATATAAAATCAACTTTTTTTTCCAGTATTGATTCTACATTACCATTTGATAGTAATTAAAATCACAACGGCGTAGCTCTGCCTGAAAAAGTGGAGAGGCACAATATCCCAAAATTTCTTACAAGCACAAAAAAAATCAAATCAAATCAAATAAAAATAAAAGGGAGGGAGACAAAGAATGGGGTATTTTTAAAATGTTCTGTATGCACAAATTTAGATATGTCTAGTGCAGTTTCTACATTTTGGATCGCTTTGTATTCGTACATGAATAAATGTTTGGCGAGAGGTAGCGAGGATTTTTTTTTTTTTTTGGCAAAAAAAAAAGACTTTTCAGAAAATACTTTGTATACCCTACATTATTAAGTACATGTAATAATATTCTATATAGTTTGAGTTAAATGTCGGATATAGGATAGATAGTATCAGAAAGTTTATAAAGGGCTGACGAGCGTTAGCGAGCCAAATTTTTTTGGAAAATTGACCAGAAAAATTGTATATTTATGGTACAAAACGTTGCTATTTTAAACAATGTCAATGCATCATAAAATATTGTGATTGAAAAGTAGGGGGGGGGGGGGCGCACAAACATGGTTGCATGTGCCCCGGTTGCCCCCCCCCCCCCCCCTCTTCTACGCCCTTGAAATCGATTGCCAGGATCAGGTGGTCTCCTTTGAACTTTGAAGAGATTTGCAGGGTCAAGTACATCTGAACTGCGTGACAGTTTTTCAGAGCCTTCTATCCCCTATGAGGCATTATGGTGCATATCTTAATTCTCACAAATTCAGTTTCATATAATTTGAAAAAAAATTGTTATATAAAAATTGTTAAAGAGGTATTCATCTAAAATTAATTCATATTAAAAGATTTTTTTTTTCGTCATTTAATTTTAATCATTTGCAAAATGGAAAGTTAGAACATAACTAAATTCACAGTAATTCTGTTACTGAAACAGTGAAAACGAGGCCGTATGTGCACGTGATCATTTCAACGATTTGATTGGCTAGCACTGTTATATTCAAAACTCTGACCAGACACAGTGAAAAAAAGGTTAGAACTTGGAATGAACATTTTTGTATCTCTACTATATCATGGAAAAATTTAAAATGATCTGTATCATGCGTATAACAGTCCATGTATACTTGAAATGAATTACCATAATATTCAGTTTAGAGAAGACTTACCATCAATCCTCAAGATGGTGCCATTGTAAACCTTTCTTCCAAGCCACTTCATGGAACATTGTTCTCCCTCTCTAAATTCCTCAAAAGTTAGATTTTTGTCGTTCCTTGGAAGGACACTCAAACTTCGGTCTTCATAAAAGAATATACACACATACATTTCTATTTTTTCTCACAAAACTTCAAAACGCGCTTGGCTACTGCAACTAGTTATCAGAGACTGACGCTGACCGCTGACCTACTGCGGGGAAAAACCTGGGTGTGTAAGAGGCACCGAAAGGGTTATTTGATCAGGATATATGCAGATCTTATCTGTAATTAATTTTCTAATACAGAAACGCAATAATTTATAAATGATGGTTGATTTATATATTCTTATGAGAAGAAAATAATTGGTATTTGCATTTTATCCATTGTTATCTGTAGCTCCTTTTGACAATTTTTGTGCACCCCCATCATACTCATAGTCCGAGTTTCTTGGTTATATAAGTGATTACAACATGTAGAACGCCGGTCAAAATGGCATCGACATCGAGAAAAAGAAAGCGTGGAAAGCAATCCAATTCATCTAGTGATGATAATCTTGACGAAAAACTTACATTATCAACTGACGACTCGGAAATAAATCTAAAAGATGACGAGGATGATTATCTACTAGTTTCTCAAAGTGACCACGAGGAAGATTTGCATCCAGATTCGCTAAAAGAAAACTTAGACATAGCAGTAGAAGAAACAAGTCAAGAAGTTACAGTTGCACAAGACGTAAGTTTAATTCATGTTTGTGTGTGTGTGTGTGTTTTTTTCACGAGAAATTTCCTTCAAAGGTACCCGCCCGAGGACGTTAAACAAAATATTTAATTACTATGGCCTTATATAATTTTTTTTTTTTGAAAGACTTTTTTAAATTTGTATCTTTATAGCATCCATATGCGATTAAACGACTATTTGTTTTAAATAACATCAAACTTTTTCTTCGTATTTACGTAAATTCACATTAATTGAAGGAATCCCCAAATTCACCCCAATTTCCGCCACAGCGTGTTATCGTAGACTGGACATGCTGACGCTCTTAGAGGCACGACTGCATGTTGCGTATTCTGACACATGTATATTACATCGGCATAGATTCTTTGATTAGCTCCATCGTAATCAACAAATATGCATAATTTAACATAAACTGTAAATCATCTACTAATGCCATAAATATTAATTGACATAGGAGAAGAATTAATATATTACTTTGAATTTTGAGATATAACCAGTCCGGGGTGTAACATCTAAGAAATGTTAATTGTTAGATTACATTTTAAGTTAAAAGCCTTATTCTAGATATTTAAAATGGACCTGTTCATTTCCCTCTCTGGAATTACAATCTCCCCCTCGTTTTGGGGCTTTGTCCTTATATTTTAGTCTCCCTTCGAACAAATCATCGTAAATTTATGCGATTTATGATACAAGTTAGAACTAGATTACGCTAGAGATAAATTTGAAACTTTGCTACTTGTGTACTTTTTGTCAGAAATTAAATTAATCATGTAAACTAGAACTGCCCTAAATTGACGAATTATACTAAAACGTCTTAACCATAGGTTGAATGAATGTAGAAATTATGTTCCAACGATTAAAAACAGTCTTTTTCTGACTTTAAATTTTGAGAAAATCTCACTTAGATAAACAAGGGCGATCCAGGAATTTTTCAGGGGTGGTCCTCAAGTGCGAAATTTTTTGTTAGAAAAAAAAGGGGGGGGGGGGGGGGAAAGCACACATTCTTTTCTTCAGCATTTGAATAAAAAGGTTAGACAATGATGCCATTTATATCCTCTATTCGTGTCTTTTTCTTCAAGTTCATAACTCTTAGTGATATGGGATGTTGCAGTATATCACTATATGTTCAAAAGCTGCATCATTTGAAAATAACGCAATGTAATAATGTAATAAATTCTGGCAAGCGGAAGCGAGCCAAAGAAAATTTTGAAATGCTGACGGCAAATTATTATCAAAATGAAAGATTTCCAATGCAAATTCATGTTACATTAATCAAATATTATGACAACAAAAGGGGAACCGGGATTTATTTTTTATGAAATATGTATATTTATTATTTTATTTAACAAAGCTTTGAAAATTCCAAGCGGGGGGGGGTACCCACCCCCACCCCCTTGGATCCGCGCTTTAGTCTACACAGGGGAGGGGGATCAAGCCTATATGGTATGATTCAAAAGAAAAAAAACAGCAAATGAATTTCAATCAATTTAAAAATAGAAAACGGAAATGAAAAGGGAAAATGAGTATTTTTGACGAAGCCCAGGGGTCAGAACGCTCCCCCTCCCCCTTTCCTATCTAGATCCGTGCATATTTCCTTCATATTTTAAATTCAACACTCAATATCAAAATTTTATACTTTACAGGTACATGTACATGATGTAGACATTGACGACGCTAACATCGAGTCGAATTCGGTTGCCAGTTGTGAGAGAGATGAAGCTTGCCATGATAGAACTTTCGAATTTACGGGACTGCCTACTGATTCATGTGATTATTCAGATGAGGATTATGCCTTAACACTGGGTCAACTTATGGAGGATCCATTTGTAGGAAGTGAGACTAGAACGAATGAAGACGAAAACGAAGACTTTTACCTCTTATCTGAAAACAACGATGATGAATCTCGTCTGTCTGATGTTTGCGACGATAGCATAGACGCTTGTCCATTGTATCCTGACGCAAATATATCAATTGGCGCGTTCATGTTGCTCATTGCAATATTTTGTTCAAAATACAATTTAATTGGAGATGGTATTCAGCAACTTCTACAAATTATAGCCTTGGCCCTGCCAAGTGGCCATAACTTGTGCACAACCCTACATGCTTTCAAGATGTACTTTAAGAATTTGAAAAATCCTCTCGTAAAACACCATTATTGTGCTCAGTGCCTAGCATATTGTTCAAGCAATAATACAGTATGTCCAGTGTGTACAAAAGTGATGGACAAATCAAACAAGCGGTATTTTCTAGAAATTCCAATTGAAAATCAGTTAAAGAATCTCTTTGCTCAGAAAGGTTTCTATGACAGATTACAAGATCGACACAAGAAAAAATTCAATGGCATATATGAAGATATCTACCATGGAACATTGTATCGAAATTTATTTGACAACGACGGTCCTTTAAGTTCTCTAGATAACCTGTCTTTCGTATTGAACACTGATGGCGCTCCTGTATTTAAGAGCAGTAAAGTTTCGATTTGGCCTATTTATTTAGTCATCAATGAGCTCCCTTATAAACTTAGAATGCGGAAAGAAAATATGATCCTTGCAGCATTATGGTTCGGAAATCAAAAACCGGCGATGGGAACATTTCTAAAGCCATTGAAAAAATCATTTGATGTCTTACATAGCGGAATAATTTGTAGCTCCCCGGAGCGGGGGGAATTTAATTGCAAGTGTTATCTGTTAGCAGCCACCGCAGATTTACCGGCACGTAGTCTCCTATGTAATAGTGTTCAATTCAATGGCAAGTTCGGGTGCTGGAAATGTACACAACCGGGAGAAACTGCCGCAGTCGGTAAAGGCCACGCCCATGTTTTTCCCTTTCAGATCATTGATCCTAAAGGTCCATGTCGAACAGCTGACAGCGTAGAGAAAGATGCTGATAAAACTGTAAAGAACTACCGAGAAAAAGTAAGAAATCCTATTGTGCAAGGTGTTAAAGGGCCTTCTTGGATTTCCTACTTTCCGGGTTTTCATTGCGTACAAGGGATTGCTATTGACTATATGCATGGCGTTTTGCTTGGAGTCCAAAAGTTGCTTTTGACCTTGTGGTTTTCTCCAAAACATAAAGCGAAATGTTTTAGTGTGTCAACCAAGACAGACACCATAAGTAGCAGACTAGAAAGAATCCGCCCTACTCTAGACATTACGCGATTACCGAGGTCCATTGCAGACATGAAATACTGGAAAGCCTCAGAATATAGGTCGTTTCTCCTTTTCTATGGTGCGCCGGTATTACATGGGATTCTTGATCATGAAAGATTCAATCACTATTTATGTTTAATAAATGCCATTCACATTCTACTTGGTCATGGTTCTTCAGAAAGAGATATTGACCGGGCAGAGAGAATGCTAATGAATTTTTGCGGAAAATTTGAGGATCTATATTCACGTTCATTCATGACCTTAAACATGCATCAATTAGTACACCTTGCTGACGGAGTGAGATGTTTGGGTCCATTGTACACACACAGCTGTTTTCCGTTCGAGGATAAAAACGGAATTGTTCTGAAAATGATTCGAGGGACTCAGAATATAGATAATCAGATAATCACAGGCATATCCTTTATCCAGAAAATACCAGAATTAAAACAAAGATTCATTGAACCAGATTCCGTCATGGAGAGCTTGTGTAATGAAATAGAAAACCCTTACTCCGTACAAAGAACTGAAAAAATTGGAGATGATACTTACATCTTAGGAGCCGTAAAAAAGAGAAGATTAACAGACACAGAATTCAATTCTATGTGTGCATTTACTGGAAATGTGATTTGTAACAATACAGTTGACAGTTTCATGCGATTAGAAAAACGAAGTTATTTGATATATGGACTGGACTACGGTAGAATGATCAAACGTGATAACTCAACAGTTATGTATAAAGTACGAGACGAACTGAAGTTTGGGAGTGTTTGTTGGTTTTGCAAATTAACAGAGCCTCATTTGAAGACTCCGATCGCCTTTTTACAAGAGTTATCCTGTCCTTGCTTTGACACGAATAGCAACATTTTGTCCGTCAACAAAACGAACAATTTGACTGTAGTTAAAGTCAGTGATATCATACTGATGTGTATGCTTGTAGAGGTCGACCAGAAACTATTCATATGTAAATTTCCGAACAAACTGGAATGTGATTAAATAATAACTCATTATTCCATTTCGAAGAGACTGCTATGTGACAGTTGAGACAAATTCTTTACATCGATGTTGATTTGAAAAAAAATTGAGTAAGGTTTTTGAGCTTATAATTTGTAACAAGAATAATTAATCTTCAAATTGATGAATATAAATGGCTCCCAGAAAATACTTTTGTAGTTCAAGAACATTAAAGAACAATCAATATCATAATACATATATAATCTTTCATATAGCAAAAAAATCATTTATTTCTCTTATAACATCATTGTAATGATATTTTAACATATTAGACTTCATATTCTCGACTGCTATTATGAAAATACGTCTAAGAAATTTGTCTAAGTTTTCATGTTGAAATATACGGCTCACAAATTTTTCTAAGTTTTATTTTTCTGATCATGATGTACACTAAGTCCAAAAATCCACCTATAACATAAAAATACGGCAGTAGAAAGACAACCGTATTTTCTTGAAAATACGTGTACGGCTGGATTTTCAGCAAAATCTGAAAAATATGTGTCTAGTTCACCCGTATTTTGAAAAAATACTGGTGGAATACGGCTAAACATTTCGTACGGGTATTCAATGATCCTTTACAGCTCTGTACTGTATCTTTCGATACATTGAAGAATTAAAATATTATGCCAAATAAAATTCATCTTCTTATGCTTACTCCATACTATTTATTAAACCTCTCCAAAAGAAATGGAGGAGGATATACTGATTTCACCCTGTCTGTCCTGTCCTGTCCTGTCCTGTCCTGTCCTGTCCTATCCTGTCCTGTCCTGTCCTGTCCTGTCCTGTCCTGTCCTGTCTGTCTGTTTTAGACAGAGACAATCCTAATGCATTAGGGCCGAAAGTTCAAAAGTTTAGATGGAACTTGGTTTAACAGTATATCAGTACATATATATCAGAAAGCACTAACGGAACAGTACAACACCAAAATTAGTACGAGGGACCTTGGATAGTCATAGACTATACATACAAGAGAAATAACATTATACAAAGCACAATTAAAGAAATGTATATAACAAGGTACCCTACTTACCTATTCTTCCCAGCCTAGGATTCGAATCCACTACATGTGGCTCCTTCCGCCTGGCAGTACATGTATATCAGTATATAGTTTTGATACACCACAACTCAAGTAAATTTTTTCCTATATTAATGATGCTTTATTTAAAGTTTAGCCACTACCCACCCAAAGAGGACAACTTTTAAATGTGACTTTTATGTCAAAGTTCAAACATTGCTTATGAATGGAAAATAGTGTTGCATAAACATTATACTCCAGCATGTTTTTAGCTCTACTGGTCTCAGACCAGTCGAGCTTATGCGATCACCCTTCGTCCGGCGTCTGTCCGTCTGTCTGTCTGTCCGTCTGTCCGTAAACAATTCTTGTCCGGACAACTCCTCTGAAACTGTCAGGGATAGAAACTTAATTCTTTCTGTATTTTACTTGGTTCATGGTCTAGTTGTGCACCTGACATTTAGTTTCAGTCCCTGACTCCCAGGGTCTTAGAAAATGGGCGTGGTCATTAAATTCTATGTAATTTTGTCCGGACAGCTCTTCTATCACTATAAATGATAGAGACATAATTCTTTTTGCAATATGATGGGTCTGTAGTCTAGTTGTGCACCTGAGGTCTTAGAAAAGGGTGTGGCCATTTCCATATAATCTTATGCTTATAGCGCTGACACTATAAATAATGGAGACTAAATTCTTTATGCAATATGATGGGTCTGTAATCTCGTTGTTCACCTGATATTTTGTTTGAGTCTCTGACCCCAAGGGTCTTAGAAAATGGGTGTGGTTGTTTTCTCTCTATTAAACTACATGTGATCTCATGATAGCTAATTTCCCAGAATTTATGCATGGATAATAATTAATTGATTTATTCCAAAATATTATCGGTTTGCAGTTTAGATGTCATTACAGTATTTTACTTGAGTCCCTGTTCCCTAGGATTCTGGAAAATGGGTATATGGCTATTTTCTCTTACCCTATCTACATGCATTTAGAGTATATAAGTGACAGAAACTATAGATAAACAAAGATATTGCCATTTTACAATATTATCATAGATGAGTCTGTAATTCAGTTTTTCTCATATTTTATTTGGGACCTGACCCAGGATTTTATCTTCAATTCTATAGAAACGCTAGGGGATAGTTTCGGAATTTCCTCTGATCAATCAATCAACATGAAAATCTTTTCTATAGTGTTTATACAGTGCAAGAAAGATATCAAATAGTCAAAATGCATGTATTTCTCACTTATTTTTTATTTGTTTAACATGTTTAAGGTGTAAGATTTTTGGGGAGAGTAGTGAGAATTTTTGTTGCAAGAGTAGAATGTCCTAAGTGATCACAGACTTGAGCTGTGCTTTCTGTTAAATGGGAACACCAGAATCACAAAGATTGGTCATTTTGTCATATAAAATAGCAATAATGCATCCTTCACATTGCCAATTGAAAGGAATATTGTGCTTGTGTAAGTTTTTTTTTGGGGGGGGGGGGGAGGGGGGGAGAGGGGGGAGGTAACTAGAATGTCCTAAGTGATCACAGACTGTTAAATGGGAACACCAGAATCACAAAGATTGATCATTTTATCAAATAAAATAACAATAATGCATCCTTCACATTGACAAATGAAAGGAATATTGTGCTTGTGTAAGTTTTTTTTTTTTTTTTTTGGGGGGGGGGGGGGGAGGAGACGGGGGGAGGTAACTCTTACATCTTTCTTTCTTCTTATAAATTCCTCCACTGCTTGGAGTACCACCCCCAATGTGACACATGTTTTAATAGAAGATAATATAACAAGAGATGCCTTATAGGCATATCTACTATGTGTTAATCAAATTTAAAAAAAAAATGAAATAAAATACTAAAAAAATTCATTTGTAAAAGCCAACTCATACAAAAATATTTCAACCCAGGAAAACTTCTACCAAAATCTTCCTTTATTGCCATTTTACAATATTATCATAGATGAGTCTGAAATTTAGTTTTTCTCATATTTTATTTGGGACCTGACCCAGGATTTTATCTTCAATTCTATAGAAACACTAGGGGATAGTTTCGGAATTTCCTCTGATCAATCAATCAACTTGAAAATCTTTTCTATTATGTTTATACAGTGCAAGAAAGATAACAAACAATCAAAATGCATGTATTTCTTACTTATTATTTAATTGTTTAAGGTGTAAGATTTTTGGAGAGAGTAGTGAGACTTTTTGTTGCAAGAGTAGAATGTCCTAAGTGATCACGGACTTGAGCTGTGCTTTCTGATACATGGAAACACCAGAATCACAAAGATTGATCATTTTATCAAATGAAATAGCAATAATGCATCCTTCACATTGCCAAATGAAAGGTGCTTGTGTAAGTTTTATTTTGCAAAATTCCAAATTTAGTATTAATTATAGAAGTTAAATTTGTAACAGGAGAGGGAGAGATGTGACTGGACCGGGAATCGAACCCGAGATCTTCTGCTATCAGGGCAGACGCTCTTACTCTATCTGGGCACGATGCCCGTTCCTGCCACACTCCTCTCAACCAATTTTTTAGGTTTCCATGCACTGGAAACCTCACACAAAACTCCACTTCACCTTGAGTCATTTAGTTTGGCGCCAATTCTGTAACAGGAGAGGAAAAGATGTGACCGGACCGTGAATCGAACCCGAGACCTGCTATCTTGGCAGATGCTCTTACCAACTGAGCTATCTGGGTACGATACCTGTTCCTGCCATAAATTACTGGTAATAAACTTATGTTTCAGGCCTTTTTGTCAATTGGACCTCGAGTCATTTTGTCCTTTTAAAATTTGACCAATCAAAAACATCATTTCAACCGCATGCAGATTTAAAAAAATTTATGGGACACCCTTATTCTGAACTGGGATATATGGTAAAAATGTTTTCTATAGAGGATCAAATATTTCATACCGGTATGTAAAAATATTTTGTATTATATTTTAATAATTAGCTTCTGTCTACATTAATACCACATTCACCCTAAAAGTTCATGTTCTTTGTTCAATATTCTATTTACATTGTTTTACATTTACTAAAAAAATAGCCTAAAACCTTTTTAGGTTTTAGAACAAAATGGCCGATACTTTTTTCACTCGGTAGGCCACATGTCCTATTATATTTAATTTCAATCTGAAACTGTCTGATTACTTGATCTAAGTATTTTCACTGGTCAGTATAAGAAAGAAGGAAATATCTCTATAGAGTATCCTATGCAATACTATTTCAGCTCAAATGAGAGGTTATTTATGCCTTTAGTCTTAATTTTATCAAAGGGCATATAGTGGTAGGTCTGTCTGTTCATCTGTTTGTCTATCCATCCGACTGTCAGTATATCATTCCATTCAACTAAATTCTGATGAAAGGGTATAAGATAATAGAGCTGTCATATATTGCATGTCTATGTACCTTGAGAAGGCTCATCTTTTGGAGCCAAATTTTAACCTTTGACCCCATCACTGACCTTTGACCCACATTTTTTGAAAAATAAAAACATCTGTTATTTTAGTTTTGATACATATGGTATGTTATATATACACGTTTTTAGTAATTCTCTCACATTCTAGAGAAATCTAAAATCTAAGTCATGGTCCATTTGATATTCTTGGGGGGGGGGGGGGGGGGAGACTCCGTTTTTTTTCGAAAAAAAAAAATTTTGCTCTGAATTTTGATGAAAAAAATTAATTAGAAATTGATGGATATGCATTGGCATGTGGTTGTTGGTTCTCAAAAAAAAAACTTGATATACATTTATCCCGCCTGTGGCAAATTTCTTGCAATCTGATTGGTCTAGAAGAACCAAATATTATGTTGTATTATTTTACTAACAGGATATTATTTTGATATCCTGCTTCTACTAAGACGCTTTATGCTCTTGACGTCACCAAAATGCTTTAGAATATGTTGACGTAACATACACAAACCAAAAGCGATTCAGCGAGATAAATTCGTTATACAGTGTTTTACAGGGGGGATACAGAAATATATTGGGTCGATGAAAAAAGTACTTGTATTAGGCAAGGTGAAGCCGAGCATTCATTCTCTTGAGTGTATATGTGCAAATCAACCAGGAGAGCTTCAGTCTCATCAGAGACGTCTGGTTTAAATACATGATTGATGAAAATTAACATAGATAGCTGATAAGATATTATATAATATAATGATGAAAATTAATATAGATTGCTGATAAGATATTAGATTCCCCTTATATATAATATAATTCAGAAATAACTACATGTACAAGCTAGCTGTGGTCCAGTAATTCCCCGAGTCGCATGAACCAGTTAAATTATCACCGAGCTGGGAATTACTGGACAACAAATCACAGCTAGTTGTTATTTCTATTCTAATATTGTTCTGCACAAGCTCTATAGCACGTGCATGAGCGGAGCTTAGCTTAGCGAACTGGGAGTTTGTTTAAGATTTGACACCAGGCGAGTTCTATAGTGCATATAGGGAGAAAATCTCAAGTTATGATAGGATGAATCTTATGCTTCAGTATAAGGTCTACAGCAATCAATTATGAAGTTGATGAAACTTGGTTGATTACCTTTATCTAATATTGTGTCATTCATAACATTCTCAGTCTAGGCAGGAAGGACAATTTATTCTTTCTTAAAGCGGAAAATTGCTATAAATTTCACCTTTGCAAATTCAAATTCCTCCTTTGATGATTCATATTAAGTGAAATGATATTTTTTACTCATAATGAAGTATTGTGATTTTTTACCTTCTGTTATTAGGTAAGATATTTTTTGGGAGAAGCCACATTCGAGAGGTTGCCATAAAAAGACTCAGTCAGATAGATGAATATTGCAAAGTAAGTATACACTTTAGGTCAGGTCATCATATTTTAGTCACTTGCATGCAAATTAAGTCAAACAGAATTAAAAACCTAAATACCGGTGCATACTCTTTGTAATGTAGAAACAAGTATGTACATGCCTGATCTTGTGTATGCATATAGAATTGGATGTATGGGCAAACATGGCAGTGTAAGAGCAAAATATAGTTTAGGCCATAACTTTTCTCATGAACTTGAACCAATCATACATGGTATGTAATATTTATTTATACTGGAATTAATGAAGGTTGAACTTGTTAGTAAAGATATCTGTATAAAACAGTACTTTTTGTCATGGTAAATTTGTTGTTATGAACACAGCTCAGTGTGAAGAGTTTTGTGTCCAAACCTCAACTTGCAACAAGGTCATAGGCGGCACAGGCTTGCAATGTAACCTTGCCGTCATAGCTATTTTACTACGCCATTTCATGCAATGATAAAGCACGAGAGGCATCAAAGGTACGGCATGTCGTCACAGTTCATTATTCGGACTTCTGATGTAACATCTCCAAAGATTCAAAGGTAAAGGCACATATTTGAGCGTTTAGGGGTGAGTAAATGGGCAATGTAGGAAACGATTCTTATTTTGATGAAGGAAAATTTACAAGTCTCACGTCTAAAGATGATAGGTTTTGATTTATGACCAGAATTTGTATTTTTATTGGAGACTTCTCGCTCAGCTGATCGTGTTGGCAACGTACAAATGAAGAAAGAATCCCTGACACCGCATGGTATAGCATTGAAACAAAGACAATGCTTATACATTATATACCTTATAAATGTAGTTATACTTAGTGGTATATACTTGCAATATTTAATTTACAAATACGACGCCCCAGTTCCAATCTGTAAGAATCTTGCAGACAAACAATAGGCGATGACGGCAGAGGTAGATTTCAAAGTGAAGAAAAGCAGAACTGAAATCGAACGCATGCGTAGGAGATTGGTCCAAACCCATTAAGATTTTATTTCATTTTATCCACAGACTCTAATACATCTACCACTGATCACATAGCTCGGTATGAGGAGTCATTAGTTATTATACATTATACCTATGTTTAGTTTGTACAGACTCTAATACGTCTACCTGATCACATAGCTCAGAATGAGGAGTTATTAGTTACATGTATTATATATTATACCTATGTTTTATTCACAGACTCGAATACATCTACCAGAACACATAGCTCAGTGTGAGGAGTTATTAATTATTATATAATTATACCTATGTTTTATTCACAGACTCGAATACATCTACCACAGCACATAGCTCAGTGTGAGGAGTTATTAATTATTATATAATTATACCTATGTTTTATTCACAGACTCTAATACATCTACCAGAACACATAGCTCAATGTGAGGAAGTTTTAGAATTCTTTGATGTAGAACAAGAAGATCTGAATCCTCCAACCTCAGATGAGTAAGTATATTTACGTACTAGATGCTATAATCAGGTTGTCTCTCTGTAGATTCTATGTTATATATATTGACATTCTTGGCATGTTGTTCTGATAAATCACAAGTTTAGACATAAGTAAATGTCCCCTTCATTTGCATGATACAGAGGGGTAATGCCATGTTGTGATGTACATGTGATAAGAAGACAATATAAATCTTTTGGATTTTCAAGTTCAAAGGTCATGGTCATCACAGACAGTTGTAGGAAAACCTTGTAAATCGTCTAACAGAGATGTTTGCCACAGAGACTGATGGGATAACCCTATGGACACTTCAGAGGTCACAAATAATGTTTGATGGTCATTAAACTTTTCATTTGAATCCAGTGACGTCACGTGAAGGTGAGGAGTCAAATGTCAAGGTCACATTGGGATGCTATGTTTGATTTTACCAATTGCTATATCTTTTCTTTAATATGGGTTTATTATGCTAAACAGTTTATACTTGGTTTTCAAGGCTTTTGCATAATCATGGTAGATACAGATAATTTTGCTGTTGTAATGAAGTATTATGAAAGGATAAAACACCCAAGATTCAAAATTGGACCTTTTGGCCACAGAGGTAGGGGGAATGGGCCGAGTCTTTAGATAAAGTTGTTTCCAGTTTCATAATTGTAACAGATTCAAAGGATTTTATGCATTCTGAAAGGGTGTGACCTTGGTTTCAAAATAGGGTTTTGGTCAAGATGCAGGGAAAATTAGATGGGGAGTTTAAACATTCTTGTTTAATACCTCTTCTCATTGACTGTAACCAGTACAAATGTTAGAATGGTGGCATATGAATAGTTTATAACTTGAGGTTGTGCAAATGCATGGTATTTTCCTCTGGGGACAGGAACAAGTTTCTCTTACCTTCTCCATTAATTCACCTCATTTCAAACTAACCCATTTTATTGCATCAAACCCAGTTTCCCCCTGTGATAGTGTTTTTCAAGTATAACTTAATGACAAGACATTATACAAAAACATAAATGTATACATAAAACATGAATCAATAAGACATGTAAACCAATACACAAAATAAAATAATGCAGAAGGAGTGAGAAAACAAAGGAAAGCTGATATTGATGGGAAAATTCAACCTAAAAGATGACATGCATAAACAAATCATAGAGACATTATTCCCATATTTGGTGTGACAGATAACAAACAAGCATTGTTTACCTTCACAGATAATTGACTGTGATTTTTGTGGTTCAGATGATTGTATTTTTATGGTAGAATTATGACTTTATGTCAATTAATCAAAGGTTAACATTACTTTTATTGTCTGTTAGCAAATATATTACTGCTGGTATTATAAATACTCCCTCAAAAGATATTTGTTCATAATGTAATGTGTGGAAAGGAACGTTCGGAGTATTAAAGTTAAGAATGTTATAATTTTGTAAGATATCAATGGGGATTCACAAACAGACTTCCAGCGTGAGATTACTGATAACGCAAATAAGAAGGTAATGTCAATTAGAAAATATTTCACTTAGTCTTCTCCGTCTAAAACTAGCTATCTCTCTGAATGAATTCTTTGATAGTTAAAACATTTACAAGAGAACTGATACATTTGTCAATATAGTTATAACATGGGACAGGTGCTTGTGAAATATTTTAGAGATAAAGTATGTCACATCCAGCAGTGTCTATATCTGGTCGTCTGCGAGTCGGTGTAATGTAGTGACGTACATCTGTCACTGACTTCAATAAGTTTGTTTAGGAGACTGTGGCCGTGTACCGTGTGTCTATTACATTTGGAATATTGGCAGTGCCTTGTCTTTTTGGGAAATAATGCTTGTAAAATGTC
Source organism: Pinctada fucata (assembly GCA_028142955.1). Lineage (NCBI taxonomy): Eukaryota > Metazoa > Mollusca > Bivalvia > Pterioida > Pteriidae > Pinctada > Pinctada fucata. Next base: position 70,031,627 of record AP027105.1, on the reverse strand, counting down.
TATAAACAACTACACTACAAATCTTTACCATTGTTTGTGTATAGACGGTTTCTAGTATTTGTTTGACCTATTTATCTGTCGGTGGACCAAGAATTTATGACATGTACCTGAAGTACGTGTAGGGGAGAGAACTTCACGTGATGAGCTAATCATAGACCTGTCATTACTGAGCGCAAGGTACGCGTGTGGAACATAATTTAGCAAACGATACGTGAAATGGCTATTTGTATGTGGCCAAAGATAAATAGGACCATTCCTTTCTTTATTGTTAGAGAGTTTGTGGTCGGTGATGGACGCGCGTCATCAGCTCTGTGACACGTTCGTTTTCCCGCCACCTTTTCCTTGTTTGACTTCTTTATCAATGACTTATGACTGTGTGTGATCCACGGGAAGACTAAGCTTATATCACATGTTCCTTTGATCATCTCCAATTTTAACTTCATCTTGTGTATCAGCTATATTTCCTCATCAGGCCTTTATAAAACATCCACGCCTTATAATGAGAATACAAGGACAAAATCTATGACTATTTTTACCTCCACAAGCCGTTTATGTGTTACTGTAGTTTTTACATAATAATCATAATGATCAAGGAAGATTTACACCATTATAACAGAGGAAACATAGTATCATCCCCATGGCTAACCCGTTTCCGACCTCTCTCCGCGCTCACTCCAAGTTTGTGATGCCTGAGTCGTGAGGTGGCGTCAGAACGTAGGAGTACATAACAAGTGTTTTACGTGGTCTTGTCGTGTTTCAGTGTAATGGACAGAGTGACGAAAACTTAACCTGGTGTCACGGACTCAATCCACAAAAATCTGTATTAGTTATCTGTTAGGTAATAAACAACCTGAAAAGTGAAACCTGAACCTATGGAACGAGGACCTGAGGTCAGGCATGGTATACTATCTTGGAGGGAATGGTTCAGTTCTGTGAAGACGTCATCACGTGACTGACGGTACTCGGGCTAGAACCATGAAGACAACTTACGTCAGACTACGAGAGAGGGTGTCCAGACAAGTAGCTAAAGTACGACATACTTACCATGAGGCTTTCGGGAGGGGCACTGACGGGTATGGAGAAGATCAGTAAGTATCATGGGGATCACTCATAAATAAGTGGCTTTGGTTCGGCTTGTCTTACTTTTTGTCTTGAAAACAAAAAGAAAAAATATTACTTACTCCTTGGAGACAAATATGCATCGAGTAGGCATGTTGAGCATTTAGAGATTTTGAGTTTAACTTACTGTTGCAAACGAGTGTCTACAGAGGTATACTGATTTTGTTGAGAAGACACATTCTGATTTCATTTTCATGCGATACAAAAATGAACGAGGGGGGATGGGGGTGCTATAAATTACATTCTGTCGTTCAATAGAACTGACTGGTTAACCGAAAATACTAGTAAGTGGAAACGGAAGAAAATTGCATGAATGGGATGGGGTAGGTGGGATGGGGTATGACGAGATGGGGTAGGTGGGATGGGGTATGACGAGATGGGCGGGGACAGCGATGGTGATTTATTTTTTGAATAACAACGAAATCATTACAGAAACGTTAAGATAAATGAAGGAAAATCTCATGTTCTTTATATCCCTAGTTTTTGGCCATTTATGATTCAGATCTTTGGGTTTTTGTAAACAGCTGATTTATGAGCGGACAACACTGATGTACACTATTATATGTCTTTTTTCTCTATAACGTGATGTTAGTGATGTATAACAGACAATACATTATTGTCAGAAATGGGAAAAACTATAAAAAAAAGGTAAATTGTTTCCCTGGTGATACGTATAAGCTTTAATATTTCCTTGTCTTTCTTTCATAGTTCGCTTGATTACACGAGAACTGTGAAGTGGGTGTTTCTGACAATAACAAAGGAAACGTTTCTGTGAATTACAAAAAAAGTCTCTTTACACAAAACATAGGAGGAAAAAGTCCTTAAACTAGATACCGATTTCTGTGTAAACACTAAATGTCCTCTTTCCTATTTCCATTTTATTTAGGGGTAATTGATAAACTCTGATAAAGTTTTCCTTGTGGTACTTAATGTTAATGCACCATTATACCTAGAGCGATGGAAATTTTCAAATATATCTCTTGTTACGGTATGTCACCTCAAAGTATGTATCCTGGCTTCAAGTACATTTATTTGGGAAATAGTAGCAAAAAGTGAAATATGTATACTGCTATACTGAAATGGTTCCTTGAAGAATCAGCGCTTTATGTATGCTAGTACAAAAACCTGTTTATGTGGAAGATTAAAAAAAAAAACCAGTGTCACGAAAAGCGTTGAATCTGATCTGTGAAAGTTTTTGATGAAGAATAAACTTCCTTCTTGAATTTGTATACGTAAAGAGAACAGTATTATTGATTCGTGCACGATCGTCCGTATAATTTAAACCTTTGTACATGCATCATAAATAAAAATTAAAGAAAGTTTTATTTCACTACTTCCTCTTACATTTGCCACTTATACTACCAAGAAAATCACTGATACCAACAAGAAAACTCTGTCTTGTTTCCTATATAGATTATCTTAGGTGTCTGTTTCCCATATAGATTATCTTAGGATATGTTCAATTTCCTGATCAAGTAAGTGAAATTTTGTTTGGATTGAGTCTTGATGTCTTGTCTGACAAAATGTGTGTCGGTTGGTCTGTCTGTATCACAGAAACGACCTTCAATCATTTCCTTCTGTCGTTTTTTTTCTGTTTCAGTGCATGACTAAACTTTTTCTGAAGTTCACGTTAGTGTTGAGCCAGTGAATGGGTACTTGATCAGTCAGTCGGTCCATCTGTCTGTCTGTGCAAAACTTTATTATTGAGTTATTGGGTTGGTAAGTGATAAGTCTCTTTAACTTCGCATATGTTTTCATAGTGACAAGACTTTTACCTTGTACAAAACTTTTGACCTCGTGACCTCAACTTTGGATTTTGACCTGTTATGAAAATTATATCAAATTGTGCATAACTTTTGATTGGTGATAGGGCTTTCATATTTGTCATTATTTTTATATTCCTTGTATCAAGACTTTCCTCTGACACCAAAAGGTCAGACATTGTGACCTTGACATTTAATATCCTGTATAAATATAGCTTATTTCTTATTCCATCCGGGGATAATCAGTTTTCTTAATCATTCCTCAGATTCTGGTTTTGTTTCAAAATGACACCAGTGCGATATTATAGCGATATTTTCTTTCCATCTCAAAAGTAGTCCTTTTTCGCATGGCTACTTTAAAGTTAATTAGTTCATAAATGGGTTAATGAGGCAAAACGAGAAATGCAGTACATGTAGTACATATGCATTACGTACTCTGTTAACCGGTGCAGCGTTAGCGAGGAAAACGTCGATTTATACCACCGTAAACAAGACGTTACGTGATCTTACGGCGGTGTGTCACGTGATTATACCCCGGGGTGACGGTCTCAGGGACTCGGGGCTTTTTCTATGATCTGTCACAGACGGTATACGATCATACTCATAGACAGAATCTGTTCCGTATACAGTCACAAACAAGGATGGGGAACTATATTTGACGTTTTCTCTCTTCGAAATCTACTTTTTCCTCTAAATATTAATATACCGTGTGGGAAAACAGAATGGTGTATACATGTATGTTTGTGATTCGTAAAGGATTATTTCGCTGCTCTGGATAATGTGGAATGTGAAGAAAACAGGGATGTTTCTTTCCTATTTAATGATAGGTGTATCTGAAATCTAGTGGTTTAACTAAGTCCCTAATCTGGATTAAACACGGACAGTGATGGCCGAGTCTTTAAAAGATGATGACAATGACGCGGATACATGTGATTACATCACGATGTCAGAGGTTAGACGCACGACGGACGGCGCACGTGACACTTCCCTTTTTACATACGTCATATCGCTCATTCATAGATTTTGTCCGTGCAGGTAAAATCCTTAATGTATATAAATATAGCCTAAGTGTATATTTGTCACTGAATGATTGACTTATATCCTATATATCGACACTGTAATATCGATTACTGATTTTAAAAAAGAATCTCTAACCCCCCCCCCCCCCCCTCCCCCTCTTGTTTCAGTATTTAACTTTATATAATATGAAGAAGAGTTTATTTTCTGATAAATGAACTTAGTGGGTTGTATGATCAGAAAATAGCATAATCGTTGATTTGATGAACTAGGTTGGCTAAATATTTATGATAGATGCATGTTTAACAAGGGAGTACTTCTTTACAAAATTTTCAATAACCTGGCCCCTCCATATCTCTGCGACCTTTTCTCTAAAAATTCAAACAGCCTTTACACTTTGAGATCTGTAACCGGAAATGATCTACAAGTCCCAAGACACAAGACAGAGTCCTTCAAGCGCAGTTTACAATACAGTGGAGTCTCCTTATGGAATGAACTTCCATGCAATATAAAAGAAGCATCGTCTTTATTTAGCTTTAAGAATTGCCTTTATAAATATCTTTTTGGAAAAGGAAAGAATGAAGATCCCTTGTAATGTTAAATTTATCAAACGCCATGATTCAATATTTCTATTTTTCACTTATCATGACTTTTACCATGTCTTATGTATATATATATATATTGTAAATATGTTATGTGTATTTGTTTGTTTATGAAGGCCTTGAGGAAGAATAGTGTCTCACTAATCGAGTTACCTTCTTAAAATAAAGAATTTATTATTATTATTATTATTATTATTATTATTTCCTCTATTAATTACTGGTTTAGTGAGTGAATGAAAAAAATTATATCTCAATTATTTGAAGAACCATTGATGCTCATATTAATTCATTAAAAAGAATATTGTACTTCAGAATTCTATTTCAATAAGATTAAAGATTAATTCGAACCTTTGAAATAATTATGGAGTTCTTTGAAATCACATAACTTGAAATAAGAATTGTTAAAATTCACAGAATATCTAATCATATTATATAAGATACATGTACTGCTATATAAATATGAATTGTTAAAATTCACAGAATATCTAATCATATTATATAAGATACATGTACTGCTATATAAATATGAATTGTTAAAATTCATATAATATCTAATCATATTATATAAGATACATGTACTGCTATATAAATATGAATTGTTAAAATTCACAGAATATCTAATCATATTATATAAGATACATGTACTGCTATATAAATATGAATTGTTAAAATTCACAGAATATCTAATCATATTATATAAGATACATGTACTGCTATATGGTATGGGTGTATTACATGGAATATACGGTGTCAGAGAGTACACATCAGGTGAATGGTAAGTGACGTAGTTATCGCCCCTGGGGTTATACTATATTGACAGGTACTTTGGTTCCGGGATGTCTTTCCTACGTTAAAACTGTATACGTAGGAACATAGTACACGAAACATATCTAATTATGGAAAATTAAAAAAAAAGTGAGATAGAAACACAAAAAAATCCAGCTATATCGTATTAACCAACATTTATCATTTTTATCCAGGACAACTCAACTTCAAGCCCCCCCCCCCCGATACTAATTTCAATCTCTTACACATATGAAGCTTTGTTAAACAGAATAGCTATATGTCATAATATTTTACATACCAGATTTCATGCCATCGACGATCGTATTAAACTTTCAAGTCAGCATACTGTTTTGCACCTCGTCATTTTTTTCTGTCTGAAAATATCTTTTGAGAGGTAAATGTTATCTTCTTGTGAATTTTTTTTTCATTTTTCTTGTGCGTTCCTTATGACAAGCCAGCATACTGTTTTGCACCTCGTCATTTTTTTTCTGTCTGAAAATAACTTTTGAGGGATAAATGTTATCTTCTTGTGATTTTTTTTTCATTTTTCTTGTGCGTTCCTTATGACAAGCCTAATGCTTGGATATGTTGACCGTGACCTTGATAATCAACACAAAAGTGGAAGGGGACATATTGTTTTACAACCACATTACAGTGGCGGATTCAGGGGGGTGCGGAGGGGGCGCTCGCCCCCCCGGCACTGACCCCAAATTTTCCAAAAACAGGTATATTTTTGCCCATTTTCAGTAAAAATCGGCAAAATTCGCCCCTTGACCCCCCGGCAAAGGGGGCGCTGGATCCGCCACTGACATTATGTTTAGATTTATTTATTTTCAGGAAGAAGTCGGCTACCTTTGGTGTAAGTAAGATATCAGGCCCTAAGCTAGCAGAACAATACAAAGTAATAGCTGATTACCAAAAGGAGGATAAATGGGACCTGAACCTCAAGGCAGGAACAGAGGTGGAGGTGGTCGAGAAAAGTGAGAGTGGTAAGAAATTCTAGCGTATTCCATTCTTAAAAAAAAGTCAGAACACTAAAGCCATGTTCAGGTAGATTTTTAATTCCAAGTTAGCACTTGTGTTGAAAGATTAGTATCTTACTGATATAATAGTAAGTCAAATTTGTGTTTTTAGTTAAGGAAAATTTAAAAAAGGAAGTTTTTGAACTTCATTTTCTTAAATAAGTAAATATGGAAGTAAATTAAGAATTGTCGCAGTTATTGATAAAGATTATATTATAGCTGACAATGTTATGTTATAGATTACTGTAGTAGCCCCTCATCAGCGTCGTCCACAGATAATTTTATTCTGTATCAGAACATAGATTCTGAGAGCAGTAATGATAGCAATGGTAAAATGTTATAACTTACTGTAGTGTCAGGATAGGGAGAGGTGTGGTGTTTACGAGTCCATATTTGTATGGATGTGTGAACAAGAAAAATGGAAATATCGATTCCAAACAAAAGAATGGAGGAAAGTTATATTAGAAAACATGTTTTCTTTGTGCTGTCTATCACAGACAAATTAACATTTTTTTTCTTCAATTTTCATTCTAACATAAAACTTCTTTATATTTGTCTGCACTTCAAATTTTTCTTTACAGAAAAAGGCATTGTATAATGCTCAATAGTTTGAATTTTCAAAATATTGGTCTTTGATGGAATAAGCATCAAAAAGAAATATTTTGAAAATTCAAACCATCTTCCCGTAATAGAGAAAGCATATCTTTCAGCCTCTATTGAGTCTTTGCAGAATACAGAGTTATTTCCCATTTGAGACGGTATCTGACCTAAAACCATTATGACGTCATGAAAATGACCATTATGGTAATGCTGAATTTTACCGTCATTTTCTAGGGACTGTTTCGATAGTATTTGATGACGTCACAATTAGCTTATGTCAGATACCGTCCCAAGTGGAAGGTAACTGCGGTTTTGGAAAATATGGAATAAGGAAAGCTATATCATTGTTGAAGTGTAGACAGGTAAAGAAGATAACAAAGTTTTGGTTACATGGAGGGTTTATATTGCATGCTGGTGGTTTCAGGTTGGTGGTTTGTTAATGTGGAGGATCAGCAAGGCTGGGTACCGAGTACGTATCTCAAACGTAAAGATGGTACTACGGAAAACACCTCACAGAAAGCCCAGAAAGGAGAAGGTGGGCACGTTATATGGCTCATGATTATATGTATTATACAGGACAACAAGTCTTCTACATTTTTTGAAATAATGTATTTTTATTGGAATCTTGATGATACAAAAATGGACCGTGTTCCTGTTTTGAGAATTGATATATGTATCAGTTTATATTTTAGCCATTGACATCTTATGATGATGACTTTGATTGATGCTGCCAAATATTTTGATGTGATGTTAAGGTTTAACGAGGCTCAGACATTTAGAGGCCTACTTTCAAAAATTAAATACTAAATGGAATGTAAATATGGTCTCTTGTTAACTTATCAAATACATTCATAAGAAGATACTAGTAAGAATAATAAAATAATGAGTGAGTGTTTTGCTTTCTGATGAATTAGACATTTGATGAAACATCTTTTGCCTGCAGATGTCTTTTTGATTAATGGTTATATTACAAATAACGTAATGCTAATGAGAAACTAATGGTATGTTTTAATTTTATTTGATTATTTCTCCCGACATTTAAAATATGTTAACTATTTTTTTTAAAGCTGCATATAATAACCTAACATTTTCAAGCTTGGGGTTAATGCTATTTTATTGTCAAAGATTTGCAGGGAAAATGCTGCATGACTTCAGCCATCTATAATGTTATATTTCAGAAGAGAGTTATATGTGTACAGATAACTATGACCCACAGAACAATGATGAGATTAGACTTGACCTTGGGGCCACTGTGGAGGTCATGGAGAAAAACTTGGATGGATGGTGGTGGATACGGTATGGTATTTATGATGGTTTGTGTGTGGGTGAGATGGGGGGGGGGGGGGGGCATTCAAATACAAATACAAAATACAAATTTATTCAAATTAGGGCCCATCTGAGCATAACACATAGCAATTCAAGTAATGATGATATTCGACTTAACCTTGGGGCCACTGTGGAGGTCATAGAGAAAAACCTGGATGGATGGTGGTGTATTTGGTATAGTATTTTTTATGAGTTGGGGTGTGGGTGGTGGGGGGGGGAGGAGTAATGATGAGACTTGACTTGACCATAGAGCGGGCCACTGTGGAGGTCATGGAGAAAAACCTGGATGGACGGTGGTGGATCAGGTGTAGTATTTATGATGAGTTGGGATGTGTGTGTATGGGGGGGGGGGGAGTAATGATGAGACTTGCATTGACCTTGGAGCCACTGTGGAGGTCATGGAGAAAAATCTGGATGGATGGTGGTGGATTAGGTATGGTATTTATGAGGGGATGGTTTAAGAGTTGGGGTGTGGATAGGGATGGGGAGGGGATGGAGAGAGGGGGTTGGACCAGTAGGGGGAGGGTGGGGAAGATTCAATGATAAGATTCAACTTGACCTTGAGGTCACGATGGAAGTAATGGAGAATAACCTTGATGGATGGTGGTGGATCTGGTATAGTATGGATAGATAGATACTTTATTGACCAGAATGGGCCCTTGCGGGCATATAGTACATATCTGGTTGTAAACAGGTATACATGGCGCTTAACTACAACAAACACAAATATATATAAATGAAAAGGATAAGAATACTTGACAAATGGTTCAGAGGATCACATTTTAGTATGTTTGAGAGTTGGAATGTGGGTAGGGGATGTAATGATGAGATTTAAGTGAACCTTGGTGGATCAGATATAGAATTAATGAGAAGAAGATAGGAAGGGAGGGATGCTTTGAGAATTTGAGTGTGTGGATTTGGAGGGGGAGGATGGGGTGAGGGGATTAAGTGGCAAGACTCAATTTGACCCATTGGTAAGTTAAGAGTTCATGTAGAAAAACCTGGGTGGTTGGATCTGTTACAGTATTTGTGAACTGTAAGTTGGGAGGGGATAATTTGTGTTTGGAGTGGGAGGTAGAAGGAATAGGAGAGCACATATTGAGGAGATTCCACTTGATCTAGTAGATAAGTTTGGTATGTGTAAACATACTGACATTAGGATTGACGAGGGAACATGTCAATGAACCACCCTGTGTGTGATTGATCCACGTGTAATGTGACATGGTGATGTCATATTGCTTGTATCTGCACTGATGCATAAAAGTACATTAACACATGTTATATAGATTTGAACACCTGGAAAATTAGGTCATTCAAAATTTATACATTTACATAATTATGAATTTTGTTGATAAACTGCCCTATATGACATTAATTCAGCACACCCTGTACCAATTTCAGTAGGATACAGTATTTTTTACAGTAATTCTGATTGAGAGTCAAATTTTTCCCACCATCCCGTTACAGTAAAATTTATTCCCTCTACAGGTACCAGGGTAAGGAGGGATGGGCACCAGCCACCTACCTGATGAAGTCAGAGAAGGTTCACATGGAGCAGGTAGCCCAGGCCTCTGGTGTACAGATCGTCAGTCAGCTCAGTGATATAAGTAACCTGATGAAGGGAGAGGGGCACTCAGCTGATGGGGTCACGCCCCCAAGACCTAAAGCTCCAATGATAAGACAGAAGTCCAAGTCCCTGGAGAGGGGAGGGTCACTCAGACCCCCACCCAGGAAAGGATCCATCAAAAATGTAATACAATTAGTTATTTAGCCTTTGTACAATCTTTGTATATGTATTACATGCTAGTAATGTAAAGAAAGGAAAACATTAGTATAATAATTTATTTCTTTCTGTATGAAGAATATATTCCATGAAGAATGCTCAAGTTTGTACATGTAAAGTACATTTCCATTCCTCATAGCTCAAATTAATTTTGTTTATTCCTCTAAATGCATTACAAATCATGAAATGACTTTGTGTGTTTCACAGATAGACCTGAATGCTGTTCATTCCCACAGATTGACCAGTAAGAGCTACGTCACTCTGGCCGATTTTAATGACAAAGTAGGAGATGGAATCAGCTTCAGAAAGGGAGAATTTGTCCAGGTAAAAGGGAATTACTTAGCTGAATGGCTTTGATAGAATAACATGATTGAATATTTTCAGATTGTAAAAGTCTTTATTGAATAACATTGTTTCTGTTTTATGTGTTTATTTTGTCCTATAGAAACATATTTCTCCTTAAATTAGAAGTAAAGGACAGCTATCATTTGAGTCTTTGAACTTTGTACTATTATGCACAGTTTAAGTATTTGTGATTAGTGATTGCACAGGGCATACTTGTTCTGTAGGTGATAGAGAAGACAGACGATGGTTGGTGGTTTGTAAGCATTAACGGTGCCGAGGGCTGGGCTCCGTCTACGTACATCGGTAACGCTGACATAGGAGATATTCCAGAGGTTAGTATGCATCATGATATACATCCTTATACATAAATACTCCTCTCTCATGTCATGCTAGTTTACTCCCCACTCCTGATACAAGTAGAACATGCCACCCGGATTGAATCTTGAAACGGCATGCCAAGCAGTGTAATTGTACAATGAAACTATATATGTATAATCGTCTTTATAAACAACTTTTTATATAAATACAACCTGTCTTGATTCTCCTATACATGTACAAAGAAATGACAAACGTGACTGTATCAGCTCCTACATATATATAAATAACTATAGCATGCTATATATAAACCTCTCTGTCTATCGTAGGCATCGTCTGGTCCAACTGCAGATGAAGAATATTCTTGTGTACCGCCCCCGAGTGATGACGAGGAGGATTACGACTACGATTCTGATTACGAGAATCCGTACGAGGATGTCGATCCTGATTCAGGATATGAAGTTCCCTGTAATAATAATAATAATAATAATACAGAAACTACAACAAAGAAACTACCAGATCCACCTGTCTTACGGCAGAAACCTGGAGCCATTGTAGCTCAGAATGTTGATAGGGACTCTGTGGCCTCGGTGGGCAGGATGCAGAGAGGGAAGGATGTCAAGAGACCTACATCCAGACCTCCCCCTCCTCCGGTTATATCTGTCCCTAAAGAGCAAGCAGCTCCTAAAGAGATTAAAAAAGAAGAGCCTCTGAGTAAACTTGCTGGAAATGCAGCTAATCTCAAAGCTCAACTGGAGGCCAAATTCTCCTCTACGTCATCAAGCTCCTCTGGAAGTAAAAGCTCACCTCCACCTCGCCCTGCAAAACCCAAGGAACTGTCAAAGCCTACAAACAGTAACAGCTCAAAACCTACAAACAAAGACAGCCTGGCCGGGATGTTAAAGGCTCAGTTTGAGAGGAGAACATCGAGTGCTTCAGAGAGCTCCTCAAGTGATGGTCATAGCTATCCGAGGAGCCAATTTAAACCGCCAACTCCTCCCAAAAGTGACAGAGTAAAGAGACTGAGTAATGTGGGGGAAGGCAGTGATCTGAGTGATATACTGAAAGCCAAGTTTGAACAGAGGAGGTGTTCTGAGGACTCGGTGACAAAAAGCAATACTCCAGAAACATCAAAGAAACATGTCCCTCTCAAACCTCTCCTCCCACCAAAGTCAAACGTTAAACCTGAGGAGAGGTCAAAACCACCAGATATAAAGCAAGATGGTGTCAGTGCTACGAAATCAATATTTGAGGCAAGTAATGTCTCCAAACCGCCTGTACTCGGCAAAACTTGGAAGAAAGAATCAGTGAAACCCTCCAAAAAGCCCCCTCCTAAACCGTTAAAACCATCATTTCCTAAACAGACTAACAGTGCACTTAATGGTAGACAGGAGGTTGGAGGGGCACCCAAGCCAGGGTTTGCCAAGGAGCTGGCAGCTAAGTTATCTAATAACCTTCCAAGTTCTAATAATACCTCACAATCTACAATCGACTCTATAAATGTCAATAAACCTAGTGCTATAAAACCCCCAATACCCATCAAAAATACAACGTCCACATCCGGATTAGATAAACACAAAGCTGTAGAAAAAGTCAAAACTTTGTACAAGGCTAAGGCAGATTTTAAGGGACAGGGGGATGGGGAAGTGACGTTTACCGCTGGTGAGACGTTACAAGTAGAAGATAAAAGTGGGGGATGGTGGTTGGTGGCTGTAGGTGATAGACAGGGCTGGGCACCTGCCACGTACATAGAGGAAGTGAGTAACGATCACACAACAAGCAATCGTGTGCCATCTCCTGTATGTGACTCCGGCTTCACCTCTCCAGAGGAGGGAAGCAATTCATCGGCAACTCAGAGATTCCGTACTTGTGCCGAGTTTATAGCGGAGGGTGAGGGGGAGATAAGCTTCTCTGAGGGCATGTACATAGAGGTACTGGACAGTTCAGAGGATGATTGGTGGTATGTTAAGATAAATGACACTGAGGGATGGGTGCCTGCCGAGTATCTGGAGGAAGTCTCATAAATTGTTATGTGTTGATATAATGTACAATTTTCGCATTTATGATATTTTATGGTTTTTGTTAGGTTGTGAATACTTGCTTATTTGTAATACAAAAGGGAGGATATACAAATAATGCACTGTTGATGTATGGTTAGTCCCAGAGGTGCTCGTAAGTTGTAATGTTCATGGAATGTTGATACATGAGCGAGCCGTTGTATGTTATTGGCAATGATTGTCATCATGTTGTTTCCTTGTTGATTTTTTATTCACGGTCTTAATCTATTTTTGGAGCATATTTTCAAGTCATTACCCACACATAATATATCTGACACTTGTTGAAGGCTGTATAGAATAGAATGTTCTCCAGATCTATTTACTAAAAGCTGTTTATACAATTAACAAACATCAAGTTTCCTTTGTTGGTTTAAACCGTATTTATTCAAGATCTCACTACATACAAACATATGAAGGGATTTGAAAAGAGCAGATCTGCTTATAATAATTTAGACCTCATTTTTCTCAAAACTTTTCAAATAGAAAAGAATTAAACTTTCCCATTTTATAAACATTATATTGGCAACAAAAATGTATTTCAAGAGAAATATAGCCAGGAATATTTATGTGTATAAATATTTACTTCTTTTCTTTAAAAAAAAAAGGATCCACAATTACGCAAGTCTAGCATCTTTAAAAAATTTGTGCAATTTTTCACCACTTTACATTGTCAAGGAGGGATCCCATCCCTCTACTTTTGCACAAGTAATTTTGCTGCTAGAGGGACAAGTTATAGCCGCTGTAGGAGCATAAAATGTATATGAAATTTTTAAAATGACGGGTCATAAAAATGTGCTGGCTTTCTTCTTAGAAATAAATGTATTGTTGTCCCTAGGTTTCGCGAAAGCGCAGGGACATTAAAACTGGTTTGTCCGTCTCTGTCTGTCCATCTGTCATCTGTCTGTCCATCTGTCAAACACAAAAAACTTTAACCTTGGGCCTAACTTTTGAATGGTAAGTGATAAGGCTTTTATATTTCACATGTGTATTCATTGTGTCATGACCTTTCTGGGGATATCAAATTATTGACCTTGTGGCCTTGACCTTGGAGTTTGACCTACTTTTAAAATTTTTTAACCTTGACCATAAGTTATGAATGGGAAGTTATAGGGCTTTCACATTTTATACGTGTATCCCTTGTGACAATACCTTTACATGGGATATATAATAAAAACTTGGGGGTGAGGAGAGGGTGTACAAAGCATTTCATGAACAGCCAAAATTGGGCGACCACAATTCCTTGAATTTGATTTTTAGCTCACCTCGACGAAGTTGAGTGAGCTTATGCTATAACCCCACGCGTCCGCGTCCTCGTCCGCGTCCGCGTCCGCGTCCGCGTCCGTGTCCGCGTCCGTGTCCGCGTCCGCGTCCGGTTAAGAAGTTTGGGGTAGCTCAGTATCTGACAAAGTACTAATGCTACAGTAACCAAACTGGCACAAGTGATTCATCTTTGGATGCTGAGGTGAACCCATGCATCGGATGCAGCATCTGACCTACATTTTCCGCTTGAGTGACTTGGTTAAGAAGTTTGGGGTAGCTCAGTATCTGACAAAGTACTAATGCTACAGTAACCAAACTGGCACAAGTGATTCATCTTTGGATGCTGAGGTGAACCCATGCATTGTATGCAGCATCTGACCTACATTTTCCACTTGAGTGACTTGGTTAAGAAGTTTGGGGTAGCTCAGTATCTGACAAAGTACCAATGCTTCAGTAACCAAACTTGCACAAGTGATTCATCTTTGGATGCTGAGGTGAACCCATGCATCGGATGCAGCATCTGACCTACATTTTCCGCTTGAGTGACTTGGTTAAGAAGTTTGGGGTAGCTCAGTATCTGACAAAGTACTAATGCTACAGTAACCAAACTTGCATAAGTGATTCATCTTTGGATGCTGAGGTGAACCCATGCATCGTACGCAGCATCTGACCTACATTTTCTGCTTGAGTGACTTGGTTAAGAAGTTTGGGGTAGCTCAGTATCTGACAAAGTACTGATGCTACAGTAACCAAACTTGCACAAGTGATTCATCTTTGGATACTGAGGTGAACCCATGCATGGGATGCAGCATCTGACCTACATTTTCCGCTTGAGTGACTTGGTTAAGAAGTTTGGGGTAGCTCAGTATCTGACAAAGTACTAATGCTACAGTAACCAAACTGGCACAAGTGATTCATCTTTGGATGCTGAGGTGAACCCATGCATCGGATGCAGCATCTGACCTACATTTTCCGCTTGAGTGACTTGGTTAAGAAGTTTGGGGTAGCTCAGTATCTGACAAAGTACTGATGCTACAGTAACCAAACTTGCACAAGTGATTCATCTTTGGATGCTGAGGTGAACCCATGCATCATATGCAGCATCTGACCTACATTTTCCGCTTCAGTGACTTGGTTAAGAAGTTTGGGGTAGCTCAGTATCTGACAAAGTACTGATGCTACAGTAACCAAACTTGCATAAGTGATTCATCTTTGGATGCTGAGGTGAACCCATGCACCGGATGCAGCATCTGACCTACATTTTACGCTTGAGTGATTTGGATAAGAAGTTTGGGGTAGCTCAGTATCTAACAAAGTACTAATGCTACAGTAACCAAACTTGCACAAGTGATTCATCTTTGGATGCCGAGATGGACCCATGCATCGGATGCAGCATCTGACCTACATTTTCCACTTGAGTGATTTCGCTTTTAAAAGCCAATATTGAGCAAAGTATAAGTGCTACATGTACCAAACTTGCATATTGGATGTATCTTTGATAAAACTTTCATAAAATGACCTTGACCTACTTTTTCCGCTTGAGTGATTTTGCCTTTAAAAGCCAATATTGAGCAAAGTATAAGTGCTAGATGTTCCAAACTTGCATATTAGATGTATTTTTGATCAAACTTTCATAAAATGACCTCGACCTACTTTTTCCGCTTGAGTGATTTTGCCTTTAAAAGCCAATATTGAGCAAAGTATAAGTGCTACATGTACCAAACTTGCATATTGGATGTATCTTTGATCAATCTTTCATAAAATGACCTCGACCTACTTTTTCCGCTTGAGTGATTTTGCCTTTAAAAGCCAATATTGAGCAAAGTATAAGTGATACATGTACCAAACTTGCATATTGGATGTATCTTTGATCAATCTTTCATAAAATGATCTTGACCTACTTTTTCCGCTTGAGTGATTTTGCTCTATAAAGCCAATATTGAGCAAAGTATAACTGCTACATGTACCAAACTTGCATATTGGATGTATCTTTGATCAAACTTTCATAAAATGACCTTGACCTACTTTTTCTGCTTGAGTGGTTTTGCCTTTAAAAGCCAATATACATGTACTAAGAAATATGTTTGAATTGAATTTTGCTGTCACGAGGTGAGCTTTGTAATCTGTGATTACCTATGTTTTAATATGATGTTTCTTATATCGTGCTTCGTCCATATGCAAGAAATTTTGTTACTTGTTATGTAATTACTTATTTATCATGTTAATTCATAAATTATTTCTAAATTATTATTTTTAAGAGGTGGTTGTTAGTGGTTGGATCAGATACTTGTTAAAGTTTACATATAAATCGTCTATCATATACTCAAAATAGTAACTCTTTGTTTATGTTATCTTGTATCATAATTTACAAGAATTTGAGAATTAACTTATTGTATTATCATACTGCTTACTATTATGACAGAATGACTCATTACTCATCTTCTTTTTACTCATTGATACTATGCATTTATTCTTTTTACACAATATCTGAATTACATTTTCATATCTCCTGTAAAAGGGTTTTATAAAGGAATTGGTCTGTACAACCACCAGTCTCATTAAAGTGCTATTTTTTTTCACAGAAATATTGGCCAAGGCATAAGTTTAACCAGGCTGTCAAAGCAAGGTCATTGTCACAGTTTAAGTGGATGAAAAGATACTTGTCTTGAAGCATTAACTGTTTTGAATTTGTTAACAAAAACATGAGAATATGTTATGACCATGAATAAATGTAATATTTTTTATCTGCAAATCAAACTCATGATGCTATGGAAAATCTAGAAAAAAAAGTACTAATCATTGGCCCTAGTGTACAGTTTATACAGCTTTTCATAATTCAAAACAAGAATTTGCTGCTATAGTGAGTACATGTACTAATATTTGGTCCAATTCAATTTCACATGATGTGTTCATGCATGTATCTTTAGCATTTCCTACAAAGCATACCAGTCATATCCATAAATTCTTAGCTATATATTTCACTTGAAATTTGACTTGTAAAAAACATGTGTTAATGATTTTTAGCTCTACTGGTCTCAGACCAGTCGAGCTTATGCGATACCCCGTCGCCCGGCGTCCGTCCGTTTGTCCGTCTGTCCGTCTGTCCGTCCGTCCGTCCGTAAACAATTCTTGTGCTCGCAACTCCTCTCAAACCATAGGTGATAGAAAGTTAATTCTTTTTGCATCCTACTTGGTATGTGGTCTAGTTGTGCACCTGACATTTAGTTTCAGCCCTTGACCCCCAGGGTCTTAGAAAATGGGCGTGGTTATGAAAATCTATGTAATCTTGTGCTCGCAACTCCTCTGACACTATAAATGATGGAGACTTAATTCTTTTTGCAATATGATAAGTCTGTGGTCTAGTTGTGCACCTGATATTTTGTTTGAGCCCCTGACCCCCAGGGTCTTAGAAAATGGGTGTGGTCATTTTCTCCTATATAACTCTATGTAATCTTGTGCTCGCAACTCCTCTGACACTATAAATGATAGAGACTTAATTCTTTTTGCAATATGATGGGTCTGTGGTCTAGTTGTGCACCTGATATTTTGTTTGAGCCCCTGACCCCCAGGGTCTTAGAAATGGGTGTGGTCATTTTCTCCTATATAACTCTTTGTAATCTTGTGCTCGCAACTCCTCTGACACTATAAATGATAGAGACTTAATTCTTTTTGCAATATGATGGGTCTGTGGTCTAGCTGTGCACCTGATATTTTGTTTGAACCCCTGAATCCCAGGGTCTTAGAAATGGGTGTGGTTATTTTCTCCTATATAACTCTATGTAATATTGTGCTCGCACCTCCTCTGACACTATAAATGATGGAGACTTAATTCTTTTTGCAATATGATGGGTCTGTGGTCTAGTTGTGCACCTGATATTTTGTTTGAGCCCCTGACCCCCAGGGTCTTAGAAATGGGTGTGGTCATTTTCTCCTATACAACTCTATGTAATCTTGTGCTCGCAACTCCTCTGACACTATAAATGATGGAGACTTAATTCTTTCTGTAATGTGATGGGTCTGTGGTCTGGTTGTGCTGATATTTTGTTTGAGCCCCTGACCCCAAGGGTCATAGAAATGGGTATGGTCATTTTCTCCTATATAACTCTATGTAATCTTGTGCTCACAACTCCTCTGACTAAATTCTTATTGCAATATTATGGGTCTCTGGTCTAGTTGTGCACCTGTTTTTATGTTTTAGCCCCTGACCCTTAGGGTCTCAGAAATGGGTGTGGTCATTTTTCCTATATAAGTAAATGTAATCTTGTGCTTGCAACTCCTCTGACACTATAAATGATGTAGAATTAATTCTTTTTGCAATGATTGGTCTGTGGCATAGATGTGCACCTGATATTTTGTTTTAGCCTTATACCCCTAGGGTCTTTGAAAATGGGTGCGGTAATTTTTCCTATATAGTTGTGCTCTCTTCTCGTTTAAAGCTATTTATGATGGGGAGTTACATGTAATTCTTTATCCAAGTCTTGATGTGTCATTGGTAGTTCATTTGAGCTAGCAGTCCTTGGCCCCTAGGATCTTGGAAAATGGGTGTGGCATTCTTTTTAGAAATACTTTATCTCGGATATTATGAATTATATGAGTGCTATTATAGTTGCAGTATAATGGCTATGTAGTTTTGTCATGCTACTTATAATTTGTTAGAGCGCCTGCTCCCTATGGTCTTGGTTTAAAAAAAAAAGAAAGGAAATTGATGTTTTAGAAAAAACAACCAGGAGAGCTACAGTCTCGTCAGAGACTTCTGGTTTCACATCTCTCCACATTCCACTCAAATTTTTTTTTTACCTTAATATGATTAAATGTCTAACTTATTTTGTCCCATGACTTTATAACTACATTTCACATGTCTGTCTGTATTGTACATATGTCCCGCCAATCCTGTGATAACTCAGTCTGGCTCATGATCTACTTCACAAGTGAAAACCAATCAAAATGCAGAACAATGTAATTACTATTTTTAAACTGGGCAGCAACTTCAGGGTCAAGGTCATCACCAGTCAGTCTGTATGTGTCCAGTGGGGACTTGATCACAGGGTCTAGAGGCAAGCACACATGAACACACTCCCAATAAAGACGGCCTGTCATGTAGGCAGCCCATGTGGTTTATATTTCATTTGGGGTTTATATTCCTAAGCTCACCAAACTTCTTTGTATTACAACATCTTTCTCAACATGATCCAAGGCTTAAAGAAAACAAGATGCAAATGAAACCATTATTAACAAACGGGTCAGTGATTGTAAGGTCAATGTTAGTACATGTACTTAATCAGGCTGGTTCCTAATGTATAAACTTTATATTATTGGGTGTTCTAATATTTCTGTACAAATTGACAATAATGCTTGCTCAATAACTTAAATCTGATAAATGTCACATGTTGGATACTTATTATTATTTTCAGGATCTGTATAACGATGCTGAGTCAGAAGATGGGTACGATTATGATTATGTTGACCCACCAATTCGGCCACCGAAGCGATTCTAACTAAACATGTATCATCAAGCATTGTTGTATCAGATTTATATTTTTCATGCTCATATCTCGACCAGTTAGAAATGAAGAAGATGCATCCTATTTACAATACCTATCATGCAAAAAATCTTAATTGTTCTGAATGCCCTTTACATTCCATCTGTGTATACAATATTGAAATCAAGATGGTTAGAAATAAGACAATGCAATTTTCTGAAAAAAAAAACCCTTTCCAATTATTTGACTTTGTCATCCATGTTTAATATAGAAACAGAATCAAAATGAAGCTATGTAGACAGCTTCCTGTACTTTGTTAGCTTACTATACAGAAATACATGTTATTACACTATTATGTGACAAAATCATATATATTTGTACTATTATGCTTTTCATTAAATTATTCACAAAGTGATTTCTTGTTCAAAGTAACGACTTAAATTCACAGCATTGTATATTGTAGCATTTATACTGGACTACATTAATGAACCAGGAGGGGTTCAAGTTTTCACATTTTCCATCTGTGCAACTTTAAAAGGTTTTCTGGACTTTTCTCTACCTTCAAAATGTTGAGTTACAGATGGACTTTTGTTGTTGTTGACCAAATTTCACAGGAGTAAATTGCCCCTAGTGGAAAATTTGACTAAAAGATGTACAATATTTGGATCAAACTTGCTGTGGGTTGTTGTAGAACTGGAAGTGACAAAGATCAAGAATTGATTTCGTTCATCTACTTTTGCATGAGCAATATGCACTTCCAGAAAATTGAATTTTTTCTCCGTCATTTTTACAGATATTAGGAAAATTAAATAGTTTACTCTTTACATCATAGTTTGAAGCTTGAAACTCAGTTTGTAATGTATCATCCTACAGAGTGTTCAAGAGTTTACTGCATTCCCATTGACCTTGAAAATCAGTAGAATTCTTCCTTGCACCACAACCAAATCCCGAAATATTTTGTTGAAAAAAAAAGTACCCTCTTGAGTGTAAACAAGGATTTTGAAGAATTCCCATTTGATTTTGACCTTGATAATCCATTTTGTTCTTCATTATATCAGCATAGCTAGAATGAAGTGTACTTTGGCAAATATCTGTAGGGTATTGGATGTATAAGAATTAATGTGCAAACCCAGTACTTTTGTTGATCAAGTTATAGAATGCATGAAGTAATATTCCTTGCTGTTTGACATTTTTATCTACCGCCTTTCAACTGGGTATAACAGATTTGTGGCCCATACTCCGTCCAAATAGCCAACAAACTGGAAGTATTCAATATACACATAATGCCTTTAAGAATGTGCACTCCATCTAAAATCTTCTACCCTCAGCAATATACATGTTTCAGTCAAAACAAACCATGGGCAGCTCATTATACATATACTTATATCAAAATTTCAAAGGATAATGTGATGACGAACATAAACTAGTTGAAGTCAAAGTACATGAATAGATTACCTTTGTCTCTAGTGACCTTGTAGACAAATCATGTCCTCTTACAGCGAGGTAGACCAAGATTTCATGAGACAAATTTCAACAAAAGTCAGATCATGAACTACAATAGAAAACATTCATCTGCTTCTAAATTTTATTATATAAAATATATTCATTACAAATTTTATATTTGATTTTAATATTCTAAAACATAAAACACAACTGGCAATTGTAGATTGTAGCACTACTATTGAGAACTGAGACAACTACAGTCATTCCAGTGGATGAGAAAAACAAAGGTTGTGACGTAAAAACATGCTACCATGGTCCTTTAAAAAAATCGAAAATGATAAAAACAATTCTGATATTATGATGTCATTAATTTCCACATCAACAAACTGAAACCAGAAATCTGTAGATGGACGTCATTTAATGTGTCCAAATAACAGGATGACAAACATCAATATCATTATGTATATTGGGTATTGAGAATATGTATACACTTATGAAATTTAAAAATTTGAACGAAAGAATTTTCAATCTCTCTTAATTCAAATATCTTTAATGAAGTGTTAAAAGTAAGGTTTTTTTTTTCATTTTCCCAACATTTGAATACATCTCTTTGCATCAATTTCTCCTACAGAAGATGACAAATTTTGACAAATGTGTTAATGGGACTTTTTTCACAAGGAAAAATATTGTCAATGGGTATTTCCCTCATAAAATATTTATTACTTGCAAAATATAAACTTCATGTTTAAGATATAGTCATGCAGTGTTCTTTTAAAAAAACAAACAATATTTTACATTTTCTTTGCTTCATTTCCAGAGCTAAGCATCAACATTCAATAGCCTCTATTTCAAACTTGGTCAAATTTATACAGGCATTCCTTACATAAAAGCACCATCAAAATTCATAACAATCAACCTTTTTAAGGCCGAATTATACACTATTGAATACTAAAAACTTTTCCTCACTTAATGTACATTTATAAGTGCTAATCTTAAAAATCTCAGTACATCATACTGTACACAGCACATCTATCAATATACATGTATTTGTGAGCACTATTTCCTGCAACAGATGATTGTGAATACTGGCTAATCTCCTCCGCGTCAGACCCAGCCCAGTGTAGCCCCACCTTGGTAATTTCCAATTTACTCCCCCTGACGGTGCAGATGACACATTACTCAGCCCCCTGGGGAGGTAGGCAGTTCCAGTCTATTGGTTTCCTTCCGTCCTTTTTTAGCAGTTCATTACACTGTGAGAAATGTTTACAGCCTATAAATCCTCGATGAGCAGACAATGGTGATGGATGGACACTCTTCAATACATGGTGACGCTTCTGAAATAAATAAATATACACGTAAACACATTCTTAATATTGCCATAGCCCCAAGTATGTCTGTCTGATATAACTGCAACTACAGAATTTGTAGCATAAAGCATGATTTTAAAACTTTGAAGTATAAGCCTTTGTTCAATGTCCTGAACATTCCCATACTGATTTTAAGCCAATAAACAATTTCTGAGATGTTTCATTTGCTAGCTACATGTAGATAACAGACATCACATATTTTGGTGATGTTTCCCATTGTGACGTCACACACGAAGCACTGGAAACGTAGCGTAAAACCATCGATTAATCATAATGTAACAATTCAAAAGTTTGCAAAGGTACTTGATATCCTTAGTCTGATGTGTAAAATTGAAGGTTTTCAATGGCCTATTCCAAGAACTTGAAAATGGACTATTCAACAAGGCTTGTAGAAACAATAGCATGGATGAGGTTTTACAAACCAAGGGACAGACCTTGCCATATACACACTGAAATATGTCTAGTTGACAGAATCAGTCTAAAAGTGTGTCTGAGATTAATAGAATCTAGCACCACTTTGAGTTCCGGATAGAAAAATATCAGTCAAGGGTGGAATTGATCAAGTCCCAACCAAGGCCTTAGCTGAGGGACATTGATCCATCCCACCCAAGCTGATACTTTTCTATCAGAAACTCAAAGGTGGTGCTTGATTATTTTTCTGGAACATTGAAACCCTCAAGTTCCTCTTGTTTACACATCAAAATGACTTAACGTCATGCTAAATTTATGTGCAAGTGAAATTACGTACATGTACATCATGCTGTATTTGACGTCATAATGGAACAATCAATAAGGGCCGAACCAGGGGTGCCGGATCGAATTTTCCAGCACTGGTAAAAAATGTGATCAGTCTATCCCATGTGTGAGAAAAAGCTATCACGTTTAGTTGAAGCATTTGACCTTCATATGTGTCATCTTGACAAACTGTTTTACTACCATTCACAAAGTTCTACAAACCTTGTCAATAAATGCTCCCTTCTTCTGTGCGTACGCTCCCCACAACATGAAGACTATACCATTACTGTTCTTATTCAGCCATGAGATGACGGCGTCCGTTAGTTTCTCCCAACCTTTATCCTTGTGGGAATTAGCCTCATGAGCACGTACTGTCAGGCAAGCATTCAGTAAAAGAACACCTATAAAATAGACAATATCATCAGACAAACGTTCAGTAATAGTACTCCAACAGCAATATTATTTATATCATGAATGGATTATCACATTGAGCTAACAAAGCTGATTTCCAAGGTATGAATGTTTTATTTGTTATACGTATTAAGCTATAGAACATGTACCTTGTTTTGCCCAACCAATCAGAGTTCCATGCCTTGGATGTTTGAATCCTTCAATATCTGTGGCAAGTTCCTTATACATATTCTCCAGACTTTAAAACAAAATTTTAAAATATTTTCATTCAACTGATAATAAATTATGCTATAAAAAAACTTTAATGCAGAACAACACAATTTTTGCACTTATTGATAAAAGTCAAGAGTTGAAGCTTTAACTCATGCCTAGATTACATGGTTGCACAGTAAATTTGTTTCACATTAAGTTTATAGAGAAATGAATTTGATTTGCAATCAGCTTTTTGCGTTCACACAACCAAATCTATATGCAATAAAATGCATATAAATTAACATTTCAAGAATCATGAGTAAAAGATCTTGAAAGTAAATTTATGGAATAGTCTTATAAGACTTTGAGATATATACAATTTTCATTTGTCATCTCAATCTAGTACAGTTTCGCTTAGCGTTTTCCCCGCAAATTTGTTGCACAATAAAGTTATTGCAAAACAAATTGAAAATTTATTGTGCAGTAAATTTTGTTGTGTGAACAAAAAGCAAATTTATTGTGCAATAAATCTATGTTAATTGCTCATTAAAAACTCTCCATGTGAACAAGGCAAAATATGCAGATCTTTTTACCCTTATATAGTATTTCCAAGTTATAATCAGACATTGTGACAACAAGAAGTTTTAATCTTTTTTAAGAGGATAGAAAAATAATTTCATGAAGAAAACAAAAATCTGGCAATATGTAAAGTTCTAGTTTTTACCGTGAAACTTTTTTTTTTTTACAAATGTTACTTTTTGCAATAAAGAAGGGTGTATGGATCTCTACCTTGGTGGAGGTGTAACTCCTTTCTGGACACTGAAACATAATCCTGCAAGAAATAAACAATTCAATGTAAAAGAAAATTAACTACACTTATTTGAATTTTTCACTTTATACCTTGTAACCTTGATTTAAGGAATGAGAATCATGTCATTGCGCGTAGCAGCTCTTAAAAGTTGCCATGACCTTGACCTTTGACCTTGAAAATCAATAAGGCTTTTCCTGTTATTATGTTGATCCTGTGTGGCAAGTATATAGATCCTAGTCTGTATCACATGCACAAGTACTGACAGACAGACAGAATGTGCAATACTATAATACATTTCTCTTAAGACTAGCTGGCATATAAAATCCAGTGAAACCATGTACATGTATACTGACCATGTGCTTGTTTAGGACCATGGTATGGATCTTGACCCAAAATCACCACTTTAACCTGCAATGAAATTTTGGTAGATTTTAAAAATATTTCTTCCAGAGGGAAGGGATGATACAAATAAAAACAAACTCCAATACACAAAATTACGGTGTGTTCAAGTGTTTGTGGTTTTATTCAAATTACATATATTTCAGTTCAGGGGTGTTGTTCATGATAATGACCTAAACAATACTATTTTAGTTAAGAAGAATATGTGAATTTGCATCTTGTGACTTTTATTATTAAGAATGAAACTTCTACATTTACTATCAACTCAGCTTTGTAACTATCCACTAAAATTTGATAAGGAAATTTGAAAACATATTTCTTTGTATCTAGTGTTTTTCTTTTAACACTAGAGGTCAAGTTTACCTCTTTGATGTCACCGTAGTTTGTCCAGCTGAATACTTGGTCGGCGGGTGGGTAAATGGTCTTCTTTGATCGCTCACTAGCTACAAACTTAGATAACTGAAAACAATACATCAATCAGTTATTCCTGAAATCTTGAAAATGACATAATAGCAAAAGTTGTGAAAATTAAGAGACATTCTCTGTAAGCATAAAAGAATTCTAGGAAAAGTTGGAAACCGCAAGTTCAGATTTTCCCTGTGTAAGTCAAAAAGCCTCAATATACCTCTGTAAAGTAAGGTTTGGAGAATTCTGGCTCCAGAGCCTTGTACCATGATGTCCCTACATTTATCAGCAGACCATCTGTTTTCTTGGAATTTAGTTTGGCCAAAGCAGCAAATCGATTTTCTTCTATTTTCTTCTTCTGTTCAGGAGATAAGGGTGTGGCATCCTTCTTAACGACTTCGTCCTGGGGCTGAGATTCTATATTACTGACTGGTCTGTTCTCCTGGTCTACACACTGCCTTTTCTGAGAGTTGCTCTATTATTGAGAAAAGAAATTTGTATACACATATACTGGATGTATTTAGACAGAAAGTATAGAATACCTGGTACCTAGTCTTGCCAGCTATAGAGATCATTTTGGACTTTGTTAATTCTTCTACCCTTTTTTTCTAATTAATATAAATTTGACTAAAGACATAGAAGCAGACATAATTTCATGATTTGCATGTGGTTTAGGGCAACTGTGGGGAAGAACAAGGGATTTATTTTTTCTTCATATTCAGTTATCCTCATAAAAAGTGCAAAATGACAAATTGATCATCTGCAGAGGGGTGGATGATAGGCTACATGTACGATGTTGACTATGACATCATAAAAGACTGACGTGCTGCGTCGCTTCAGCCTTGATCAAAAGATGGCGGAAAATTATAATTTTTCCACAGAGGGGTGGATGATATTAGCTACATGTACGACGTTGACTATGACATCATAATATAATCTATATAATCTATAGTAAAAACCCTAATGATCTTCAGACATCATGTTCCATCTTTAAATTATCTTTTTTACACCAAATATATACCATTTCGTAGGTTTTTATATGTATTATCTCAAAAAATTATAATGGTGATATTTTTAGCCATTAAAGATTTACAAAAAACACCTCAAAATCCTTAAATTTTTTGAAACAGCAAGGAGACATGAAATTTGATACTGTTCTGTGAAGATAAAAAATCAAAATGTCGCGGCATGAAAGTTCATCAGTACCTGGTCTGGTCAAGTCAAGTAATATTTATTTTAAGTCGGCAATATATACAGAGTAACAAGAAAAATAAGCTCTGTACTGAGCTTTTTAACCGACTGGTGTAGATGACTGTGACTAGTGAAGATGAAACACAATATGACAATGACAGATAAGATTTTTTCAAACCAAATCAAAGCCCTATTGGACATATTACAATAATGAATACATACAACCACAGGAAAAATCCAAAGCGCATGCATATAAAAATCACCTATCAAATTTTATGTGTAAAATCTAAGACTACCTCGTCTGATGTTGCAGCTCTTTTTGTACCAGATTGTGAGAAAAATGCAGATATTTTAGATTGACAATTCATTCTAAATAAGAAATGATTAACAAACAATTCAGCTCTTCGCATAGGTATTTTCCCGCGTTACTTCATCTGTACTTTCGTACGTCCTCGGATTCTACCTCTGGTTCTGTCCATGTCGTAAAAATTTTCTTCTAGTATTCTTCTTAATAACACATACACATTAAAGAAAACAATGCTGCTTGAACAAGACGAATCATAATTAAAAATGCGTTTATTTAGGTACACAGAAATATAAAACTTTGTTTACGACGATCTGAAAATAGATATCACTGACCTACTTTTGGAAGCCAGCTGACTGCATTCTGAAAGTTGCACCAGATTCCTGACGATGTAATTCGTGGCTATTGAACCTGACACACTGCAATACACACTGGTTTGATCATTTTACATCTATCTCTGTTAGTTAATGCAATGATCTACTATCAGAATCTAACTTATTAGGGCGTTTTAAGGTGTAAATCCTTCAATTATGTCACATTGAGGAGAGATATAAAAAAGTGTCACATTTACTGAGCTGAGTTTTTGTTAGAATACCTTAGACTTATGTAAGTAGAAATGGACTTAATCAGACTTAATATGAAGCCTACTTTAATAAATAAAAGAAATATAGCTTAGAATAGTATCGAAAATATAGCTATAACGTAGAAATATTGAATTTTATGATGTAAAAAAATCTTTTAGATATTGTGTAACACTAGGTAAGCACAATGTTTATTACACTGATAATCAATCATGGATTTTGATGTTCATTTTCTTCAAACTCTAACAGGTGCCACAAAGTCTGAAGACTATAGATCTCTTTCTCCTAATATTACTGCAGCAATCAAATGGTGCTGGCGTCGGCAAACAACCAGTGAACGTTCAAAGTATATTTCCACCTGAACATTTATGAGCAACAATGGTAATACATTATATTATATTATTATAAGCTGCAAAGTCTGTATACAGTATTTATATCTGTAAAGTATTGTAAATGTATTCAAAGTACATGTATTAGTAATTAGAATGATTAATCTGACAGATAAAACATATATGCATGTGTCAGTATAATGTGAAAATGTACTTGTATATACACATGTATACTGTGAGGGAGGGAGAGGAAGAGATTAAAATAAAAAATGGGGATTTCATGTTCTGTATGCACAAATTTTAACATTTCTGATGCAATTCTAAATTTTAAGTACATGAATAAATGTCTGGCGAGCGGTAGCAAAATATTGACCTATCAGAAAATACTTTCTATAGCTCTATCATTAACAAGTACATGTAATAATATTCTATATAGTTTGAATTAAATGTCTTCATGTACATTGATAAAGAAATATGTATAAAGGATGGATCAGAATAGCTAAATTATTCAGAAAGTCTATAAAGTCAGCTGGCACTTAGTGCTTCACATTTTTTTTCATTCCCTACTGCAAATATACATCGATGAAGTGCAAAAGCTAAAAAACAATCCTTAAACCTGTACACCATATATAGTTTGTACTTGTGTACCTGCACAGTATATAGTTTGTACTTGTGTACCTGCACAGTATATAGTTTGTACTTGTGTACCTGTACACTATATAGTTTTCACTATTCTTAATTGCAATTCAAGATTCCATATTGTCAAAAGATTATGACAATTTTAAGCACTTATACATGTAATTATCAATTACAAATTGATTTTAATAACAGTATAATCAGTTTGTGTATAATTGTCAATTTCTAAGTGTATTTATATATTTACAGCTGGTGCCTTGGACAATGAAGGAGAGGAGGGAGATATGAAGATTTCCAATGTTCCAATCAATGTATCTCTCCCTCTACTCGGAATAGGAGTATTCTCCCTTCTGCTAAGTCTCCTTTTCTGTTGTTATATGTGGAGGTAAGTACAGGTATCTCTCCCTCTACTTGGTATAGGAGTATTCTCCCTTCTCCTTAGTCTCCTTTTCGCCGCTGTTATTTGCAGGAGTAAGTTTTCTTTTCTGCTTTTACATGTATATGTGGAGGTAAGTTCACCATTATTTCTCTTACTCTAATTGTAAGAAATTAACACTTTCACTAGAAAATAAATAATCTTCATGTATTCAAATGCATTGCTATATTAATGCATTGGAATAATGATTAACAGTCATTTTGTCAATTTAGGGACACCTATTTGCTTATTCATTTAAAAGATGGATTATAAATCAAAATGATTAAGAATCTGTTTTAGAAAATTAAATCATCTCCTTCAATATTGACATTTTTCTTCAAATCCAAATTAGCCGAATTTTGTTTTGTACTGAAGTGAAGAATTACGGTTATGATTTGAAAACCAGATTTAACAAAATGAAAATGACTGCATTGATCTAGGAACTGATAGAATGATTTAAATTAAAATGTGAACAATTGATTCATGTACTGATTTAACTTTAAACTTGCATGTATCTTGTAGGTTAAGATGGAAGGCAAGAAAAGAACAAGGTTACAGAAGGGTAACAATCTTTATTTTAAAAGTTGTCTAGTTTAATTAGTATTTCCATGAATATTATTCAGAATGAAAATATAAACATCATATATGATAAGAATGGAGATAAAGCTCTGAACGTTATTTAAAACTCTTTGCCTTCAAAAATTAATTGAATATGTTTATTTCAATAAGTTAAGACTTCCTTTCATAGTAATTCCCAATTAATTTACATTGACAGTCACATAAAGGATTATAAGATATACCAAATGATGAACATACATGAAAATTCTACCATATATTAATGTACTGCATATATTATATAGCATACACCAGTCATGTAACATGTTTATACATGTATTTAATGCATAAAAAAAATACAATTTCAGATAAGATTTGCCTCCAAGAAAAGGAAACTCCCAAATGATGTAAGTAGAAAAAATGCAATAGTAATAGTTTAAATTGTAAATATATATTTTTATATGAAAAACGTAGAACAGAACTGTCTAATAAGATTAAAACTCACAAAAAAGAGTTAAAAACATTTATCTCTGTTTGTTTTCCAATCTACAAAGTAACTATGTATTTTGTCCGCTGACATCACAACATTTTCTTTGTAATTGTAGTTAGTCTGCCAGCTTCACTACATTTAACCATGTATTTTATCTGCAGAACTGATTCTTGTGTAGTTATTTTGTCCCTGGATTTCACAAAGTTACACACACATTCAGACTTTTCTTTACAGACGTGTCCAGTTTGCTTGGAGGAATTTGAATCCAATGAATATGTGGCTATATGTCCTTGTAACCACTGCTTTCACATGAAGTAAGTGTACAGGCATAATTATTAAATAACACACACACACACACAGTTGTCGTGAGTAAACAAAACATAATGCATGCTACTTGATTTAAAAAAAATTAATTTCTGAAATATCAGAAGTTCTATTGAAGAATATTGAGCGTATTCTTGGGTGTGTATATGGTTTACACACTCTGGTTTCTCTGCTCGCAAATTCTGTGATTCTTGGAAAGTTTAGTGTATGTGGAATGAGAAGGGTGTAGACGCCATAAATACATTCATGAAGTCTGTTTCCATTCCGTATATAAATTACATGTACATGTCTTTTTTTCACTTCAGTGCAAACATATATAACAGTTGGCTATTGTATGTTGTATTTTAGCATTTCCATTATAATTGATAAATTCTCCTCAGAGACAATATCCAGATACTAGAAGGTTGCATTTCCATGATTTCATATACATGTACATGTATGTACATGTAATATTGTGATTTTGTCAGATGCCTTTTTAAGCCAGGCTGTGGCACAGTAATAAGTGTCCAATGTGTAAAGCCCCTTTAAGTCTCCTCTCAGGGGAAAGTACCTTGATTTTATACATGTTTGTGTTATTTTATCAGATGCCTTTTGGAGTGGCTGCTACACCGTAACCTGTGCCCTATGTGTAAAGCTCCTGTACAGTCTCCTCTCAGGGGAGAGAACCTTGATTTATACATGTTTGTATTATTTTATTAGATGCCTTTTGGAGTGGTTGCGACACCGTAACATGTGCCCTATGTGTAAAGCTCCTGTACAGTCTGGATCCCTGGGAGAGAGGACCAGTCTCGTCTCAGGGGAGAGAACTCTGCCTAATGTACAACCAGAAAATGTGTGATACACTTGGTTTCCACAGAACAAACATGTTAGAATGAAAGAGGAATTAAGCTGTAGATGTTTTATTAAATGAGAGAATGAGTTGTGAATACTTGATGAATAACTGAGATGTGGATGCTTGATTGATGTATAGAAGAGAGAGACTATACTTGAGAGTAAGTAAGGAAGATGAGTATTAGTGATCAAAGATAAGGGAGACAAATAGAAAGTAGAAAATCGTTACATGTACATCGAGAAAGAGATGACAACTGTGCCATGTCTGCCTTAAATTTTATATACTTAGTATGTTATCAGTAAAGACACATATACAGTCATTCATTAAGGACAACGGAATGTTTACTTTTTTATTTTAAATTTTTGACATGCTGTTAGAGTGTAATGTTTATGGTTTTTCTTTCTTGAAGAGTAAATTACTGTTCAATTGTTCCCTATTTAGAAATTACTGGAACATGTTATAATAATCTTCATTTCAATGTTTTGTAAGTTATGTAGCAAACCTTTCTCCTCCTGCTTTACTTAAGTAAGACCCTTGGTACGTATGTTACAAGTATAAAATCCAGCAGAAAAAGATCTGAATTTGTTGTGTTCCTCTAGCTATGTTGTCAGACACAGATTCTGCACTCTTGTGTGTTTATATACATGTACATGTATGTTTGTGTTTTTGTGTCTGTAATCAATATTATGAATGGGATATTTTTTAATGGAGGAAAGGCTGTAAATATGCTAAATGGACCTGTAAACTATCACAGCTCAACTTTAATATATTTTGTGGTGTACATTTTTGAATACTGATAAATGTTCCTATAACTGATGAGGGCTACATGTTCAAAGTGCTCATTTATATACTTTTTGACATTTTTATTCCGTGTGTATTTGTCGTCAAAGTTCTGTATCTAACAGTCTGATTCTTTTGTAAAATAGCTTCATGGATTCTTCCTCAGAAATTGAAGGGAGAGTATACATGTGTGATATTTAGAAAGACTCATACTCAACAATATAGAAATAGTACTCTGTATAATTTACATACGCACTTTTAATTAACATGTGAACATTTAATTTACATGTGAGGACTTTACATGTGAACTTTAAATTTACATGTGAACTATTAATTTACATGTGAACTATTAATTTACATGTGAACTTTTAATTAACAAATGGACTTTTAGTTTACATGTGAACTTTTAATTTACATGTGAACTTTTAATTTACATGTGAACTTTTAATTAAACATGTGAACTTTTAATTTACATGTGAACTTTTGCCTCATCAACTGGCTGTGACCTTGAGTTTGACTTTGTATTGTGCCATACTGTACATGCTTCATAACTGACTTTCTTTATAAAACAAGTTTTAAACAAATTGTCTATAACTAAAAATAGATTTTGCTGATTTATTTGATACCCGTACAGTGTATACAGATTATAGAATGTGTAAAGGTTGATATTCTTTTACTAATGTTAAATGGAATATTCGTCATGATTTTAATATACAAGAGTAGAAGCATATGATAAATGTAGATTACGTAAGCATAGAAATGACATAGAAATGACAATTGGTATACACGTAATACGTGGGTACTGAGGCATTAGTTTTATTTGAGGGTGCTCCTACATTGCATTTTAAGTGCTGATGTTTATTCATATACATAGTAATTTCTTTATGTAGTCTCTTATCTTATGTTTACATGTATTATGCAGTGCATTTTCATGCTGCAGCTTTAGAAATATTAGTTTCAAATAATATATTTCATTCTTGGAAAAATTAGAAAAGTATGCAGTAACATTTTGCGTTAATTATAAGTTACTTACATTTTGCGTTAATCCATGTACGTTTCATATTGTTTGAATAGTTTATTACATAGGATAGTTATTTGACCATATGAGTGTTTTACATTATGTCAATCAAGTAAATTTAATGGATTCCTGAATAAGTGATCTGATACATTTTAGTAATGTTGCCATGGTTACATCAATATGAAGATGTAATTTTATTGTGAAGTCTCTTTTAAAACTTGTCCAAGAATTGCAATCAAATTCAACATATAGAGCTTATACAATTCTCAAAAATAACAGTTTTGTTTGATTTTTTTTTGACTTCAGAACTGTCCAATTATGAGCTGTAAAATTGTTCACATACATGTATATTACATACATGTAAATGCCTGGGTAAGATCTGTAAATCAAGGAGAATTGATTTGATGTGAAGTTTGATTTTGATGGCTAGGATTTCATTTGTAACTCAGTTAATGACAATCTATTATTTTAGTTGATATTTTAGTTTTGTTATTCCTACATGTAGTCTATATGATAGCATAGATCAGTCACATTTTAAGCCTCCTATTGTGTCTTTTGCAAGAAATCAGAGTTTTCTTCAAGCAGTTAAACTTACATGTAGCTCTCAAAACGGAGCATAAGTCTGCTTAAATGGGTCGATCACATAACTCTCTCAAAGTTTTCACTTTAAAAATTCTTTTAACTTAAAAAAAGTAACCTTCCAAGTTATGAACATTGATGATACATGTTAAATGTTATATTTCCATACATAACATGTATGTATTTATTGTTTTCATGTTATATGCTTAACCTCTATGCAAATTACGATGCTGATGCAATAAGTGCACATCTATATTAAATATATATTACTGTTGGTTTCATGTGTTTTTTCCTTGGTACATTATGACTTGGGTTTGTAATTTATAGTGAAATAGGTTTACAAACTCTGGTTAGTGAAACTTTTTTCGGAATGAAATCTTTGTTACATTACTTGTAGTGTGCTGTTGTAGAACAAAACTGTAGGCAGTGGCTGAATGCTTACCACTGAAAATTTGAAATTCATGATTGATCCGCAGGATATTCAAATGACCTTTGACCAATTACCTCTGACAATCAAGTTTGAAGAAAAACTGTTGGCTTATAGGGTGCATTAAAGGATATCTGTCAAATCTGTGTGACAATATTTGTCATAAGTATGTAAACTTCAAAGTTTGAGCTAGTTCTGATGATAAATGTATCATGTTGGATGTATATAAGAATTTCAACAAACACCCATTTGTAACCTTGACCTTTGAACAATGACCTTGATAAACAATCAATCTGGCTTTTCCTTAGGTCCTAAGCAATAAGTATACAATAAGCAATAAAGTATACAAAGTTTTCAAATCTGTAGAAAAGCATTGCATTTAAAGTGCATACAAAAACTTTTGCTGCCAAGTATAATAACAAGGTTCTCCTTACAGTTTGAAGGAGTTTTGATGAAGAATGCCCTCTAGGTTCTTTGCAAAAAAAGTATGACCCAAACACACATGAACAACGGTGTTAATACATTCCCCTTTAAATGTCATGAGGGGATGATAAATGCTGTCAAAGAAAGTCCAGATAGATTGCAGTCAAACTTGACCTGTACCAATCACACTGAAGATCCTCAGTCAGTTTTATCCAAATTCTAATGTACCTATATCATGATATTGTTGATGGAAAAGTCCAGAAACCTGATGTTTTTCTGCGAAATCAGGTTGCCAGGAAACATACTTAAAATTATAACCCATTACAGAGAAACACAATTATCGGCCAAATATCTGTACATTGAGCAGATAAAAGTTTGCCAAAATAATTTACTAAAGTTTGACCTTTGACCTATAATACCAACACAAACCATATGGTCCTGTGAAACTGTACTCAAAACCATGATAGCACTTCTCATCCTGGACAAGTGGATATACATCATGTCATTTGTGACTTTAAAGATCATGATTCAACTTCCATTCCAGGGCAACAATTGTTAGATATAGCCAAAGCAAAGTTTTAACTTTCATAATCACTTTGACCTTGTTCAAGGCCATGACAACTCACATACAGTAAAATATTACAATTCATATGAAGAATTATACATGTATCCCATATAAGGTACTTATCATTGAAATGTGACCTTGACCATGGTTCAAGGTCATAACACATTGCTGGGTTCTTGATAGCACTTTAGTGATCCATGTAAAAAGGGTAAGAATTTATGGTCATGATGAATGAAAGCAGTCATTAACGTAAATGTGATATGCCCCAATTTGAAGACATGCATGTCAAATGTGCTGGAAGGGTCTAGAGGACCTCGTCATCAAAGATGGACAGACAGATAGACTAACAGTCTGATTGACTGGTTTCACCATTGGGAGACTTGTAAAGTTTGGAAGAAATATCAACAAAGAAAATATTTGGTTACACTTTAATAAGAACTCTGTTGTTGTTCAAGACAATGACAGAATGTTTGGGAAAACCAGTGAAATCTGCTTCACTTTAAGGACAACATACACTGTACAACTTACGTTATGTACACTTAAAATTCATTCTCTCAACTTCACATTCTTTTACTCATTTTTCATTCTCTCTCTCTTTTTCTCCCTCTCTTCTCTCTCTCTTCTTTCTATCTCTCACTTTCTTTCATTCCTTCCTTTTTCTGTTTACACTTTATACATGGCAAGCTTCACATTGCATAATGTTGCTGTACTAGTTAATTCATAGAGAGATCATATAAGGTTTCCTTAAATACTGTCTGTATGTTCAACATACGGTAACAGTGTAGAATAATTGTTCTTACATTCTTTAGATAATGACTCGAGGCCAACCTTGTACATACATGTATGTATTGAGATTCAGATTGCAGCTGAATTACAATATTATAAAACGCTTAAGTTTTCATTACAAATGTCTTAAAAAAAATAGAATTCATATCACACTTATATTCTAAAAGACAGACAGATACAAAAAGGGAAAAAGTGTTAAGAAAAGTGTTTTTATTTACTTATCATAAAAGATAATGTTGTAAAAGATAAAATACAACGTAATAATCAAGATCAGCCAAACATTTTTAGACATCTCTATGCTTACTTATTTCCATGGGAACCATTTTTTTTTCAGTAGCACCAATCTGAAGGTACCATTTCAATACTACACAAATATCCAATTTTGAAATAAACTTGTTAAAAAACAAAAAGAACAAAACTTTATGCCAAAGCTGTGCTGATATCATCTGTTTCAAATATTTTTTTTGCCCAAAAATAAGAAAAGCATCAGAACATAAGATATGATAAAAAATTCAGAACATGAGAAATGTATCAAAAATTAAGAAGACAATTTACTTTGTCTTAACAAAATGCTTTGAAGCATTTCAAACATTTGTTGTTCTAGTCGACATGTACATTGTACATATAACCCATGAAAATCTCTAAGTAAAACCATTACACTCTGTAAGTAGTAATTCTCTAAAACAAGTATGTTTTACAAACAAGAAGAAATAAATAATACAGTTGTTTTACTATCATACTGGATCTGTAGTTTCCCTCCTTTATGACACAAATACTGAAAATAAATAAAGTTTCTGGGGTATCAGGCTGGCTACCTCAGAATATGGGAAGTTTTCGGGTACTTCAGGGACGACATTCCGTGTTTTGGAAGTTTAAGGTTTCTTTGGGGTAGCCACCTCAGAATTATCAGGAGATTCAGGTTTACATATCTGAAATGATATCAGGTATTCTGGATACGCCTGGAAGGACAAAAAAAAATGCTGTTAAAATCAAATTATGATAAGTTTACCGTCAAAGTATGACAAAGTTAAAATCAAAATATGACATATTTACAATTAAAATATTACCCTATCTTCACGTGTACATAATTTAGCGCAACTACAAATAAGCCTTATCATAAATTAGCGCACTTGACTTTTTCACATTCTTCTATAATAGTTAAATGATTCAGCGTAGTCTATTATT
This sequence comes from Pinctada fucata, assembly GCA_028142955.1. Classification (NCBI taxonomy): domain Eukaryota; kingdom Metazoa; phylum Mollusca; class Bivalvia; order Pterioida; family Pteriidae; genus Pinctada; species Pinctada fucata. Next base: position 69,994,969 of record AP027105.1, on the reverse strand, counting down.
AGCACAATCTTAATGATACTAACTCAAATATGCAAAATATGAATCCCGCTTCGATAAGTACATATCAATTCCCCACACAATATTGATAGCTTGGTGTTCTTACCTGTTCTCCCCTATACACTACGTATTCTGAGAACATCAGCCCCCCCCCCCCCCCCCCCCCCCCCCTGCTTGGTTTTCATAATAGAATGGAGACCTAGGTATTCTTACCTGTTCTCCCCTAAACACTATGTATTCTGAGAACATCAGCCCCCTGACTACTAGGTCTTCCTAAAATAGAATGGTGACCTACGCGTTCTTACCTGTTCTCCCCTAAACACTACGTATTCTGAGAACATCAGCCCCCCACTACTAGGTCTTCCTATAATAGAATGGTGACCTAGGTGTTCTTACCTGTTCTCCCCTATACACTACGTATTCTGAGAACATCAGCCCCCCACTACTAGGTCTTCCTATAATAGAATCGTGACCTAGGTGTTCTTACCTGTTTTCCCCTAAACACTACGTATTCTGAGAACATCAGCCACCCACTCCTCGATCTTCTATAATAGAATGGTGACCTATGTGTTCTTACCTGTTCTCCCCTAAACACTACGTATTCTAAGAACATCAGCCCCCCCCCCCATCCCCCACTGCTTGGTCTTCATATTATAGAATGGTGACCTAGGTGTTCTTACCTGTTCTCCCCTATACACTACATATTCCGAGAACATCAGCCCCCCACTGCTCGGTCTTCCTATAATAGAATGGTGACCTGGAGGGGCATGCGCCATCTTTATTGCACTGAATTGTAGGAACGATTTCCCAAGTGTCACTCGACATAAAATCAGCTGTCTGTAAGTAATATATGTAAACTTGTTACTTAAGTCACTCAACATAATATCATTTGTCTGTAAATAGTATATCTAAATTTGTTATGAGAGCTGTTCAGAATCTTTGTTGAAATATTGGAAAATGTTTACATATCCATGTACATGTATGTCGATACATTTCAATTCCTTCTGGTGACACAATTATCACTTTCAAACCTTTATTCTGTAGAATAACTTTGTTAAGTAGAAGCATAACTTCATAAAGTAAAGCATTTACTGATAAAGTCCAATCATTTCTAACTTCATTTCCAATGTATATCCAGAAGTTTACCTTTGACAAATATAACAAGATCGGTCTTTGTGTGTGGGACAACCAGTCCCTCCTCCTATACCGTAAACATACTGGTTACTCTTGGAGGAATTCTCAGCAAAATATATTCCTGAAATCATATTAAAAGGAACATTTATTACAAAGAAAAATCATTTGTAGAACAATTGATACATTTAGACTTAGGTAGAAAATGACTAACTATTTGCAAGATTTACATGTTGAAACTTACATTTGTACTTAAGAAAACATTTTAAAAATACTTAATGATGCATTCATGCTGAGCATTAATTGTGCTCCTGATTTTAATCAATCTAAAATGTTGTGAATACCTGCTCCGAACATTCCACCAATGTATGCGTGCCTTTCATCGAATCCCTTATGTACGATAGCATTAATAAACGGTGACCCATGGAACAAAAGTCTCTCATTTTCATGACCATGGTTTTCCTCTGCGACCTCTTTCCTCCGGTGACAATATCGGCCCCATAACCTTTTATTGCTGATCTTTTGAATCTAAAATAGAAAGGGCAAATTATTTTATCATAAAACTCAAATAGACAGATGCCTGGATGGACAAACTATGTAACTCAACAGACAAACTATGTAACTTGATGGACAATCTATACAACTTGATGGACTTAATTTCATGTAACATAAATAGAAAATCTAGTTCAGAGAGACATATATACCTTTAAAATGTTATTTCTATTTAAGTGCATACATACCTTTAAAATATTATATCTATTGAAGTTTCCTCCAACATTGTCTTTGTGTTCCCTTATTGTACTCTGCATCTACAAGTGTAAACCAAACATTTCAGAACAACTTACATTTGAAAATCAAAAAGTACATTGAGACACACAAAAGCAAATGTACATACATGTATAATGTAAGTATGAAACAAAAGTAAACAGAGACATATTCAAATAAACATATGTTGAGTGTACATGTATAATTTTACCTGTTCGTCTACGGAGATATACTCTGGATCGTCAGGCTGTAGATCAACTAACACAGTACCTTGTACAGGTACAGCCGGTAAAGAGGCAGACGCTGTAATACAAACAACAAAATTAACGAAGAACCAGTACATTTACATCAGGGAAATAAAGGTATATTACGGGATAATTTGGAATATTGTATATACATGTACATGTATTGACTGTTTTACAGTCTTTAAGAAACCTTTATTGAAGCACTAGCCAAAAGACAAATTTTACTGGACCACTGTGTAGTTTGTAAGAAAATTTCTACTAGCCCAGTAAAATTGCAGTTATGAGCAATGATTCCCAAAATTTTCTCCATTAAATACATGTAGCTACACTTAATCTCTGTATTTTATTGACATTACACTACATGTACTATAACATCATCAACACTCTTACCTTTGCCAGACGCTATCTTCTCGATTCCTTTAATAATTTTATGTCTATGTCCATATGCATTAATTCCCACTTCTTTTAATTCATCGTGTCCCATTTCCACTAACACATCCATAGTAATTTGTTCTTTTTCAAAGATGTGCACAAGCTGTTCAAGTCCGATACTATTAAGGAAGGCTGATACACTCATAGTTTCTATACTACGTTCTCCCTCTGCCATCGTCCTCTCCATACACCCCTCTCCACTCTGTGAAAGGGAGTGGCCGGCTGACGCCCCTGATGCTGCCCCACCCATCAAACTTAAGTCTGATTGGTTAAACATCGTACTGAAAATATACAGAGTATTCAGAGATACTTGAAGGAAACAAATTCTGACTTTGAGAAGATGGCAACTGTAAGGCTTTCTTCTGTCAATTGTCACTAAGCAGCATATAAAAAGTTATGATCTACATTTATCATAATTTGAATGTATTTTACACATATATATTAACAAAACAGAATAGTCACCTGTTGTTAGAGCTGCCATTAACAGATGTGGTGAGACTCGTCTGCGGAACTGTCTGAGCTGATGTTACAGGAGGCATGGCGTCTTGTAGCAAGGCTCGTACATCATCAGCCTAAAAAACGATCGACACACTTAGAACAAAACAAATCCATGCATGTATCAAATAAAATTAACATTGTCATAAATGATCCTTGCAATGGAAACAAAATCATTAACAGATAATCTAAAGGGAAGATGTTACTTGGAAAAGACTTTACATTTACTATTACTTCAAAGCAGGCATTTAAATTTGACATGTATGTCCATGACAAGACATACAATAATATGTAAAATATACCGGTAAATGGACACTTTCTTAAATATTCCTCTCCCTAATCATTATTTGGGGGTTTTGATTTACACAGATAACTATAAATGCACAAAGACAATGATAAAGTAATCTACCGTAGCTAGATCCAGTGGAGTGTGACCTTCTTGATTCTTCATGGTTGGATCAGCACCATGGGCCAGCTGAAACAATACATGTCATCATCTTAATATAAAACTCCTATCGATTACTGACTGTGTTTTATTCAAGCTTTCTCCAATTATAATACTTCACTACTAAATGTATTTTGTTTCTGCTTAAAACATGATGCTTTAGAGTACACATGAATAACTGTTCAAACTAAAGTAAAATGAATATTTGTGAATTTTCTTAGTGTTTTTGCTATAAACTTTAGTATTTATCCGTTACAGTAATGAATCACCTAGCCAGGAGCAGTATGACTATAGACATACCAGTAATGAGCAGAGTTGTGTCCTCCCTTTCTGGGCAGCCTCGTGTAGCGGAGTAAAGCCCCATCTATCTACCGCATTCACACACGTGTTAAACTTGATCAGAAGTGCTGCTATGTCAACATGCTAAGAACAAAAAGATACTCTGTCATAAACATTCTAGGGATCATATCAAAGGTTCTGATGACATTTACGTGTAGATTTAACTTTTGATTTTTGTTTAGAAGGAAAATTAATTGTACTAGAATGATTAATTATGCTAATTACAAGCTAGAATTATGGTCTTTTTAGACGATATAAATTAAAGTTACCCCATAAGAGGAAGCATTGTGTAAGGGAATAAGTCCTCCTTTATCCTGGGCATTAACGTCAGCTCCGTTCTCCAACAGAAACTCAGCTACTTCTACGTTATTATAACCAGCTGTAAAACAAAGGCAACTGTTACTCTACTTCTACATTATTATAACCAGCTGTAAAACAAAGGCAACTGTTACTCTACTTTTCATGTTTTATAATTTTCTTGCAGATAAAGAAACTCTGACAACTATGACATGTGAGTGTATGATTTCGTCTGAAACCCACAAAATCTTCTCCATTCTACTACGTAAGATACCGTGAGACAATCCATTGGGAAACCCTCATATTCCAAAATGATTCTAGCGGGGAATTTAAGCCAGTCAGAACGAGCGTTACAAAACCCCTCCAACACAAAAGAGCTGATACTATTCAAACCGATTATTTCATTGGTTACTATTTATAACCTTATGATGTATTAAAATGAGAATTCCCTTACAATTGCGCCCACGGCCTATAATCGTAAGGCAATAGGCTGTGGGTTTCCGACGATGCACTACAATGTACAACTACTTACCAGCAAGATGTAGAGGTGTAGAGTTACGTCCCTGCGTATCTCGACAGTTTATGTTCTCCTGCGATGCCAGTTTTTCTACCCGTGCCAGATTTCCCTTCTTAGCTGCCTCAAGGAGAGCTGCATCTCCTGTAGTAAAGATAACAGAATTATGTCTTGACATTGATGTGTACCTCATTCAGGGGTGGGATGGAAAATTCAAACTGCATCAAGGTGTACCTCATGCACCTTTATGTTGATCTAAAAGCTAAGTATAGTTTATGTTTGTACTTGTTATTTCAACATGCCGACTTTAAATAAAGCTTATCTTATCTCAAGGGGAAGGCCTAGAGAAGGAGGAGGGTTGTTAATATTGCAAGATAAGAAATTAGTTGACAGTATGATATTGAGGTGTACCTCTGAGGAGATCAGCTACATCCTGGTCTCCCTCTTTGACTAGATCTAATGGCGTGTTCCCGTCTCTGTTCTTCTTGTTAGGATCAGCTCCATGCTGAAATAAATCACATTATGAGATATTGTTGTAAATACATGTAATTAAGAGCCCCATACATAAATGTACATGTTTATCAATGTTAGGATCAGTTCGTAAACTTTGCATACTCAATACTACCAGAAACAATTTTTATTCATCTTTTATTTCCTTGGAAACTTTAAATCTATCAATTCATCAAATGGTAGTGAAGATACAAGAGGTGATTGATATACATGTATTGTATGTACAATGGCTGATTTTCCTTTTACATGTATAAAAAAATATTTTATAGCAATATTTTTTCTATAACAATCACATCCAACTTACCTTTAACAGTAATTTACAAATTTCAAATTTGCCTTTAGCAGCAGCTTCATGAAGTGGAGTAAACTTCCATAAATCTGCTACATTTACACAAGCACCATGCTGAAATAGAAATCAGGTTTACATCAAGTATTCCATCCATTTCAGGTATACCTGATTCAACCCCCCCCCTTTCATTAAAATCTAAATTTTAGCTTATAGGATAATAAATTTGATGCAACACCAAACTAAGAACATACCAAGTCTGTTACATGTAAAATCTATCAAAATTTGAACATTAAGCTACAATTGCAAAGAGCAATACAGTAATCATTCATTTTGTAACATCAAACAATTATCATATCCCATTACTGATCATAATACATGTAGCTTACCTGAATAAGTAAAACTGTGACTTCAAAATGACCATAGCTACAAGCATTGTGTAGTGGAACAAGGCCCCTGTAAAACAATTAAACATGTGTATTTTAACCAAAGTAACTTATGTATATGAAGGACAAACAAATGTACATGTATGTGTCACCTGACGTTGTGCCACAGAAGGTGTTGCAGTTTGTCTCCAAAGACCTATCCTTGTATTAAAATTGTTGTGAGTACAAAATCAGATGTAGATGTACATATGCAATGAAGTCAAACTGAACTGACAAATTTTAAAGAGCTGGTCAGATACACAATGTAATATTACAATTTTATAACTCATAGCTTAGGTGCATTAAGTTTAGGAGTATCTTGATCAATTTAATCATTAAACAATACAGCTCAATTATAATATCATAAAGTACAGAGTATGTACCCTTTATCTTTAGCGTGTACGTCAGCTCCATGCTGTAACAGATACTCCACCACCGCTACTCTGTTATAACCAGCAGCAAAATGTAACGGTGTCGAATGCCGACCGTCCAAATCTCGACAGTTCACTGAGTGGGGATTCTGGGATATCAACTTCTACAATACAAATGTTTAAATTGATAAACAATTATCAAAATTGAAATTTCTTCTAAAACATTAAAAAATCTGAAATAATTTTGTATGAAACCATTTCTTTTTCAAAGAAGTATGATGCATCTTTATTTTCCTACATTCACATAGAATTACTATAAAAGTATATAACATCCCAAAGACAGGATCACAAGCTTTAAAATCTAAGTCCCAATTGATGATCTTGTCACAAGATGTAGAGATGGGTTATGGCAAATCTACATTATATTAAGAATGGCCTAATAAAATTTCAGTATTTTCATTAGATAAAGGGCATGTTCCTATGATACTTCCCTCAAAGCACAAGTAGGTGTGTAAATTGGTTCCCCAACACATTTACATGGCTACTTTGGGTCAGAAGTAGAAGAGGAGCTATTTGTTTGAGCACACCGAGAACTTTTTTTATTTCATTCTCTCACCAATTTTAGATATTAGAGATCTAGTGACCTATTTCAGCATCAAAGTTAAACATCAGATGACCGTCAAACTACAATTGGCTGAGACTAAAATATTACCTTAGCTACCTCCATATCACCAGCTTTGGCTGCCTCTAAGAGTTGAATGTCCACATCTGTACCTCCTACAGGGGGATCTTCTGTAATGTATAAATGTGTATAGCATTAAACAAACATGTACAACATTATATCAAAATGTATAACATTCCTGTATAGTTCTAACAATCTTGTTACTTTCAACATTGGTGAAACTAATATGGCAAATATACAATGTTTATGACTTGGATTTTTCTGTAGATTTTCTGCAGTTCACTGTGATGATATGTTGTATGTTTTTAATTAACTTCCCGCCATATCTGTAAATTGTACATGTATATGATTTTCTTTATTTCTATATGATTACCTTTCAGCATTTTCTGTATATTTTCCGTGGCTAGTTGTGCCGCTGTGTAGCCCTGTAGGGAAACTAACGAGGAGTCTACACCATATGACATCAGGAGACGACACGCCTGTATGTTACCTTGCTGAGCTACTCGATGTAAAGCTGTCTGACCCAGCCCGTCTAACGCATTTACCTAAAATCATACAAATAGATACATACATGAACGTGTTTACTTGAAAATCTGACACAGAACGTCCAAGCCATTAGATTAATCAACAAAGATAATAAATTATATATTTTGCATTAATTATATAATACGCAAAACACTTCATAAACACAATATAAATCTTATCATTCACAACAAGGATTTTTCAATTTGACTCTATGAATCTATAATAAAACTATAAATACCTTGGCACCGTGTTTAAGTAGCACATCCATGACATCATAGTGTGCTTTGTCAGCAGCAATGTGAAGGGGGGTAACAAACCTTAAAGTAAAACAAATAATCAAGGTACAACATAGTACAACATGGTCTTTACTGATATCAAAGCCTTATATTCAACACGGTCTCTTCCATGCTTTTTTACATAATGGCTATTCAACATAATAAAACAATTATTTCACAAAAGATTTGAGTACAAATTTTACAACTCTCATCTCTTACGATTAGATAAAAATTTACAAAATATACATGTACATGTATATGAAAATAATGAGAATATCTTGTACATGTATAATCTTACTCTTTATTTTTGTCGTTTAGCGTAGCTCCTTTTCTAATCAAAGCTTCTACAACTTGTTTTCTTTTTGGAAATGGTGATGCTGCCGCACAGTGCTATAAAAAAATCATTATCAACATTAAACTTCTACATCATTCTTAGTAAAAACCAACAGTCTTATTAAAATGCTACCTTTTCAATTCAACTACAGCTTACTCTCTATTACTCAAACTCGGTTAATTTGAATTTCTACATAACTGGAACTGTTTTTGAAAGTCCAGATTCTCTTCCATTAGTTTCTATGCATTTTGACTCCTGATAACTCGAATTCTGATGACTCAAACTTTTCGTTAAGTCGAACTTAAGTTTAGGTCCAACAAAACATTTTACATTGAAAATCATTCCAAGGAATGCATGTGTCGCCTGCGAAACATAGCGACACTCAGGAATCACTTTTATAGGGTGTGACAGACAGACGGACAATGGACAAAGTGATCCTTAAGTGTCGCTATGCTTCGCAGGCGACACAAAAATTTACCTTGATAAGTCGAACAATAACTAAATTTCCATTCTTAAACAAAAGTCAAGTAATTATAAGGAGATCGGTGGACGAATAATTTATACTTTCTTGCTCTGAAGTTGCATATATTAAAGGTAGTTTGGTCATCAAAAATAGACAACAAATGTTTGTGAATGGTAATAGAGAAAGGGGAATAAGTCTTCTTCCAAATCGCTTCCTGGTCATGCACTTAGTAAGTCAAACTCCCGATAACTCAAACTATTTCTGATGGTCCCTTTAAGTTCGACTTAACGAGAGTAGACTCTACATGATAATCTTTTAATTTTTAAAACACAAATTTTTTCAAGGTTATATAAGAATTATAAAATCTAATATGCAGCAATCAAAACTCACCAGAGCTCTGTCTTCTGTGTATGGGTGTTTGAAGTTGACGACTTCTAAATATTTTTTTACGCGGGCCACGTCAGCCTGTCTACATCCCTCTAGTAATGAATGGCCCTTAAATTCACCTAAAATCAAACATTAAATGTTAAAAGAATTGTAATTTACATGAATGCATGGACAAGTATTAGAACCGTCATTGATGGTTTTACCAAGGGACAAAATACAAGAAAAGATTGTACTTAAAACTAAATAACCAACATAAACAGTAAATCTAGAATGTAAATCACTTGTCCTATATGACATACATGTATACCTGGAACCATTAGAATGACATACCTTGTAATCTCTCCTGTAATTCTCTGGTAGGAGCAACGTCTATAGCACTTTTAGAATGACAATTTACAAGCGTTGGATCGGCACCGTGGGCCAGAAGAAGGGAGCAAACTTCTACTCGGGACTTTGACGCTGCCTCGTGTAGGGGAGTGAATTGCCATAGATCCATGGCATTTACACTCGCTCCAGCCTGAATAACAAATAATAAGTATCAATCGTCAAAGGTTGTAATTTTAGACAATGGAAATACATGTACATTTTTTTGTACATTTGAATAATACATCTGCATTCTTTTTAAAATGCATTAAAGTAAAAGCTTTCATACCTTATGATTGCACAGGAGTGTTTAAGGAAGCATTCACTTCATATCAAATTTTGACTATATACAAATGATTTAATTTTCTCCGTAGTGTCTGTATAATGCCTATACAAACGTACAGAGAGAAATTTTATCTATAGCTGTATAGACAATGTCGCCTATTATGACGTTACTAATGTCGAGCACTGCTACGTTAGGCTTGTTCAAATATTACGTCACCAGTTTTGAACTTGAAAATCAACTATGCTAAAATGACATCTATTGCAGAAAAATTACTACAGTCATTTCTTAATTAATTACATGTGTGTACATGGAGGAACATAGATTGAAGCTCTGAAGTTATACCAACTTACCTTCAGCAGCATTTCTGTGACTTCAAAATGGCCGTAAGAACAGGCATTATGTAATGGAACAAGACCACTGTAAGAAATAGTTATAGCATAAAAATATTCATCTAATCAATTATTTATTCAGATTCTAAGGATCATCAATTTCATAGTACAATCCTTCATGATAGTCACATGTCTCAGGGATGAACATTTCTTTACTACTTTTGTCACTTATCAAGCTACTTAATTCTTTTGGAATTATTTCTTTAAAAGAGACTAACTTTTTGGGTTTAATAGACCATTACAATAATATACATATATAAACTCACCCTTTATCTTTAGCATGTACGTCAGCTCCGTGCTGAAGTAACAACTGTACAATACGAGTTCTGTTGTACCCGGCTGCCAAGTGAAGGGGTGTAGACTGAAAATAAATACATCGACATTTTTACTTTAGTTATACAGTATTACAAACACGGTTGATGTATCTATGATACAAACAACAATGAGTTCTTCATACAGAAATAGGATTGCTGTAAGTTTGTCTATTATCCTCCTATTATCACTAAGATGACAGTCAAAACTGAGGGGAGTAAGGAGTGACCAGTGCTTTTTTTTTTCCTTTGGGAGGGGGGGGGGTGCCTGTGTCTTTCCAATTGGGAAAATTAGTGATGTTGTGATTCGTTTATTTACACTAAATTAGCTTCAAATGAACAAGTGATGAAGAAAGGCTTTAAAGATACAGAGGAAATAAAGACATCTTGGGCTGTTACCTTCCAAATTTTGAGTCATATTCTTATGTGATTTGTTACAAGTTTCTCTGTGGGAATTTTAGAACGATTGGGGGGGGGGGGGGGGGGATAGAGATATTTTGTCTTTGGAAAAATAAGAGGCCAAAATGGGACACATTGCTCACTTAAGTTGTAGACAAATGGCTGATAGTAGCCAATTTGGTAGAGGACCTTGAGTATTCACTTCATGTAAAGTTTTGTGAAATTCTGTGCAGAAGTTATAATAGAGAAAATATTGAAAACACATAAGCCAATCAGAGCCATAGGCAGCCATATTTGTTGACCAATCAGCTAAAATAAAAACAAACTTGGTAGAGGACCTTGAGTAATTGCTAGCAGGTATGAGGTTTCATGAAATTCAGTACAACAGTTGCAGAGGAGATGTCAAAACATTAGAAGTTTACAACAGCCGGACAGTTGACAGATGGTGCACTTGAGCTGAAATGGTAGTTAACATTGAGAGGAGTGACATAAGTTTATCCTTACCTTTCTGCCATCACTGGCGTGACAGTTAACATTGAGAGGGGTAAGGAGTGACATAAGTTTGTCCTCATTTCCACTTCTTGCTGCCTCAAGTAATTCATCTTTCTTGTACTCTCCTAAAAATTTAAGTAATATTCATAAATGTTAAATTGTCTAGATTTGGATTTAATATGGGGTGATATTTGGAAACCATAATTATGCAGAGTTTGATGAAAATCCAAAGTAAGCTGTTACTTCTGGAGGAGTGTCCACCAGCCACACATCCGTTAGTTTATCTCCTCGGCAACAAAGTTATGAGAGGACTTTTTTTTTAAATTTTTTTTTTAATTTTTATTTTTTTTTATGAGAGGACATAATGAAAATAAAACTATACTTTTTCAAAACATTTTACATATATTCTAAATTTTAAGGTCCTGATATTGAGGATTTGTTCTTTTTGGGGGGGGGGGGGGGGGGGAGATTGGCAGATTTAGAGGGGCACTATGGGTGCAACCCCCCCCCCCCCCTTCCCCCAGTTCAGATTCAATTTCCGACTTGAGTCCTGCCCTTTTAATATTCTTCAACCCCCCCCCCCCCCCAACTCAGATCCTGTATCCGCACCTAGTTGCGTGTCAAAAATGACCAAGTCCAATTATTTGTCCGTTGCTGTATTTATCATTCAATTTAGGTTTAACCATTATTCAAAAGATTATCTACACTTGGATTTCCTGTATTTAATAGTTTCACAGAATTGTCCCATGTTATGAAGGACTGGGAGTAATTGATTTTTTATTGCGTTGCACCATATAATGTATCTATTACAGTAGCCGACGGGTACAGGTCTACAACCTATATACAAGACGTGATGAGATCGAGGTGTGATAAGACCTATCACGGGCACCTGCCAGCCCGGGGTGTTTACTGTATGACGGCAGGGAATCAGCCCGCTGACATTGTTATCGCTCAATTAGTGTCGTTATCAGGCGGGGGTTTACGACAGCTTACGATCTCCATGTAATATGTACACTGTATGAATGGTGTCAAACACGTACTGACAGCCCGGCTAGTACTATCTGACGTAAGCCGGATAACCCGGGATTTATACATATAATAATCTGCTCAAGATATCCGACTTTCTGTAAATAAAGAATATGTCCTTTAGATTAATTGTCCCATGTCCTCTTAACGCTGAGAACATCGTCCGTTGATTTATAAATCCCTTCGAAATTACAATTGGCCAACGCAGTAAATTTTGTTTCTAACATTAAAACCAGCGAGTTTTTTTTTTCAAATTCTGAATTGTAATTTAACGATCTACACGTCCGTCCTATAAAAGTTAGAGCATGCCTCACTATGAAGGTTCTTTCTGTCACTCAGCTCCGTCTGTGTGTGTATAAACAAAACGCATATAATGGACCCGCGAGCATGGCCTTCATTGTCGTCCCTTCGTCCGTCTGTATTAAGATGAATCATCAATGATCATACGTACCCGTGAGCACTGCCTTGGCTGAAGGGTCGGCTAAATCCAGCGCCGTCTTTCCGTCTGTGTTACGTATGTTTGGGTCAGCACAATGCTGCAGCAGGACTGTAGAAGCAACAGTACAGTTAGTATTAACAGGGTGTATACAAGATATATCGGACAGGGTCACGTCATACATACTACCCTGGGCTTCTGGACGCTCGGACAGACGCATTCTGGCCACCTTAGGACGGGAGCACATCGGCTTTGTCCCTTATATAATCAGTTATTCTTTGTTATGAACACATTTCTTTCACTCCAGATCATGTAAGAACGACATATAAATCGGCTTTCCAAATTGAAGACGCATAACAACGGTAATTCAATTAAATGTCACATAATCCACACAAAATAATCAGCGATAGTCAATCTCATTAATCTGAAGCAATAGTATCCTATATTTTCTTTCACAAAATCCGACAGATAAATTTCCAAGATAAATGTGGACACGAGCGAGATGTGAATCAGAGTGACTAGTATTTATGCTGGGTAAACATTCTCTAATTGAGTAATTGCCGGGGGCACCTTACACGGTACCGCGCAGATGCTATGAATGGATATTACATTTATGGCATTGTGTATATCTACTCAATTGATTTGTGAGGAAATTGTAAAGAAAACACTAAGAGAGATCAGTCCAGTTAACACCTATGTGATTGTTATATTATAGAGGGTAGGAGGTGACACCCAGCTACCACGTCCGTCCGTCCGTCACCTCGGGACCTTGTTGACGCCAGTAGCATGCTCACATCGGACGTTAACGTGCTAAACCACAAATTAAGTTATAAATCAAATTTGTAAAATAAAGTATTGGACATACTAGAAATACTCGTTTTTGTGAACTGAAAAGTTGACTTTGAAATTCAAAAACTTTTGTATGACACCAATAGGTTTGATCAAGTTAAATAATTCATTCGTGTACTCAAAATTCTCCGTAGATCATATGAGAATATAAGGATTATAAATAATGTATCACTGATAAATAAACCATGAAGGACAGATAGGGATGTCATTTGGAAGGAACACACTTTCGCATAATTACGATGCCATTTATGAGGCCAAATTCTCATTCCCCAGCAAAAATGGCAAATTTTTCTCTCAAATTTAGAGGAACTTTCCGTGCCTGAAACACTGAAATCAGTTTATCTATAATGTATTTATCAATTTTATATAATTCTGTTGATTTTATCTTTTGCCTAGAACCTTGGTCAATAGTAAAGTCCTCTGAAATTTCTCCTGACTAAGTCAGTTTACATGTAACTTTTGATAAGAATTCAAATGGAAAGCTCTGAGAGAGCACAAACATGAAATTTGCATTCCTCAATTATTATGATCTATACAATACTGATATAATGTTAATACCAGTATATGAAGAGAATTCTAGCTAAGTAACCTTGCTACAAAAGTAACATTTAAAATATCTTAAAATGTGTTACTTAGCATTTGAAGACAGAAATATATAAGGAGTCTAGATATATATCTCTGAAATCAAGACAAGTTATGCACATGTTACATATTATTCATAGACATTAAAATGTAAATTTTCATAAATGTACAGATTTAGTACATAGTTGCAGTGATTTCACCGTAATTTGTCCGAGTTGTATTTCATTGCTAATTATACAATTTGATTGTCTTAGAACAGTGAAGCCAAAAATGATCACACTATTATAATTAAATGGTAAAAGCCGGACATTCACCACTATAAAACACAGTAATCAATGGTATAAAATGGTGGTCACTTACCTATACAAACATCAATTTTGCCTTTGATGGCAGCCTCGTGTAGCGGGGTGTAATTCCAGTTGTCACGTGCGTTAGCATCTGCTCCACTCCGTAGTAGTAACTGTACCACTTCAGCATGTCCGAACGAGCAGGCATTATGAAGGGGGATCAAACCTCCGTCGTCTTTGGCATGTACGCTGGCACCACACTCTAACAAATGCTCCACAACATCTTTTCTTCCAAAACCTATCAGAAAAGTAATTTCTGGTAATACATGCAATATCTTGGAGGAAGGGGTGATTACAGCAAAAATAAGACTTGTCAGATAACAAAATTACTAGTCATATAGGTTTTTAAAAGCAAAATGGCAATGAAAAGTAGGAGAAACTCTAAGGTCAAAGTCAAAAGTCAAGACTTCAAATGAAAGGTCTGGTCATGTCAGAGGTATCCACATGTGAAGTTATGGAAGCTCTACTCAATAAAGATCATGAGATATCCCCCATGTTAAATTTTTTGAAAGTAGGTCAAAGCTTAAGGTCACTTCTAGGTCAAAAGACATGCTGAAAGATCTGGTCATGAGGACTCTACTTTGAATTTAAATGTGAAATATCAAATCCCCCTACCCATTTTAGTTGTTGGGATATACCGGTAGCCTACATTAAAGTTGATGCTGTCATTGACGCCACTAGGGTTATTTCCTGAAAAGTATCAGTTTTATCGGATTTGCCGATAAAAAAATGTTTGGTCTGATAAAAACTCAACTTTTAAAGATATCTGAGAAGGAAACTTTAAATTTGAAAAAGAAATTTCCACCTCAGTACTTCATTTAAAATGTTTAAATAAACAAATGTGCAGCGGACATGGACGGTTGGACAATAAACTATACTCACAACACGTACATTGTATAACAAAAATTTCTTTCGATACAATTCATATCATAATTCTTTGAATTTTCAGCTGAAAGATGAAATCAGACTGAAGCTACCGGTAGGGCATTGGGCTATCTTAAATTGTATTCAACTTGTATTTTCTACCGGTATAAAAGGAATCCTAATAAGAAAGCAATACTATGAAGTGTCAATCGTGGTTCATCTTGAAATATCTTGAATTACTTATGTAAAATTCCTAACACATATACTCTCTACTGAAATTTTGTTTGCAAATGGTCACATTATTGGTGTATAGAAAAAGTTCAAAATGGAGATGGTGCCATACAGTGAATCAAACTATCAATGTGAATCGCAGAGAACCGAGAACCGTGGTAAATCTTTGCAGCCCTAATTGACAGCTTGCGCGACTGCCAAAACTAGTTCCACCGTGCATTGGTGGAGAGATTTGTTAGTCCCAATATACCATACTCAAGAGAGAGGAGAATAAGGAGAATATCTCCATGATAAATTTTGGGATAAAAAAAAGATGAAAGGAAAATTTTGAGTTACATTGCTGGCTTAACAGTAATCATGCTGAAAAAATTAGTTTTGTAAAAATAATAAATGAGAAACGCTGGTTGGTGGGTTTCCACTATCAAACTTCATATCTCTTTGCTATTTAAAAAAAAAAACTGAAGGATTTTTGAGGTTTTTTAAGATCTCTCTTCGATGGCTAAAAATATTATTGCTATAATAATTTTTTGAGAGAATACATAGACCTACAAAATGGTATATACATTTTTATTTGGTGGAAAAAATAATAAATTAAAGATGGGAACATGATGTTTGAAGATCATTGGGGTTTTTATTGTAGATTATATAGGGAAAACAAAAATGTAAAATATTGCATATTTTAGATTCAAAATTTTTATTGGAGAACTTTGTTTGATGTTCCTAAAAGTAATTTTCCCTCAAAGTTATTTAATTTGGAATAAATTGATACATAAAACATGAAAATCCATCAACATTTAGGGGGGCAACATGATGTTTGAAATTTGGGCCTACGATGAGAAAGGCTATGTAGAGTAAATGGCCTTTGTTCAGTTTAAGGGACTGGAAATATAAAGAAGAAAAATCCCTACTTTTTAAACAAATTTTTCAACAGGATTTTTTCTCTAAATAAAGGATTTTCCTACTGTTCAAATGAAAATTGAGCCAAAGAAAAAATGTAAAAAGAAAGACATTTTTGAACGAATTTTGCATCCCCGATTTTTTTTCTGAATAAAAAATGTTTCTACAAAATGTACCGTTTGAAAGGGCAATAAATGAAGAAATGATGAATAAATGATGTTTGTAATTTCTTTCTTTCTCTACTGAAATCCCTCCTGTATTGAAGGTTAGGAGCACCCAGTTACCTTAACTGGTAAAAATAAATCTCTTTTAGAGGTAAAACTAAATGTTTGTATTTATCCTTTATCTCAAATAAAACCCATATTATAAGCAGTATTATGGTCAAAGTAAGAAGAATTTTTTTTCCTGGTTTGCGAGGGACAAATAATGGAGGGTATGTACACTTGGCCAATGTTAGGGGTGAGGTTTAGCTTCAATATTTCGCCCATCTCACATGTTGTTCCTATTTGGTTATTTATGTGAGTGAAAGGGCTTCAATTCCTTCCCATATTCTGCTGAGACACAAGCCCATTGTGTCATGTTACCGCATGATGACAAGTTGGTGATGCATACATAATTCAAATTGACAATAAACTAAATAATTTCTGCCTTCATAACGGTAAATTTCCTCCTCTAGATCCGATACTCCACGATAAAATATATACCTTAACAGTCACATTTTTTTCCAGCAAGATTTTCCAAGTAATTGTAGAACATGAATTATATTAGACATTTTAGCATTATATTAGCTGAAATGTTTGCTACTAAGGTAAGTTTTGACACAAGAGTTCATTATCCTTGGTGGTTTGAATTATAATATGTACTATTTATCTTGCCATTGCACTATAATATGCCATTGTGATACACAATCAGCTTGCGCTACAGCAGTTTATGGGAAGGAATTGATGCCCTCTCACACACAAAAATAACCTATTAGGAACAACATGTGAGATGGGCGAAATATTGAAGCTATAGGGGTGGTTGAGTAAAAATATTCAAAACTGTGCTGTGACTATACATTTAATAAAATAGAAAACTACTGTCCGCGCTGCTCGCTGGAAACTGAACAAACACAATTTTGATAACTTTGTCATGCAAAAATTAAAATAAAATCCACATCATTGAATAGATCTCGCTTAGTCGTAAATTTTTGTTTATGTTACATAGTCGAGGGTTTATGCAATCATATTATACAAGCAAAATAAATTTTAGATGGGGCATTTTCAATGTTAAATTTCAGCATGATGTCGCTGAGTTTATCATTGAGTCTATGGAGAGCGTCAAGATGTCACACTGAAATTAAATAAAACAAAACAAATTTTAGATGGGCCATTTCCCATGCATTGAGCCTATGAAGAGCGTCAAGACGTCATGGAAAAAATAGCATGGGAAATGGCCCATCTAAAATTTGTTTTGTCTGTAAACGAGAAGTTATATTGCGTGCACTGTCTATCCTCTACGGTAACTTATCCAGGGGTCTTTTTTTATTTTGGGGAAGGTGCCTGTGCCTGTCCCATTTGGGAAAATTTGCAACATTTTGCTGAAAATGGGAATTTTTTTTTATACAAATTGTCTCCACAGAATAACCCAAAAGTATCATTTATTCACACTGCTAATCCATTGATTTGCTTGAACTGAACAAGGGATGATGGAAAACTAGAAATAGGACATTTTGTGTTGTCGACTTTCAGGTTTTGATTCTTATTTTCTAAGGTGATTTTTTCATAATTCCTCTTTGGGAATTTAAGGGTGATTTTTGGGGAAAAAATTGAGGAAATTTGGCATTGGGAAGGGGCCGAAATTCAGCCCCAAAACAAGGAAAAAAATCAAAGGTCTGAAGGCCCTGAAAGATACTCCACATAGAATTTGCTGTAACATCTTATTTCACTGCAAGTGTTGATTTTGTAATATTTGGATACTCTCTCTATATATATATGCACATGTAAAGTGTTCATACTTATGTTAGGTACTACAATGTGTTATACTAATAATTACATTGATGAAAAAATCTGGGACAATGAAAGAATTCTGTGACAAAAATTGAAAAATTCAGAGACACATTCCGAGACAATTTTTTCTGACTTATTAATAAAATGTTGTCATGTTGTCATGTACCTAATCTAGTCTCGTAATCCCCGTGTTTCGTGACGTATAAGCATTAAATTTTGCATGCAATAAAGACTCGTCGTTTTTTTCCGGGTAGGTCCGTTTAGTTGGTCTAAATTCGATACATCTCCCGAAGAGCGGAATTTCATTGCATGAAAAGTCGAAAGATGTAGGTTAGCATTATTATATCACTTCCCAGTTTTATAGATTACGTTTCTCAGCGGTTGTCGGCGCTCATCCTGAACGTCATTATGATCTCAATCGATTCGGAAATATAACAATTAATTCTTTTAAAATAGTGTTTGCAAAATTACCATTTCACGTATAGAAAAAGAGACTGACAAAGAAAGGTATACAAACTCATTTTATCAGAAGTATATATATGCCCATGCGAACAGACCGGCCTTTTAATTTCTCAGCGGCACGTGCCCGAGCTGTACAATTGTTTTACAGTTTCGTTAAAAATATTTACAATGTGTGAATAAAGTCTAGACATTCATTTTTATTTTTCCACGGACTAGTTCGGACTAAATCTCGTCACGTGCACACAGTCTAAATTTCTGTAGACCGTCAACAATTCTGCCAATGCCTTATAAATGAATTCGCATGTAAAAGGAGTCATGAAACGCCAATTTCCTGCAACAAAAAAAAAACTTCTTTGGGCTTGATCAACCCGACAAATCTCTGTAGACCCTAATGTATACCCGCTGATTAGCCGTTATCGTAAAATTATGCGTAACGTCACGCTTTCAATACTGGACCCAGGTGTGATTACTGAAATATTTCAGTTTTTAAAGATTTTTTTTTTCCTTTAGATTGATAAACAGATACATTATCTTCAGCGATTGACTGTTACCCGGGACATGAGCGCGGCGGGTATTTTTATCAGAAAAAAAGTCTCGTCAGCGAAAAAATCAAAATGGCTTTGCTCTTTATGCGATTTGATGTGTAAGTGTGGATCCAGAAAGGGGGGGGGGGGTCCAGACCACCCCTGGATTAATTTTTTTTTATGAATTTACATACATGTATTTCATTTTTGTTCTTAAAAAAACTCGGACTTTAAGACCACCCCTGAAAAAAATTCTGGATCCGCCCATGAACTTTATATGCCTTATTATTATTTTTTTTACATGATACATCTTTGTCTGGATACACGTCCTTGATAAATCGATTTTTTTTGCGGACCTGTTTAGAACCGTTTGAAATACCAGAACAAGGCGCTAGCATTTTTTGGCATTATATCGGATGTCTTTGTTTATCTGAAAATCTAATCGTAAATGACTATTATTTTTTCCGATCACATGACTTCATAGGAAATGTACTATACAAGAAGCCATATTTATAGTTTTAAGAGCTACGGAAAGGAGTTGTATATTTTTATTGAAATGTTGACTCTTTACTTGAGACTATATTTGGTTAATGCGTTTGTTTGAAAAAAATAACACTTGTAAAATAATTGGAAAAAAGAAACTAATTAATGAACACATGAACATTTTATAAAATAATCAACTACTTGTATCTAAATTAGTGGCACATGTCGTTATATTCGTCTTCTCGCTCTCGCGGGACAGTAAAAATCGTTTGCCTATATGTATATCACAGAGAGAGAGAGAGAGAGAGAGAGAGAACAAAATTCATTTTATTTTTCGATAAAGGCCGGTTTGTTTTGACGGTGAAAATGCATAATTCCGATGTTGATTGAAGTTATTCGTTGGGGGCCAAAAATCTTTTCTCATAATAAATTTCAAACTGAAGTTTTTCTCTGATCTACTTTCTACCTTGTAAACAATACTAGTAACGTATTGATAAACATATAATTTTCCTAAATTGAAAAAAAAAACATATCTTTTACAAAATAGCGATAATACTCATAAAATTCAAATAGCTATGAAATATCCATACTTCTGAGCTATGAAATATCCATACTTCTGAAGTCCATGAGATAATGATTGACAGCTGACCCGAATCGGTAAAAGGCGGGGCTTATAGAGTTGGGCCTTTTTATACTTAAGAAAAAAAGTTAGTTGTTGAGTCAGATGTTGTTTTAGTATCTGATGAGAACATAGCAGTACTGTGTCGGCATTACAATATAATAAGTAATGAAAAATTCAGAATTGTTGCGTATCAATAAATATTTACCTTGCAAGCTAATCACAGAACGCGCGCGCATGAATGTCAAATGATGGGCGGAGCATGTTCGATCGATAGAGCGCAGATGTTAAGTAGTCCCAAGTCGATAACAATTCAAAAAATATCAAATTTCATCTTGAAAATCTCAACTCATCTTATTTCAATTCTATCATAACAAACGATTCTGATATAAATTTTCCACACGCAAGTTTTAATGTCGAGAAACTGCTGACACAATCTGGAACTATTTCTCGCACGCACCGGAAGACGGTACCTCGAGACGACATGAGGATTGCGAATACAGTAAGATACTCCTTCAAAAGGAGTATCTTAAAAACCCTGTTATCCCAAAATTTTTGACTAAACGAGATCTGTTGGATGGTATCAATTTGATTTAAATTTTTGCATGATAAACATGATTAAGTAGTCAAAATCGCATTTATCCAGTTTCTGAAGTGAGCCATGCGGACAGTAACCAAAATGATCAAAGGAGCAATAAACGATAATAAAACCTCCTTTTAATCGGGGCTACTACCCTGGGCCCCCCTTATAGACAATCAAACACCACTTAGTTATGTATTTTTTCCAATTATCCAACTTATTTTGACTGATATATAATACACCGATTTCCTGTACAAAATGAACAGTTAAGCCGGAGCAACATAAAACCAAAACAAAACAAAACCTGGTGTAAATACTCTGTAAGTTGTAACAGGCAGTTGGTCAATGAGTTCCCCGCAAAGTAAGATCAATACAGCCAACTGTGCCTGTTGTCCAAACGGAAGGGAAAAAAAGGAAAAAATTTGCTAGTCCGTAAATAGCTCAAAAGAGCTAATGTTGTATTGTTGACATGTCCGACTCTAAATAAATATTATTTGATTTGCTAGTGAAAAAGGGAGGGGGGGGTACGATTATGATGTAAACATTGTGTGAAGTAAAAGGATGGACAATCATTTATGGTATTATGAATATCCTATGTACAGCTGAGGTGTAGTAGTTACTGTCCTAGTTAGTAGTAGACAGGAGAGACCGAACTACGACACGATCAGCTCGAACCTACCAGCTGCAAAATGTAGCGGGGACGATTTCCTGCCAGCTGTGTCCTTTGCATTAACGTTGTGATGACTGACGAGTTTCTTTACTTTGTTTAAATCACCATTCCGACAAGCCTCAAACAGATCCCTTCCTGGGTCATTACTATTCGAGAGAGATGGTGTATCATTTTGAAGCGCTGGGCGACGAGTCGTCGCCATTTTGATTTACATCATTCGCACGGAGTCACGCAGGTTGCGAGATTTGAAATAAATGTATCCGTAAGAGTTACCTTTCTTTGACAGCATTTAGGAAAGGAGGGGGGGGGGGAGGGGGGGGGGGGGAGGTGGATGAAGGAGGAGTAGGGGGTGGAGGAAATTTAGATTCGAAGAGGGGATTAAGGAGAAGGATGAAGGAGGAGTGTGGAGGATGAAGGAGGAGATGCAGGTCACTCCTGCAAGGCATTCTGGATGGTGGAGGAGGAGGGAGGAAGAGGCGGGACAAAGGCAACCTGTGCAGATGAAAGAGGAGGAGGGGGTGGAGAAAATTTAGATTCAAGAGGGGATAGAGGAGAAGGATGAAGGAGGAGTCTGGAGGATGAAGGAGGAGATGCAGGTCACTCCTGCAAGGCGGGACAAAGGCAAAGGAGGAGAATGAAAGAAGAAGGAGGATGGTGATGAAGGAGGAGGAAAATAAAGAAAGAAAGAGGAAAAGGATGAAAAAGAAGGAGGAGGAAGGGGAGGAGGAAATTTATGTTCAATAGGAGATAGAGGAGAAGGATGAAGGAGGAGTCTGGAGTATGAAGGAGGAGATGCAGGTCACTCCTGCAAGTCATTCTGGATGATGGAGGAGGAGGGAGGAAGAGGCGGAACAAAGGCGAAGTAGGAGAATGAAAGAAGAAGGAGGATGGTGATGGAGGAGGAGGCGAATGAAGAGAGGAGGAGGAGGAGGAGGAGGAGGAGGAGGAGGAATGATGATAAAGGAGGAGGAGGAATGATGACAAAGGAGGAGGAATGATGACAAAGGAGGATGAGGAGGAATGATGACAAAGGAGGAGGAGAATGAAGAAAGAAGGAGGAAGGAAGGTGATGGAGGATGAAAGAGGAGAATGGCAGATGAAGGAGGAGGATGGAAGACGAAGGAGCGGCTTGAATGAGGAAGTTGAAGGATGACGGAGGAGAATGCAGGAGAAGATTGAAGGATGCAAAAGATGATGCAGGAGGAGGAGAAAGGAGGAAGGAGGAGGAGAAAGGCGAATTATGCAGGATGAATGAGGAGGGGGTATATAGGTCACATCCTCTGTGGATGATAGAGGAGGAGGATGGTGTGGGAAAAGGAGGAGACGCAGATGCAAGAGGGGATTGAGGAGGACGCAAGAGAAGGATTAAGGACGAGATGCAGGTCAACCTTGCAGGTTTTTTTCTGGATGAATGAGGATGATGCAGGATGTTGGATAATGTCGAAGGAGGATGCAGAAGGGTGCAGGATGAAGGAGAAGGATGAAAGATAGAGGAGTAGGATGAAGGATGAAGGAGATGTATGAAGTGAATGAATGATGATGATGGAGAAGGGTGCAGATTGATATAAGCTGAAGATGACGGGGAGGATGACGGAAGAGGGAGGAGGAGGATGCAGGATGAAGGAGTGGGGCATAAGAAGGAAGAGCATGAAGGAGGATGATGGATGATGATATATGACGATCATGTAGGTTGCAGGATGAAGGAGGAGCATGAAGGTGGAAGAGGATGCATGATGAAGGAGCAGAATGAAGGAGCCGGGTGAAAGAGGGGGATGACCAATGAAGGAGTACAAAGGATGAGGGAGTACAAAGGATGAAGGAGTACAAAGGATGAAGGAGTATGAAGGATGAAGGAGGAGGATGAGGGTAATGCAAGAGGATGACGAAGGAGGAGATACAGGGTAGGATAACGGAGTATGATAATGAGGAGGGTGTAGGAGGAGGAGGAGATATAATTATCAGAAGGATACAGGTGGAGGAGGGGAGGAGGAGGAGGGAAAGAGGGGAATGTTGGATCACGAATATGAAGACGATTCATTGGCAGGACAATAAGGTAACACGGGAATGGCAAATTTACTTTTCGAAGAACCATTTTCGATTCGACGGCTGTCTAGACAGGTTCGAATTAATTTTATATGAATTAAAGAACAAGTCGATATGACCTATCATGGGCACCTGTCGTCCACATTTTCGTATTAGAATCCTGTAAAAAAAAATCTTCTTTTTACTGTTCGAGGAAAATTGCTGGATGTTTTTAATTATTATTATGAATGTAACTCTTGTGTCGCCTTTATCAATTAAGATATTATTGTTATTTTGACTTATTACCTTTGACAAAATTCGAAACCAACAGTCAGCCCCTAGCAACATCTTCAAAATGGCTGCTTCAGAAGACGCTTTTTAATTGAATTTTCGAGGATTATTTGGTACATGAATCGTATTGTTTATTTACCATAACATATATCGATAATTCAATACTTTTACATTCTTTTGTAGTATTCAATGTACTTATTTGAATAGGTTGCCTTGGATAGATAAATCTCGCGGAAACGCACTTGGCATCACAACTAGAACGCACTTGTGGTCTTAGTTTAGGGGACGGGACTATATAGAAGAAAAAAAAAACCGATTTTTTCGATTCAATTTTTTCCCGAGTGATTATAGAAACAAGTCATAGTTGTAAGTTTACTTATATTGGGGGCTACTGCCCCCGAACCCCCGTTAAATATGCTGAGATGCCGCTTGGCTTCCTTCATTTTACTCCTTTCAAACGTTTGTACACTGATTTCCCGCTAAAATTTACTGTTACATGACGTCATGTTTACAGTTTAGTGCCCCCCACCCATAATATCATTCCTGGTCAACAGGTATTTCCTAACTGAAGATATTTCTGTACTGAAGATATTTCCGAACGAGCTTTATATTACACTCTGTAAAAACTGAATCTACACCATATAGCTACAAAAATAGGGATTCATCTAGAAATATTTTCGTATAAAACTGACTAAAATGACCGCGCACATAATGGCCATCTTGTTTGAAGAAAATTGTTTTGTCAGTATGTATTTTCTTCCTTATTTTCGTTCATTTTTCCACTCAATGTTTTGTATATATGTACGTGTTACCATTAAAGTCACATACTGTAACGTCATACTTGATGTCATAACCTTTTGAGCACTGACATCATTATAATATGAATTATGGCAAAGCCCTTGAAGCGAAGCGAAGACGGTGCATGAAATTGCATGGGCCGACGCAAGTTGCAGTGTTTAAATAGGATACGAAACTAAGGATTCAAAAAATCCATATAGCATACGAAACTAAGGATTCAAAATTTTCTTACAGGATACGAAACTAAGGATTCAAAATTTTTCAGTCTCCTGTTGCAGACATCATAAGCTAACACTTTTCAACTATTTCACTACTTTTCATCCTAGCTTTATATTACATACTGTAAAAACCAAATCTACACCATATAGCTACAAAAATAGAGATTCATCTAGAAATATTTTCGTATAAAAACTGACTAAAATGGCGGCGCCCATCGATCTGGCCAATTCTTGGTTGAAGAAAAATGAATTGGTCAGTATGTATCTTTTCTTCCTTATTTTCGTTCATTTTTCCACCTCTGTCGTATATATGTGTTACCATTAAAGCTTGCTCAGAGCAAGCGGGCCCTTTGGGCCCGCTTGCTCGCTTCGCTTCGCTATAATTTATAAAATACGTACGTCATTATTTACTTTTTGCAAGAAGGCTGGAGTAACGTTGGTTTAGTAAATTTTATTCAGCTGTGTATGACAAAGAAACTCAAAGGAAATTGAAATGGGATAAGTACTTATCAATTTACTAATTTCAAACAAAAATTTTATTCATTCATCATCAGTCAGGGGTGCTACTTCAACAAGTAATTAAAAAAATTACCTTTTCAAGTAACTTTCTAATTTTGCCTTCTAAAATGATTACCTCTAAAAGTAACTGATTTACTTGTGATGTCCATGCAACATATTACTTATACAAGTAATATACATAAAAAGTAAGGCAATGGATGGTTTGTAATGATTGTAGCATACACATTTAAAGTTCTCAAGCTTTTAATTGTTATAAGGGCTACTCATATCAGTAATAACTGCTTCAGTAACAGAAATATCAAGGTAAAACCATTCCCTTAAAATTACTTGTTTAAGTAATATTTAGTGAAAGAGGCTTATCTTTAAATGAAAGGAGTAAAGCTTTAAGCAATTATCGTAATTTATATTTAAATTTTATTTTGAAAAGGAAAGTCTGAATTTTCAGGAAAAATTATTGCTATTGGGATGAAAATTCTGTTTAAACATCTACAAGGTTACAAACTTGCACAAATTTGCAACTTTTTAAGTGAAATTCCGGGCTACAATTTCGGCTATCTTTCTTAACTCAAACAGTTTCTTCTGAAAAAGTTATTTCCTTTGGAAAATAATGGAAGTGCTCTTGCCTTCTACTGCTGTATTTTCTTACGTGCCATAGGAAATAAGACATTATTTAACTTTTTATGTGAAATCATGGGTACATTTGATATCAGTCAGATAATTACTTGTAGAAGTAATTTTTTAATTACTTGTTGAAGTAGCACCCCTGACTGATCATGGTATGAATTTCTGCTGGACTTCTGTGGTTTCCGGCAGAAATGACAGAAAGAATACAGAAAGAAATTGGCTTTCAGTATGGGCAGTTTCTTAGAGTGAAGTCTTTTCAAGATTGGAATTTATATAGATTTTCTTATCTGAACTGGTCAGGAGCTACGCTGTGTTGTTTAATTCTCTTGCTGTTCTCAATGTTAGGAATATTTGCATCAAAACATTTTCGCACTGAGTATTTTTGCACCAGGAATTTTCGCACCACAGGAAATATTTGCCCTGGATTTTTTGGAGTCATGTGGAGAGGAGGGGAGTTAAATTTTTGTAGAACTTATAAATCAGTAGGTCTACCTGTAAATGTATACAGTAAAGATTAATTAGCCCCAAGGCCAAGCTAAATTATGTTTGTGACAATGTCAAGTATGATTATTAAATAATTTTTCAAATGTATAGGAAAAAATGTGTGGGTATCTCAGATTTAAAGAATCTTTTTAGTACATGTATATCAAACAATCTCCAAGTGGAACTAAGATTAATGGAGACATACATCCCTGAATTAGATATAGTAAAGTTACTACATGCATTGAGGCTCCCCCCCCAAGCATTTTAATTCAGTTATTCATTGATTTCACCAAGCATTATTGGGATATTCTACTTACAGTGTTCCCGCTATGCCAAAATAGAAGGGCGCTGCGCCCTTGATGCCCCTTTGCGCCCTTGATGCCCTTTTGTTGCACCCTTGATGCCCTTTTGTTGCGCCCTTGATGTCCTCCTGTTTTCCTCTTGTTGCCCTTCTTGATCCGCCCTTCAAGTTTCGATTATGTTGTCCGTTTGTGGTAATTAATGCATTACCGTCTTAAATATGTACTTTGCTTAGTTGAATTGTTTGTACAATCATTTAGCACATTTACGAGTAGTACAAACGACTACATAATTAAGATGTTTTGATTAAATATGCAGGTACATTTTTGTATACTTGTGCAACTGGAAGATATAGGTTTTATCGATCGCACGAGAGATTTATTTCTAAAACAAATTTTCACTTCATATTTTGACGTTTTAAGTCGACCGCACAGTGCACAACAACTAACAGCATGACTTCCAGAAAACGTTAGCAAAGGTTGAGAATGAAAAGTCAAAAATTGCAAAGCAATCTATAACTTCATTGTTAAGTTGCGCCAATATAGCCTCGAGTGTTAACGACTCGCGACATCAATACACATGAATCCGCCTTGATGAATTTATCCTATTTTATTTCTGGTGATTATGATGACATTTTATACGTACATTGTATCCGTGCTTTCCGTGTCAAAACCTAGCTAATTCCCAAGCTAAAACAGACAACTATTATATACGAGTATTTGCGTGGATCCGTTTAAAAATCGGCAATAAGTTGATCTATCCGTCTTCTTGGTCTATTTTTATTTATTTCATTTACCTATTTTTTAATGCATTAGATACATGTACGTGTAGAACCATTGTCTTTTTGACCGCGGAAATTGCTCTCACAAAACACGTACCGACGTAATTAACAGTCTATCAGCCTCAACATTTTGTTTAAAGATATTAATACACAAAATAATCGTGACCATAAACAGATAAGTACGCGAAAGAATTAAAGAATAAACATAGACGCATATACATTGTTATGCAGATGACTACCGAAGTCTCCAAAAACTGGTAACACAAAAGAGGAATTTTATAAAAACGGAAAACCAAGGTCGCTGGTCTCGTTGTACAGTGTACAGGGGATGACAGAGACAGTTGCAGCATAACATTTATGCACTATAGGAAAGTAGTCTCAGGCAATAGTGCATAGCAAGTACATGTATTACAGACTGAAACAATAAAACTTGTGAAATTTTGATTATGTTTGTAATTTAATTTAGTTATTGAAGATGCACTGCAAAAGAAGTAAATTGCCTTATTTGCAAAAAAAAAGCTTATGCCTTATGAAATATACTCTTCTTTGACTACATAATGCAAAAATGTGCCCTCCCTTGCTTACCGCGCCCCTTTAAATGTGCCCACCCTTGCCCTCCACGCATGCATGATGTGCCCTCTTTGGCCCATCGCAGAGGTGCCCTACCTGGCGCCCTGCCCTTTTTATTTTCTAGCTGGAACACTGACTTATAATAACTTTTTATACCTTGACGAAAATTCCCTAGTGCGACATTCTCAGGCCCGAAAACATTTTGGTGCAAATTGACATTTTGGTGCGAATTCACCTATTACCTTCTCAACACAGTTTGACTCAAGTCAACAACCAAACGCAACAGAACATCTGGAGACAAATCTCGACATATCATGATGTTCATTATTAACAGAAAGTTCTTTCGTCCTACACCAGCTAGCAGTCTTTCCCATAATTCACTAGCCTGACGCCCAAGGCTAACAAAATTTTTGCTGGGCTAGTAGAAATTCTTTAAGAAACTATACAAAAAACTTAAATAAAACTTATCTTCAAGCAGGTGGCTGAATTTTTTTTTTCGGAAAGACTGCGTATCACGTAAAGTTTTATCCACCGATGTTCGTTTCACCCTGTATTCCTAAACGCCAGCTGGGCTCTCAGGATGTGGCAATATATTGTCACATATGTATTCTACACAAAAATAATCCATTTCCATACCAAAGCATTTGAAATAGTGCAGGGCCATCCTACTGGACTAAATTAATGGGGCCAATATCTTTTTTCTTCCAATGTAGGTCCTTAAAAAGTCTTAATTCTCTGTAGTCTTTGTTTGATAACAACCATCTATCAACAGAGAATCTTTTTTTCTTTTTTAATGGCCTCCTTCTTCCCCTAAAGCCATCCAACTCCACCATTTATTACTTACAGATATTGTTTTATAGTGCTGAACTGTCAGACAAAGTTTATATACATCTGAATAATAGAATTATGCATCAACAGAGAATCTAAATAATTTTAAAAAGGTCAAGCTAGGCCATTGTGACAGCCCTGTAGTGGCTTTTCCTTGATTGTTCATGTAATGTAGTCATGTTTTTTATGAGAGTATTCAATGATAACAACTATGAGGGCTGATTGATTTGTTGTGAGCCTCAGTTTTCTGGGATGCAAATGGTATTCTGCTGATAGATTATCTCCAAAAAGGACAAACAATCAATGGCACATACCATGCTTCACTTCTGACAAAGTTACGGGAATTTTTTTTACTTAAGCGCCGCTGAAAGCTCACTAGTTAAATGTGTTGTTCCATCAGGACAATGCTCCTGTTCACAAGTCTGTCACTGCCATGGCTGCCATTCATGATTGTGACTTTAATTTGATTGAGCATCCGTCTTATTCACGTGATCTTGCTCCATCAGTCTTTCATCTTTTACCAAAACTGAAAGCAGCTGTTTCTGGCACCCACTTTCAGTCCGATGATGATGTCATACTTACAGTGGATGGCTTTCTGACCAGTCAAGATAAGGAGTTCTTTAAAAGTGGTATTGAGGCCCTTAAACACTGGTGGCAAAAATGTATAGATACTGAAGGGGATTATGTAGAAAAATAATGCAAAAATAATATCTGATAAAATTCAGATTCTTCAATATGAGGCTCACAACAAATCAATCAGCCCTTGTAAGTTAACAAATTACCTTAAAGGAGTTTTCAGGCAGCTAAATAATGATTTTGTTGACTTCAAGTAATTTTATAATATGTGTGTATTAACTTCATAGGACCAAAATTATCTGAGCAGCTGAAAATGACACAAATTTGACCAATAGAAAATTTATCTGGCTGATGAGACTTTCTAATATCGAACATGATAGAATTTAGTAGACTCATAATGTAAGGTTAGAAAGAGAATTTGACTTAAAGGTAGACTCATAATGTAAGGTTAAAAAGAGAATTTGACTTAAAGGTAGACTCATAATGTAAGGTTAGAAAGAGAATTTGACTTAAAGGTAGACTCATAATGTAAGGTTAGAAAGAGAATTTGACTTAAAGGAATATTCAAATTTATTTTCAGCCAGTACACACATACAGAGGTGTAGTCCATTATGGCTTCAGCTTCAAATTCCAGTACATACGATGCTCGTGAGTTGTATGAGCTGAAACAACGAGCCGTCAAATATTACAGTCAAAATGGGGTTCCCCAGAAAATGGAGGAAGTGATGAATTCTATGTTCTATGATAATCCAGACGATGTTTATGGACACTTAGTAAGTATAGCAATGTTATATTTATGGACACTTAAGTATGACAATGTTACCTTCTTTGATATCTTTGTTCCTTCTCCCTGTAAGTAAATTGATAGAAGCAGCATGAGCAGTATCGCTTGAAGGATTAGTGGTAAAGAGATGATGGGGCTTAGGGTTAGACTAGGGTTCATATGTATTATAATTATTGGGACATTTAAAGTACGTATCAAAATAGTCATTTAACATGTTCCGAGGGACTTTTATATAGAATAATGTCGAAGGGTTCCAACTCTATACCATCTTGAAGAAAATTCCAAACCAATTTCGATGCAATTTCAAGAAGTCAGAATTCTTAGTTATATATACTTCTGTTAACTGTCAAACTTGAAAACTCGAAATCTGAACCATTGACGAGTGAATTTCTTCAGTTGCAGCTGTTCACGTTTGCTATATTTTCACTGTAAATGTTTAATGCATCTTGCGAATTTAATTTTATTAAGTGGTTTGTGCACTTTACTTCAAAGTCATCAGTTGTCTGTCATACATCAGATGTTTTTCTCTAGAGCTTTATCTATGTTTTCATTTCATTTTTAGCTCACCTCGACGAAGTTGAGTGAGCTTATGCTATAACCCCATGCGTCCGCGTCCGCGTCCTCATCCGCGTCCGTGTCCGCGTCCGTGTCCGCGTCCGTGTCTGCGTCCGCGTCCGGTTAAGAAGTTTGGGGTAGCTCAGTATCTGACAAAGTACTAATGCTACAGTAAGCAAACTTGCACAAGTGATTCATCTTTGGATGCTGAGGTGAACCCATGCATCGGATGCAGCATCTGACCTACATTTTCCGCTTGAGTGACTTGGTTAAGAAGTTTGGGGTAGCTCAGTATCTGACAAAGTACTAATGCTACAGTAACCAAACTGGCACAAGTGATTCATCTTTGGATGCTGAGGTGAACCCATGCATCGTATGCAGCATCTGACCCACATTTTCCGCTTAAGTGACTTGGTTAAGAAGTTTGGGGTAGCTCAGTATCTGACAAAGTACTGATGCTACAGTAACCAAACTGGCACAAGTGATTCATCTTTGGATGCTGAGGTGAACCCATGCATCGGATGCAGCATCTGACCTACATTTTCCGCTTGAGTGACTTGGTTAAGAAGCTTGGGGTAGCTCAATATCTGACAAAGTACTGATGCTACAGTAACCAAACTTGCACAAGTGATTCATCTTTGGATGCTGAGGTGAACCCATGCATTGGATGCAGCATCTGACCTACATTTTCCGCTTGAGTGATTTGGATAAGAAGTTTGGGGTAGCTCAGTATCTGATAAAGTACTAATGCTACAGTAACCAAACTTGCACAAGTGATTCATCTTTGGATGCCGAGATGGACCCATGCATCGGATGCAGCATCTGACCTACTTTTTCCACTTGAGTGATTTCGCTTTTAAAAGCCAATATTGAGCAAAGTATAAGTGCTACATGTACCAAACTTGCATATTGGATGTATCTTTGATCAAACTTTCATAAAATGACCTTAACCTACTTTTTCCGCTTGAGTGATTTTGCCTTTAAAAGCCAATATTGAGCAAAGTATAAGTGCTAGATGTTCCAAACTTGCATATTAGATGTATCTTTGATCAAACTTTCATAAAATGACCTCGACCTACTTTTTCCGCTTGAGTGATTTTGCCTTTAAAAGCCACTATTGAGCAAAGTATAAGTGATACATGTACCAAACTTGCATATTGGATAGATCTTTGATCAATCTTTCATAAAATGACCTTGACCTACTTTTTCCGCTTGACTGATTTTGCCTTTAAAAGCCAATATTGAGCAAAGTATAAGTGCTAGATGTTCCAAACTTGCATATTAGATGTATCTTTGATCAAACTTTCATAAAATGACCTCGACCTACTTTTTCCGCTTGAGTGATTTTGCCTTTAAAAGCCAATATTGAGCAAAGTATAAGTGATACATGTACCAAACTTGCATATTGGATATATCTTTGATCAATCTTTCATAAAATGACCTTGACCTACTTTTTCCGCTTGAGTGATTTTGCTCTATAAAGCCAATATTGAGCAAAGTATAACTGCTAGATGTTCCAAACTTGCATATTAGATGTATCTTTGATCAAACTTTCATAAAATGACCTCGACCTACTTTTTCTGCTTGAGTGGTTTTGCCTTTAAAAGCCAATATACATGTACTAAGAAATATGTTTGAATTGAATTTTGCTGTCACGAGGTGAGCTTCGTAATCTGTGATTACCTATGTTTTAAAATTTGATTGCACTTTAATCAATCCAATGCAACAGAGCAGACCCTGTCTTTTACCAACCAGTGGATACCCATGATACAGTACACTCTGTACAGGGACTATTATACTCGCTGCCCAGCATACAAATTAATTGCTATTTCAAAGAAAGAAAACTTAACCTGAAAGAAACATCATTTTCTTCTTACTGATGTCATCTACTTACAGGCAACATACTTACATGTGAATTTATACTTACAGGCAACATACTTACATGTGAATTTATACTTACAGGCAACATACTTCGAACAGTTTGCAAAACCTCCTGTCATCTCTAATGTGAGTATAACCTATAACGCCATCATAAGGAAATTGTATGTGTACTTATTTTAGCACAACTAAATATTAAGTTTAAGTGGATGCAGCAAGGCAAATTAGGGCAAATTGACATAGCGGAATCATGAATAAATGCACTTGACCTATTTCCCAGAATAATCTTTGAGATTTCAAAGATTTAGTGTAGTATTTTAAGTAAGCGAAGTCTTATCATCATTAATTCCCATTAAAATATAATTTCTGCTAAAATATGCAAGTACTTTGTTGTGTTTTGGTAAATGTAAATGTTACTAGTAGTGCAAAATCGATCATAGACTGGAATTTTAGTTTGTAATTAAAAAATAAAGATTTTTGTTTCTGGAGGAATGCGGAATACATTGTCAGGGGATTAATTGTTACCATGTTATGATTTCTAACACTTACTTATGTTGATTTGATCAGGTTAATGCAAGAGTAGCACTAGATAGTAAAGGCCAGCCTACATTACAGACGGAAGTTTATTGTACCGTTAAAAATGCACAAAAGGTAATTATACAGGCTTTTATCATACTGATACATGTACTATTTCTAACCCTGAGTCCAAATTATCACTTTATTCAAAATATTAATAAGAAGTTGAAATTGATAGATATGAAAATGTCAAGGAAGATCATTGATTATACACAAAGGTGCCTAATAGCTATTTCACTTAGACCAGGATGACAGTATAATGTTATATTTACTCAAATTTTTCATTTACAGAAATTCAACCCTTACGCAAATGTAGGTTTTCTGTCATTATTTTGATCTGAAGTTTTAAATATGAAATTATGTTTTTGCATGCAAATTGGATAATGGGGATCTAGTTAGAAGAATATTTCTTACATTTACTTGGATTATAATTTGACACTCAAAGCTGTCAATCAAAGAAGTGTCAGAATGTAGAGGATAATAAATTGGCATGTAATGATAATAGGATTGAGGAAGATGAAGAGCTAATCTCTGGACAACGAAGATTTAGTCTTTTTTAATATTTGCTAGATTTAGAGGTGATGCATTAGAAATTATGTGGCAGTCTTTCATGCTTGTATTTGTCAGAAAAAAATATCTTGTTTTCATAATTACTTTTTCAGTAATTCCACATTAAAGATAAATTTCTGAAAAAAATTAAGGGAGCTTTCATTTATCCAATATTTGCATTTGCTTATTTTATGTAAAGAACAAAAATGCATTCAGAACATATTTTATGGTCATTTTAGTACAATATGTGTCTGTATCAAACAGATGAACCAATACACATGATTAGACAGGATAAGATAGCCTTGATGATTCCAAATAATATCTCATTCTATGTACATGTACCATAATATATCACAATGTGAAAATCGCTCATTTAATTTTTTTGAGCAGTGTAGTTAGATATATATCATTTTTAATGGAAGACCTCATTTAATGTTTGAGATAACAGAATAGAGTGATCCATGATTTAATAGACATTTTAAAATTGTCAGAACAGTTCATAATTTGTTGAACTTGCTTCATGATCATTATTTGTATAACTTGCTTCATGATCATTATTTGTATATAAACTTTCATGTGAAACTTCTCCAAAAGAAATGAGAGTCAGTATATTAGGTACCCACCTAATTCAGATACTGATTTATTTTGAATATATTATTTATGATATAATCCAGAAATTAATCTGTCCTTTTTTGAAAGTAGTTGATCCCAATTAAACACTGTAGGGAGAAAATTATATAATTCTGAATAAAGTTAAATTTGAATGTTCATGTTTAATGTGAAATAATTATTTACTATCAGACATATCTTACAATTATTTTATTTTCTCTCCTAGTTAGATTCTAATTCTAGGTTGCATATAATAATTTGTTTTAGTAATTTACTTCCTCAATCATTCCAGTACCGAGAAACAACTCTGTTTTTCTCTGATTAAGTACTGATAATGACACCTTTAACTACACTATACACGTATGCAGTGTTTTAACAACATTTTGATGTTACAGCTGGTAGCTACCACAGTGAGTGCCACACCAAATAGTTCCCTCCCTGAAAATGCCCGGCCCGAGGATAGGGAGGAGGATGACAAGACAAGGGAGGGAAATCTTACAGCAGCCATGGATCTGATAAATGGGGATCTAGGACAGAGGCTTCAGGGGGTGGATCCAACCAAGCAGCCAGAGGCGGACTCTAAACTAATGTAAATATACAAAGCTAGGAGGTCTATTGTTTATAGTAATAGTTCCCTCCATAGTGATCAGGGGGCCTCACATTTATTTTGATTGCATTCCACATAATAACAAATGAAAGAATTCAGATAACGGTATTACTAAATTGTTAACGAAGTTAGCAGAATGACATGCAGAACACTATGTTACATTTTATATAGATAAAGCTAGAGTAAAGTTCAGAATTCCATATAAATTTTAAAATCTAAATAAGATGAAAAAGAATATGTGGTATTCAACCTGTTTTGATGATAAAGCGTGTAATGATGTATGATTGAAGGGCCATGTATGAGGAACTGAAGGTGGCTGAAGATGAGCGGCTTGCCAGAGAGGCGGCACAGAAAGCTGCCGAGGATCCCGAAGGAACAAGCCCCACCAAGGATGAGACGGCCAGCCAAACAAGCAAAAAGGGAAAGAATTCCGGAAAGTAAGATCAGTATTTATGTCAAACAAGCGCAAATCAAATTTGTTTTTATAGTTTATAAGAAAGTTATATAGGAAAGAATGATTTATGGCCCTGTAGTACATTTAAAAGACATCAGTGTGCATTATACAAGTATTAGAAGTTTCTTGGAAGTATATTGATATTTTTGTATTGGTGAAAATCAAGTTGATTCAATGACATTTCTCTTCGAATTAATCAGAATCATTCATTTTTCATACAATTATTAGTCACTTGACGAAAAATATATCATCAACATTCTTTTATTTCACAAATTGCTGCTCTGGAATTCTATTCATCAATTTTGCTTGTTGCTTTGGTGGGTAAATGGAATGTAATTAGAATTAATCAGTTAAAAAGCATATTAAGTGATATTTTAATTGTATAGTGGATCAGAAGCAGGGTCAGAGTAAGTATATCAGGTGGTTCGTGTGTTCATGTCGTCCAATGTGTAGACAAGATTTTTTTAGAGGATTACATGTATGTTTTTTTAATGTATCATGACTATGAATTATATGACATCTCTTGTCATATTTCTATTTTGAGGTTACAGTTGAGATGTGGCATTCATTAACTTAATGGGTCATTGTGTTTGATTTTGTATACATATCAGAATTTTATATTTTTTCGTTATCATCTCTCTTAAGATTATAGTGTATCATCTGTTCTTCTATTTGTCCGTGAAGCCATTGTCAAACATAACTTTTATACATTCTTCATCTTTTCTGTTCTTTAGTACTTACATCTTTTCTGGAACAAAATTTCACATATCTATGCACCATCACAAGCAGAGTCTCTACAGAAGTCTTACATGCACATACATCTACACATCAATTTCACAGCTGAATTAAGAATTACAAGAATACATGTATTTGGAGGCATATAGATCATTTTGATGTCTGCAGAATCAGTTCAATCGTGTTTTCACAGAACACATTCCTTAATTTACATGGAAAACAAAGATAATATCACAGACTGATTTCACATTTTACATGAAAGTAGATATGCCTTCACATAACCATGGCTAAAATTCTTAAAGCTTAGATCGAAATGATGCTGGACTCTATTTGATTTTTAAAAACCATGTAGAAAATCCTGTAGTGTTTAGTCTTTTATGAAAACATATACATGTACTTGAGTCCTATTTGAATACCTTGACACTTGATATGTATACAAATACAAGTATTGTGTTTTTGACTGTGACAGGCCTAGTGTCCAAGGGAGAAAGTGAGTTGTCCTAACAGCTAGATCCTAGATTATAACATTGTAGTAGTCTCTGTATAATTACCGACTCGGTGAAGGTTCTCGTGTATTTATAAATCTTTGTAATCCGTCTCCTTCTCTTATTATACTACTTGTATACATGTATTAGAAATAGAGACTGGTAAGTGCTACAGAAGCTTGATATGGCCTGTATCATATGTAACCTATGTCTTTGTTACCCGATGGACCTGAAGTATTTCATATACAGTATCTATTACGTAAATACATTAGTAATGTTCCATATCA
This sequence comes from Pinctada fucata, assembly GCA_028142955.1. Taxonomy (NCBI): domain Eukaryota; kingdom Metazoa; phylum Mollusca; class Bivalvia; order Pterioida; family Pteriidae; genus Pinctada; species Pinctada fucata. The sequence continues at coordinate 69,957,724 of AP027105.1, read as the reverse complement.
CAGATATGAGTATTTATTTACACATTGCCCTGTGTTAAACTGCAGATTAATCTGTGGTACTTACATGCATATTACCATCAACAACCTTTCCATCCTTTCTACAGTAAGCATGTAGATTATATAAAACTATCTTTATAATTATTTCTATTTTCTACTATGACTGGCCTACATATTTCTCAAAGAAAATTGTGAAATGTTTTCTTCAATCTGCATGCTTCATTGAAATTATATGTATTTCTAACAATGTGTATGCAGTCAGTCCATCTGTTAGTTTGTCAGTCTTTATCATGTTGTACAACAGTTATCATGACAAATGACAAATACAGGTGCTGGGTACTTGGTCAGTATGCTCAAGGTCTGAGTGAGTATCAGTATGTATGCTCAGATCAAGGTCAAATAAGTAGCAATGTTCTCTACATCTTCTGTATTTTTGCATTATACTATTACAAGGTTCTCTATTAATTATACGTCTGTTTTTATACAGAGGTAAGAGTAAGGCTCCTCCTGTTGTGATAGCTCCAGATGAGCCCAAAGAGAAGTTACTACCACACGCTGCTGCCTTCAGTACGGCTAGCCGAGCTGTGTGTACATCTGGGGCTCATGTCAGAGATCTACCATTATTTCAACACATCACTAGTCTTAGACTGGAGCAAGTAAGTACTAATTTTAGTTTTTAGCTTTCCTGAGCAAAGTTCAAGTGAGCTGTTGTCATGGCGCGCAGTCCATCATCCATCTGTCCATTTTCAGCTTTTACCATTTTCAACATCTGCTCTGCAACCGCTGCACAGAATTTTACAAAACAGGAAGCAAGTACTCAAAGTCCTCTACCAATTTTATGTATTTTGTGCCGATCGGTCAACAAATATGGCTGCTGAGGGCTATGATTGGCTTACGCAATTACAACATCTCTGCAATCGTTGCACAGAATTAAACAAACTTTAAGGAAACAAGTTCACAGGACTAGGTCCTGTAACAAATTAATTTCTGTTTTTCATGCCAATTGGTCAACAAATATGGCTGCTGAGGGCGCTGATTGGCTGACGCATTTTTAACATCTATTATCATAGCGCATCGTCCATCTGTCGTTTGTCCATTTGTTGTCTATTCATCTGTCTGTTGTTAATTTTAAACACTTTCAACATCTTGGCTGATGCATTTTCAACATTTCCATAAATGCTGCATAGAATTTCATGAAAACTTACTGGTAGCAAGTTCTCAAGGCCTCTACCAAATTGGACACTATCAGCCTTTCATCTTCATATCAGGTGAGTGATGTGGCCTCTTGGGCCTCTTGTTATTTCTTTATGTAGATATAAAAATAAGATGTGTAGGTTAGTGCTAGGTGTGTGCCTAATATATCTTGTATACAAATATTCCCTTGGTGGTACATGTTTCGATGGTAAAAGGTTAACCTTAGACACGTGACTTCATCTTCTCAACATAAGTGTACGTAATACCTTACTCCCCCTTGTCGGATGTCATACACAAAACTGCGTCTCCAGTGAGTGTCGTAGCGGAGACTTATCAGGCCAAAAATTTGTATAAATTACTTGCAATTTAATTGCTTGTTAATGTGTTTGAATGATTTTACTCCCAAAATTGCTTGTATATGAAAGTATAATATAATATGGACTCTGCTCTTGTCGTATATACTCTCTGCAACACTCACCAGAGACGCAGCTTTGTGTATGACATCTGACAAGGGGAGTAAGGTATTACATGCACTTGTCTCAAGAAAATGTAGACACTTATTATATAATAAGTAGAACATCCCTAAGGTCTCAGATGCTCATATTTCTAAGATGACAACTTTTATAATATTTTCATTTCCATATATTCAAAGCCTATGTTAGACCATCTATAAAATCTTAATATAATTTTTGGTTTCGTGATTTTACCGAGAACTTAGCCATTTGAACTTGAACTTTTGACCCTATGGGAAAAGTAAGAAAAAATTCTTTTTTTTAGCTCACCTCACGAAGTGAGAGGGAGCTTATGCTATCACCCTGTCATAGGCATCTGCGTCTGCGTCGGCGTCCGCACTAGTATGTTAAGAAGTTTTATTTCTCTATTACAAGTGCTAGGAAGTTCAAACTTGCACAGATGATGTGTCTTTAAGAGTAGATCACAAATCCCATTCATATGTAGGTCATGACTTATATTTTCTGCTTGAGTGCACATGTTAGGAAGATTTAGGTATCAATGTTAAGAAGTTTTATTTCTCTATTATAAGTGCTAGGAAGTTCAAACTTGCACAGATGATGTGTCTTTAAGAGTAGATCACAAACCCCATTCATATGTAGGTCATGACCTATATTTTATGCTTGAGTGCACATGTTAGGAAGATTTAGATATCAATGTTAAGAAGTTTTATTTCTCTATTACAAGAGCTAGGATGTTCAAACTTGCACAGATGATGCGTCTTTAAGAGTAGATCACAAATCTACGTTCAAATGTAGGTCATTACCTTTATTTTCCGCTTTAAAGCACATGTAAGGAAGATTTGGGTATCAATAGAGTAAACCTATTCATGCAAAATTTGGGTCAATAAATAAAATACACTACTTTCCTTTTTGTTTTTGTGTGGTATCATTTTTGTTACCATGATAGAATGCTGCCATGAGGTGAGCTTTGTAATCTTTGATTTCACTATGTTTATAGTTGATAAAATGTAACTATAAAATTTTTTTCTCCCAAAACCAAATTAGTTTGATAATCTGAACGATATTCTGAAGAGAAAAAAAACACTGCTTCCAGGCAAAAAATTACCAGCAATTCTGACCTGAGGGATACTCTACCTTAAGCAAGAAATATACTTATATAATAGAATAAATATCTTGATTTGTGTTTTGTAACAGGTATGCAACACAAAGCAAGGGCAATTATAGTACATTTAATGTGTGTTAACCCGTATCAAAATACAAATGATTACATTAGCAAGCTGAAATATTAACTTAATTTCAGACTCCATCAGAGCTCCGCCTACCTTTATCCATGGTCACAATCATACAAAGTGGACGTCCCGCCCCCGGCAAACTTAACTGTGTCAAAGAATTTATGATTGTACCGAGTCCAAAGTTATCTCTTCAAAAGGTAGGTTCAAGGCTGAGAAATAGACAAATCTTGATGGTAGTATTATAGAAAGAAAATAAACTCTGCAATTTCAAGACTGAAAAATATTTATTATTCTGTACATATGTCCTTAATTTGTACTTATTTTATCAGTTTTCACAACATAAACTTTTACGGTAAATATTTACTTTTTAGGGTATTCAAGGCATCCAACAAATCTTCAATTATGTTGCAAAGAGCTTAGCGCTTAAAGGAGGAGTAAGTACTTGTATATTGATATATGTATATTATATACATCATTTGAAATTGTTCTGATTTAAATCACGGAAAGTCGAGGGACAGTTTTCTGATCACATGTCTTCTTTAAAAAATTCACAGCTGAGGTTTATTGGATAACTTTTCTAATCATTACATGAACCAATCAAATTGTGATGTACTGATGTATAGGGCAAATGGAATGGTGATGATTTCTGAAAAAGGGTTTTGCTGTTTATGACCCGAGATTTTTTAATAAGACTGTCTTTATGAACGTGATAATATATTCCTCTAGGCAGCAGCCCGTCAGGTGAACGACATTGGAGCATTATGTCCGACGTATGACAAGGCAGAGCAAGGTCTGGATATACTAATGGAAGCCATGACAAACCTAGAACTGAATCCTGGCGAGGATTTCTACATCGCCCTTAACTGTGCTGGACATGAGATATTTGACTATGTAAGTTACTTATATTAAAATATATTTCTTTATCACTTAAGGGTAAAACATGCATTTCTTTGTGATTGAATGGTAGAACATGCATTTCTTTGTGATTGAATGGTAGAACATGCATTCATTTGTTTGAAAGTGTAAAATAGGTATTACTTTGTATTAAATAGATATTCCTTATGTATTTTGCATGCAATATACATTCTTTTTTGTTTTAATTAAAGGATAGGCTTATTTCCTATGAGATTTGCATAAAATTTGCCTTCTGTTTCTAATTTTAAAAAAAGGTATATCATGCATTTCTTAGTTACTTTTAGAACATGTTAGAGGGGTTTAATATATGATATATAAGGTACTTTTAGAGGGGTTTAATATATTATATCTTTCTTACTAAAATGTGATAGCTAACTATTCTTTTAAGTAAATACATGTATACTGCTCAATAATAGTTTAGAATCACATTGGGTTTTCTCTATACCTTCTAGTCAAATACCACCATTTTGAATAGAATGAAACTATTAGATGATAGATTGATTAAGAATTCTTACAATCTGTTCTGGTGGGTAAAAGATATCTCTATCAGAATCTGTCTGTCATTTGTTAAAAATATACCCTCCAGAAAACTACCAATGATTTGCAAAAAAGTGATAATTTAGAATTTTCCTCATTTTTGCATTTCAACCATTTTTTTGTTGACTACTAACCAAAATAACACTGAAACACCATCGTCACGAAGAACACACTTTATATCTCAAAATTACAGGGCAAAAAGACTTACATTAAAATTGAGGGCTTTATTCCAAAACATCTTAAAAATGCTGAAATTATAAAGAAATGCAACATTTTTCAAAATTTAAGCAGTTTCTTGGAATGACAGTTCCATTCAAATTGCTTCCATATTTGTGTTCAGTTATGTCTTGACTTTGTACTGTGAAAACTGAAATGTTTATATTTTTCTTGTATTTTGCAAAATTTTGTATGAAAACAGAGTACCTGTTGGCTGAATGTATACGAGAAATGGTAGTGTGATTATATACTTTTTTTGAGCAGTATATGTATTTCATACTAAAGTTAGGCTACATATTAAACATGAACTTGGTTTAAATAGCTTCATCATAACATTGACAAAAATAACCGCTATGTAATGAAACATACTACATTGAATTTTAAATACAATTATTTTGACTTTCTGATTCAATAACTGAAAAGTCCAATATTTTTATAATAAGGGTAAAGGACCCAAGCAGGTTGAGCCTGTGAGTAGATCGTGTATATAATATTGTATTCTGGCACAATGTTGTAGGGAATGTATTATGCTAGGCATGGTTGTTACTATGTTCTTGTAATTATACATTTACATACATGTGTAGCCATGAATTTTTGATGTTGTGTCTTAGTTTACATACACAATGTATGTTTAGTTGTAATTATTCAATAGAGAGGTATTACATGTATAAGATTTTTTGGTGTACAGGACCCTGCCAGCCTACAGGCCAAAAACGACTTTCCAGGTCAGGGTATGCATAAGGTATAGACACACGGCCATTTTACACGGTCATCTTACACGGCCATTTTCAGGGAGTGATTGATGTGATTATTGTATTATTAACCCATTGTCCTAATGTCTCACACAATTTATTAGAACAATGGTGACTTATACCAATCATGGAATGTTTGTGATTTTATTGCAATAAACACGATATGTACCTTATCTCTAATCTCTATAATTTAATATGACATGTAATTCTCATGGCTGATATTTGTTGTGAATGTAATATGATTGGTTGATATTTGTTGTGAATGTAATATGATTGGATGATATTTGTGTTTTGTTGTACATGATCCAAAATCATAAATGTGTGCATGTAACATAAGCAATTTACTAACTAACATTAAAATTCTCAAGTCCTTTTGAGTAACATGATATGAGCTGTTCATGTACACTCTTATGATAAATTAATCGCATAAATCTGATTTAATATGAAATTTACATTTTATCTATGTAATTCTTTTTATGTCTTCAAATAACAAAATACAATTTGAAACTGTAATTTTGTTCATACTATAACAATAATCAAATGTAAATAAACTCTCATCTACTTATACAATGTTTTTAAATTATAACACATTACCTTCTTTCTTGAATTTCAGGAGATAAAATCATAGAAATTTAAGATCTGATTAATTAACCCATATACATAGTGCAGATATATATACATTATCAATATGACAGAAAATGTTCTTCATATTACAGGAAAAAGGAAAATATGAAGTGTATGGAGGTCAACCCAAAACTCCAGAGGACTTAGTAGAATTCTGGTCGGAACTCCTTGGACGTTATCCTGCTGTAAATGCTATAATTGACCCAATGAGGAAAGCTGTAAGGATTTACACATTTCATATAATGTTTCATTTCCTTATCCCAAGTATAGGGTATTTGTTTGTAATGAGATAATGGTTCAATGTCTTACTATCATAGCCATTCAAAAGATTCCTCATAAAAGTTAGAATGTTATAGGTATCATTGGTTCTATTCAGTAAAAACAAAATTTTCAGTAGATTCTCTGTCAGCTAAATCTTACTGTTTTACCATTTAGTCATATACTGTAAATTGGTTTTTATTTGACAGATACCAATTTTCGTCAGTGCCTTCCTTGACGAAATTACGTACCGACGAATATATAATACTCCTGACAGAAAATAAATTGTAGTCAGTAAAAATTGAATCAGTCTCTTTGTAAACTTAAATACAAACCAGAGTACTGCGGAGGAGGGAAGAAGAAGCTGAAGGTTCCGAATAGTGTTTTTACGACACGCAAATGGCAAATCAATGAAAACTGAATACAAACACAAAGTTGCATATAATGTACTTCTAATTACTAATTTTTAACGAATTGACGAAAATTGGTACTTATGAAAAGCAATTAACCGTATGTTATTTCTGATATAGCATGCAGAATACATGTTAGGCAAACCGACAGACCTAAGATCTGATATTATTTAAGAAATGACTATAATAATTTTTAGCTCGCCGGGACGAATGTCCAGAGAGCTATTGTCATACCCCCGGTGTCGGCGTTGGCGTTGGCGTTGGCGTCTGCGTGCGCGTGCACAAAAACTTTAACCTTGCTTATAACTTTTAAACCAATACAGATTGGGCTTTCATATTTCACATGTGCATTCCTTGTGACAAGACCTTTCCATGGATACCAAAATTTTTGACCTTGTGACCTTGACCTTGGAGATTGACCTACTTTTGAAAAACTTTAACCTTGGCCATATTTTTTGAATGGTAAGTGATAGGGCTTTGATATTTCACATGTGTATTCCTTGTGACAAGAACTTTCCATGGATACCAAAATTTTTGACCTTGTGACCTTGACCTTGGAGATTGACCTACTTTTGAAAAACTTTAACCTTGGCCATATTTTTTGAATGGTAAGTGATAGGGCTTTGATATTTCACATGTGTATTCCTTGTGACAAGAACTTTCCATGGATACCAAAATTTTTGACCTTGTGACCTTGACCTTGGAGATTGACCTACTTTTGAAAAACTTTAACCTTGGCCATATTTTTTGAATGGTAAGTGATAGGGCTTTGATATTTCACATGTGTATTCCTTGTGACAAGACCTTTCCATGGATACCAAAATTTTTGACCTTGTGACCTTGACCTTGGAGATTGACCTACTTTTGAAAAACTTTAACCTTGGCCATATTTTTTGAATGGTTAGTGATAGGGCTTTGATATTTCACATGTGTATTCCTTGTGACAAGACCTTTCCATGGATACCAAAATTTTTGACCTTGTGACCTTGACCTTGGAGATGATTGACCTACTTTTGAAAAACTTTAACCTTGGCCATATTTTTTGATTGGTAAGTGATAGGGCTTTGATATTTCACATGTGTATTCCTTGTGACAAGACGTTTCCATGGATACCAAAATTTTTGACCTTGTGACCTTGACCTTGGAGATTATTGACCTACTTTTGAAAAACTTTAACCTTGGCCATATTTTTTGATTGGTAAGTGATAGGGCTTTGATATTTCACATGTGCATTCCTTGTGATAAGACCTTTCATGCCGTACCATAAATTTTGACCTAATGACCTTGACCTTGTTTATTGTTGTTGTTGCAATTTACATATGGTTGCCACCGGCGAGCTATGTTGTCATTCTGACAAGTCTGGTTCTGTCTATCGATGTATAGACAAAAACTGATGCACAAACTATATAATCCGCAAAGAGGATTATATTTTGTTTGTGCATCGGTTTTTAGCTCGCCGGGACGAAAAAGTTCGGAGAGCTAATGCCATACCCTCGGCGTCATCGTTGTCGTCGTCCGTAGACAAAACTTTAACCTGGACTATATCTCTTGAACTATAAGGGGTAGGGCTTTGATATTTCATATGTAGATACCTTGTGATGAGACCTTTCATTTGAGACCATGACCTTTGACCTAGTGACCTTGACCTTGGACTTTGACCTACTTTTCAAAAACTTTAACCTGGGCTATATCTCTTCAACTGTAAGGGCTAGGGCTTTCATATTTCACACTTAGATACCTTGTGACAAGACCTTTCATTTGAGACCATGACCTTTGACCTAGTGACCTTGACCTTGGACTTTGACCTACTTTTTAAAAACTTTAACCTGGGCTATATCTCTTCAACCGTAAGGAATAGGACTTTCATATTTCACATTTAGATACCTTGTGACAAGACCTTTCATTTGAGACCATGACCTTTGACCTAGTGACCTTGATCTTGGACTTTGACCTACTTTTCAAAAACTTTAACCTGGGCTATATCTCTTCAACCGTAAGGGGTAGGGCTTTCATATTTCACATGTAGGTACCTTGTGACGAGACCTTTCATTTGAGACCATGACCTTTGACCTAGTGACCTTGATCTTGGACTTTGACCTACTTTTCAAAAACTTTAACCTGGGCTATACCTCTTCAACCGTAAAGGGTAGGGCTTTCATATTTCACATGTAGATACCTTGTGAAGAGACCTTTCATTTGAGACCATGACCTTTGACCTAGTGACCTTGACTTTTAACTTTGACCTACGTTTCAAAAACTTTAACCTGGGCTGTAACATTTGAATGGTAAGAGATAGGGCTTTTATATTTCACATGTAGATCCCTTGTGACGAGACCTTTCCATGGATACCAAAAATTTTGACCTTGTGACCTTGACCTTAAAATATGAAACTGTTTTTCAGCTGTTTTACTGTCAAAGATTCCAATTGTTTTTCATGCATATATTTACTAAAAGCAAGACCTTTCATTTGAGACATTATGACCATTAACGTAGTGATCTTGACCTTAACCATTAACCAACTTGTTTTATTCAAAATTACTTAAACTTTGGTTCTATCTTTAGCTCTCTAAGGGATATGCCTAATGTTAGATGCATAGACTCTTCATGACAATGCTTTTTAGCTCTACTGGTCTCAGACCAGTCGAGCTTATGCGATCACCCTTCGTCCGGCGTCCGTCCGTCTGTCCGTCTGTCCGTCTGTCCGTCTGTCTGTCTGTCCGTCTGTCCGTAAACAATTCTTGTCCGGACAACTCCTCTGAAACTGTCAGGGATAGAAACTTAATTCTTTTTGTATTTTACTTGGTCCATGGTCTAGTTGTGCACCTGACATTTAGTTTCAGTCCCTGACTCCCAGGGTCTTAGAAAATGGGCGTGGTCATTAAATTTTATGTAATTTTGTCCGGACAGCTCTTCTATCACTATAAATGATAGAGACATAATTCTTTTTGCAATATGATGGGTCTGTAGTCTAGTTGTGCACCTGATATTTTGTTTGAGCCAATGACCCCCAGGGTCTTAGAAAAGGGTGTGGCCATTTCCATATAATCTTATGCTTACAACGCTGACACTATAAATAATGGAGACTAAATTCTTTATGCAATATGATGGGTCTGTAATCTCGTTGTTCACCTGATATTTTGTTTGAGTCTCAGACCCCAAGGGTCTTAGAAAATGGGTGTGGTTGTTTTCTCTCTATTAAACTACATGTGATCTCATGATAGCTAATTTCCCAGAATTTATGGATAATAATTAATTGATTTATTCCAAAATATTATCGGTTTGCAGTTTAGATGTCATTACAGTATTTTAAATGAGTCCCTGTTCCCTAGGATTCTGGAAAGGCAGTGGCTCCGGATACGAACGTTCGTATCTTTAGACCAATGTCTCGGCGTACGAACATGTTTCTGATTGGTCTTTAACTGTCACGTGACGCGGGTCATAATAAAAAAGTTGATTTTTGTAACCATATCAAGGTATACGAGTTTATTCTGCATAATCTGTAATTAGCAACCGGGACAAGAGGCTATTTTCTATGCTCTCAATCATTATCGTGATCACTGCCCAGTAATAGACGTGCACTTGTCGGCTGTTGTGTGCACGTACCAGTGTGACGTTACGTCGCTCCAGTGGAAGTTGAAGTTTTTGAAAGTTTTGAGATGATGACAAATACGTACATGTAGATGCAACTCCGTGCTTTTTTCTTAATTAACTTTTCAGAATATGTCACCAAAAAAGATGCAATTTGAACACAAGATGCCTTGAAAAAAAAACGAACCAAATTGAAATATACATGCAGAAGCTCACTACGATTTGTGTTCGTACGACGAGACATAGGTCTAAAGATACGAACGTTCGTATCTGGAGCCACTGCCTTCTGGAAAATGGGTATATGGCTATTTTCTCTTACCCTATCTACATGCATTTAGAGTATATAAGTGACAGAAACTATAAATAAACAAAGATATTGCCATTTTACAATATTATCATAGATGAGTCTGTAATTTAGTTTTTCTCATATTTTATTTGGGACCTGACCCAGGATTTCATCTTCAATTCTATAGAAACGCTAGGGGATAGTTTCGGAATTTCCTCTGATCAATCAATCAACATGAAAATCTTTTCTATAGTGTTTATACAGTGCAAGAAAGATATCAAATAGTCAAAATGCATGTATTTCTCACTTATTTTTTATTTGTTTAACATGTTTAAGGTGTAAGATTTTTGGGGAGAGTAGTGAGAATTTTTGTTGCAAGAGTAGAATGTCCTAAGTGATCACAGACTTGAGCTGTGCTTTCTGTTAAGAGCCAATCCGGCATAAAACCATGCAAATTGGTCCAAATGACCTAGTAACCAAATTTAATGATTTTAAGTTATTTTAATAGATACATGACTAGGAATAATTCTGTCAAATAATTTTGTTCAAATATCCATGGTTACAGAGATATACCACCCCATCATTTTTCCCGCCAAATTTACAAAAAGGACGTAGAAATATCCCTATTTTCGCTGATGTACTTCTCTAAAATTTTAAGTATAAATTGAATTGGAGTAAATATTGTTATTGATATATTGAAATATAACATTTTATTCTATCTTAGGATAATATTATGTATGAAAATTTTTTTTCCAAAGACAGCCACAACGTAACTTGAAAAAGGCAAAAATCGGCTAAGTGAGAAAACGACGTTTTATACGTTTTTCACGCACCAATATCTTCTGTAAGAGAAGTTTGATTTTTATCAAATTTCATCTTTTAACTCCTTGCTTCAATCGTATAAATATATCAAAAATCCACCGCTGCCAAATGATTACGTATTGAGATTTAGACAGTTAAAATATGTATAAAAGATCAGCTTAACGAAAAAACGACGTTTTAGACGTTTTTCACGCACCAATATCTTCTGTAAGAGAAGTTTGATTTTTATCAAATTTCATCTTTTAACTCTTTGTTTTAATCTTATAAATATATCAAAAATCCATCGATGCCAAATAATTACGTATCGAGATGTAGACAGTTAAAATATGTATAAAAGATCAGCTTAAGGAAAAAAAACGACGTTTTAGACGTTTTTCAAGCAACAATATCTTCTGAAAGAGAAATTTGATTTTTTTCAAATTTCATCTTTTAACTCTTTGCTTTAATCTTTTAAATATATCAAAAATCTACCGATGCCAAATAATTACGTATCGAGATATAGACAGTTAAAATATGCATTAAAAATCAGCTTAACGAGAAAATGACGTTTTATACGTTTTTCACGCACCAATATCTTTTGTAAGAGAAGTTTGATTTTTTTCAAATTTCATCGTTTAGCTCTTTGCTTTGATCTTATAAATATCTCAAAAATCCACCAATGCCAAATAATTACGTATTGAGATATAGACAGTTAAAATTTGCATCAAAGTGAATTTTTGCGGTGTAAAAATGCGAACGAAAAATACGGAATCCCAAAGATTCAATCATTGCACACGTAGAAATACGCATACATGTGCGGCGAGTTGTGACCACAGCTGATTTGATCATATCTTTTCACACGCAGGTCAAGGTCAAACTCTTTGTTCAAAATTGTGCAATCGATAGTTGGGAATAAAAATAAATTTTATCGAAAACGTAAAATATATTCCAAAGGGTCTAGAAAGAGGAAAAAAGGAGCCATAAAAAGTTTTATTTGAAAATATGCAGTAACGACCCTAATATTGTCGATTCTTTAATAAATAAATCTCCGTATACTTCTATTGTAAAAACTCAATACATTGTAGGTGGCGCCAGTGAAATTTATTAGAGCTGCGCACCCCAAATTCAAAATCACGTTTTTAAAGGTTTATAACTGCGACTGTATGCGTTAGATTCGCCTGAAAATTTGAATTTATACAAATGAGAATGTATATTTTCATTTGAAAAGAAAAATTTTGCATTCCAAAATATTGTAAAATTAATTAATTTTCAGGGACACCGTCCCTTTAAAATTGAAGTGAGGAAATGATGCGAAGAAGCGAAGAAATTATCTCTTTTTCGCTTCTCCGTATCATTCCGTATTTTGTTTCTTCACATCATTTCTTCGTTTCTTTTCATATTCAGTACACGAACTAACAACGTCAGAATTACGCTTTTGCAGAAAAGAAGTTATATATAAAATGAAATTGTATATCTCTTTGATGTTTGAAAGGCGTATAATGTATACATGTAGATCTACGCCCTTAGGTTAGCCCAGGAGTTTTTCTCTTTCTTTTCTGTATAATTTTGTTTTTGTTTTTTTTTCGGAGGGGAGGGTGTCGGGGTTTTTTTTTTTTTGTTTTTTGTTTTTTCGTTTCGTTTCGTTTCGTTTCGTGTTTTGTTTTGTTTTTCAATATTATTATTTTTTTTTTGAAAGATGGAGTACCATGAACTCTTTTTTTTTTTCTTTCCAATAAAAGTACTTTTTTATAGAACGAAGACCGCTCTGCTATAGTACAAGATAATATCAATACTTCGAAGGAGAAATACCTTGAATTAAGGATATGAAGGAGATAAACTTTTATGAAAGAATTGAGATTTTATAAAAGAAAGTGATTACTCTCATAATTTACGCGCATACGGACCGGAGCGAATGAATACGGAGCAAAACAGCTTATACAAACGCAAGGATTAGAGCGATGGGGGGGGGGGGGGGGGGGTCCGGGGAAAAGAGTGCTTTTTCTAGTACGATTTTCTTTTTTAACGCGGGAGGGGGCCGGGGGCAGGTGGAGGTTAAGAAATATGACGGAGAGGTTGTCAGGGCCCCTGAAATTTGCCCCAAATTATTTTGACCTTGAATAAACAAAGACTTTTCTCATCATAACCATAGATGACCGATTTGGTTGAAAGCGCTATTTGACGTTGAGTTGAAATCAAGAAAGAGACAGTCATATCAAACAATTTTTTTTTCTTGTTTTATGCACGAAAATAAAAGAATGATTGAGGTTTTCTCGAAAAAATAATAAGGACTGGATATATAGTTAATTCATTGATTTACTTTAAGTGAGGATAATTCGTGCAACCTGTCTATTTTTTCTCTGAAATACGAATAAATTGTTATGTTTATAGGAAAGATCAACCTAACATTTAAAAAAAAAAAACACGTTTATTTTATCAATTCAACAGATCGTTTTCAAAAGGAAAGAACTTTTTAAACACAATTTCCTATGAAACAATGAATTTGGAAAATCGATGAAAAGAGCAGCGAGTAGACTGTAAAGAAAACTTTTCTTTCCGATTTTCAACATTTTTTAAAGAAAATACCACAGTCATGTCAAGAATACACAAACAGGACAATTTGTTCATATGACAGAGAATGAGAGATCATAGAAGAGTACATCGAACGACCCGTTGTCTACAGGACAATAGATCTACATGTAACAAATCTGATGACACGAAACTAGCAGTGGCATAGTGATCCTTTTATGATGAGCTTTCAGAAGTTACACGTCTTCAAATTCAATAGAAGTGAGATTAAGTGCCCCTGCTCCAGGGAGACTCGAACCAGGAACCTTTCCGTAATTGGTTCGACGCTCTAACCAGTACTTACTGGTAGTAGCACTGACTATTTTAGAGACTCGTTCTTTTACATCTGTGAAGATTATTTCAAAAGATTTGGGATGGGTACATCTAATCACATCTAGAAACGAGGGAACGAGATTTCCTATGCAAACTTGAGCTAAACTCTATCAATGTTATAATCTAATGCGATAGTTTATCCGTGTCAAGTTCTTATTTTATCGTCATTGTTTACATGCTACCAGGGAACCTAACCTCGTGACGTCATCACTAAAAGTCTGACTCGGTGGCGTCGTTCCGGGCTATCTCAAAAATCGTCTAGATTAATGATGGGGCTTATATAAGGGAAATTGAAAAAGATCAGGAATGATTTCCATCATTTTTAGAACATATTTTGTTAATATCTTAAATTTTTTTTTCTAGATTATGATCAAAGATGCTTATCTTTTGAACATTTTTCCATTAAATCTTTTAATCATATTCCGCAAAATAATGAATATTCTTGATAAAATTTGCATATCTTAGATACATTTGGCAGCGACAGTTTTTTTATATATTAAAGTATGATACGTTTACTTTATTATACTGAAATTTTGTGGGAAAATTTTCTCTCTTATAGATGTTATTCATGTTCGAAATAGGGACGCTTTTGTCAAATCCCAATATAAGTCGTATTAGAGCGCCCCCTGGTGGCAAGTCAATTCGTATATCTTAACTTTGCGAGTACTATAATGAAGATGAATTGAGTAAGTATCTGATTTTATCATGAAAAGAATTACTGCATATCAAAATCAAATCTTATTCAACGATGAAAATAGGGCTATTTTAGTGTTGTTTTTGAGCCCTGTTAATGGCGTTATGCCATACAAACAAAATTGGCCCATTACTATAAAACGGGACATATATGAATTTTAAAATAATTTTTTTCTCGAATGTTTTTCATCATAGAATACAGAAATATACATAAAAATGTAAAACTTTGACCACCCTTTTGGACGATTTTTACGATTTTGCATGGTTTTATGCCGGATTGGCTCTTAAATGGGAACACCAGAATCACAAAGATTGGTCATTTTGTCAAATAAAATAGCAATAATGCATCCTTCACATTGCCAAATGAAAGGAATATTGTGCTTGTGTAAGTTTTTTTTTTTGGGGGGGGGGGGGGGGGGGGGGGAGAGAGGGGGGGAGGTAACTAGAATGTCCTAAGTGATCACAGACTGTTAAATGGGAACACCAGAATCACAAAGATTGATCATTTTATCAAATAAAATAACAATAATGCATCCTTCACATTGCCAAATGAAAGGAATATTGTGCTTGTGTAAGTTTTTTTTTTTGGGGGGGGGGGGGGGGGGGGAGGAGAGGGGGGAGGTAACTCTTACATCTTTCTTTCTTCTTATAAATTCTTCCACTGCTTGGAGTACCACCCCCAATGGGATGTAAAACTGTGTGGTTTGATAAAATTTTCATAATGTTTACATTAAAGCAAGTGACACATGTTTTAATAGAAGATAATATAACAAGAGATGCCTTATAGGCATATGTACTATTTGTTAATCAAATTAAAAAAAAAAAAAAAAAATACTAAAAAAAATCATTTGTAAAAGCCAACTCATACAAAAATATTTCAACCCAGGAAAACTTCTACCAAAATCTTCCTTTATTGCCATTTTACAATATTATCATAGATGAGTCTGAAATTTAGTTTTTCTCATATTTTATTTGGGACCTGACCCAGGATTTTATCTTCAATTCTTTAGAAACACTAGGTGATAGTTTCGGAATTTCCTCTGATCAATCAATCAACTTGAAAATCTTTTCTATTATGTTTATACAGTGCAAGAAAGATAACAAACAATCAAAATGCATGTATTTCTTACTTATTTTTTAATTGTTTAAGGTGTAAGATTTTTGGAGAGAGTAGTGAGACTTTTTGTTGCAAGAGTAGAATGTCCTAAGTGATCACGGACTTGAGCTGTGCTTTCTGATACATGGAAACACCAGAATCACAAAGATTGATCATTTTATCAAATAAAATAGCAATAATGCATCCTTCACATTGCCAAATGAAAGGTGCTTGTGTAAGTTTTATTTTGCAAAATTCCAAATTTAGTATTAATTATAGAAGTTAAATTTGTAACAGGAGAGGGAGAGATGTGACTGGACCGGGAATCGAACCCGAGATCTTCTGCTATCTGGGCAGACGCTCTTACCAACTGAGCTATCTGGGCACGATGCCCGTTCCTGCCACACTCCTCTCCACCAATTTTTTAGGTTTCCATGCACTGGAAACCTCACACAAAACTCCACTTCACCTTGAGTCATTTAGTTTGGCGCCAATTCTGTAACAGGAGAGGAAAAGATGTGACCGGACTGTGAATCGAACCCGAGACCTTCTGCTATCTGGGCAGACGCTCTTACCAACTGAGCTATCTGGGTACGATACCTGTTCCTGCCATAAATTACTGGTAATAAACTTATGTTTCAGGCCTTTTTGTCAATTGGACCTCGAGTCATTTTGTCCTTTTAAAATTTGACCAATCAAAAACATCATTTCAACCACATGCAGATTTAAAAAAATTTATGGGACACCCTTATTCTGAACTGGGATATATGGTAAAAATGTTTTCTATAGAGGATCAAATATTTCATACCGGTATGTAAAAATATTTTGTATTACATTTTAATAATTAGCTTCTGTCTACATTAATACCACATTCACCCTAAAAGTTCATGTTCTTTGTTCAATATTCTATTTACATTGTTTTACATTTACTGAAAAAATAGCCTAAAACCGTTTTAGGTTTTAGAACAAAATGGCCGATACTTTTTTCACTCGGTAGGCCACATGTCCTATTATATTTAATTTCAATCTGAAACTGTCTGATTACTTGATCTAAGTATTTTCACTGGTCAGTATAAGAAAGAAGGAAATATCTCTATAGAGTATCCTATGCAATACTATTTCAGCTCAAATGAGAGGTTATTTATGCCTTTAGTCTTAATTTTATCAAAGGGCAGGTAGTGGTAGGTCTGTCTGTTCATCTGTTTGTCTATCCAAATTCTGACTGTCAGTATATCATTCCATTCAACTAAATTCTGATGAAAGGGTATAAGACAATAGAGCTGTCATATATTGCATGTCTATGTACCTTGAGAAGGCTCATCTTTTGGAGCCAAATTTTAACCTTTGACCCCATCACTGACCTTAGACCCACATTTTTTGAAAAATAAAAACATCTGTTATTTTAGTTTTGATACATATGGTATGTTTTATATACACGTTTTTAGTAATTCTCTCACATTCTAGAGAATTCTAAAATCTAAGGCACGGTCCATTTGATATTCTTGGGGGGGGGGGGGGGGAGACTCCGTTTTTTTTTCGAAAGAAAAAATTTTGCTCTGAATTTTGATGAAAAAAATTAACTAGAAATTGATGGATATGCATTGGCATGTGGTTCATGTGGTTGTTGGTTCTCATAAAAAAAAACTTGATATACATTTATCCCGCCTTTGGCAAATTTCTTGCAATCTGATTGGTCGAGAAGAACCAAATATTATGTTGTATTATTTTACTAACAGGATATTATTTTGATATCCTGCTTCTACTAAGACACTTTATGCTCTTGACGTCACCAAAATGCTTTAGAATATGTTGACGTAACATACACAAACCAAAAGCGATTCAGCGGGATAAATTCGTTATACAGTGTTTTCAGGGGGGATACAGAAATATATTGGGTCAATGAAAAAAGTACTTGTATTAGGCAAGGTGAAGCCGAGCATTCATTCTCTTGAGTGTATATGTGCAAATCAACCAGGAGAGCTTCAGTCTCATCAGAGACTTCTGGTTGTATTTTAGAAGTTTTTTGATTTTTGACAAAAACCTGCTACGGCGAGCTGTATAATCTTTGATTACCCTATGTTTGTCTATACATCGATAGACAGAAAAATGATTACAGTCATTTCTTATAGTTGAATTAAATTAAAATTATCTAGTTTATTTCAACAACATTTTTAAATTAGCATTTTCAAGTTTGCTAGTGATGTCATAATAGGTGACATTGTCTATACAGCTATAGATAAAATTTTGCTCCATACTTTTGTATAGGCGTTATACAGACACTACGGAAATAATTAAATTATATTGTGATGGCCATATGTCTGTACATCCTAATATCCATCTAGGTGTGATAAAGATTAACCTTTAAGGCATTTGTGTATGGGATTAGACTTTCAGACATAATTGTACCAGGGATTAAATTTTCAGACATTATTGTACCAGGGACTAGACTTTCAGACATTATTGTACCAGGAATAAGACTTTCAGACATAATTGTACCAGGGATTAGACTTTCAGACATAATTGTACCAGGGATTAGACTTTCAGACATTATTGTACCAGGGAGAAGACTTTCAGACATTATTGTACCAGGAATTAGACTTTCGGACATTATTGTACCAGGGATTAGACTTTCAGACTTAATTGTACCTGGGATTAGACTTTCAGACATTATTGTACCAAGGATTAGACTTTCAGACATTATTGTACCAGGGATTAGACTTTCAGACATTAATGTACCAGTGATTAGACTTTCAGACTTAATTGTACCTGGGATTAGACTTTCAGACATTATTGTACCAGGGATTAGACTTTCAGACATTAATGTACCAGCAGGGATTAGACTTTCAGACATTAATGTACCAGGGATTAGACTTTCAAACATAATTCTACCAGGGATTAGACTTTTAGACATTATTGTACCAGGGATTAGACTTTCAGACATAATTGTACCAGGGATTAGACTTTCAGACATTATTGTACCAGGAGTTAGACTTTCAGACATTATTGTACCAGGAGTTAGACTTTCAGACATAATTGTCCCAGGGATAAGACTTTCAGACATAATTGTACCAGGGATTAGACTTTCAGACATTATTGTACCAAGGATTAGACTTTCAGACATTATTGTACCAGGGATTAGACTTTCAGACATTATTGTACCAGGGATTAGACTTTCAGACATAATTGTACCAGGGATTAGACTTTCAGACATTATGGTACCAGGGATTAGACTTTCAAACTTAATTGTACCAGGGATTAGACTTTCAGACATAATTGTACCAGGGATTAGACTTTCAGACATTATTGTACCAGGAATTAGACTTTCAGACATAAATGTACCAGGAATTAGACTTCAGACATGATTGTACCAGGAATTAGACTTCAGACATTATTGTACCAGGGATTAGACTTTCAGACATAATTGTACCAGGAATTAGACTTTCAGACATTATCGAATGATTTCAGGATAATGAACACTGGATGAGGTTATGTGAGAGGATCAGTGAGCGATGTTACGTGATGGGTAACCATGTGTGGAGTCGGCCAGGAACTCTACTCACGGAGGAACTGATGGAGGACTTCAAAACCAGCGGCATAGTGTTCAAAGTCGACCAGATAAATACTGTTTCTGACATCATTAACTGTGCCAAGAAAATGGAAGGTAATATGTTTTTTGAAATAATGTAACAAAAGCATTGATGAAGCTTCTAAGCACATTAGAATCATCTATGGATCATTTTGGATATATACTCTGTGGTTCAACCTAAAGCAATTTTGTACCAAATTTGTGGACCAAGATGGCCACCATGTGCTTGTATTGGCAACTGGCATGTTGATTTATCCTCTACTTACAGAATTGACAAAGCCTCATTAGAAGCTTGTTGAACCTGAGGTCCTCTTTTATGATATTTAATGTGATCTTAAAACAACAATTTCCATCAATGGCATTATGATTTGTTGATTGTTTTCCATATCCTCCCCATATGTGACTCGATTGAATTGAAAGTATGGAAACAAAAAACATTCTGACTCAATTGAATTAAGTAAATAAAAATGCATGGCATTGACAGACCTGCCTACTTTTATGATTTTGGCGTAATTTTTACGATTTTTGACCTACAATTACACTGTACGCTTTTGCTGCTCAATTTTATGCTTTCAACATATTTCAAAGCAGAATGACTTTTTAAAAGTATCCATAACAAATGAATAGACTCGCACACATACATTTCTTGAACGTTGAGCGTTTTGATATCGTATATGCAATTGTGTGAATGATGAAGATTTGTAACAATGTCAAAGAGTGGAAAATACGGTGTTTTTATCAAAGTAACAGTCAATTTTATTATATTACGCTTTGCTTCCCTAAATGACACGTTCTTGAGGAAAATTTTACACTTTTGCAAAGAAATAGGTAGGCAGGTCTGTATTAAGGATGCCAAATCAATACACAAATTTTGTAGAGAATCATACTGAGTACTTTCATCTTTTAAAGTGATACCTTTATTGTGGATGTATGTATGTGTCGATGAATATTGACACATAATGTATGTTACAGAAGCACAGAATCAGATTGCCCTGACCACATGTCATGGAGAGACAACGGACACATTCCTGGCTGATCTTGTAAGTCGTTTTACAGTTATTATATAAAGTATATAGGTACATGTATATGTTGAAAAAGAACAATTTGAAATATAACTTGTGTTGTATTTTTTCCCTGACATGGTTGACATAGCACTTTCTATATAGACATAACCTCAGACAGTGCATCTTTTGTAGATATTGTTTTCATTTTTGTGCGTGAACATCGACGGCAGGTGCGGCTAGCCAAACAGGGGATGCTTACTCCTCCTGGGCACCTGGTCCCACCTCTAGCTTGCTAGGGGTCAGTCGATGCTCGATTTGGTGCTCTATTGTGAGTGCTGTTGAGATTATTGTCAGGATCTTCTTTATCTCATGTGTACTTATCAATTAATCCAGAAGCAGAATGCTTTTTAGCTCACCTGAGCGAAGCTCAAGTGAGCTATTGTCATAGCGCACCGTCCGGCGTCCGTCCGTCCGTCCGTCCGTCGTCCGTCGTAAACTTTTCACATTTTCGACTTCTTCTCCAGAACGGCTGAAGGGATTTTGATGAAACTTGGTAGGTATGAAGTACTCATGGTCCCCTACAAGTGTTGTTGTTTTTCGTCCGGATCTGTCAACAGGTGGCGCCACCACAGCCAAAAGTAGGTCACGGGGGGTACCCTCCTTTGACAAACTTCTTCTTCAGAACCGAAGCATGTATCGACAAACCGAAAGCATCAGGATGATCTAGAGAGATGTCTTAAGAAGTGTTGTTATTTTTGGTTCCACTTCGAAGTCAAATTTTTGACGCGTTTTTGACGTCTTTTCGGACTTAGTCAGAAATGCACAATTTTGCACTATTTCTTTAAATAACTCAATAAGTGTATGATTTTACACACTCATTTACTACATATTTATCATATTTAACTTACTTAATGCTTTGATATGTATTTTATGCTTAAATTTTATTTTTTTGATTTTTTATGAATTTTTTTCTTATGTAAAAAGGAAGGGGGGGGGGTGATTTTCATACATTTTCTGCTTCTTTTCTATAACCACTCTTCAGATTGTCATGACAATTTGTAGGTATGAGGTACTCATGCATGGTACCCTACAAGTGAAAGAATTTTGTCAAGATATCCACTTTTGGATACACATTCATTTACTACAAATTCATCACATTTAAGTTACTTAATGCTTTGATATGTATTTCATACTGAAATTTTAATTTTTTGATTTTTTATGAATTATTTTCTTATGTGAAAAGGAAAGGGGGGGGGGTGATTTTCATACATATTCAACTTCTTCTCCAGAACTGCTGAATAGATTTTTATGAGTATTTTTTCAATCATGAATAGATATGTCTACTGTGAACATGGACCCAAGGCTTGTAAGTTCAAGTTCTGGTACCCTGGTAACTTTAGTTTCGTATAAGTTGGTACATGTTCATGTATGCAAGAGTTGTCTTTCTTTAATATAGATTTATGTTTTTGAGGTTTAAATTTTTGGATTATCGATTCATTTGAATGTTATATATTTTGAATTATTAAATAGGTATGGAAAAGGAAACTAAATTATTTTAAAAAGATGAATAAGTATTTTCAAATTTATCTTGTGAAGACTTAGATATACAACTATGAAATTACAATATTGAGAGCAGCTCAAAATATTAATGTAAGAACAGATCAATGTTATCAATAACACAGTGAAGGGATGGGGAGGGGGTCTGTTATTTTGCTTTAGCTTCTGTATAACTATCTCTCTCGGGTTACTTAGATTACTCAAGAAGAAGGGGGGATGATTTTCATACATATTCAACTTCTTCTCCAGAACCACTGAACAGATTTTCGTTAAACTTGGTAGGAAAGAAGAAATCATGGTCCCCTACAAGTATTGTTGTTTTTAGCTCACCTGAGCGAAGCTCAAGTGAGCTATTGTCATAGCGCGTCGTCATTCCATCATCCGTCAGTCCAACGTAAACTTTTAACATTTTCGATATCTTTTCTGCAACCGCTGCACAGAATTTCACGAAATTTCACAGGAAGCAAGTACTCAATGCCCTCTATCAAATTTGTGTTTTTCAAGCCGATCGGAAATCCAAGATGGCCGCCACAGGCTCTGATTGGCTGACACATTTTTGACTTCTCTTCTGAAACTGCGTCACAGAATTTCATGAAACTTCACAGGAAGCAAGTACTCAATGCCCTCTACCAAGTTTGTGTTTTTTGAGCCGATCGGAAATCCAAGATGGCCGCCACAGGCTCTGATTGGCTGACACATTTTTGACTTCTCCTCCGAAACTGCTGCACAGAATTTCATGAAACTTCACAGGAAGCAAGTACTCAATGCCTTCTACCAAGTTTGTGTTTTTGGAGCCGATTGGAAATCCAAGATTGCCGCCACAAGCTCTAATTGGCTGACACATTCTCGACTTCTCCTCTGAAACCGCTGCACAGAATTTCATGAAACTTCACGGGAAGCAACTACTCAATGCCCTCTACCAAATTGTGTTTTTCGAGCCAATCGGAAATCCAAGATAGCTGCCACAGGCTCTGATTGGCTGACACATTTTCAACTTCTCTTCTATAACCACTGCACAGAATATCATGAAACTTCACAGGAAGCAAGTACTCAATGCCCTCTACTAAGTTTGTGTTTTTCGAGCCAATCGGAAATCCAAGATGGCTGCCACAGACTCTGATTGACTGACACATTTTCAACTTCTCCTCTCAAACGGCTGCATAGAATTTCACAAACCTTCACAGGAAGCAAGTACTGATTGCTCTCTACCAAGTTTGTGTTTTTCGAGCTGATAAGAAATCCAAGATGGCCGCCACAGGCTCTGATTGGCTGACAAATTTTCGACTTCTCCTCTGAAACCGCTGTGCAGAATTTCATGAAACTTCACAGGATGCAAGTACTCATACCCTCTATCAAGTTTGCGTTTTTGGAGCCTATCGGAAATTCAAGATGGCTGCCACAGGCTCTGATTGGCTGACACATTTTCAACTTCTCCTCTAAAACTGCTTCACAGAATTTCTTGAAACTTCACAGGACGCAAGTACTAATTGCCCTCTACTTAGTTTGTGTTTTTCGAGCCGATTGGAAATCCAAGATGTCCTCTATAGGCTCTATTTGAATGACACATTTTTGACTTATCCTCTTAAACTACTGCACAGAATGTCACTGAACTTTACAGGAAGTAATAACTTGTACACCTTGTCCTTCTCAAAGCTTCACTAAAAGCGATTTCCTTCAGGTCTTGACTTTGATTGAAAACATACATACAGTCTCCTCAGGTGAGCGATGTGGCCCCCTTGGGCCTCTTGTTCTTTCCATAGACTCTGTCATCTTAGGACATA
This sequence comes from Pinctada fucata, assembly GCA_028142955.1. Classification (NCBI taxonomy): domain Eukaryota; kingdom Metazoa; phylum Mollusca; class Bivalvia; order Pterioida; family Pteriidae; genus Pinctada; species Pinctada fucata. The sequence goes on along the minus strand of AP027105.1, from coordinate 69,933,826 downwards.
AAATTTCTTATCTATGATTGTTTATAAATTGTTCTCTTTCATTCATACCTGGACACAAAAATCAATTTCCCTTCCTATTTCTTTTTCAATCAATCAATCTGCAGTGCTAAAAAAATATTTGTGTTCAAGTCAAGAAATTCCTATATTAAATTTGGTTGTAGAACAAAAGAATGATTTCATGTAAATTTATTTATAATTCTACTTACATTAGTTAATACAAACAATACAATAATTTGCAACATCTCGTATGTTTCAGGCTGTTGGACTGAATGCGAGATTCATCAAGTTAGGAGGTCCCATACGAGGTGAGCGAGTGGCTTTACTGAACAGACTCCTACAAATAGAGGATCACTTAAAACGGGCGGGGCAGCTTGGGGAGCACGGAGCCGATTCCTTCCCTCTTATCACACCCCCACCACTACCTGAACCTGAGGAGGGGGAGGAGACACAGGAGGAAGAAAAGAAGGAAGAGAAAGGAAAGAAGAAATAAACAAGAATTGCTGAATTCATACCATTACAACTTGAGATCTAGGGTCATGTTGTATATTTCTTCAGTGCTCACTTAATACATTTCACAAGATTCAGGGAAAACTTAAAACATGCATGGTATTTATCTCTTATATTAGTGAAATTGTGAGAAAAAAATGGAGGAGAAACAAATCAAGATGCTTTTTCCAAGACTACATGTATTCCATGTGACACATCCTTACATTACTGTATGACATGATTTCTCCAAGGTTGACATATTCTGTGATATATAGTAATATATTCTGTGATATATCATGTGATACAAGCTGTATCATAGACAATTCATTCCATCCATTATTTGTATTTTGAACTTTGTTCAATTCAATCTTTTTGAGAGTGTAAAATGAGTTTATGATGTTTACACATTGAATTAAAACTAGATATCTCTCTGGATCCTTTGGCTTTTCTTTAATACTGATAGTACTGATTCAGTATCATGAGTTATCCTCCCTCTCAGCTCTAAAACAGAAAAGCAAAACACTATATTTGTGTGTCATATAAATATCAGTGTTTGTATATATTGGAGTCGCTGTATCATTTATATGTCAAATCAAGCATTATTACTCTGAAATGTATTTATTTACAAACATGATACAATATAATACGTAAAGGCACTTACATTGTATATAGTCACTGTATGAAAATCAATGTATGATTCAGATCAGGGCCCTTGCATAGCTTACACGGTTTTTCATTTTTCATAGAAAGCTTCTTATATATGTAGGTCTTGTCCTAAAGGGAAGTATTATCTTAAAATATGTGTGGTTTGATGCCTCAGTATCAGTGGTCAAATGTTAAGGCAATTGTCTTGGCTTTATGTTTTGTTCTTTGATGAGGCTGAACCTTCACTGATTCTCAGATGAGATCATAAAATATAGATAAGACCACTTGTTTTGACTTTTGGTTTTCTTATTTTGATTGAATTGAATGTTGAAATTGTCAGGTGAACAAGATATGCCCATTTGGACCACTTGTAGGCTTGTATTTTGTTGTTGAGTCTGTATTGAGTCCACATAATGTGAACAGTAATACTTGGTAGCACTTACCTTCATGACTTCTTTCTGGTTGATCTGTACTTTGATATGAGTGTACAGTTTGTATTTATTGATGGAGAGAACTTTATATTGTAGACTGTTAAGTCCGTCCACTCTCCATCTCTTCTTTACCTCCTTAACCATCGACCACCTGTGTGGAATAAGAAACTCGTTAAATACAAGTCGTTACCCTTCAGCATTACATGTACATTGTAAAAACAGGTTTATAATGGGGATCATTGCATTTGCCTGTCTGTAACATAGAAATGGAATTACACTTTTAACCCAATGCCATCCAAGTGTAAATGTGTTTGTATAGGTTAAAGAAAGATTGTAATACCTGTCCTTATTCATCTCCGTGTCGGGTTTGTGTGACAGCATGGTATATCTGGCGATACTGGACTCAATCCGGGATATACTCATTTTGTTCTGCTTTATCCTACAAATTTTTAAGAAATATGTATTTATTATTATTATACAGAACATCTTCACTATTATTTTTTGGAAATAAGAACCTGACAGAGATAAAATCTGATATTTGTCCTATACTTACCTATAATACATGTCGTCATCCTCTCCACCCCAGCCAAAGAACTTATTGGAGAATCCATTAACCAACATGAACTGTTCTTTTGTCATGGCTGAGGTTCCACCAAAATATTGTGGGTAAAGTAACCTGCAATGATAAAAGATTAAGTCACTGTTTTGAAATCATGAATAGCTAGATATGTAGGAGCATTATCTATACTTAGGTTGTTTTGCTTTTATGTGCTAAGCATACATTTTTACGAAGTAACCTTGACCTATGTCACACAATCTTTGGTCAAGGTCATGTAAAATCTCTGGTTCATTGGGTTAGGAGATATTGTCATTTATTTGTTAAAGGGAAAATGACCTTGACATAAATAACAGTCATTGAGTTATGAGGAGCAACAAACTAAAATGTGAATGATTGGGTGTATAGTTATAAAATAGATATGGCAAGGACATGATTAGCATGCATTTTCGTCATAGGACATGATTAGCATGCATTTTCGTCATAAAGGAGCAAAGTGATTATGACCTTGATATTGGTTGCATGACCTTAGGCTAAGACATAGCAAAACGTTAACCTTTGTGTTATATCCAACTATGAAGTGATTGGGGAAAACGGGTGAAGATATTTATCATGGACATATCGGCAAAAACATGGGCAAAGACAAAAGCAGTGTAATCTGTCTTTGAGGAAGACATTGTTACTTGTATTTATGTATATCTAGTGACACGCCCATGTGTCTGGGTTCTGTATCACTACACGTGTAGATGTTCCTATCGTCCTCCGCCATAAAGTCCACGTCATGGAAAATATAACATCTGTAGTCGTCTATTCTACTGGCCTCTGTGAAACCTATGTTAAGCAGCATGGCACGGTTAAACATAGATCCTGGTGCCTGTCAATAGAATTGTAACAATATGCAAATCATACATTTGCAGTAGGCCAAACTCCGAGGTATCTTTATGACATTGGTACAGAAAATGTGACCTTGACGTCGGGGTTTTACCATTTCTTTAAATTAACCTCTGTTGTGTCTTTTGAAAGATAAGAGAAACCGTTTGCATATTCCACGCATGCATTTCTTGTTATAAGACCTTTCCATTGGTACCGAAATATTTGACCTTGTGATGCTGACCTGCGAGTTTGACCAACTTAAAGGAATTTGCTTAAGCTTTTACTTATTTTTTTTAATGATAAGTGATTGACTTTCATATATATTTCACATGTATATGTCTTATGACAAAACCTTTTCATGCGTACTAAAATATTGACTTCGTGACCTTCACCTCGGAGTTTGGCCTACTTCTATGAAACTTTAACCCTGATGATATTTTTAAGTGAAAGGGCTCTCATATATATTGCACATACATATGTACTCCGTGTGGCAAAATCTGAATGTGAATTTCAACATTTTGACCTTGACTTTGTGACCTTGATTCTGACCTACTTTTCGGATAACAGTTTCCGTCTGTTACTTACCAGATCTATGACGTAGATAGCATATTGTATTTGTTGTCTTTGTAGTAAGGGATAATAATGGTTGAGGAAGACTCTGAGATGATGTTCCCTGTCTCTATACGGTATGATGATGGCCACTTTATGACGGGATTGACATTCATTGGGTGAGTACACTCCTCCCTCTTTAACGTTGTCATATCTAGTCTCCAGCTCCCTCCATGTCAGTGCTGCCTTTTCTATTTTCAATCTACCTTCTGTGAGAAACAATAACTATTAACATACATATATAATTCCCTTCTGAAAAGAAAGCCGAAGAATCATGGTGCTGTCAGTCAAATCCACTGCAGAAATTTAAATGGGATATTTATACGTGTACCTTTCTTTACTTTGAACAATAGAAATGAAAATAAAATACATATACTAGTATGCATCAGATACTAGTATAAGAAAATACGTTTTCCCAAAGAACATCCAAAACGGGGGGGGGGGATTAAAAGCTAAATAGACACGTGTGAAAAACAGATGTCCCTGGATGGTATGAAGGAAATATGGTTAAATTTTACAAAAAGAAGGCCACGTTCCAAAGTCAAGGTCTCGGTTTACATTTACAATCAAAACTTTGGTCTTGTCACATGTAGAATGGAAAATACAAGCGAATTATAAACGCTCTGTTCTTAACCATTCTATAAGTTGTGTTAGATTTTGTTTTAAGTATATCAGCTTGGAGAACAATGTCATGCTCAAACATTTTGTATCGATAGAAAGGTCCTGTCACAGGGAATACACACGTGAAATATGAGACCCCTATCACTTAATACCAGTCAAAAGTTATGCCCAACACAAAACAAAAAATCCAAAGTTTGTCAAAGGCCAAGGTCACAAGGTCAAACATTTTGGTATCAATAGAAGAAAGGAGGGGAAATAATTAGGAATTAGATTATAAGAATACAGAATGGGGATCGAGTTTACATTGAACTTGATGAATTGTCGATTCATGCTCAAAGCTAGAGCTATGGAAAACAAATTTCGACAATGAAGTGATAAATGCGTGTTCAATTATTCTTTTATTTCGATTGTCCTCGTAGAAACCTTGTAGTTATTCTTATATGTTATCAATGTCGCTTTCCTTCGTTTAGAAAGAAAAACACCTCCCCCAAGTTAGTGAATCCAGTAGATCTATCTCATTGAAACATTTGATTTACTTACTTAGATTAGGGGGCACCAATGGACAAAGCCTGGAATCTGCCTCAACAGCTGTAACTGTATCTACTGTTTCATTATCCCTCGTTAACTTGGACTTTTCTGATAAATTATTCATAAGAATTAAAACAACACCGACACACGTTACAAAAATTACTGTCCAAACCCATGACATTATCAAACGTCTTATAACTCTTGGCCTTCCATTTGATAATATATCCCAAAATCTTCTCATCACTGCTTTCATCGTTTTTACGGAGATGTATTTTAAAAACCTTTATTTTGTTCGCTGCACAGTCAGACCGCGGGTATTGGTCAGGACTTCCTTGTGGTTGACAACACCCGGGGGGTACGCGGCACAGCGAAAAAAAATCACCTGTGCAGTACCACCTTACATTGTCAAGAAATTGATTTATCTATACATATATAAATGCATGTGGATATTTTTATGAATAAGAAATAATTCCAAAATTCACAATTGATTAGAAATAAATGCATTCAGAATTGATGCAGCGGATTCTCGTTGCAAAGAGTAACACATACCGGTATATCATTAAAAAAAATTAAGTAACCATCAATTTCAAGGCATCGCATAAAAATTCAATACCGCTTTATTGAAACCACGAGAAAATGAATGAATGAATGAAAAAGAGACAGGCCACCGTGTGAACCCCCGGGGTAGATCGTACCTCACGTAACCCCAGGGGCTTGTGAGGTACAAGCTTCCACGATGCTAAGAGGCTATATGTCATAAATAAGTGAATAAATAAAAAAGATAGATAAATAGATTTAATATTAATGGACTTTTTATCCGATTTCTATTATTTTTTTCTTTTTTTTTCGAAACAAATGAGCGAACGAATGCATTATTGATTATTAAAGCAAGATTCTAAAATCAATCAAACGGAGAAATGCTCGTATCGTTTTTACAGCGCTTTTGCAGACAAAGACCTTTTAACCTTTAAACCATTGTGCGATAATGCTCCATGAGCCTTGCACAGTATAGGAAGAAGAAGAAGAAGAAAGAGAGATAACTCTCGCGAAATAATTGATACGGGAAGTAAATCTGTTGACACGCATGCGTTGAAAATGAAAATAAATGGCGACTTTCCGTGAATGAGGAGGAAACGACTTATTGTAAATGACAAATTGATCTAAGATGAAATGCTGCTACAATACCCAAACAGGAAGTAATATATTCTATTCATGATTTTATGCTGCTATGTAGCAGTTTATATTGAAAGACAAGTCGCTTAGAAGCAAGAAGGCGACAATTGACAGGTGTTGACAGAATGTCGTTCCTGAACAGCTTCCGAAAATTGTTCCGGCTTGGTGGGGACGACGTGGTCAAGAAAAAAGGAGAAAACAAAAACATTCAGAGAAATATAGACCCTAATCTGAAGTGGGAAATAGTTGGCGAACTCGGTGACGGGGCATTCGGGAAGGTGTACAAGGTAAAGCCCTACTGTATATTTGGACCACACCTGTGTGTGTACCTGAAACACCCCACCCAATGATGTCATTCTGCATTGAATTGAAATTTGTATTATGATCAACTTTAGCAAGAGCAACCTACATCCGAATGAAGCATGAAGAGAGGTTATTTGACAGTCTAGTGTCCAGTAGATTAGAATAACAATAAACTACCGGCACTAAAATACTGAAGGGGGGGGGGGGGGAAGGTAGGTGTTACACTACGGCCCATGACGTTTTTCCTCTTCCAAGTAAAGTGAAGAACCGCTACTGCTGCATTATCTCACTGTAGTTTACCCTGTTAAATGCACTCAAACACTGCTAGGCTTTGAACATTCTAAATTTCTCAGACTTACGAGTGCTGTGGGATCGCAGGAAAAAAGGCAAAAGTTTCGTTTTTCTGTTATACTATTTAAGCCATGTTTGAACAGTGCTCTCACAGCAGCCAACCTTAATTTCAAATTGAGATGGATGCAATAGAATCCCTGTGATCACATGGTAAGGATGCAGTGTAATTCTATAGAACGGTAGGGCCACCATGAACTTTGCGCAGTAGAGTCGCAGTGTAGTCTTAAACATACCTTCTTTGAGTTTCCTCCATGATCTCTCAGAACTCTTCTTGCGTTCTCAGAGACCTCACTGCACTGCTACTGCTTCCTTATTTATTCTAAGTGTTACGTGCATGCTCATAGCCTCAAAACAAACACTATAGTTTGGCTTCCTAAAATTCCTATGAGAATTCATATGCTCCTTGCAATTCCACATGCGCTCCCACAGTTATTTTCATTTTTCACATACGCAGCGGGAGCGCTGTGGGAACGCCGTATCGTAGTGTGACAGTCTCCAGTGTTGTTTGTTGAGTATTTGTGGAATACAGAGTTATTTCCCATTTGAGACGGTAATATCTGATGTAAAACCATTGTTACGTCATGAAAATGATATGCTAACCTCAAATTTTTATATCATTTCCCAGAGTTTAAGGACCGTTTCCATAGATTTTGATGACTTCATAATTACTCTACATCAAATCCGCCCCAAACGGGAAGTAACTCTGGTTTTTGAATCTGGACAGTATCATGCATCAACAGACTGAGTTTAACCAACTGAGCTCATTGACTCGCCTACATGTAATACTCATGCGATTTATGTTGTTAATTGTAATAGTTTTTTTCTCAGTTTTTAAGTAGAATAAGCCATGGACAGCAATCAATATTAAAGTTTTTTCCAAAGAAGCTCAAAGGTCAAGCTCACAAGGTCAAGATTTGTGTATCACTATCAATGGAAGGTCTTCCACAAGAAATACATTCAATACAATGTGAAAAATGAAAGCAAAATCACTAAACATTAAAAAGTAATGTCCATGTTAAAGTTGCTCAAAAGTAGGTCATAGGTCAAGGTCACAAAGTCAAAATTTTTGTATCAATGGAAAGGTCATGTCACTAGGAATACAGGGCATAAAAATCTGTATACTGTACATGTACCGATACATATAAAAAGTTTTGTCACAAGGAGTAAACCCTTGCATTGCTCCCTTACTCTACCTACATGATGGGCAGACTGGCACTGTTATATTTGTCACTCAAAGTGTACAAAATGTTGTTTTCTAGCAATGGTTTCCTTATTGATTTGATCTTCTTTTGATAAATATTATACATGTACTCTTTACAGTTCTTTCTCTGTATGTTCATGAGAAAACACGAGAATATTCATGTTATAATTTCATGTTTAACGTAGTGTAATATGAATGCGGTGGATGATTAGCATTCTAGATTAGAGATCATAACATCAGTTTTTTTTCTAGCCCTTGATGCCAGGGGCCTGGGCCGATGAAATTGGGAATTTTGCGAAATTTCAACCTAAATTGGGAAATAAATTTCAAACAATAAAAATAGATGCATTCATACATTCATGTAAGTTACAAAAGGTTTGATCTAAAAGCCTTTTTTCAACCGATATTGAGCATCTTTTAATTTTTTGTAACCCCCCCCTCCTCCCCTCTATACACAAACAACATTCTTGATGATTGTCATCTCTTGGTGTTGGAATAACCATAGATGCACTTATTGTAAATGTCAGACTCAGAATTATGCTCAGATACATAACTATTATATGCTTTGACTTTTAAAAAAGAAGTGTGTGTGTGGGGGGGGGGGTGCTTTTATATTCGTTTCAGACTTAAGAAGAGAGATTTGCTCTGACTTTTGATAAATCAGGATGATCAGGACGCATGAACAAGTCAATCAGTGTTTCAGTTTATGAGTCACACTGATCAGAAACGTCCTTATCTATTTTGAATCCCTCCTGAAGTTAAACTAACACAACATGTTTGCCGTACTTTCGCTTTCCTTTCAGTTAACGTAACTTCTCGTTTTGGAGTAAAGATTCAATTGGAAATTTTTGGGTCTAAAATTGGGAAAAAGTACCACTTTTTGGGCAATTGGAATGGGGCCGATTGCCCGAATTTCGGCCCCCTACAGACCCTAAAAAAACCTTGAACATGATGGTATCGCTGACTATAAAATTTATATAAGGAGGGTTCTCCATAATTTATCAGGGACAATTCTGAGAACAATTATGCAGGACCCATCGTTCACTTTCCTTTGACACATCGACATATATCCTACTGACAAAGGATTGCTTCTTTAGTAACCAAGTTTTCTTTGTTTTGTATTTTTTTTTTCTAGAAGGAAGTGTAAATTAAGTTTTTCTGTTGAATTGAAAGTTAATGTGTAGTTAGCATCTGTTTGGAGGACAGGTGTAGTTAAATCACTTAGAGGAAGTCTGAAGAAGGCTCATAACTTTGAATTGTTTCTCACTTTACTAGTCTACTTCTGAACAGCCAAGAGCGTGTAGGATCTGTTACTATCTGCACACAAGCCTCTGGACTGAATATAAGTAAAAAAAAAATCTCCTTAAGAGAGTTAGAGATAATGACAGCCACATGATCTGTCAGTTTTCAGTACCTCCATTTGCCAAAATATATCACATCCCCTAAATTCGTATACTCTACACCTGTATTTTAACATGTATAAATAATGATTCATAGCTTTGCGCCATACTGAATTTATAACTATTGTAATAAATATATAATAATGATATAACAAAGGAATTCATACAAGGAAGTTAAAAAGATTACATACTCTATGTAGATTATCTATGTCAGTAATATGGGCCCATCAATAGTCAAGTATGCTTCAGAGTCGGTATTCACGCGGATGTTGTAAACGACGAAGAGGAAATTGATGATTCAAAGAAAATTACTTCATAGAGGAAAAGAACGGTGTGTGAGACTGTTGTAACTGGGGATTGATGGGATGGGCTTTCATTTGTATTTTGAGTTTTTAAAAGAGAGAGAAAGTGAACAATTTGATTGCAACATGCGAAGAGTAATGTTACAATTATGTTACAGTATATACAACTTCCCAATTGGCTTACTGTAGATATAACTTTACCTGTATCAAGTTGGTTCGTGTGTTATTATGTATTTGAATTTCCATACAGAAATTAAATTGATTTTATAACGAGTAAAGGTACTTTCATTCCGATAGATAAGCGATGTTACACTTTGATATATTGTTAGGTTTCACACGTTGGAATAGACGAAAATTCAATCGATATGGGCGCTCTGCATTGATGGGAGCGATTATAAATGTTCAAAGGAAACATGAAGAAAAGAAGAGAAACGTGTTTAAAAAAATCCTGATAAAGCAATATCTAGTGGTTTTGTCATCTTCTATAATATGTTACATAGCTGAGAGACGACAGCAGCACTAAACAGAGTATCGGATTATTATTAAACAGAGTAAGCAAGACCCCCGCCCCGCTCTACATGTACCTTCTCTACCCCAACGTATCGCAACCCGAACCGAAGTCAGTTCTGTCCCATGTGTAATGATTTTGTTAAATTCAGGTCTGAAATGCTTCTTTAATTACATTGACTGATGATCCAGGTAAACATACAGCGGCCGGTAGGGTTGTTTGATGAAGGATGTTTTATGACTTTAATTGTCGGTTTGTCCGGTTACGGTATTTGATCTGGTTTGTGTACAATGTGAGAAACAGCTGACTGTGCGAGGGAAGAGACCAGCGGTCATTGGTCAGTGCCATAGATCACACTTTCTTGACATGAGCCTGATGAGGTCTTTATATGGATAGTAGAATTCTACGAAAAAATAAAATCTTGAGCCTTTTTCGCTTAATTCCGTCGATGCACGTTTATAAAGAAAGTTAGATTTCATTCATATTTATTGATATTCGTAAGATAAATAAAGTCGATACTGGTACTCCAAATCCACAAGTCAATAATAATAAAAATGTCCATTTTGTGAATGGCGGGGTTTCTCCCAATGTACTATGTTTATCTTCAATCTCCATCCAGATCCTCATAGGATTTGGTAACACCAAAGTCAGGTATTTTACGTAACGTGTAATATAAGTGACCTAAGACCAGGGGGTAAACTGACCCTTTGACGGGGACGTAAGGACAGTAAGGACACATAACGTTATCATATCAACAAGTATAATGATGTGGTAGTGTTATTTCTGTAATGTAGTCTTGTTTACCATGTTTACATATTTGTATAGTTATACTAATACCAGGTAACGTCTAATTTAGTAATCAGGAACACTGCTATAAAGAGAAGTCGTGTCAACAAGAAATTGAGACGCTGAAAATGCGTTTGATACCCTCTTTGAAAGCAAAATAGGAAAAGTTTTTAAAATATGTGTATAAATACATGTAATGGAAAGGACAATGTTTTTATGAAAGGAGTAAGAATTCACAACAGATTATTAAATACAATATACATACAGTATCAAAATAAATTTGTCAAGTTAAAATTTATAATATTCGTAAAATCTAGCCAATTTGTCAATATTTACACCACAAACTAACCATGCATATGACGTTGTTTCAGGCCCAGAACAAGGAGAATGGGTCGTTGGCCGCTCTCAAACAGGTGGAAATCAAGTCAGAGGAGGACCTGGAAGATTTCGCTGTGGAAATAGACATCCTGTCAGAATGTAGACACAAAAACGTTGTCGGCCTTCATGAGGCCTTCTTCTTTGACGGCAAACTATGGGTACGTTCTAAGCATAAGAGAAAGAACGTATACTTATTTGTCAAGAGCTCCCTCTATAAACTTAAATCTTACAGTAGCTTTGTATATTTTGGTCATCAAATCGTTAATCTGTTATGCATCAAGATTTCACTCTTGATTGTGAATCTAATTTTAACTTGAAATAAACCACATCCCAGGCCATATCAAAAGTCAAGGTTACAGCAAGCTTCTTTCAGATATATTTTAAGCTTTAAATACCTTAGAATACGCAATGGAGCTTAAATAACTGTCAGAGTTTGTGTGTCAGGTATTCATTTTCAAGATCATTTATGTAAATCTAAGGTCAAGGTCACACTTATTAGGAATTCTCTTCTGTTCAGGATGAAGCATTTTGAATTCAACTGACATTGATTTCACTTTTTACAAGCTCTGGAAGTCCTGTTTAAGGTATGGATAAGAATTGTATATAGAAATTGTAAAAAGATTTCAAGGTCAAAGGTTACTTTATATAGCAGAAGTGATGTGATTTGTTGAAATGTTAGGGGCTGCTAAACTTTATGTCGCCTTCTTTTAATTCAATTTTAATTGCGACTGCGGAGAAGTAATGTTTGATTTTGTAATAATTAAGATGATGATGAATTTATAATGTTTACAGATGTACATAGAGTTTTGTGAGGGTGGTGCCCTAGACAGTATAATGGTAGATTTAGAGAAGTCACTGTCCGAGAAGCAGATCAGATACGTGGCGCACGAGATGTGTCTAGGTCTGGACTTCCTACATAAAAACAAGGTCATACACAGAGATCTGAAGGCCGGAAACGTACTACTGACTGCAGAGGGGTATGTCAAGCTAGGTAAGATAGGATTAAACAGTACTACTTCTCCGGAAGGATAAATGGTCAATTCATGTAAAAGACTAACAGATGAGTGTAATTTGTTATTCTGAACATAGTCATATATCTAACCAGCAGAGCTTAGGCATAATTTTTTTTATTCAGTTAAACACTACGGTATATTTTTGAAGTTCTATAGATTACAATTTACATTCAGTTTGAAAAAAGTAAAACATTTATATGTATGCTGATATATGTAATACATGTAGTATGATATTCCAACACAACACAGGAAACATTTTAAAAGTAATTTGTTTTAAATTAAATGAATATACTTTGTTTCAGCTGACTTTGGTGTATCAGCGAAGAATTCAAGGACAAACCAAAGAAGAGATTCGTTTATAGGCACGCCTTACTGGTAATATACATATACATTGTGACATTATTTATATATATATCTACATGTAGCGTCTTTCCTTTGTTACCTTTTGCATATTGTTATTGCTTACTTAAAATGGTCAATGACATGTCACATCCTTTTCTGGAAGCTAGCACATGAACCAATCCATTAAAATATTACTTTAAAGCTGATATTATGAGGTCTATGTTATGTATTTCAGGATGGCACCAGAAGTGATCATGTGTGAGACACTTAAAGATAATCCATATAATCATAAAGCAGATATTTGGTCTTTAGGTAAGTATCATGCTTTGTAAAGGTAAAGCTAGGGTTTATAGTCTCGTTCGCCTGAGCCTCACGCAACTTCTACAATCACCTCCTTGGCAAGACCTGTACAATTCAGTACTTTCTCAACTCCCTTGGGAGTATACAAGCAGAGCTGCCATTTAGGTGCTAATGCTTTTCATTCACACTACAAGCTCGTCTCATGTACCCGGTTTCCTCCTGGGTGGAGAGAGTGCAATGTAGTGTAAAGTAACTTGCTCAAGGTTACAATTGTTTTGCAATGATTGGCACCGGTGAGATTCGAACCCATCACCTATGGGTTCGTAGTCCACCGTGCTAACCACTACACTACCAGCACTACTTTGTATACATATTAATATGATACATGTTCATGATATATTTAAAAAGACATTTTATAAAAAGAAAATATCCTTTTAAAATTTCACATAACTACGATAGTTCCAGTCACAGTTTAAACAAGTAACTTGTGAATCGTGAAACATCAAGATTGTGTCTGCTGATTTTAAAATGTTTTTATGAAATACATGCACATATATCTGTCAGTAATTCTCTTTTCCTTGACATTTTGGAGATAAGTTTAATATTGACATATGTAAGTATACGCTTACTGTTAATAAATCTCATTGAAGGTATTTTCCAGTTTTCAAAATGACTTTACAGTCTTTAGCTTTCATGAAAAAAAGTCATTTCTGAATGTTACTGATGCCAATAAATATCTCTGATTGGAACTTCAACTGAAACTATTAATTTTTGATTAATAGAGAATTCAATGAATTTCATTTGTAAATAATAAAGTAATGCCTGTAGAGTTATAACTGAATTCTGAAATGAAAGGGCTATAAAAATGTACATGTACATATAAAAATGCTATTGGCCACACATTGATGCTTTATGTTTCTTTACAAATGATTTCACCTTATCTATATCAACTAAAAGGATGGAAATTACCGTACCTGCAACTGAATGGTTTTTTTAATGTATTTCAGGTATAACGCTGATAGAGTTTGCTCAGATAGAACCACCCAATCATGACTTACATCCCATGAGAGTGTTAATAAGGATACAGAAATCTGATCCCCCGACTCTGGCCGTACCCAGAAAATGGTAAGATTATATATATTGGTCGTTATAGGTCCTTTTAGGTAAAACGCTGATAGAGTTTGCTCAGACAGAGCCACCCAATCATAACTTACATTCTATGAGAGTGTTAATAAGGATACAGAAATCTGATCCCCCGACCCTGGCCATACCCAGAAAATGATAAGATTATATCTGTGAATAGATGTATATAAGTCTATTTCATAAGGTAAATATGAAATGAGGAAATAAAATCCCATTTGAAATTCAATTTATCATGTTGTTTACATTGTTATTGATAGAAATAATATTTTGACTTTATTATGCCAATGTCACCATTTCCATTGTGATGTCATAATTAATCTTCATTATTCTGTTAAATTACCATGCTCCAAAGTATAATGTAAGGTGTGTCATGAGAAAATCATGGGATAGGTAACTTTACAGAAGAAAGGTCATTTGGTGACTAAATATAACTGGGTTCATCATCAATTATCTGCATTACTAGTAGATTCCCCATGTTAATCGCCCATTAGGCAGCTAGAATTATATTCTAATATTTGGGTTGCTATTGCGACGTCACGTTCAAGTTTTGCTTGTAGGGAGAATTTACCAACGTTCAAATACATTTGACGCTATAACAGGCAAAATATGCGAAGTGCATGCAAATAAAAATGACAGATATTTAGAATAAATGTAAATATAAGTAATGACTGTCTTACTTTTGGTGTTCATGGGTGTATAATTCTGGTTGGACTCGTGCAAATTTTCCGCGAATCGCTTCCCAATTCATGGAATTTGCATGTGACCAACAAGAATTATACACCCATGAACACCAAAAGTAAGACAGTCGTTTCTTAAATCAAAGGTTAAAATTTGGTTTAATAATTTGTTAATCCCACAATTGAAGACATGATTTATCATTTTATTAATAGAGAACCACAAAAAAAGAGAGATAATTTTATAGAATGTTCACCTAAACCATCATTAGAGATAGTGCACACATAATTATATGTATTTATAGGTCCAAGACAATGAATGATTTTATAACCAAGTGTTTGGTGAAGAATCCAGACCAGAGGCCGTCAGCGGCTGAGTTACTGGAGGTAAGGTCTATATGTAAGGTCTATACATGTATGTAAGGTCTATATGTAAGGTCTATATGTAAGGTCTAAACATGTA
This sequence comes from Pinctada fucata, assembly GCA_028142955.1. Taxonomy (NCBI): domain Eukaryota; kingdom Metazoa; phylum Mollusca; class Bivalvia; order Pterioida; family Pteriidae; genus Pinctada; species Pinctada fucata. The sequence continues at coordinate 69,918,740 of AP027105.1, read as the reverse complement.
TGTAAGGTCTACATGTAAGGTCTATACATGTATGTAAGGTCTATATGTAAGGTTTGTATGTAAGGTTTATACCAGTATGTAAGGTTTGTATGTAAGGTCTATATGTAAGGTCTATACATGTATGTAAGGTCTATATGTAAGGTCTATATGTAAGGTCTATACATGTATGTAAGGTCTATATGTAAGGTCTATACATGTATGTAAGGTCTCCATGTAAGGTCTATATGTAAGGTCTATACATGAATGTAAGGTCTATATGTAAGGTCTATACATGTATGTAAGGTCTCCATGTAAGGTCTATACATGTATGTAAGGTCTATATGTAAGGTCTATACATGTATGTAAGGTCTATATGTAAGGTCTATACATGTATGTAAGGTCTATATGTAAGGTCTATATGTAAGGTTTATACATGTATGTAAGGTTTGTATGTAAGGTCTATATGTAAGGTCTATACATGTATGTAAGGTCTCCATGTAAGGTCTATACATGTATGTAAGGTTTGTATGTAAGGTCTATATGTAAGGTCTATACATGTATGTAAGGTCTATATGTAAGGTCTATACATGTATGTAAGGTCTACATGTAAGGTCTATACATGTATGTAAGGTCTATACATGTATGTAAGGTCTATATGTAAGGTCTATACATGTATGTAAGGTCTATATGTAAGGTCTATATGTAAGGTCTATACATGTATGTAAGGTCTACATGTAAGGTCTATACATGTATGTAAGGTCTATACATGTATGTAAGGTCTACATGTAAGGTCTATACATTTATGTAAGGTCTATATGTAAGGTCTATATGTAAGGTCTATACATGTATGTAAGGTCTATATGTAAGGTCTATACATGTATGTAAGGTCTATATGTAAGGTTTGTATGTAAGGTTTATACCAGTATGTAAGGTTTGTATGTAAGGTCTATATGTAAGGTCTATACATGTATGTAAGGTCTATATGTAAGGTCTATATGTAAGGTCTATACATGTATGTAAGGTCTATATGTAAGGTCTATACATGTATGTAAGGTCTCCATGTAAGGTCTATATGTAAGGTCTATACATGAATGTAAGGTCTATATGTAAGGTCTATACATGTATGTAAGGTCTCCATGTAAGGTCTATACATGTATGTAAGGTCTATATGTAAGGTCTATACATGTATGTAAGGTCTATATGTAAGGTCTATACATGTATGTAAGGTCTATATGTAAGGTCTATATGTAAGGTTTATACATGTATGTAAGGTTTGTATGTAAGGTCTATATGTAAGGTCTATACATGTATGTAAGGTCTCCATGTAAGGTCTATACATGTATGTAAGGTTTGTATGTAAGGTCTATATGTAAGGTCTATACATGTATGTAAGGTCTATATGTAAGGTCTATACATGTATGTAAGGTCTACATGTAAGGTCTATACATGTATGTAAGGTCTATACATGTATGTAAGGTCTACATGTAAGGTCTATACATGTATGTAAGGTCTATATGTAAGGTCTATATGTAAGGTCTATACATGTATGTAAGGTCTATATGTAAGGTCTATACATGTATGTAAGGTCTATATGTAAGGTTTGTATGTAAGGTTTATACCAGTATGTAAGGTTTGTATGTAAGGTCTATATGTAAGGTCTATACATGTATGTAAGGTCTATATGTAAGGTCTATATGTAAGGTCTATATGTAAGGTCTATACATGTATGTAAGGTCTATATGTAAGGTCTATACATGTATGTAAGGTCTCCATGTAAGGTCTATATGTAAGGTCTATACATGAATGTAAGGTCTATATGTAAGGTCTATACATGTATGTAAGGTCTCCATGTAAGGTCTATACATGTATGTAAGGTCTCTATGTAAGGTCTATACATGTATGTAAGGTCTATATGTAAGGTCTATACATGTATGTAAGGTCTATATGTAAGGTCTATATGTAAGGTTTATACATGTATGTAAGGTTTGTATGTAAGGTCTATATGTAAGGTCTATACATGTATGTAAGGTCTCCATGTAAGGTCTATACATGTATGTAAGGTTTGTATGTAAGGTCTATATGTAAGGTCTATACATGTATGTAAGGTCTATATGTAAGGTTTATACATGTATGTAAGGTTTGTATGTAAGGTCTATATGTAAGGTCTATACATGTATGTAAGGTCTATATGTAAGGTCTATATGTAAGGTCTATATGTAAGGTTTATACATGTATGTAAGGTCTATATGTAAGGTCTATATGTAAGGTCTATACATGTATGTAAGGTCTATATGTAAGGTCTATACATGTATGTAAGGTCTATATGTAAGGTCTATATGTAAGGTTTATACATGTATGTAAGGTCTATATGTAAGGTTTGTATGTAAGGTCTATACATGTATGTAAGGTCTATACATGTATGTAAGGTCTATATGTAAGGTCTATACATGTATGTAAGGTCTATATGTAAGGTCTATATGTAAGGTCTATATGTAAGGTCTATATGTAAGGTCTATACATGTATGTAAGGTCTATATGTAAGGTCTATACATGTATGTAAGGTCTATATGTAAGGTTTATATGTAAGGTCTATACATGTATGTAAGGTCTATATGTAAGGTCTATATGTAAGGTTTATACATGTATGTAAGGTCTATATGTAAGGTCTATATGTAAGGTCTATATGTAAGGTCTATATGTAAGGTCTATATGTAAGGTCTATACATGTATGTAAGGTCTATATGTAAGGTCTATACATGTATGTAAGGTTTGTATGTAAGGTCTATATGTAAGGTTTATACATGTATGTAAGGTCTATATGTAAGGTTTGTATGTAAGGTCTATACATGTATGTAAGGTCTATACATGTATGTAAGGTCTATATGTAAGGTCTATACATGTATGTAAGGTCTATATGTAAGGTCTATATGTAAGGTCTATATGTAAGGTCTATATGTAAGGTCTATACATGTATGTAAGGTCTATATGTAAGGTCTATATGTAAGGTCTATACATGTATGTAAGGTTTGTATGTAAGGTCTATATGTAAGGTTTATACATGTATGTAAGGTCTATATGTAAGGTTTGTATGTAAGGTCTATACATGTATGTAAGGTCTATACATGTATGTAAGGTCTATATGTAAGGTCTATACATGTATGTAAGGTCTATATGTAAGGTCTATATGTAAGGTCTATATGTAAGGTCTATACATGTATGTAAGGTCTATATGTAAGGTTTGTACGTAAGGTCTATACATGTATGTAAGGTCTATACATGTATGTAAGGTCTATATGTAAGGTCTATACATGTATGTAAGGTTTGTATGTAAGGTCTATATGTAAGGTTTATACATGTATGTAAGGTCTATATGTAAGGTTTGTATGTAAGGTCTATACATGTATGTAAGGTCTATACATGTATGTAAGGTCTATATGTAAGGTCTATACATGTATGTAAGGTCTATACATGTATGTAAGGTCTCCATGTAAGGTCTATACATGTATGTAAGGTCTATATGTAAGGTCTATATGTAAGGTCTATACATGTATGTAAGGTCTATATGTAAGGTCTATACATGTATGTAAGGTATATATGTAAGGTCTATACATGTATGTAAGGTCTATATGTAAGGTCTATACATGTATGTAAGGTCTATATGTAAGGTCTATACATGTATGTAAGGTCTATATGTAAGGTCTATACATGTATGTAAGGTTTGTATGTAAGGTCTATATGTAAGGTCTATACATGTATGTAAGGTCTATATGTAAGGTTTATATGTAAGGTCTATACATGTATGTAAGGTCTATATGTAAGGTCTATATGTAAGGTTTATACATGTGTGTAAGGTCTATATGTAAGGTCTATATGTAAGGTCTATATGTAAGGTCTATATGTAAGGTCTATATGTAAGGTCTATACATGTATGTAAGGTCTATATGTAAGGTCTATACATGTATGTAAGGTTTGTATGTAAGGTCTATATGTAAGGTTTATACATGTATGTAAGGTCTATATGTAAGGTTTGTATGTAAGGTCTATACATGTATGTAAGGTCTATACATGTATGTAAGGTCTATATGTAAGGTCTATACATGTATGTAAGGTCTATATGTAAGGTCTATATGTAAGGTCTATATGTAAGGTCTATACATGTATGTAAGGTCTATATGTAAGGTCTATATGTAAGGTCTATACATGTATGTAAGGTTTGTATGTAAGGTCTATATGTAAGGTTTATACATGTATGTAAGGTCTATATGTAAGGTTTGTATGTAAGGTCTATACATGTATGTAAGGTCTATACATGTATGTAAGGTCTATATGTAAGGTCTATACATGTATGTAAAGTCTATATGTAAGGTCTATATGTAAGGTTTATACATGTATGTAAGGTTTGTATGTAAGGTCTATATGTAAGGTCTATACATGTATGTAAGGTCTATATGTAAGGTCTATACATGTATGTAAGGTCTATATGTAAGGTCTATATGTAAGGTTTATACATGTATGTAAGGTCTATATGTAAGGTCTATATGTAAGGTCTATATGTAAGGTCTATACATGTATGTAAGGTCTATATGTAAGGTTTGTATGTAAGGTCTATACATGTATGTAAGGTCTATACATGTATGTAAGGTCTATACATGTATGTAAGGTCTATATGTAAGGTTTATACATGTATGTAAGGTCTATATGTAAGGTTTATATGTAAGGTTTATATGTAAGGTCTATACATGTATGTAAGGTCTCCATGTAAGGTCTATATGTAAGATGAGCTAGAAGGCCGGCTTACCATTATAAGTCACCATCATATTCACTGTAGTAAAGAATTTGATTATGTATGAAAGTTGAGCTCGGAGTATTTGGATTACAAAATTTGCGATACGCTTGGTTTTAAAGATTTAGAATTTACATGTAGATTTATCAAAGTTTAGATTTTATTTCCATACAGATTTTAACAGTTACATGTAAGTTAAAGGAGATACATGTATTTATCAAAGGAAATTTCACTAAATTCTGAATTGATGTATTCATCTTTGAAAATATACATGTACGTCAGTATTTTTTTTAGTGATGGTAAGAAATATTAATGAGGAACGTAATTTTTTTTCAGCATCCATTTATAGTAGATTGCACAGAAAAAGACAAAAATGAGATTCTAAATTTGATATCAGAGTCTAAAGCTGAGGTAGAGGAGACGATAGAAGACCTGACAGAGGACGAGGATATCAAGGAGATGAAGGTATCACATGTTATATTAGATATGTTTAACCTGTAATTAGATATCAGAGGTAGAAGATAGAGGATCACTCAGGTGATAATTATAGGAGGTAGATAAGAGGTAGAGGAGACGATAGAGGACCTGACGGAGGACGAGGATATCAAGGAGATGAAGGTATCTATTGTAGACTGTAAAAAAAACGTCAATTATGTCTTACGTTGGGTTTTTATGAGTGTAAAATTCATTAGTTTTACATGTACATGTATATTAAGCAGTAATTATTGGAGACCCCAACCAGCATGAATATCTTGCATATTGCATATATACTTAAGGGTAATCTTGTTTGTGCTTGACAAAGGTGAAAATTCTGCACAGTGACATTACAGTGCAGTCAAGAATTAGTGCAAATATCTTTTTCTTATTATAAGAACTCCTTAGGGAAGTTTATATAAATTAATAACAAAAAACTGTCATATATCAAATGTTTCTGGTTATTCATTTTCTTCCTATTATTAATTGAAAATATCCGAAATTTAGGTATTTACATTGTCCTTAGTAATGGTTCTCGCAACAGGGCTTAATCTTTGTGTAATTTTCCTTGAACTAAGTAGTACACACATATAGTATTTAGTCTGTTTGTATATTTTTGGGGGTCAATATCACTACTTTTTATTCATGTTGACTTATACTTAGAAATGAAGCTGTTTACTGAAATATACATGTAATTCTTTGCAAATAGAGTTATCCCCCACTTACACAGATATATATTTCTTATCAGCGCCACATGAGTGATGTATCTTCCAACATAGACCTCGAAGAGATATCGGACCAAGACAGCAATAAGGCAGCTAGTCCAGAGAGGGACGTGTCCGTAGAGAAGGAACCTTCCCCAGTCACACCCATTCCCGAGGCAGCCCCGCCCACTGATAAAGTATGTACACTGTACTCAGATTATGTAAAGTATTTTTTCTACAAGATTTTTTACACTTGAAAATGGAATTTTGCTTCCTAAAGTACCAAAAACCTTAAATCTGGTCTCTTTAATTTTCTAGGGTCTCTGTTTGTGAAAAGTGTCATTTCCTATTCTCGTTCATGATTTTTTGATGTTTGTTGGAATCATGTCTGTTTCTAGCAGAATTTCACTTGCACAGTCAAGATCGTAATGATTTTACTGTCTTTTAATTCCAAAATCATGGTTTTATCTTGTCTCCTAAAATAAAGAAAATTCCAACATCAGATAAATTTGAATAAACATCAAATATTGAAATACTCCATTTAAATTTTTCCAAAACATTGAAAAGTTGCAAACAATCAGTCTTACGGGCATATAAATGTATGTTCAATTTAAGTATAATAATTTACTACATGTATTGAATTCATTCATCGTGATAACAGAAAAGAAATGTCAGAAGATAATTCCCATTTAACAATATGATACTTTACTGATGTGGAAGTGAGTAACATGTGGATACCCATCTTACTTTTTAGAAAGACAAGAAGTCTGATGTACAGCCATCAACACCGGAGACGACGCCCAAGGTGGGTAAAGAAGAGGAGAAAGCTCCGTCCCCGAAACGTGAACCAGCTCCTAGCCCTCCATCTGTGGAGGTTGTTAAGGAGGAGAAGAATGAGGCTCCGTCATCATCAGAGGAGGTGTCAGAAAAGGTCACTCCAGAGGTTGTTACGGAGAAAGAGGACCAGGATAAATCATCAGACGAGGGTCTGGGACCAAGTGGTGATGAACGATCTGAAGACAATAATCAGGTATAATGTTAACATTGTAAAGTTATGTACCCTGAAATGTAAAAAATCTTAATGTTATACAGGTTTCAGATACACTTGAAGAATATACATCATAAAAATGTCTTTGTCATAATTTCTGAAATTTGTTAATTTACTTACAGAGTTATGTTTCTTTGAAATCTTAATGATAAAACATTGACTTTGCAGTAAATGATTTCATTTCTTCAAGTGAACATCCACTTAAGGAAATTCTACTGAAATAAGATAATTTTGGTGAAAATTAACTGGCAGGATTTATTGATACTTCTTTCAAGATTACTATTTGACATCATTTATCTTGTTGCAGAATGAAAATGTAGAGAAAGTGGAAGAAGCTGAAAAACCAGTCATACCTCCTGTGAAGAAGGAGGAATCATTTGACATTTCTGGTACGGTAGATGAGATTGTAGATGATATAATAGACGATGTGATCAAGTCAACAAAAACTCAGCCATCAGTGCCTGCTGTGGTGTTTGACACGGTACAAGATGTGATTACTGAGAATAACGAGGAGAGTAACGAGGAATATGATCTATCTTATATAGAGAATGAACTTGATGAAGGAGTGTCTGACGACGTTAAAAAGGACAAGGACGATGTACCGCCATCACAGGAACCCGAAAAACCCAAAGATGAGGAGAAAGTGCAAGACACAAAAGACAAAGAATCCGAACAAAGTGCTATAGTGAAAGAAGATAAAAAAGAAGACGACAAGACAAGTGATAAAAAGCCAGAGATGGAGGTACAAGTGATAAATGTGACACTAACAGACGATGACGACGATAGCCATGTGGAGGTCAAGGTAGATAGTCAGTCTGATAAAAAAGTGTCGGTTATAACGATAGGGGAAAAATCCTCACCCAGCAAGGAGGAGGGAATAAAAATAAATGGACAGGAGATACCTCCCTCTTCCTCCATGGTTATAAACGGAGATGTAGTGACGATGAGAGACAAAGTGTGTGATGATAAGAGTATAGACAAAAGTCTTACTACTAGCACTGATAGTCATGAAATTATCCCATCTACAGACTTAGATACGTTCGAAACAAAGATAATTAAGGAGTCCAAACACAAAGCAAATGGCGTAACAGCCGTGGATGACGATCAGAAGTCAGACGCAGGTAGTGTAGGGACGGTGGAGAGTGGTGACAGGGACGAGGCACCGAGGAGAGATGGAGAAAAGAAGTCTCACATCAGACAGAGAAGTGTAAGTATTTATGCTACAACTTACAGGGCAGTGTTGTTACCTGTAGTTTATCCATGACAAATAGATGTCTTGTTGATTATGGAGTCAAATGTCAAACTTTTCTGTCATGACTAAGGGCATTGGATTGTCAAAAAATGGGATCAAAATTCTTCCAGATCGAAATCTGTAGACTAATAATTTGAAATTTTATCTGGTCACAGTACATCATGAATTCCCTCTGTTAGTTTTTCCCTTCACAAACCCTACCATAACTTAAGCAATTTTTGACATATACTATAGTGATAAGCTTCACATGAAGATTGTCCATGAGGAAAAAGGAAGATCCTTACTGATTTCAAGGTCAAGCCTCAAGTTTACACTTGAAGCATTTAATAGCATATCCACAACGTATTGACATAACTCAGCCTTCACATATATATTGCTGATTTGTATGAAAACTAGTGTATCTATAATATTACTCAATTAATTCTTGATCTGGAGTTACGAAACTTCACTTGTAGATTGCTCATGACTGAAGGAGGATTCCCATTGAATTTGAGATCAAAAGGTCAGGGTCAAACTTGTGTTGAAAAGAAAATTTGATTAAGCAGAATCTCTGCGTCCTTACTATAGTAATCCTTGTCCTGAAGTGATGAACTTTCATAAGTATATTGTTCATGACCCAAGGAGGAGCTATGATTTTGGGGTCAAAAGGTCAAAGGACAAAGTCAAACTCAGCATGTATGATAAACAGTATTTCTGAATCATAACTCAATTATTGACCTAGAGTGATAAAACCTCACATATAATTGTACATTAGAAAAGAAAGATCCCTATCAGTTTTGATGTCAAAAGGTTAAAGGTCAAAGTCAAAACTTACATGTATGGTAAACAGCATTTATCAGCATTTCTGTACAATAACTCAAGTAGTTTTTGACCAATAGTGATGAAACTTCACACATAAATTGCTAATGACTGCAGGGGCAGCTCTATAAATTTTTGAGATCAAAATTTCAAGGTCAAATTAACGTATAGAAAGCTGTCTTTGTACCATTACTTTGCGAATCCTTTATCTAGAGAGTTCACACATAGATTATCCATGAGGAAAGAGGATATCTGTTGATTTTTAGGTCAACTCAAAAGGTTCAAAGTTAAAGTTTGTTTTATTTGTTATTGCCAGGTGACAAGAAGCTGCAGTAAACTGTATTGACCAACAGTGGAGTGATTGTTCTAATTTTGTTTCTAAATTTCTATGGGTAGATATACATGTATGTTCATATTCCCTACATATGAACAAAATGTATCCTAAAGTAGTTTTGAATATGGGTGTAGCTGTTTGATCTCAAGGTCATGCCAAGGTTACAGTGTATACATACATTGAAACTTTTTTAGCTCTCTTAGTTGAATTAGAATGGATCATCTGAAGAGTCATCAATAATGTACTGTATTTACTCATTAAACCTGCCCATAAAGTTAAAAATGAAGTTCATGTTAGTTGACATTTTAAAAGAAATAAGAAAAATGCAAACAATTTATATTGCTAATATCATCAAACTTTGTAGAAGGAATCATCAGACAAACTGTTGGAGAAAACGTTCATGCAGGTTATTGCAGTGCAAGCGTTTACATAGAAAAACTATAGACAATCCAGACATCTCAAATTAATTCATAGGAAAATCAAATATTACAATTGCTTGTTGGCATCCATTTCTCCACCTTCACAACTTGAGTTGAATATTATTATATTTAGGGGCTTTAGGACTATTGGCCCATTTTCCTAGAACTATGATTTTTTTGTCATATTATTGAGGACTGATGGCACATTGACATGGAAACATTTTGTATATTAAGCCTTGAGGATTTAGCTGTCGTGAACTAATTCTTGTTTTCTCCAGCGTACGATGGTCTCTATTGATTTTGGATCAGGTGATCAGGACACTAACCTTAATTTACAGAAATCAGAAGCCGTGATGATGGTTTGCTCTTGTATTTCTCTGTAGATTTATTGGTTAATTGTCATGTTATGATTAAGGCTGCTATAAAGATAGATCAAACTTACTCAATAGTATGACACAAAATGCTTTACTTTTACTGCTTTGGAAGAAAGGAAAGTATGTACATGTACAAGGCAGGACTTCTAGTCAACGAAATGTAAGCTCAAAAAATGAAATGTAGAAAATTATAAAAAGTAGCTAAAGTTGAACTATTAATGATATATGTAAATAATAACTGTTTATGTCCGTTACGAATCCCATCTTACAACTTGGCATACAGAATAACCATGTTCTACATTTTTTACCTATCTGGTTTGCTTTCTGGTTAATCTTCTATTTTACCTGAAAATGGATTTCAAAGTGGTAGATGTATTGTTCTTATGATAGAATTCTTATGTATGATGTTTGATATTTTCCTCTTGAAAAGAAAAATTGCTTCAAATACCACATTATTTCAGGGGTTATAAACACGAGAAAAATTGTACATATCTTGTATTTAAACCTAGGAAAACCATCAGATCACTAAGTTTCTCAGTGTTTATTATAGATTACACAATAACAATACCTCCACATTATAAGCTTATGTTCAAGGTAGCCACATGTCTTTCTTCATTTACAAGTTCAGAATGATCAACTTCCCACTGCATTCCCTGCATTCTGAGTGGCACTCTGCCAGTGTTCCGTTCTCTACTATTTGTGTACTATAGAAAACAATAGACTAAGTGTTGGTAAAATGTAAAGAAAATTGTATTGAACTTTTCTAAGGAAATATGACAAAGGCATAATTAGCTGACCTGTTTTGTGAGACTGGCAGGTGGTTCTACTGTGGGGTGTCGGCGTGTCAGGTGGAGGACCACCTTGTTTTACATGTTATATGTGGCTGTCGTGTTTTGGTAGAGATGGACATGACGATCATTTGGTCAGCTCACCCCCACTGCTCTCTGTTATTGGAGTTGTTACTGAGATGTAAGTGTTATATGTGGCTGTCGTGTTAAGGTAGAGATGGACATGACGACCATCTGGTCAGCTCACCCCCACTGCTCTCTGTTATAGTCGTTGTTACTGAGATGCAAGTGTCTAACGGACTATCATATATAGAGGTACTTCTGTGAAACATGCGAACAAAATATGTATTTCACAAGGTGAATTTTGTTTGATGTTGATGGCATGAATAAGTTTTCATTTTGCTTTGGTTTACACCAAAACATAGTGGTATTACTATGTGCCTCTTGTCCGTCCGTTCGTCATTTCGTCCATCCATTCGTCCGTTCGTCCATTACATAGATGACTATCAAGATATCACAATAAATAGCGGTATATCTCAATCTAACTTTGCTTTCTGCAAAATTTGATAGATATGTTCTTTGAACGTACATGCATTCAATTTTACTGCTTGTCTTGTTGTTTAGATGTGTTAAATTACAAAAGATTTAATTTTTATTACAGGAGAGCAAGAGTCAATACCGGACAATGACCAGGATGAGAAAATACATGAAAGATGGCGTACTGGTCACTGAGAAAACTCAGAAAGTGGTCATGTCAGGGGACGAAAATAGGATGAGAGAGGAATACCAAAATAGGTAGGTCAAGGTCAAAGGATGTACTAAGACAGAGAGTGGTCATGTCAGGGGACGAAAATAGGATGAGAGAGGAATACCAAAATAGGTAGGTCAAGGTCAAAGGTCAAAGGATGTACTAAGACAGAGTCATGTCGGGGGACGAAAATAGGAGAGAGGAATACCAAAATGGTAGGTCAAGGTCAAATGGTGTCCTGATCTCCAAGTAACCATGTCTATGGACGAAAATAGGGTATCAAACTGTGTAGGTCAATATATTTTCATGGTCATTAAGAAAATGCATGAAGTTTGTCATAATTGAATAAGAGAATTCCAAAAGATATATATCAAGGTTACATGATAATCTGGTAAATTTCAAGACAATATGAACGTGCATGAACTGCTGATACATGCTTTTTGGACATCTAGCTTCATTAACTGCTTGAAACTTGAGAGGTGAATTACCGACACATCATTTCTGTATTCCACAGTTCCTTACTTCTTTGCACTATAAATCCGCTTCATATAGAGAGATCGTAGACTGTAATAGAACTGATCTGATTGACGATAAAAATGGAATGCCGAGACGTGTCATGTAAGATCGAATTTCCGTCATGTGCATTGTGTCATTCCTGCTGAAATAAAAGACCAACAGATCTTCCTCAATACGATAGTAGGCGAGCCAGAGTGTCGCTTTGTGGTCCTGAAACAGGCTACATCAGAAGGGGTTTATGTACTTATAGTCTTGACATGCTGTAGGGTCCTTATGTACTAGAAACGGACGAAACCAATGAAAAAATAATGAAGGGGAGCGCTTACATTCAGGTCTCTAGGCTCTTGGTTAAACTTTGTAGAAGGTTTGATATAAGGAAGGGGAATATTGATATCCAAGTTTTGCTACGAAAGCAGCATGTAAAATATTTCTACATTCCATTTACATTTTTGATTTGTTTGGAAACAAAACGATTTTCTATGCGATTCTAGATTTGGGGGAACACCATCAGAATTTATTATATTTTATCGACAAACATACATGTTTTCTCCAAGTAATGTCAAATGAACATTTTATCCTACTATGGATTGTGGTCTAACCACTTTGAGCTTCTATCATTGATGGCCACACCGGTCCTCTATCACCGTTTGTGATGTTAATCAAAGCTACGTCCAAGTAAATTAAATCTGCAGCGTCCATTGTCAGTGGTTTTATAGGACCATTCACCATTACTCTCACCCTCTCTAAGTGACAGACTGCTGATAATTCAGAGAAGCTGTCAAACGAAAATCTTCGAAACATGAGTCATCCGGACCGTGTTTGTGGTGAGGGTATCCTTAACGTTTTCCTATCGGAGATATACGGAGATTAGTCCGCTCTCGGCTGAATGATGACCACTGGTCTTATCGATGATGGGAAATTCATCTTGCCGTCTGCTTTGGTCCTCTCTATAGACCCATGGCTCAGGGACTTTGACGGGCATTTTGTATATTATTAATGATTTTGTTTGAGATAGACTTGGATGGGTGTCATAAGTTCTGGAAAAGTGATAATGATACATGTCTTTGATCGGGTTGCGAAGCCAACGGGGGCTGTACTCCGTAGACGGACGATGTTCATCTGTTTTGGTCAAAGTTTATAGCTGAGGTGTCCATTCTTAGCGACGGGGATTTTCGGTATTTGTCTGATATTATTCACACAAGTCATTGTCGTTATAGAGTGTATTGTTGTATGATTGTATGATTGTCTTTCTTCAGTTTTCCTATCGTCAGTTATAGTCAACACTTTGGTTATTTAGCATTCATGCAAAGATGGTGAACTGATCGTTTTCAATACAGTTTGGAATGACTAACAATGTCATCACATCTAAGGTTGTTCGGCTATTTTCATGTTGGTTGCAAAAAGTGAAGGGGACGGTGTTCTCAAAGGAGAGACGATCAAAGCCCTTTATGGAGCCAAAAGTGAAAATGGAGTCTGAAGTAAAAAAAAAATCGGTTCTATGGCGTCTGATACATTTGAGTTGCAGTCTTGCATGTTGCATATGATGCATTCCTTGTCTTGTCGTGTTTTATCATTGTCCTGTCAGGTTTTGCCCATCAGAAATCCTTATGTCAGTCATTGTTAAGGTCAGCAGCCTGGTGACTGGGGACACTATAGGGACTGATATGATACATTGTCTGTAATGGTGTGCATAATTCGTCCATCTATCAACATTTGTCAGGTCTGTACCGCTAGTATCACCAATGATGGATACTTGATCATTAGTGTTTCTTTGTTATTTACAAATTACTCTCCTATCCTTGAGTCTTAAACTGACTATGATATATACTTTCTGGGTGTACACAATTTGCTTCGATTTGTAACTGACGTCGAGTTGAAATATCCTGTCTCGTGTCATATGCCCTTATCCGATGCCGTTAGTACGCTTACTGACAAAAAACACCAATTCTTTTTTAAAACAAATGTTGAAAGCTTAGATGTAATTTTCTGCGTATTCGACTTAAGATTCATTATGTATCTGTAGTCTGGGTGAATATTATGCGAGATCCAGAAATAATCGATGTATAAATGTATAACTGAGCTGGTTGAGTTTATATAATTGGTGCAGTGTCCAGGGAGTAGATAACAACACAAACTGTCTGCATAATTCATGGGGAATAATTGATGTAATTATCAACATATAGCTCATCCCTTTATATAATGGACTATTACATTTACCAACTTTGTATGTTTGCATATATTTTGTCATATAGAGTGTCAGGATCTTAGCTTGCAGATAGCTGTACGACTTTGATCTCTTTATGTCAACGTCTATGTATTTTAAATCAACCCTCTCCCTTTCTCCTTTCCTCTGTAGGGTTCATATTCGTCCACTTTAGTCAAATTAATGTGTCAAAGGTCGAAGAAAATCCTGTTTGTCAAGGTTATTCAATTTGGTACATTCTGGGCGTTTGTGTCGAGGTCAGAAGCGAAATGTCAAGGTTTCATGTGTGCAACGCCAAGAGTTTTCTTTACATCTACATTTTCTACTGTTGCCTCCATCTTTCCAGTATCTGGACCAAGGTAATCTTACATTACGCCTCTTCCCATCCCTGTCCGTACGTTCTATATATACCATTTATTAATTATCCATATAATGTCGCCGTGCTCAGGTCAAATTGTTTTAATTCCCAAAGAAATGGAAAAATAAGGCTCGTATAGAGAGAAAAAAGGACTAAAATGGAAAAAATAAAGTCCTATTAACGTCATAAGATGGGGAGGAATGTGATTAATTCTCTAGTGACTCATTCATACGATTTGCCAAAGTGATATGATAGTCTTACGCGTGAACTAATACAGATCAATAGTCTAGTTTGGTTTATGTTATTTTTCTTCATCTTTTTTTTTTTTGTTCATTTCCCTTTTTGTTCGTGCTGCCTAGATGCACCAAGATTAGATCCGTAATGTTTTGTTATTGATTGTGTCTAAGTCTTCCTACACTATATTTTTATTCTTTTGTTAAAATCTATCGTTGGCGTTTGAGGAGGATTGCAATCATGAAAGGTCTCCTTGTATGAAACATGCATTGCTCTCTCTGTAACAATCCTTTGTTTTTTAATAATTTATCAAACCGACGTAGAAGATAGTCTCAGTTTAAACGGTTTTATATTCCCTACCCAAAGAAGTATCCACTTAGCACGGTTTTATATGCCCTACCCAAAGCAGTATCCACTTAGCACGGCTTTATATGCCCTACCCAAAGCAGTATCCACTTAGCACGGTTTTATATGCCCTACCCAAAGCAGTACCCACTTTGCACGGTTTTATATGCCCTACCCAAAGCAGTATCCACTTAGCACGGTTTTATATGCCCTAACCAAAGCAGTATCCACTTAACACGGCTTTATACGCCCTTCCCAAAGCAGTATCCACTTAGCACGGTTTTATATGCCCTACCCAAAGCAGTATCCACTTAGCACGGTTTTATATGCCCTACCCAAAGCAGTATCCACTTAGCACGGGTTTATACGCCCTACCCAAAGCAGTATCCACTTAACACGGTTTTATATGCCCTACCCAAAGCAGTATCCACTTAGCACGGTTTTATATGCCCTACCCAAAGCAGTATCCACTTAGCACGGTTTTATATGCCCTACCCAAAGCAGTATCCACTTAGCACGGGTTTATACGCCCTACCCAAAGCAGTATCCACTTAACACGGTTTTATATGCCCTACCCAAAGCAGTATCCACTTAGCACGGTTTTATATGCCCTACCCAAAGCAGTATCCACTTAGCACGGTTTTATACGCCCTACCCAAAGCAGTATCCACTTAGCAGTATGAACGCTCGGTAGAAGGCAGCATCCTAGTATCACCATACATTTAGTTATACGATTAACGTCACGATGACGTCAGAGTTGATCCTTCATGCAAAATAATGTCATATGAGATAACACGAGATTGATCTTATTATTCAATATCTTTGCTGAAGATAGTCTAATAACTTGTTATGTGGTTTTACTGCATCAATTACATGTGCGTTCCGCCAATACCTCTGTCGGACTAGGACCCGTGTTACATGTATAACACGGGGAATGTTTAGATAGATGCACATCTGTACATGAAACACATGGTGCATTGTTACTTTCTGTACATTACATGACTTTGTCTTGGGATAACATCAGCATACTTTGACGTTGGGTAGGATGTTACAAGCCGTATCCCCGACAGGTGCGTGCCGTGAGGCGGTGTTAAAACGGGGAGTCCCCGGATAGTCAGCTGTTACTATTGATCCGTACTGTATAGGAATGTCTACATAAGCCGATATGAATAATGTATCCATTGGTTTGAAGAAAAACTATCATCACTTCGTAATAGGTATAAGAGCTGCATTTCTTAGTAGTAAATGACTTCAAACGGGTGTTTCTCTTGGACATTAAATTTTGTTCTCCGTTTGTCGGACCAATCATTGTTTATGCTTTTATAAGACGTGTACCGATCATGTATAAAAAACAGTTGTGATGTCGCCTTATCATTTAGTAGAACATGTGACGACAGAGGGGACATTTTGATGCTGACCGTCAGGTCACGTGATCACAGATACAGCGGAACCGTAACGTCACTGACAAAGACAGCCCTGCTGCAATAACTGTCTTCTCATCATAAGGCAGGACGAACTTTTCACCTTATCTGTATTGACTGGTACATGGCTTCTGTATTTAGTGTCACCATACTTAGGGATCCATCTTGTGATTAAGCCGGCGTTTACACGACTTACCTTATTTACTACATGTATGTAACATTATGGATGTACGAGCATAGCACGGACAGTATCGACCTCGGCAGAGCGGCGTCTTGGAATCAAGTCAAAGTGCAACACTATTGTTGGACATGGATACAAAGTTCTTGTTAAACGTGCATTAACTTTTGGCATACTGTATAATTTCTTCCTTTTGATAGTTTTTTTCTGTACTGTAAAGGGCTTTATCGACTCTAGATGTGTGAATCATACGTAACTTAGTTAGGAGATACAGACGATAAACCAACACGGAATGTAAAGGACAGAATAATTCATAATAAGAAAAAAAAGATAAAAAAGATGACACAGGGTAAGACTTGTCAACCCAATCACGATTAGCGACATTATATGTAAAAGGAAGCTTTTAGCCATGATGTAAATAATTACGTGCGTCGGTGGTGAGGAACCGAGGAATTGTGTGCAGACATACATCACAGATTTATTTCTCTCAAATATTGATTTTACTGTTACCAAGGATAAATTGTAGAAAGAGTTGGATGTGATATATATAAAATCTAGGAGTGGCGAGATGAGGTGATCCGCCTTGTGACTAGGGGTCAATGCTCCCCTTGGCCGCTACTGTCCGTACGCTGCCAGAGTAAATAGCTGGTCATCTTATTGGTCTATGATCATTGCCTCCGACACATCTAGTGTATTCATTTACTTCTGTTTATTCTTAATTCTGGTCAATCCGTCTCTCAGGGACATGTAACCAATTATGTTAGCTGTCTGAGACGGGATTTTTTGTCTTGGATGTTTGATATAATGTTTCTTGGGATATACTTGCGCAACCCAGACGAGACACGGTAAATTTGATCTGAGATGATTATTATATCTATAAACGGTAAGATGGCAAGTTATATAGAGATGAAGGTTAATTAGGGGAGGATTGTAGTCTGAAGTTTTCAATATTAACATGGAGGAATCAGAATCTGCCATATCGTTATTGGAGTTGTACGACAACTGTAACGAGGAGACCTCAGTCACCACGCCGTCTCTAGACTTTCATGGATTGTCATGGCAACAGCTTATTCAGCAGCGATATCGTGACCTTGACTCTGTATCCCAGACAACATCCTTGACCTCAAGTTTAAGGTCAACACAAGGTTTAACATGGCAGAGGTTTATTGATCGTGCACATTATTCTTCGGATCTGCCTCCATCGGACTCGCCTAGTTTACGACATAAAGGTGGAAGTTTACCTTGGAATAAGTTTAACCTAAGACAAAAAAGAAAACCATTGTCATCTCTACATTATAACACTATTGCTGAAGGAAGACATCAGAGTCATAGCGTTCAACCTGATTTGGTGACTGATAACTCTCCAAAGAGTGATGGCATGCATTCAAGTAACACGAGCATTTCCAGCTCGTTCAATCCTAATTACGTGTATCTACATCCAGGAATTCAGTCCCTCAGGAGGACCTCCGTATCCACGTCGTCAGACTCTGGATTCAGTGGTCTGAGCACGGCCACCGGGGGGTCAGTGGTCAGGAACAGCTCCCTCCTGGCCTTCCCTATCGCTGTGGGGACGGGGCTATGGAGGGACAATCCTGAACATGATCAGTACTACACGTTCTGTGTGTCAGAGGACGATGTCACCAAAATTATCTCACATCTAGAGAATCAGCTGTCCAAACAGAAGGCCAAACCGGCCGAGCGGCCGCCATGTGAGTCTCAGGAGGCCACTAACATCTCACCACAGGTCACCTTTATACTGGATACTTACTGTCATATGTATATGTACAAGTAAGTCTATATTACTACCTCTCTCCACCCCCCCCCCCCCCCCTTCTCCCTTTCCGGTTTCCTTCCCATTTCACAAGATTAAGAGTTGTGCAAATTGTTATAATACATTCTCCGTTATTACTTATCTGTCAACTGTGGAAAAAACGTGGTGATGTATTAGCTTTAGGCTATACAAAATGAAAGTGAAGAAATTATGTACGGGACGTTGTGTCGAGTTAGTTTGTAAAATCAATATCGTTTTGATGATTCTTGAGCGGTTTCCTATAAAGTTGATGAAACGGGAGGGAAGAGAAAATGTCACCTATTCCTCTTTAATATTGACGCTGAATCAGAAGGAATATTGATCGCTTTAAATCTGCACTATTACATAATACACATTACCAATAAATCTTCAAGACTTTGGAGAGGGAAAAAAAGGAAAGTTATAAAACTTTGGCTTTAGTGTTCAGTATAAGTGATCGTCTTATTTGTATAAAAACTTTGGCTTTAGTGTTCAGTATAAGTGATCGTCTTCTTTGTATAAAAACTTTGGCTTTAGTGTCCCAGTATAAGTGATCGTCTTATTTGTATAAAAACTTTGGCTTTAGTGTTCAGCATAAGTGATCGTCTTATTTGTATAAAAACTTTGGCTTTAGTGTTCAGTATAAGTGATCGTCTTCTTTGTATAAAAACACTTTGGCTTTAGTGTTCAGTATAAGTGATCGTCTTTTTTGTATAAAAACTTTGACTTTAGTGTTCAGTATAAGTTATCGTCTTATTTGTATAAAAACTTTGGCTTTAGTGTTCAGTATAAGTGATCGTCTTATTTGTATAAAAACTTTGGCTTTATTGTTCAGTATAAGTGATCGTCTTATTTGTAATAAAAACTTTGGCTTTAGTGTTCAGTATAAGTGATCGTCTTATTTGTAAAAAAAATTTTGGCTTTAGTGTTCAGTATAAGTGATCGTCTTTTTTGTATAAAAACTTTGGCTTTAGTGTTCAGTATAAGTTATCGTCTTCTTTGTATAAAAACTTTGGCTTTAGTGTTCAGTATAAGTGATCGTCTTATTTGTATAAAAACTTTGGCTTTAGTGTTCAGTATAAGTGATCGTCTTATTTGTATAAAAACTTTGGCTTTAGTGTTCAGTATAAGTGACCGTCTTATTTGTATAAAAACTTTGGCTTTAGTGTTCAGTATAAGTGATCGTCTTATTTGTATAAAAACTTTGGCTTTTATAGTGTTCAGTATAAGTGATCGTCTTCTTTGTATAAAAACTTTGGCTTTAGTGTTCAGTATAAGTGATCGTCTTATTTGTATAAAAACTTTGGCTTTAGTGTTCAGTATAAGTTATCGTCTTCTTTGTAAAAAAAACTTTGGCTTTAGTGTTCAGTATAAGTGATCGTCTTATTTGTAAAAAAAAATTTTGGCTTTAGTGTTCAGTATAAGTGATCGTCTTATTTGTATAAAAACTTTGGCTTAAGTGTTCAGTATAAGTTATCGTCTTCTTTGTATAAAAACTTTGGCTTTAGTGTTCAGTATAAGTGATCGTCTTCTTTGTATAAAAACTTTGACTTTATTGTTCAGTATAAGTGATCGTCTTATTTGTAAAAAAACGTTGGCTTTAGTGTTCAGTATAAGTTATCGTCTTCTTTGTATAAAATCTTTGGCTTTATTGTTCAGTATAAGTGATCGTCTTCTTTGTATAAAAACTTTGGCTTTAGTGTTCAGTATAAGTGATCGTCTTCACTGTATGAAAATTAAACTCTTATTGTGGAGATTGTTAAGACTTTAGTACATCTGCTTGACCGTTTGGAAAAATTTTTGTCCTTTATCACTATCTGCTTAGTAACTTTGTTGACTGTCTGTCTGTCCAGTAGTCATACTTAACTCTGGAAACAACATGCTCTGGACCGTGATTTCTATTCTTGGTGTGTCGTTCAATGTTTAATTGACTTTTTAACCAGTAACATGTAAATCGATGAATTTAGTGATTGGTATGTCTCATAGTAAATGTCTTAGGGCCTGAAGATCAAGTTCATTACAAAAACTCGATGAGAGTAACATTCCCAAAGGAATAGTGAAGAATTCTCCGTATAAATCTTGTCACCATTATCAGTCCGTGTAGCCATAGGATCGATCACTTTTTTTTTGCACACACGCAAAAAAGAAACCCCCGAAAACAAAAAGACCCTATACACCACGTGGGATCAAAACGTATGGTGTTGTGATTCCTTAGACCGTTTTTTTTTGGGGGGGGGGCGGATTTTTTATTTTCTAACTTAAACTTTACAAAACTGATGAGCCGTTGCAGTAGGGAAATGCCTAGTAAATCAATCCATATAGTCAAGGTATATGAAAAGTTCATAGTTTTTGCAAACACTTCAATAGTATGTCGACGACAGAAACATTCTTGACCTAGAAAAACTCTTGCTGTGTTTGCAAAAACTATAGACTTTTCAGATAAACGATATGAACTTACTTATTAGGCATTGCCCTGAAACGTCTCATCAGATTTGGGCAATATCACTTAAATGATGAGAAAACAATCAAGAACTTCCGTGAAGAATCACAACATCATGCGTTTCGATCCCACGCGGTGCTATACAAAACAAAATTTTAGAAAGAAAAATGAAAATATATTTTCCACATAGTACTTGTCTTTTGTGTATTGTAATAACAGATTACTATAATTGTTGTTAATTACACAATTGCAAGTGATGATTAATAATTGCTTAATTACTCTCATCCTAATTCATTTTCTCAGGTGTTAATGATCGTATGTATATGTCAATCGATTTGGTTTCAAATTGATGTTTAGATTAGTGATAATTTAGCTTTAGGGTTGAAATTAAGAAAAAAGGCGTCAAAGCAGATCTGACCATAATTATGTGTGTCTTTACGATTAAGCCTCCAGATTTGATAAAACAAGAATGTGGTGGTAGATTGTCTAATTATTTTGTCAATGTTTGATGGGAGGTGTACACATTAAGCTAATCCTTATGTACTCAGATTAAGTGATAAGACAGTCTGTATGGTCACTACACTGACCAGTGGCTTGGTCAAGATCATGGATCATTGTTATAGATACTTGTAGTAAGGTGATGTTGTACGGACCTGGTACCAGTAGTGCTAATGTTCAGTGATAAGACATCTAGGATTTCTGTGTGAAGTCTGTATAGAGTGAGATGGGATAAGTCTATAATAATGTCACGAGATCTCATGACAGTGATAAAACCAAGAAAGAAAAGGAAGCAGTTTGGCTTTGATGTATATACTATACATTCCTTTGCCCCAAACTCAAAATGTATAGAAATGCTCGTAAGGTAGGTTCTTTGATCATGTAGATATCGACAAGATTTATATAATTACACCTTAAGTAGTCAGAAATATCAACAAGATTGTGGGCTATCATTATTAAGAAAAGAAGAGGGTACGGGGATAGACTATATATATTACATACAAATTACAATATGAATACAATACCCATGTGATTATATAGTCGATTTCAAAAGTTATACGACAATTTCATCTACATAGACAATATGATCATGTATATCACAACATAACACTATATGATATTATATTTTAAATATTATATATATGACAATGTAATTTATAAGTTATAAAGTATTACTAAATTATATTGTATATGACAATTATTATACAATGTCCACCTTATATTATAATATAGGAAGCAGGACCTACGGGAGTTAAAGATGCTACAGAAGCAGGAGAACAAACAATACCAAGATCTCCTCTACAAATCACGATGTGCCACAGAAACACAGGATAAAAAGTTTGAACTAGACATGCAGGTAACGTGTTATAGTAAAAACAGCTAGGTTTATGTGTAAAGGCTTTATTTTTTGGAAGGGGGTTCGTTGGAATGCAAAGGATAAGTTGATGTATTTTTGATTAAGAACATTTTGGTGATAATTGAAGGGCAGAGATTGATAAGGGGAATTTTTACAGAAAAGTATGGGAATGTAAAAAGAAACAATCTTTGAAAACTAAGTACACTGTCATTAAAGCTGGGTACAAATTACAGACATTAAGAAGTCCAGAGGTGTAAATGTGAATATCTGAAGTGACTATGTTTATTACCCACTTATTACAATATTAGAACAAGTACAGAACAAAATTTCCTTTTAATGTTAAACAGATGAAGATGTAGGAGAGATTCAAATATTTTTTAAAAGAAAGGAGATATGTTGTTCCATATTTGATATTTTCATGTTTGATCATGTACAGAACTTGGTAAGGAACTTTGACCAAGACATGGAAACTCTGACAAAAACACAAAAACAGCAAGTAGAAAAAGCCGAACAGACGCAACAGATAGATATGAAAAACGCTGGCAAGAGATTGAAAAGTGAACAGGTAACATAGAATTTCACTCACATTTTCTAAAAATTTAATCTAATCTTCAACTATGTCCTTTTCCTTTATTTCCTAACTTTGCTTGATCCACCAATGATTTGTTTTTTAACCCATTTTGATGACGTTATCATCATTAAATATTATTGGCAATTTTAGATATTTTATTATACTTGTATCATTTGTCATTATCAAGTCTCAAATTGAATGATATTAAAATGAATCTGTAAAATAAACGTCAAAGACAGAGAAAAAAACATGAAGGAAAGATTATTGTATAATGTTGTTATTTTTCTGTAGACAGGAATATAAATGACCCTTCTGAAAGCGGGAAAAATTTGAGGAATTCCATGACGTCACAATGCAATTTTGATGTTTGACCGAGGTTCGAAGCTTGTTTGTCTGAGGTAAAAGCATTGTGACGTCACGAAATTTGGCATTTTTTTCCCGCAATCAGAAGGGTCAATTGTGGGGGATAATTTTGATGTTGTATTATATGTTTACATTGTATGTCACGATACTTCGTTGTTACAGGAGAAGGAGTATAAGATGTTCAAGGAGCAGCAGAAGCAGGAATTAAAGCTACTTAAACAAGAACTCGATCTACTACCACGGGACAACAAGAAAGACGCCACACGTAAACGCAGGGAACAAAAAGAAATAGAACTCTCAGAAAAGGTCTAGTAATTCTCCTTGATTAAAATCTACCTTGTGTACTACAATCAATACTTAACTATTGGAATAGTAAAATGATTGGTGAATATAGTGAATAAAGGGAAGCACAACAGTCTCTCTGTAAAGGTCTCGTAATTTGACTGTATGTATAATGACCCAATTCTACTGTATATGATAAGTAAGTGAAGTATAATATAACATCTGTTACCTTGTATTACCCTAATCCTTCCATTGATGTCGACACATTGTAGTGTATAGTAGTGTTTGTATCAGAAAATCTTTAATGACACAACAAACTGTTCCTTGCTCAGAAATAAGCATTTCTTTGCTACACGGACCACTTAAAGTATAATTTACGAACTCTAAAAACTAAAAAAAATAATTTTTTTTTGGACACCATATAAACCCATATTAGGACAGGGTCAGCCATATACATGTATCTTATATACATTTGTACTTGTCTAACTAAAATAAATATTAGAGATAGATCAATATGAACTATGTGATAATTATAATGAATCACTCTTATGTAACTGTTTCATAGTTATAAATGAATGAGTAATTATGATAATACATATTTTGTGAAAGAAAGAGAATTAATTTCATTGATGAAATATATAGGCATTTAAAGATAAAAAAATTACTCCGGTTCATGAACGTAGAAAATATTTACACCGAACATGTTGGAGATTTGTGGTTTGTGCAACGGAAAATTTCTTTTTAGGGAGATAAAATAGAAAGAATTTAAAAAGAAAAAAAATTAAATTTAAAAAGTCTAAAGATTAAAAAAAATAACAAAATCTTAATGCAAAAAAAAGAAGAAGAAAGAATTCAGTACCATAGTTTGAAAGTGTTGAGTTGCTACATTATTGCCTTGGGTTTCTGTATAGGTATGATTGTATGATATAATTGTGATAGAGACTATTTTTGTGTCGCCTGCGAAGCATAGCGACACTTAGGGATCACTTTGTCCATCTGTCTGTCACACTTGGATGTCACACCCTATAAAAGTGATTCCTGAGTGTCGTTATGTTTCGCAGGCGACAGATGCATTCCTTGGAATGATTTTCTACTATGTATTGTTGTAGTCAAGGTCATTTTTTTTCTACAGTATGATTTTAGCAGATAAAGAGTCTGATTTTAGTGTGTAAAGCTATTTTGTATTGTATTATTGTAGGAGAGACAATTTTTTGAGAACCAGCAGGAGAGAATGGAAAAACATATGAAGCAGTTAGCGGACGTTCATCGACAGAAAGTAGCGTTACTAGAAAGTCAGTTCTTACAACAAAAACAACAACTCCTCAGAAGTAAGAATCTTAACTTAGTATGGGATAGTGTTGTAACGATTATCGCCGACATCGGCGACATCATCGCTAATACCCTTCGATTTCGATTAATCGATTATGTTTTCAAGAATCGATTATAATCGGAAATATACAACTTAGAAAAGAATGACATAGTTCTCGGTCGAATACGCGTATAACAAGTACGAATAAAACGAAAGTAGATTGACGATCGTTACCACGAGTTTAAGTAACGGTCGTAGCGTAAATAATTCGAAAAGAATACACTTTCTAAGGCATAAAATGGGTGGAATTAGGATTCTCATTGAATTGAATAGTAATGACAAGTACTCCAATAGAAAACTTCAACGTCAGATGCGATACGTCAATATCTACTGTACTCGTCTAGAAAAAAAACCCAATTTTGACGCCGAACTCCAGAGCTTTGTAGGAAGGACAAGGCCAGGTCAGTGATGTTTACAGTACTGTTAGCCTAAACTCCATGAAGGTATTGTTTGATTCAACGTTAAATGAGCAAAAACCTTTCTCTTGGGTCGAATGGAACCCCCCCCCCCCCCCCAACCAAACTCTGCATCTGCCGTTTAAAGTTGCCGACTATTACTATTACAATCACATATTTGTTTTGGCTCCATTTGACAAAATATTTCATTTACTAGACAGGATTTTATCATTCTGTGGTTGGACTTCTCTCTAGACATTTTATTATGTATATTAGCATAAAATTTAGTGAAGTTTTATCATTACTTGTCATATTCTTTTCTGTAAAAGCAAGTGAAATTTATTTCCGATTAAATCGAAATAATCGATTAAAATCCTCTCCGATTATAAACCGATAATCGATTATGAAATTTGTCCGATTATACAACACTAGTATGGGAGGGATGTTTACAGAATGAATTACTCATGGTTTTAGATTTACAAATGATGTTAGTCATATACATGTACATTCCCAAAGTTGTGAATTTTGACCATGACATGTGTAAATATATATAGACATCTAAAAGAAAATACAATCATCCGAAATGTATGTACATTTCCATATACTTATATTTTCTATGGTTTGAGCTTTTATGTACTTTGACTTTTGACCTTGACCTGTGTCCTGTAATACTATCTTTTTGAGTTTCTTGTTGTATCTACATGTGTATTATTATTATTACAGTATGGTTTAGATTACAGATAAAGTGTACATAGGTTTATTTATATTTAAAGTATCATTGTAATTATGAAGCAGCTATTGAAACATGTTATTTCATGTTTAGTAATATCAAAATACAGTTGATACATATGTTTTATTTATAAGTTTTATATTTACAGATCGTGAAGCGGCTATTTGGGAGTTAGAAAAGCAGCAGCTCCATGAGAAACATCAGTTAGCCAAGAGTCAACTCAAAGACATGTTCTTCCTTAAACGTCATCAGATGCTTACCAGGCATCAAAAGGTCAGAATGAAAACTCTTTACTCACTCTCTCTCTCTGTTCTAAAATATATCTTTATATCTCTGATGTCATTTTACTCAGTATACTTGTTCCCATTTAATGATGAATATTTTCACATTACTGCATTGTGATGCCATTACAGAGATCTAGGAATACATATGAGCATAATAATTTCAAGCATAATTTGAGTTTTTTATTATAAATAAAGTGAATGTACATCGTAATTTTATTTTGATGCTCAATTACGATGGATTAATTTACAGGAAGTAGAGCAGATGAAGAAAAGTAATGTAGCAAAAGAAGATGAAATGCAGAGGCGGCATGTTTTAGAAAAGAAACGTTTACCAAAAATTCTGAAGAGCGAGGCCAAAACGAGAGCTCTGATGTTCAAACAGAGTCTGCGACTGAGTACTGTGGGGTCCCCAGAGGACGACAGGGCTAAGATGAAACAGGTAAACGCAAAAATAAAATCATGGGGCGGTATATCAGAAACCTTTGTCATGCTTTGTTGTTTTTTAGTGCTTGTTGTTCCAAGATTGCTTTTTGTGAATGAAAATTACTCGCTTTTTAAAAATTTTTGAATATAGAAAAAAAAAACACATTTGTTTAGAATTTTTATATTTTCTTTGATTTTGTATATAATGTCCCAGCACATTTACAGGTTTTTGCGCACAGAAAAACTGGAAGCTTACGTTTATTTCTGCAAAGGCATACAGCTTCAACACAAGTATAAACAAGATAAAACTTAAAAAATATCGTATGATAACATATTTCCAGTCTCCAGACTGAGACATACACTGACATGTATTTTGTTTATGTGCATGTTTTTTTTTCTTTCCTAGAAATTATTTATTTCTTGACGATTCTATCTTTGGATTTGAATAGAATGTAGATCTTTTAATTCTGACTTTTCATAAAACAGAGTTACTTCCCCTTTCAGGATGATATCTTGCATAAATTCAAAATTCTATGGAAACTGATTCATATACAATGTATATACATGTAACCCAGGGGATTAATGTGATAAGTTTACGATAATTGTTTCAATACAATAATTGGCAATGGTTGTTCATTTCTTAGTCCAAAAAGGGGAGTAACTCTGTATTTTGAAGAAAAGCAAGTTATGGATGATGATATAATGCATGTTACGTGCTAACTTTGTGCTTGCCTCTCATTATTACAGAGATTAAGTAAGATGTACCTTAAACAAAGAGAGGTAATCTATCTATAGATATAGTATTGTAACTAAGAATCACTTCTCTAACTACTGTGTGCCTTATACCAGGGACCCTATAGACACTGTATAATATATCACCCCACTATCTATGGGTCTATTGTAGATATGTACCTACGAAGTTCAAAAATATCCCCCAAAGAAAGTTCCTATAGAGATACACATACTCTCTAGCTAATTAACTTGATATTAAGACTAACAAGAGCAAGTTAGAATTTATACATGTATCACTTAAGAAAATGTGGTACATGTATTATGATTATATTTTTGCATAATTAATGCTTTGCTATGGAATTTACAACAATCATAATTGAAAATTGAATAAGCAATATGCATGTTCAACTAAAATGTTTAATGAGTGTGTTAAAAATTTTTTTAGGATCTTATATTTATTTGATTCCAATTATCATCTATAGCTTCTCACAATATCAGTGGATATTTTGTGTGTAATGCCACATAACTTGGTGATACTAAATATTGGACTTAACCAAATCTTCCAAGAATTTTGGGTGACACAGCACAAAACTTATGAACTAAATTTATTGTGCATTTAAAGAAGAAGAAAAAACTGAATTAATCGGTACTAAAAGCATGGATTGAGTTCTAATACTAATATATACACCAAGGTCATATGCATACTTTATTATCTTATCAAGTAATTCTTAACATTAAGATTTGTCTCGTTTGATGCATTTTTGGCTGTGGCTTCATAAAATAATTTACTAGTTCAGTTGAAGAATGTTTGATTACTTATTGAATGTTAAACTAAAATTCTTTATTCTGTTTAGTGAATGTTTAACTAAAATTCAGATTTCTGTTTAGATTTACTAACTTTAGGGCTTTCTTTTGTCTTGATGTATAATGATATGGAGTGCCCGTGTGCGCTTTAATTAACCATTCCGGCATGTTCCTTCTGGGTCAATCAAATTTCATTGTTGGTTTTCTATCT
This sequence comes from Pinctada fucata, assembly GCA_028142955.1. Lineage (NCBI taxonomy): Eukaryota > Metazoa > Mollusca > Bivalvia > Pterioida > Pteriidae > Pinctada > Pinctada fucata. The sequence goes on along the minus strand of AP027105.1, from coordinate 69,890,037 downwards.
CTAATTCTTCATTGTTCTTGATTTGACAGTTTGAGGAAAACGAGAAGAAGAGGATGAAGGCTGAGCAGCAAAGACAGGAGGCCAAACATAAAAAACAATGGGAAGATTTGGTATTCAGAAACGAAAGTAGCCTACGTGAACTTGAACAGCTACAGGTTAAGAGACAAAAATTAAAAACTATAGGAAGATTTGATGTTCAAAAATGAAAGACAATCATTTCATTATTTAACTAGAGAATAAATTCAAAGAAAGTGATGTTCTCAAATGATTATTAAACAATGTTTGAAATTTGGTTATTTCAAGACTGAGCAGTTGAGCCCCAGTTCTCCTTTGGGAAAAGAGAGAGAGAGAGTGGGGGGGGGGAGGGGTTATTAGGAAAAAAATGACAAAACGGAAGCTGTGTGCATTTCAAACTTAAACGTGACCCTGAATATCTACAGTGATTATATTACAATAGTTTACCTGTCTTTGGCTTGTTTCATACATGTATATTGTTCTGTGGCAGTAAAAAACTTTGAATTATTGTTTATATCTTACTTTAGGCTGAAAAACGCAAGATGCTCATGGAGCAGGAAACACAGAAAATCAAGGAATTAGACGAACAATATGCAAATGAGCTGAGGGAGTGGAAGCAGCAATTAGTGCCAAGAAAACAGGTGAGATGGGGAAAGAGTGTAGTGTTATTATACCATGCTCTAACACCTATGTACCTCAGTAATAGAAAATCATGGTTTGATAGAAGATATGTGTGTTTGTGATCCTGTACTCAGCAAAGAACAAGTTGTGTGTCATTATAGGATCTGTGTTTCTGTGCTCTCCTTAACCAAGCCTGTGCCAAGTAGAAGATTGTGTTTGTTAGTGAAGCCCTACCCTGGTTTTATTTACCTGCTTCAGCAGAACTTTTGTTTGTTTGTGAAATACATGTATTACCTATTAGAAAAAAAGGAGTCCTAGCATAATCAGAGATTTGTCCCGTTAAAATATCCTAAACCCCTGTACTTGGGAAACCCATCTTATCCTAACCCCTGTACTTGAGAAACCCATCTGTACGCTTTGCAGAAGGTTTCAGTCTATAAGAATATTTCCAGGATTGTCTTCCTTTCTATTTCCTATTTGCTATCTGTAAGTGAAGAAAAAAAAATTCTTCACCCTTTGGAGATTCTCTATGTTTTATTGTTGTGTGTGGCGCCTGTACCCCAAAATCTTAACCATCAGTACCCTTGACCTTCTAATAATTTTTTTCCCCATTTGTTGCGTTTTATTTCATTTTTTAAGGAAGACTGTTTTATTGGTCGTTTGTCTGTAGTTCTAACGTCATATTGATTATTGTTTTCTTTTATTAATTGTTTCCCTTGGTTGTAACTTTTGATATACACTTATAATTTGTTACTACATGTATTGGGTAGGGCATATTTCTACTTTCTTTTTGTTTTGTATTTGTCTGTTTCTTGCAGTCATATTGACTATAAACTATATTTTATCCCAATTTTATACTTGTTTATTTAACCTTTGTATTAATTTATCATTATTTCCTATGCAATACTTTGTATGTTTACTTTATTTGCTTTTTCGGGGTCTCTTTCATTCTTGAAGTTGTTGTGATGTTGTATTGTATAGCAGTTATATTGAAGGTTGACAGTCCCAGATGTGTAACATACCTAATAGTTGTTGTTGCCAAGTATTGGTTATATGATCTTATTTTGTTGTCTGTCTCTTTATCTAGGATACTGCCAGGACAAAAATTTTGTATTATTGTTTGTGTGAATTATTAAAATCAAATATACTCAAACGTTGAATTAAAACATTTTTCTTTTCTTACACGGCCTTGAGCTTGATCTCCCTTATTGACTGGAGCTCGTACCATGTGTATTGGTTACTGACTGACCACATTTTGAGATAATTTGATTATATCATCTCATTACATATCATTAGCCTTCATAATTTTGTGGAGTTTTATTCAATTTCACCTTCTGGATGATAATTTTATCATTTATCAACTTTTTCGTCAACTTTTTTCAGTTTTGCAAACCAGTCTTTGTTTAAAGGTTGCCTTTTATAACAATAAATGTGAGGTAAAGTTCTATATTACATGAGATGTATGTTAGGAAAAGTTATGTACTAGGACTTACAGTGTTAGATAATTTATATGTCATGGGGTGGTCAAATGAGTTTGAATTGAGGATACATTATTGTGATGATAGAGTCATGATAGATTTAGATCAGTAATTAAAACCTACTCGGTCTATGTAATACATTAGCATATAGCAGCATTGTATCAAAACAAATATGTAGCAGTAAAACATTATGGTAAGAAGCAAAATAAAATGACTCTTTACCTAGATAGTCTTGTAGATTACAAAGGTCATAAGTTAAGGTCAGTTTCAGCAGTAGATAAAAATATTGTATCCAGATTTAAATGGGGAGAATAGAGTATATACTTAGCATACTACATGTATTGGGAATAAATGTACATATATATATTGTACTATGATAGAAAAGAGAGAGAGAGAGAGAGAGAGAGTAAATGTCATCTTGGTGATTTGGAAATGCTAGTAATATAAAATTGTCTTCACTGATGATGTTTTATATTGCCAGCAATGCAAAGGAGACATTGATCAATTTATCCAGTGTTCATCTCAGTTCATCCTTCTGTTTGTTTCACTTTCAAAAGCGTGTATATTTGTATATGGGTATAACTGACGGGTACCTGATTTTTACATGAAGAGTCACCTACATAGTCAATCAGGGAATGCTATGCTTTCATTTCTTTGTTTGAAATTTGTAAATGTCTTGAAATGAGATATATGGTGCTGATGCTATGTACTGAATTAGTCTTATTCACACAGTTCCTAGTAACGGATAGGAGATTTGAAATGAGAGCTCAGATAACATTCTGTACTTTTCTCATGCAATTAGTCACGGCTTCCATTATAGGTAGAATCAGAATATTGTAGCAAACATTCAAGTTGTAAGTCTGAGAGTGATGTGCCCACCAAGTGTAAGGAGAGACGGGGCACACATCATCTTATAATGCCCTTTAAAAAGTCCATAGAGAACAAGCGTAAAACCGCGTTATTTTGAGTAAGACCCTCTTGTTTTAAGCTCACATTCCTTATGCATGTACATTTGTACAGTTGAATCTGCCTTAGTGGCCAAGATTTCATCAGATTTGCTTTCGTATGCTCATTTTCTTCATCTTCATCTTCATCACATGTAAAATGAAGAAGTAGTTTTAAGTTCTATATTACACAGGATGTATTGTCAATTTCATATTATGAATGAGTCGACAAACTGTTTAACATGTAAACAACACATTCGAACAAAAAATTCTTATCAAAAATACATGTATTCAAATGTAAGCCCCTACCTTCCTTCTATTTCCAAAAAAGTCACATAAGACAGGTTCAATAGTATTATAAAGCATTCTTTTACTCTTGTTTATTTACATTTTATACTTTCTGCAAAACATAGTTATACACAGGGATCATTTTGTCTGTTAGTCTGTCTGTCATACTTTGAAAATGCCATAATGAACCAATCAAGGTAAGTACATGAAGCTTAGTGTCAGTAGTAAATTTTGCCTGTGAGGTCAAGGTCATACTCTCAGTTACCAAGCAGAGAACACTAATGATCTATGAACACTTTTGTTGTTTATTTCTCATTATTGTTACCTTTATATGATGGAAATCCCAGGCTTGACAATGTAGCATACAGTAATCATATCTCTTTTTGATATTATTTAGAGAACTTTTGAATTTCAGTTTTTTTCACGAATCAAGCAATGTCTGGGGTTTCCATGGTTTATTTATCTCATTAATCATATCATTATTTTTGTGTCAGTAATTCATATGCTGCATCATATATCTTTAAGTGTCAATATTTGTTTTGTCTGTGTATTTCCTACATTATAAAGGCTTTTTCAATAGCTTCACGTTCAAGTTGTATAAATTCAGTTTACTAGCAGCAGCATTATAATAATGGTACAACTCTTGTTCTCTAAGATTTGTTGACGTCTTGTTGCCATCAGAAGCTCTATCAGGAAGAAGAACTTGTGTCAAAGATGGCATGTTTGACAGAGTTATTGTTCTTTGAATTATATTGCTTATTGGCCAGCTTTGAAAAGTTTGTACTGTATTGAAGACCGATCAATATGTCTTATTTAATGAACTACAATGTACATGAACAATGCTTTAGTATTATGCATGTTTTGTCTAATTATGTACAATTATTTTTATAGATTAAAACTATTAGAGTAAAGACATCATGTACTAATACCCTGTGCATGTAAATCTAAAAATTTAAATCAGATTAATAAGGGCACAGTAAAGATATTTAGATGGTCTATTTATATACCATTTCAAATTTAGTGATCACCAGTATTTAAAGATAATACATTTATATATCCAATTTCTCAAATTTGGACATTTATAATCCATGTTTAACATTGTACATGTGTTTATGCAATTTTATATTTTTACAGAAACTGGAAGAAGAGTTCCAGAGACAGAAAGATGAACAGGAGAAGTTTTACGGAACTACTGTTATAACTGGCAATGAAGGTGCTTCATCACACGGTAGCGTTAAATCACAACCTGGTAGTTTACGACACCAAGATCCTGTCAAATCTAGACATTCTACCATTATATAGCTCAGCAACTAGTAAATTATACATGAAGGGCTAAAATAACTTACAATATTCCTGTATGTCTGCGTATTTGTAGTCGTATATGGGACATAATTATACAGAGACACAGCCGGCGGTGCTGACGTTAGTTTTACGTAATTCCTGCTCTGTCGGTTTACACACTGAGATACGGAAAAAGTTTCGATTCCGTATACTGGTGATTATCTACAGTATAATATGGATTTTATCTTTTGATCAAATTCATCATGACAGATAGTCGATTGATTGTATCGACCAAGCAGACGACTGAAAGAAATGAGATTTTGATCACAGAGTGTAATGAATAAGAGTTTACAGATCCACAATATTGAATGCGTCTCACTATTTATTATGTGATAAAATTATACTTGTAATATTTGCCTAATGGTATAATTGTTTCATGTATGTATTACATGTAAATTCTATAAAGCTTCCAACATATATATATATATACAGCTTGAATATTGAACCTATATGTATATATATAGATCAGATGATCCCTATTAAAGCTGACATGAAAACCTGCACCCTTTATAAGTGTGGGAGAAATGATGTTTGGTTCTCAAAGCTACAAAATTTAGAAACAAAAATGAAATAATAGTTGTCTGTATGTAAACAGAATCATTGAAAAAATAGTTGTAAATGTTTTATGAAAAGTTGTTAAGTTTGAAGAGATTTGTTCTTTATTACTGTAGCATTTAAAGCTAGTCATTACATAAGTGTCACTCTGTGTTCACGTCATATCAATCTACTACACAGTGATCTTGGTCCATCATATTATACCTGAGTCATGACATTTATGTAGGTCAAGGTCACCTTGTCAAGGTCGTGACCTTGTTCTTATTTGCCATACATCTGATTTGAAGCAATATTTATATTATCTTAAGCTAAAAATGTGAAATATATAGGCTGATAGAAAGCCTGGCTTGATTTCATCAGAGTGCTAGATATAAAGTGGTGTAAATAGCATGTATTTTGTAACAATATTACATGTAAATGTACCAGTGTGAAAGGAAAAGGTGATTCACGTGTGAATTGGTACGCAAGAAAAATTGTATGTGCATGGATGGACGTGAATAATACAATGTATACATATAGATAAGTTAATAAGTTATGTTTGGTTTTAATGGTCTACGTTTCTTACCATTTTTGGTGAATTGATGTTACCACAGATTTAATTTTACTCGGTTTCGTTGAGACATTCTTGTGTTGTATAATATATTAGATAAATAAATGAATTGATTTAAATGAAAAAAATATTCCAAATATAGAAGCACAGTATGATGTAATTGTTCGTAAAACTTACAAAATTTGCCAAGTCTGTAACTTTCTAGATACTGAAGCTATGTTTAGTGATTGGTTGATTTGTAAACCATATGTTTTCCTTAATGTATCCCAGTAAATGACCAGTGGTACATGAACTAGCTACAATGATTATAATGTCAGCTATTTGTGATAACGTACCGTGCTTCACTCCCCTTAACTTATTGTTATATCACATAAGTGTAAGGGTATTATTATTATTTTTAAATAAAAACATGGGATAATACTACTTTGGTATTTTATCTTTTTATACATTTATTTCATTGGACAAGATAATCTGAGTGTTGTATCATTTAATGATCAATTTATTATACGAGGAAGCTATTTTAAGGTACATCGTTCTTGGCTGTTAGACTATTGGAGTCTATAGTAACTTTGCAAACATTTGAATTGTTTAGTCAATAGATCAGTTTTGAAAATGATCTATTATTGTTTGAATTTGCAGAACATGCTCATATTTGACAACATTTTGAAGATTGCCAAATATCCAAGATAGGTTGGCTTATTTTCCTGTCTGTATATGCCAGCTTACTATGAGCCCTACAATAATAAATGTTGTATCGGTGATACACCTGAAGATGTGAGGTTGAAAGTAAGATAATGCTGAGGTTACAATAGCATAACTGTTTGACCTCAAAAACTTGTGTTCTACACCCAAAAGCTGACGTCATTTACTGACTAAAAATGAATGGCTTATATAGAAAGTGATATATCAAAAGAAAGATCATTTCTTGTAGATTTTATTGGTACCAACTGATATATACCTCTCCGTTACCATTTTCACTCCGAAAACGAAAGTAAAAGTGAAAATAGAGAAATTTTGACATGTCATTCAGATGGACTTTGATCCCATTTTGACCATTGTTCCAGAAAAATTCTTCATAAAAAAATTATGCTGATTGAAAGCCCAAATCTGTCTAAATAATATATGAAAGTTATTTAGGGATTCGCCGATCCGTTTTTGAGAAATCCACAATACACCACGGAGAAGCGAATTTCACAAGTCCCCATTCCGAGCCCCTCGCCGGAAAGCACCTCTCCGTTGTGACTCCTTCCAGTTTGATTTTTATATGCATATCTAAAAATAGAACCCATGAAAATCTTACAAAAATCTTACAGAATCTAATGATATCTTAAAACTTGCCTTCATTTTAATTATCATACATACTATAGCGATATCAGTCTCTGACTCTTTATATAAAGAAAATTGACCGGGGCCAAATTAGCTTCGAGGCTCTAGAGTTTATACTATTAAAACCTGAACCTATATATTTCATGCATATGACCATATAAGGGAAGCTGAACCTATATTTCATGCATATGACCATATAAGGGAAGCTGAACCTATATTTCATGCATATGACAATATAAGGGAAGCTGAACCTATATTTCATGCATATGACCATATAAGGGAAGCTGAACCTATATTTCATGCATATGACAATATAAGGGAAGCTGAACCTATATTTCATGCATATGACCATATAAGGGAAGCTGAACCTATATTTCATGCATATGACCATATAAGGGAAGCCAGATACCTCCATGCTTAACTTCTTGTATAAATCCATACATTATTATCAAATTTCTGTGGATGTTGGATCTGACCTACATTTCATATTAGGTGACCAGATTTACTAAACTGAGATGTGTTTCATATCCATCAGAGTGAGATGTGATACAAGCGTACATTCTGGTCTCATTTCTTATTAAAAATGATGCAGCGTTTGCCATTAGTTTTGGTTAGCTTCGTCAACTTTGATGATTAGATGTACGACTTTACTGAGAGGGATATGTAAATTGTTAAATGGCTCCCCAAAGTAATATATATGTGTGTGTTCAGTGCAAAGAAAATCAAAAGAAAATTAAAGGTCAGATGCAGTATTTATTTCATTTAAAATTCAAGTGTCCTTCTTCTTTTGCGGTGTTCTGTTGTGGTCAGAATTAGAGATATCTCTTGATGAAATGAGTGATATCTTCAAGTAGAATCGGAGGTATAGGTTCAGTTAGAGATACCATCAATCTCCTGCTCGACTTAAATTGGAACTGTTGATATCTTCCTTTCAGTACGAAATGTCACAAATTCAATTTCGAGATATCCCACACCAATATTCGAATATCAGTCCGAATAGCGGATATCTCCTGTTTCAATTCGAATAGGAAATATCTCCAGATTTCATTTGACATCACCTATTCGAATTGGAAATATCTCATTTTCCAATTGAAGATCTCGCTTTAGTTAAAAATAATACCCTCCCCCTCCCCCCCCCCCCCCCCCCCCCCCATCGATCTTAGTAAGGAAAGATGCAACCAGGATACAAGTTTGGTATGCGTAGTAAATATTTAGATATTCATGGCTTTGACCCTAACTTTCTGCTTGAGTTATTCCTTTAAAGAATAGAGTGTTCGTGTGCCATATATTTAGGTAAAACTGTTTTCAGAAAACATGCACATATTTGTAATCTATTGGAAAATTAATTAATATCCAAATTCAAGAACACAATAAAGTATGACGGTTAAAAAACCGTAAAAAACAACCCTCCCGTTTCTTTGGGATAATATACTGCGTATAAAAGTGCGGAATGAGTAATACATCTATCTCCTGATCTTTTCTTCAGAGGCACGTGCGTTCAGGAATCTGCTAGCTATTTATAGGTACTTGATGATTTGTATACAATCCTGCACGGGGATCTGGGACGTAGAACAAAGTTGAACATGGCTAGCCCAGCTCTGGTCACCCCGGGCACTACAGATCTTCTCACACAGAAAGCCATACTTGAACAACTTTTCCTTAAAAGTCCGGTAGAAGGGGAGTTCTGGTACGTGATCGTGGCAGAATGGTTAGAACAACTCAAAAGATACATCGGTATCCCCACCACCCGGAAGTTCTACCACCAACGTTCACATCCGGGTCCACTCATCACACGGAGGGATTACGCCCACACCGTGGACGTTGTCCACGAGGACGCGTGGAGAATGATGGTACAGTGGTACGGACTTGCGGACGGACACAAGCCTATCAAACTCGTGGTTTACAGTTACACACGAGCACCGGATATAGAACATAATCTTAATTCGTTTAAACTAATGCTATCAGATTCGCCACCTGAAGATTTCCACAATGTAAAATTCAGTAAAATGGAAAAAGTGGGACATATAGAGTGGAAATTACGGGAATTGTATAGGGTGACACAAGAAACGAAAACACGACTGTGGGCGAAGCCGGACTCTGACGGCGATTGGCGAATTCTCCTGTATCGTGATAAGACGATCGGCAAAGAACTGGGCATCGATTCCGACTTTATTAGACCGATCATTGCGCTTGAAATTTCGAACGAAAACGGCGAATGGCAGAAGAAACCAGAAGGTAGTATGGCGGTATCGAGCAATCCTGCAGGACCTTTTTACGAACGCAGTATTTTCGACGATTTGACCAGCACATGGGAGATGGACATTCACGACCAGATTGACCACATCGGTAAAAGTTTGATGGACAATCTCCACTTTAACTTCAGCGCGTTTGTACAGAAAGCCAAGGACTACGTGGACGAGCGCGACTATCATATACGGCAGCGTGAACGGGACATTAACATCCGGGAAACTTACATAGACGACCTCATCTTAAAAATGGAAGAGAAGGACTCCACGCTGGACGCCCAGATTGAGTCATGTCAGCGGCAGATGACGGAGAGTGAGAATCGTCAGCGGGACATGGAGGCAGATTACAGTAAGAAGAAAGAGGAACTCGATCGTACATACGATAATAAACATCAAGACCTGAAGAGAGAGCGAGACGCGTTTGAAATGGAGCGAGATCACTTCCACGCAGAACTAACGGTAAGCGTAAAAATGAACGTCAACAACTTGGGAGAGCGTAAGTCAGCGGCGGGGAGGGGGGGGGGGGCGATTGGAAGGGGGTTGGCAACGTTTCAAAATTCAATTACTGCCGCAAAATATAGTACTAGTAGCTAGTTGTCAAAGAATACATTATTTTGTTTTATTTCAGAGGATGTCGGAAATGTACAAAATACAAGACGGTAGGATAAAGTTGGACATTGGAGGTCACCAGTTCACTACGTCCTTGACGACCTTGACCCGTGACCCCGAGTCTATGCTAGCGGCCATGTTCAGTGGCCGACATCAGCTTAAGGTGGAGCAAGACGGAAGTTACTTTATAGACAGAGATGGGGTACACTTCCGGTACATCCTTAATTATTTACGTGACGGAGGAATTAAGGACGGCACAATCCCGCACAACGAGAACGTGTGGCGAGAGTTACTGACGGAGGCCGAGTATTACCAGATTAACGGACTGACAGAGTATCTAGCCTCCTTACTGTATAAGAGAGAACGAGACGACTCCGATACTTTCGTCTGAATACCACAAGTTGAGGAAAAAGACCATGCAGTTCCTTCGGTCGTTTTCAATTATCTTTATCGTTAATTACTTGTTTTGTTGGGATTTTTGTGGTTACTTTGTTTAATGAATTTATTTTATGCGAATTAGTACATCGTTTTGTGAACAATATCTAGCATAATCCTATGATTAAGACATACAAAGTGTTTTCTGCGTACACTTTCTGTAGTAATGTAGATCGAGTGCATGAGGTTTGAATTTTGAAAATATCGCCATTTCATACATATGTAAGTTACAAAAAATCAACACTCGGCCGCTTTCGGTCTGCTGCTGTTAAGATGTTTTTTAAACATTAGTTGATATCAAAGAAAACATAGTCTTTACAAAGGAGATAAGATTACGTAAATGTACAGAAAATCTTTTTTATTTATGTTGTTGAGATAAAACATAAGAATTATCAGTAACATATCTTTTTTATCTGACTAATTTCTCCATCTGCCCGTAAAATACAAAATCTAGAGAATAAATAATATTGAAATTTGCCCTCGAATACGGACTTAACTATAGCGTATTTAAGACAATATCACACAAATTTACAAATACGAAATTAAAAAAAAAATTATACTTCTATCATTTTGTTTTGTCCATGGTAACAGAATAAAAGTATGTCATTATTACAGCTTCCCGATCGTTACGTCCGCTGGCGTCCAACGTTAACTTTTCACATTTCAACCATTGCGTGTAACCTTATTGGTAGCAAGCACACAATCATCCTCGGTACCAGCCAAAGCGCAAATAGCCCGGGGGTACCGAGGATGGCACACAATGTTGTACGTTCCAACCCGGTCCGTCTTGTCAGGCGGCAATATTGCGTGGTGGGCGAATTTTAGTCAAGTCTCGCTATTGCGATATTTGTGCTCTGCAGAACTTCACGAAGCCTAACATAACCCTAACCGTCAAACCAGATGACCGTAAATTGATCGAGTTGGTTTGCCTTTTCTTTTGCAACCGCAATTTGAAATGTCAAGAAAAGAAAAAATTAAGAGCACAAGATGTTCAATCTATGTTGTGTTTACCGCTAAACAAGATGATCGCCAATGGGTCTAAGTGGACTAAAGCATTCTCGACTCCTCTTTCCAAACCGTTGTTCGGAGTTTCAAGAAACCCTAACGGGTTAATTGCTCAATACCGTTCTCCACAATTATATTGAAGGCTTAATTAGACAAGCACGCATCGATTGACATTGGACTCAGGTGAGCGATAAATGCCCACCTGGGCCTCCTTCGGACTCGAATCGGAAATATGCCAATAAAATGAATCCAGATTGAACATATTGAATAAAGAAACATAGGGTACAAAAGAAAAAAAATGATTTTGAATTTTATGTTACCGTTGACTATTGATTGCTTAACAAATTTGAATGCTGCCTCAACTTTGAATTACATCGATGGCAATATCTAAGTGCCGTCGGTTTTCATTTCTGAACGATGTTGTATTAGTTTTTGAGGGTATCTATTTGTGTTTGGCGGTTATCGGTATCAGTGTTGATGTACACACGGTCGGACCTGATGTGGCACTTTAACTAGCCGTTTACAATTGTAAGCAAACATAGTCTGTCAGTGTTGAGGTCAGATTTGTGTTCAATACCAAGTATTGACTGAGGATTTACAATGTTTGCGTTCCCACTAGGACCAGACTGTACATTGCCATCCCTCCATACTCCGGCGATGATGTCACTTGGCTGTGGGCGTTAGAATTTATATATCCCCGATTTAAATCAAAGATAACTCGTGTCAGATATTTATGAAAATGCTTTAAAATCCTACACAATCTCTAGAAAGACTTATAAAAAACTTCATACCCTCGTGTTGGACATTATGTTGATTTTGCGCAAAATCTATTATGACATATTAACAACGAAAGGAGGGGAGCTCCAACAACAAGCATAGAAACTGTAGTGTAACAAACACTTTGTCATGTTCGATCATGACCTCTTATTCTAAAATAATGCTTTTGTTCCCCGCTTACCGCGAAAGAGATTAGATATTATAAATCGTCCGTCTGCCTTTCCTTTCCATCTGCATGTCCATTTGTCTGCATTTCCGTCAGTCTGCCAGCCAGAAAGAAAAAAAAACCTTGGACGCGAGTTTATTCCATATGAGTATTCCTTGACAAAACCTTTCCATTGGTTCCAATTTTGTTTTTCCTTGAGGCCTTGACCTTGAGTATTGAGTTTCATGCCCGGTCTACTGTACAGTTGTTTCCTATGTGTAACATGTGTGTTCCGCTGTGATCACTGCAATGTCCTACTCCTTATTTCTCTATAGGCCACACTCCTTTTTTAAGGTATCAGTAATCATAATTAATGTCCCTTTTTGTGTAGTTTATATTTTATTTTAACATCGGACTCCATTGTATGACCTTGATATTTCCAGCCTACGCTAATGCTGTTTGATCGTGGCTGTCAACACATGTAGGAATATGACTTTTATAGAGATGCAGAAATTTGCTGGAGCAATATCTGTATAGATATCTGTGTGAGATAAAAGACAATCTATTAGGTGCCACTGATTGAGTAAACCAAGGTGTTGATTCACCACAGCTCGTATTGCTGCAAAAGCAATTTAAGTTGGGGTGAAATAGAGAAATGTTTCTCTGAGAGGGTCAATAATGATGAATGTCTGATATATGCTGAACGATATTCCATTCGTTACTTCAGACAACATAAAATTTATTTTGATCTAGGCTAGCGATACATAGTTTGCTCATTCCATAAATGGCATATCTACTATAATATTAATATGTTTGCTCTCGAATTTGTAATTTATCTTCATGAGCGGAATTCGTTATCAATTCACTCTCAGAGTCATTCTGATTGGTTCCCTCGCTTTGATAACTCAATTTTAATATCCCCATTCACCAGGGCGGGTCGTATTCGCGTGTTTGTCAATTTGATCGCTCGGCTGTTCGCGTGTGTGCAAATAGATTTTTCACGAGATGGCTAAGCCTGATCTACCAAGAGGATATTTAGGAGCACAACCAAAATTTGGCGAATTTAAGCTGAGTACATTAAGTCACAATGAGCCAGAAATCACCGCATCAACCAATGAGGTACGTGTTTTAATTGATAGTAAATTATTTCTTGTAATACCCTCGCTTTGTATACAGGTGTCACCATGTCTGTCCGTCCGTCTGTCAATATTTCTTAATATAATTTGTTTACTTGAGGTAGACTCGATGCTTCTGCTATCCTTAAGTGCTTTTGGGTGAAAAAAAACTTGAAAGAATTATACGATTGAAATAGTAAGAAATTTAATGAAATGAAAACGATGCGAAAGGAAAAGAAGAAATTCTATATAAGCATAAAACAGGAGGGAAAAGTAAATAACTTCAATAATCATACAAGATATGCAGGTAAAATTGCGATCGGACCAGAGAAAGCGATAACTCAGCAACTTAAAAATTCCAAGATATGCTATAACGAGACGAGCAATTTACTGTGAGGAATGATTCGAAGTGAGCAATTGATTGCCGATGTGCCTAGTCATTCGACAAAAAGGCTTCCCATGCCGGCAGAAGCTTGACAAGGATCCAACATCAGTTTTTGTAATACCTTTGTTGTAGAATTGTTCATGTTTGTAGCGTAATATCGGTGTTTGAGGCTGCAGGGTTTTCTCACTAAGTTTTTGGATTCTTGTTAAGAGCTCTTGAACTTCCGTTTATCTCAGCAAATTAATCCAATAATACAAAGCAATATTGGAAATCATAACTTCATTTAATCGACCGACCCTTCTCTTTATAGCCACACGTATAGCTAGTTAAGAATCTATAGAATGTTTACTTTGAAGGCATGACCACTTCTAATTCCGGTGTATAAAATAAATACTCGTTTAAGTCTCATTTAGCTAGCCTGAATCAAATCTTGTTCTTAGTGCATTTGTCAATCGACAGTCTATTGTACTTTACTTAAAACCAGGGAAAGGAACGGAACAGACTTGTTTTTTTTCCTCAACTCGCTTAAGTTTCCGGCATATACCTATACCAAGTTTGGCATTTTGCAAGTTAGGTCCGTCAACAAAATGTCGTCGACTGCTCATCTGCATTCGTCATGTGGAATTTTATACAATCTTAATGGACACAAGTAATCAGGAATTCTCTTTCAAAATAATTTTCAATAGAGGAGGGGATTTGCAACAGGACTCTGTTGCTTTACCTACAGGAAAACACAGAAAAAAAAACACGGAGTAGGCAAGCAAATAGCAAGGGACACGGAAAGACGACAACAAAACAATAAACATGTAAACAAATGAGACCAATTAACAATTACAGTTACCGACTTAGGATGGTCATTTGTCACGTTAGTAGTAAATGATGTGATTATCCGGATCACGTGCGCACAATTCTCCCGAACGATATAGGCACACCTCCGCGTCTGTTGTCCATATACCTGCTCTTCCTTTGCTAACGCGTCGCGAATATTTATATCTAGACACGCAATGCCAGTCTATCCATATATTTAGGGCCCCGCCACTAGGCGGGTGCCCTATAGTAATCACTCTGTCCGTCTGTCCGTCAGCAAAAACTTTAACATTGGACTTAACTTCTGCACTGTAAGAGGTAGAGCTTTTTTATTTTACATGAGTGTGCCTTGTGACAAGACCTTTCCGTTGGTACCAACATTTTTCATCATGTGACCTTGACCGTGACCTTTGACCTACATTTGAAAAAACTTTAACATTGGCCATAACTATTGTACCGTAAGAGATGGGGCTTTGATATTTGACATGTTTGTTCCTTGTGACAAGACCTTTCTGTTGGTACCAACATTTTTTGATCATGTGACCTTGACCGTGACCTTTGACCTACATTTGAAAAACTTTAACATTGGCCATAACTGTTGTACCGTAAGAGATGGGGCTTTGATAAAAAAATCGATGACATTGGAATACTGCATTGTATGTTTGCCTCTATTCCTCTTGCAGCAATTCTTTTGTTGCCAACCATGTTGACCTTGTTGCCTTCACATTCAACTTCTTAAAGAAGTGGCCGGCGGGGCCCTTTCTGACTTTGTCAGTGCTCTAGTGACATTTTCAATCTGGTTTTATGCAAAGCAGAACATTTTTAATTTTCGGCAATTATGGACAGGGGGAATCATAGACATGTTTCGATGTGCTGGTGGTATATTAGATTCTGAAGTATGACTCTATATGTGACGCTTACTTTTCACATAGATAGCGGAACGTGCATAAGTAGCCTGTCACTTTTTTAATCAGCTGTAGATGTATGATGGTGTGAATTTCCTGCCCTGTATCTAAAACTTTTGTTATCAACACAGAAATATGGAAAATCGCAGCTTGAAAGCGGAGAAAATGCTTGTTCATAGAAATCCACTCTTCTCTCGAGACGTCTGCCGTGGCGTCAAGATAAGATAATCAGAAAAAGAAGTTAAGCAGCGATGACGTGTACGTCGTGTGCCGAACGTATGAAAATATCAAAAGATAAAATAAATCATGTCTGACCAATAAATAAATAAATAATTTATAAAATTAATAATTTTGGAATGAAAAACAATAGATGTGGTAAGACGGGGGGAGGGGGAGGGGCGGGGGTCACAGAGCGTGTGGTAACTGTGCTGGTGGGCTATAAAGGGTGTGACTTGTGTCACTGTGTCGATAGATTAGTCTTGCAGAATTTTGGGTCAATGTTAAAGTGCTTAGGTTCAGAGCAGTTTCAATGCAGAATAAACTACATGACTTAATTTGTATTTTAATGGCTAGTGACAAGGTCAGGGTATTTGATTTCAAGGTTATGAGAGATAGCAGGAGGATACTCAGAATTGCTCGCAGTTTTGAGGTACACAGTGTACAGATCAGCTACAAGAACTGTATGTACTGGCTACGTCAGGTCAATATCACTATGTATACCCTTGTGAAAGGCAGCGTAGTATGAAACGAAGAGGCTCCGTTAAATCAATGGAAATATGAAAAGCACCAATAATACAATACCCACTAGATTCCTTGCTTAGCTTGTGGGTTGACCAATTTTGATGACCAAATGGAGCTATACGAGATCGTTTATTGGAAAATACCACAAAATAATATTGTTGCTAAGTCAGTTTTATATTAAAGATCACCACAATTCACCTTTATCTCTCTGTATAGAGCTAGTATAACAATAAAACTTAAAAAGCTCCGTCTGAGGTCAGTGGTTGAAGCATTAGATTAGACAGTATGTAGAGTCATTTCTGCATCACTAACTCGTCTTGTTGACTATTTCCGTTGTTCTCCGAAGAATAAACAATATTTTATTTTTAACTCTTGGAAGGAGTTGACAAGGTACATAGCAAGAAATGTTACATAATACGAACACGTTCCACTGTCGGCAAATGTTAAACACCAAACCAAGGCGAGTTGATGACACTTTTAGTATAGACAACGACACAGAACCAGGCTACTGTGTCTATCAGCATGGTTAGCACCACAATTGGTAACATGACGTACAACATCAAACAAGGTTTAGTTAGAATGGCGAATAGTAGTTTTAAAACAACACAAAATAAGAGGATGCCAACAGAGCTTACAAAACAAAACCTTACTGATAAATGACGTATGTGTGGTTTACAGCACAAATCGAACCTTACAACAAAGTTCTGTGAATGACAGAAATAAAGCACAATACGATACATTACAAGACAAGTCCCAAAATACAACAGAGTCCTGCGAATGGCCCAAAGCACAAAACAATGTATCACTGTCCGCACGGTCTACAGCACAAAACTAGACTGACAACATAGTTTAGTGAATTGCATAAAGAAAATGATGCCATTGTCCGAAATTCCAGACAAACAGCACAGCGCTGTGAATTATATACAGCACAAAAAGATACCGCTTTCATCACAAACCAAGACGAATTACAATACAATTCAGTGATTGGCCTGAATGACAATACGATGCCACTCACGGTCCGCACGATTTACAGCACAAATCCATAAAATCTAGACCATAGAAAAAATTCAAATTTACTATTGGTGTTTGTAAACGCATTGTTTCATCCTTGCATATACATTGTAATAAGAATAAACTAGTAAAAAGTCACTTTATTTAAGATAAAGCGAAAGTTTCAATGGGTTTAGATCCGCCTAACTAATAAATGAATTGCGATTCCAGGAATGAAAGATTATTCGTGAGGAAATCATGGAAGAGTCGTTTATATAAATATATCTAGCATAAAATTAAATCGCTGCAAATCAATATGACTTTACAGATTTTGTCCTATCCTGTAACTATTTATGTTTTATCGAGTTATAAACCCCTCAATATCACAGATAACCAGCACAAACAATAAAAATATAAATAGAATTCTCTGCAAACAGCTCTGCCTCTGGTAATATATTAAATATAAAGTCTCGCCTTCAACACATTCCCCATCTGTAGCCGTCTTTCTTCGTTCTTTGTGGCATTGTTTATTTTCTTATCAAAGACATCCGTGCCAGAACAAGGTATTTTTAATTATATAGATAAGGATTTCAGTCCACCTGAGTAGGACCTGAGTTTATGAACTTTTATGTTACCCTGATGTCCATTTGAATGGTCTAGAAATCACGAACAAGACAAAATCGTTGGTTTTTGGTCCTACAAAAAAAGTTAATACTGAAATCTTAAAATAGAATATTTCCCAACTATTCGTGTTTTCTTCAGTTTTCTGTCAGTTTAAAACTTTTATAAAAATGTGTACAGTTTGTTTGAATAACATAATCTTCTTAATTTTAATATGGCCTTGTTACACTTTATAATGAAGCTTAGGGATCTGATGCTTCATAGTACATGTACATGTATAACCGAAATGTGTGATCTTGACCTTTCAACACACAGTACGAAATACACTTTAAAATTCTTCAAGTTTTAAAAGCCTTTAAAAGCCTCCAATGAAAAAAGTTATAACATCCTGAAATAATCTATGGTTTATATATTTTTCAGGTGGAGATCAAATTTCGTATGGGACAAAAGGTCAAGGTAACCGGTAATCTGATACAAGTGGCCAACACCAAGGACCTATCTGACCATATCTTCACGCAGACTCATGAAGACGTGGTCAGTTTCCTGGTGACCATGCCGGCCACGGGATACTACAAACTCCAGGTGTACGCCCTACCCGTAACGGACGACAGCAAAACGCTACCGGGAGTATACAATTACCTTATCAACTGTACAGAAGTTAGGAAGTCCGTCTGTCCGTACCCCAAACAGTACGCGCAGTGGAAAGAGGGGTGCTACCTTTACGAGCCCCTCACCTTAGAAAATAGCAACTGCAGCGCGGGTTTTAAGGCGTTCATCCCACGTGCTAAGTCTGTGGCAGTGACCGTGAACGAAACGTGGACTCAACTCTCCAATAAAGGTGGCGACACGTGGGAAGGAAACGTGGCGATCGCCGCGAACGCCCGAGTGACACTGAATGCCAACTATGGCGGGGATGAGTCAAAGTATTCTACACTGCTCGAATACAATCTGTAGAAATCTATCAATGTGTAGACTAGCATCTGTCAGATTACATGCAAGCTGAGGACCTGCATAGATATTACAACATTACAGAGATGAAATAGACATGACCTAAGTATAGATGTAGTATCTCCCAGCTCAAGTGCACATATCTAATCTGCTCTTTGATCTGCACGTCTCGACAATAAATAGCTTTTAATGGCTTTTTTGTTTATATCAGCAATAAAATAAAATTTCAACATCGATTTTATGTAGTTATTGAATGTGTCATAAAACCCAAGTGTAAACAATTCATTTCTCATCACAGCCAACAGGGTTGCATTGTAAATCACGATGGTCTGGAATTTTGATCAGGGTCGAACATGTCGTAAAGGTAAGGGGACACACCCTTAATGCAGTAGAGAGATTTTCAATCCACCCGAATCTTAGGCAAATCAAATCGTCACAGGGGACACTGCCTATTGTAAATTACGAAATCTTTTATAAGAGTCCCCCCCGAGATCATGTCTTGTATCGAACTCTCTCATGCCCTCCAAAACACTCGGTTGGAATATAGTAGCGTCGCTGCCGTATGCGTGTTCGAGTGAGAATGTCCGGACAATGTACTGACCATGACTGGACCTTGATCCTTTGTCCAATCTGGAAGTAAGCTGATCGCACTTCTCGGTTGATATGACTATCCGGAGCTCGACAGAGCACTCGCTGTTAGTCGTTCGCCCGATACCTTTTTATCCATTTTCATAATTTTTGTGTAACATAGGGGACTTGTGTTTTATGATTTTATTTGTGGTGTTCTATAACTGTGAGGAGGCTGCATGTATTGTCAACTATACTACTTGAGAGACTGCTGTGTATCCAAACAAGATGGAGGGTCGTACACACGTAATCCGGATAAGCACCATTCCGTTATACAGTGTATAACCTCCAAATTTTGCACCAGGTGCACATTAATACAGCCGACGTATATATGCGGATGTTATATCTTGTATTCCTCTATTGTTTGTTATGGTCGTTATGTTCATAATTCATGCTGGTGTGTTCCGCTGTGGTCAGTACACGGTAGTTTTCCCAGAGATCCCCACCGGTTATGCACACAAGGCAAATCATATCTTATAGAATCTTCAGTCATACAACAGTGAACAATACAAAGATATATATTCGTCATTTTTAAGGTCAGAGGCGTCTTACACCACGTCATCGGTAGGCATAGTGGACACGAACAGAAATGTCTAAACAATGCATAATCACCCACCCCTCGAAGAAACCTGTTGATTTTCTGTGCAAAACTGAGTCATTTAGACCATCCCTGTCACATGTTCATCCTGAAGCACAACAAATTGAATTCAGTACATTTTTTCTTGATGCAAGTCAGCAAGATGGAAAATCCAATGTGAATCATCTTTGTAAACTGTTGGTGCCATGAAAAGGCCTGATCTATCACTTTCTTTATACCTATATATGATTTTGATAATACAGTCAAATGAAGGATGAACTGGTGCAGGTTACAGCAGTTGTTCTTTATCCATACTCAAGTCCTTATGGTTCTTGCAGTATCAAAGATGTACCACATTGTTCTTTGCAAAATCAAGAATAATGATGTTGATTCCATAAGATTAAGTGTAAACTTCAACTCTATATCTACTTTAAATGATTTTAAGTCTAGTAACCTTGAATTTATTTGCCTATAAGATGTTGGTAATTGTCCATGACCTTTAGAAATCCTTGATGAAAAGCAACTCCATTACAGACCAGTGCTAAAAGCAAATCCATTACAGACCAGTGCTAAAAGCAAATCCAATACAGACCAGTGCCAAGTTTCACAAAAATCCTTAAGAAAAATTTCAGGAATTTTTGTAGCTTTCATCATTAAATAAAATATTCAAAAGATTGTATTATGTTTTCTTCTATCATTTCCACATACTGATTATAAATTCAGAAACAAAAGTTTAAAAGGAGAACTATATGGTCAAAATGTACAAAAATTCCTGAAACTTTTCTCAAGTACTTTTGTGAAACAGGCAGCAGTTACCAGATTTACAGAAAGCAGGTTAATACATAGTGAGGGGAGAATACTGACCTTGACCTAAACATTGATAGTGTACGTAGTGAGGGGAGAATACTGACCTTGACCTTAACAATACTGACCTTGACCTAAACATTGATAGTGTACATAGTGAGGGGAGAATACTGACCTTGACCTAAACATTGATAGTGTACGTAGTGAGGGGAGAATACTGACCTTGACCTAAACATTGATAGTGTACATAGTGAGGGGAGGATACTGACCTTGACCTAAACATTGATAGCGTACATAGTGAGGGAGAATACTGACCTTGACATAAACATTGATAGTGTACATAGTGAGGGGAGGATACTGACCTTGACCTAAACATTGATAGCGTACATAGTGAGGGAGAATACTGACCTTGATATAAACATTGATAGCGTACATAGTGAGGGAGAATACTGACCTTGACATAAACATTGATAGTGTACATAGTGAGGGAAGAATACTGACCTTGACCTAAACATTGATAGTGTACATAGTGAGGGGAGGATACTGACCTTGACCTAAACATTGATAGTGTACATAGTGAGGGGAGGATACTGACCTTGACATTAATATTGATAGTGTACATAGTGAGGGAGAATACTGACCTTGACATAAACATTAATAGTGTACATAGTGAGGGGAGAATACTGACCTTGACATAAACATTAATAGTGTACATAGTTGTCTTGCAAAATGAATATATCAGAAAAACTGTACAAAGTGAACATTTAATTAACTTTACAATTTCACGTAGCACTTTATAATAAAGTCATGAATATTTCATAAATACATCAAAATAAGCACAGATAATACATTACAATTCTTAAATTTCATTTGAAATCAAAAAGCTTTGCAATATCTCAAAAAAACGTCTCAATAAATATCACTTGGAGCAAAAACAATAATAGATTAAGATGTATGATTACTTATGCAGATTGCTTCAAAATGACTTTCATGTTTACAGGATACCTATGTAAACAATACCTATGTGAAAAAGTGATGTACATGATTCTGTTTACAGATAAGACAGTCTTTAATATCAAATGCCACTGCTAAAGGGTTCAAAAAGTTTAGGCATGATTGTAAAAAATAGTCAAAAAACTTGGAGATAATAACTAAACCAAGTGTTCCTGCTGATTTGAAGTGATGTTAATTGTATTTTTGTTTGTGTAACTATAAATATAAACACAAATACATGTATCTACTCAAACTGTACTCCAGTTTGATTCAATATTTCAGAATAATGACCAATGAATGTAGAGAGTCACCAAATAATAAGTTGGAATGAATTGCTATCATTGTCATAACACATGTAAATAAGCTCCTGGTATCCTGGTAGAGTTGACATCATGACACCATAGTTCTTCAGTAACATACCGTGGTGAATCAATAACGTACGGTTGTCCAACCATCGCCCTCAGCTTCATCATCTGGTCTTCTACCCGCTGTAATATAAAGAAAAAATTGCTGTAAATACAGAATGTATGTAAAATATGCCCCATAGCAGCAGTTTGTCTAATAGCCATCAGTCAGAGGAAAAGTGACCTAGAGCAATGTAGAGCTTTGACCATATTGGATGCACCTAGTACATACTCAATTAAATTCTTGACAATTAGATGTTTGTATTGATCAACTTTATATTTTAAATCGCAACTGTTCTTCAATAAAAAACATCCTATAATGTATTTTAAGAATAAAGACGTCGTACGGACCTTTCTCCTGTCTATCTCTCCAGCCTCCTTCACGTCTAGGTTCTCCTGATGATAAATATAACATTATATTATAAATAAATTAACCAGTACAGTCAAACATATATGAGGTAATCTAACTTGACAGAGAGTTAGAAGATACTAGATTTGAATTAAAACTTTAACAGTATAATGACCCACCTCTCCATCCCTCATCCCTGTCACCTCCTCTCCTATCCTCTCTATCTCCGCCCCGCCTATCGTCCCTGGGTGGAGGTCCTCTATCATCCCTGCCCCTCCAGCCATCTCTATCACCACCTCTATCACCGCCCCTGTCACCACCTCTATCTCCACCCCGATCTCTCCATGATCCACCCCCTGGTCTCCACGCTCCACCACCACCACCCCCGCCTCGATCATCATCACGCGGAGGTCTGTCATCTCGACTAGGAGGTGGGCCTCGTCTATCTCTCCAGCTATCTCCTCCTCGTCTGTCATCTCGAGGAGGTCCCCTATCTCTCCAACCATCTCTATCCTCTCGTGGAGGCACTCTATCTCTCCAGGAATCTCGGCCGTCCCTCGGAGGCCCTCTATCTCGCCAGCTTCCACCACCATCTCGATCGTCCCTAGGTGGCCCACGCATGTCTCTGTCATCTCTGGGAGGTCCTCTCATATCTCGATCATCTCGACCTCTAAAATCTCTATCATCCCTTGGTGGGCCTCTCATATCTCTATCGTCCCTTGGTGGGCCTCTCATATCTCTATCGTCCCTTCTGAAGTCTCTATCTTCTCGAGGTGGTCCTCTCATGTCTCTGTCATCACGTCTCATATCACGATCATCTCGAGGGGGGCCTCTCATCCTATCATCACGTTCATCCCTGCCTCTGAAGTCCCTGTCTTCCCTTGGTGGCCCTCTGTCTCTCCATCCTTCCCTTGGTGACGGTCCTCTGTCACTTCTATATTTCGGCTCGTCCAGATTTCTGTCGTCTCGTCTCCAGGCATCTCCTCTCTCCTCTCTAGGAGGACCTCTGTTTCTCCATCCATCATCTTCTCTGTGAGGAGGACGCTCATCTTGATCTCTACTCCAATCATCTGATCTGATAACAAAGATAAAAACATCTCATTATATTATGTATTTTTCAACATAATACAAACAACTCCAAGACAAGATGATACATTTCTGCTATTTATCTTAATGGCCAGATTTGACAATGTTTTGACTACCTACCTTTTAACAGGACTAGGATCTTTTTTCCAGCTATCAGATCTTTGTTTTTCCCTCTCTCTCCACCCGCCTTCCCGTCCCGAGGGTCGCCATGCCCCTGTATTCCGCTGACCGTCACCACCATCCTCTCCACGTCTCCATCTGTCACCTTCTGGGGGACCTTCTCTCTGAGGAGGTCGGTCTTCCCTAAAAAACACACCACGTAATTTCTTTATAAATCAAATGTCATTGTGTTCTTGACTGTGGTATATCAAAAGGACTGACATGTGTATCACTTTATACCCTCACCATTTTTTGGCGAGGAAAAATAATATGATTATCGTGCGTATTTAAATTTTCTGTGTGCTTAATAAATATAAACTTTTGTAAAATATATTGAATCTATTTTCCTATGCATTCTCAATTTTTCTAGAAGTACTTTCAATCTGTAACTAATTCCTTTCATTGAAGTTAATATTAACAATATTGACAGCATAATAACCTTTGTCTATCGGCTGGTACATCATCTCGTCTCTTGGCCTCCCTCTCTTCTATCTCTTTCTCTCTCTGTCTCTGTTTAGCAGCCTGTTCTTCTAGCTTGGCAAGTCGAGCTTCGTATTCCTGTTTCTCTGCCTCTACCTTCTCTCTCTCTATTCTCTCCTTTTCTTCACGTTCTATGTATAATGAGGTAAAATTATATATGTCAGAAATTCAAAAGTTCTATTGCTAATATCAATGCAAAACAAATCCTCAAGTTTAAATGTATGTTTGTATTATCTAAAATTACCTAGAAATCCTTACAATATTTCTAGGAAACCTTTTATAGATAATTTAATGTCTGCTGCACGAGACTCTACATACAGGATAGATACTGTATGCAGAAACCTTATGTGAGCAATAACACACTGTACTATGATGCATTTTTTAACAAATCTTGGTAAATTATACATGAAATATGAAGGCTACATGTACATCAATGCTTAATTTCTAAAAGTATGAAAGTTTGTATTATTTTTTATCATGTTAAACATGTAAAGAAACACTTCAGAGGACGAATGGTAAACAGGGTACATAATGGTGCAAATTTGAGTATAGTTTGATATAGTTGATACTCTTGTGATATAGCCTATATGATATACATGTATATTTACCCTTCTTCAAAGCTTCATCTCTAGCTCTCTGAGCTGCCTCCTCTTTTTCCTTTATCCACTTCTGTCTTCTTTCTTCCTTTCTTTGCTCCTTCCTTTCTTGCAACCTGACTTTTCTCTCTTGTGCCAGCTTGGACTCAAACTCTGAAGATTTTTTCTGTTACAAAAATGTGAGAATTTTAATCTCCTAGACCAACATCCAGATTATATGATCAAAGAAACATGTAGAATACGGACAGATTGTGAATGTTGACTGATGATTAGTGGGTTAACACATCATAATAGATGGAACCTGTGGAGTCAGTGCATTTCTCTAAGCTCAGTGTGTATAACCTGACTGTTATATGAACTGCCATGTAAAACATAGAGCTATGTTCGTTCTTCACATGAATTATTTTTAAGCATTTTACGAGACAAAATTTACGTATGAAATACTGGACATGGAGGGATGCTTAGAATGACATGTTTTAATTAACCTTGACCTGACTCTGACCCTGAATCATTAATTTTCAACACTAACCTTAAACTGTTCTTTCCTTTGTCCCCGTAACATGGCCATAAATTCATCTTTTTCTTTCCTCATCCTGTTAAGTCGATCCCTGGATAGGAGGGCAATTTCCCTCTCCTTCTTCAACTGCTCAATCTGATAGACGAATCACAATGTAAATCTTACATGAAATCCTCTGAATAAAGCATACCACAGCAGTAGTTTTCTTATACATGTAAGTACATGTTTGTCATGGTATCACAATATTAAGAGTAACATCAAAGAAGACATTACCTAGTGACCCGATACGGGATGATACAAGGTCACTAGATGACTAAGAAACAAATTTACCCCACTGATCACCTATTTTGATAATATTTCTGAAATGTTTGGACATCGTTGTTCTTAACGCTGAGATGCTAATATGAGAAGTTTAGGCACCTGGTATTAGATATACAATGTCTGCACGTAACAGTTATTGGCCAGTCACTATTTGGGATATCTATGCTAACTTGTCATAGGTGGGGTCAAAAAGTATCTAGTGTGCTAAAACATATTTTGCATCGAAATACGAAGATGCTCTTACAATGAGACAAATTGTATATTTATACAAATTATCAAATTAAGTTCTATGACACTGATGTCTACTATATTACCCTATCTGCCTCTTGTTGCTCCCAGAATTCCTTTGACTGCCGACTCTCTTCCTCATGCTGTTTCTGTAACAGTGGTATTTCCTCCAGGCGTTTGGCTCGAGCAAAATAGTCAATCTGGAAACAAGATAATTGAAAGATAAGTCTACAGTAACTTTCAAGTACATTTAACTTTCATGGAGACAGAGTTTAACCTTTTTTCGCAAAATTTATAAACTTCTGATTTTTTGCTAAATACATTTTTTTTCTGAATTCGTTTTTTTTAAACTCTATGCCCTGATAGTTCATTGACTTAACCTTTTTTCCTTGATTTTTTTTTTTACCAATTTTTCATTTTTTCTGCTGTAATATTTCATTGCAATATTTCAATTATTTGACTAGAATTTTAATCTCCCGAATTTAGATAATACATGTATATTACCCTTTTCTCCTGTTTTTAATGTAGTAATTTTACCTTTTTCTCCTGGTTTTTGAGTCTGTCCATCAGTTCTCTCTTCTCCTTTTCAAGCTGTTCGACCTGCTTAGCCATAATGTCATCCACGTCCAGACGAGCAAAGTCCTACAACACAATGATAAACTTATCATAATCATACAGTGAAGATGTATCTATATAAATTTAAATCACATGAAACAAGTAAAATTAAATATTTCATCCTTCAGATAAATTTCGTTACAAAATCCCCTACAAAATAGAACAATTACAATATGCATCATTTAACCTACTTCTTCATCAAGGTTCTGTAGTACTTTAGCCCCTATGTCTGTCTTTTTGAGTTGTTCTATTCTTTCCATGGCATGTTTTTTCTGTATTTCTTTATGTTCCTCTAATTTCCGTTGCCGTTCTCTCTCCTGTGCTTCTCTCTCCAGACGTAACATCTCGGCTTCGTAAGCTTTCTTTTTCTGCTCTTCCACCTGCTCCAATTCTTCCCGTTCCTAAAATACCAACATTTGTATTATAAAGTGCAAATACAGAGAAATCAATCTGGGCCATAGGATTTTAGTGCAATCCTTTTCTAAAATTCTAATGAATGTACAGAATCAAATAGATATATCCCCCCTTCCTTCATGCCCATGGTCTTTGAACTTTATGGGTAATTGATCAAACAAGTTTACTTGCCAAATATATACCTGGATACATTTAACCATACTAAACAATCTAAACATGTTATTCATATTTTGTCCTTTCCTTTCTTTATTAATGTTTCCCTGAGAAATGAATTGGTTGGCCTCCTTATAAAACAACAACTCTTAGAATGAATTAATCTACAAATTCATGTTAGCTAAATATACATTGTGTACCTACCCTCTGATCATTGAGATGCTCCAGCTGTTCTTTCCTGTCCTCTATAATCTGTCGTCGTGAGAGGATTCTCTGATGATCTTTCTTGGCGGTGACTCGGTAACTCTGAGCTATTTGTACCTTCAACTCATCTCGCTGAATCTGTAATCAAAACAACATGGTTAAATAGTTTGGCATGTATGTGTAAATACAACAACTTGAAGGTTTTATTTAAATTTTCACCTTTCTCAGTCAGTACATGTATTATTGAATACACAGAAACAAAATTGTCATTTCTAAAATTCTGTACTGTAAATCAAGGGAGTAAGAGCAGAATTTAGTATTAAATTCATGCATCTACATAAGATAAGGTTTTAATATTGTAATCATACATCACTATATGCTATAAAATGTAAAAGGAGGTCTTACCTTGATTTCCTTAGGTTGTATTTTACTAATGGCCAGGTTTAGAGCCTGTGCCATGCCTATCAGCTGGTTCCTGATTCTCTCACTTGGCATGCTCTGTATGTAGGGACCTTCGGGGACGTCTTCCTTCTGTGCTACCATTAAGTCTGTACCAAAACTCAACGACTTGTTCCTGTGGTCTATACGAACCTGTAATGGTAATATACAGTTATGTAACTTTTTTGCTCTTTGGTAATTCCTTTAAACCCTAGTTTCATTATATCTCAGATTAACAATTTATTTTTAGTTCTTCCGTAATCTGAAAATAACTTTCAGGGGTAAGCCAGCGATGATTTAAAATTAAATATTAAATCTGAAAAATCAGGAGCAGTAAAAGGTAAAGGTAGGGTTTATAGTCTCGTTCGGCTGAGCCTCACGCGACTCCTGCAATCACCTCCCTGGCGATACCTGTACAATCCAATGCGTTCTCAACTCCCTTGGGAGTATACAAGCAGAGCTACCATTAAGGCGCTAATGCTTTTCATTCATATTACAAGCTCGTCTCATGTGCCAGGTGCCCAGTTTACTCCTGGGTGGAGAGAGTGCAACGTAGTGTAAAGCAACTTGCCCAAGGTTACAATGATTTTGCAATGATCGTCGACGGTGAGATTTGAAACATCGATCTATGGTTTCGTAGTCCAACGCACTAACCACTACACCACCAGAACTACGGTAGGTAACAAAGAACTAAAGATTAAATTGGTGTGTCCTTAAGGAGAAAAAATTCATAAATATACATGTACCTGCAATTCTAAAGTCCTGGCAGCATTTACCATCACCCTTTCTAACCTGAACTTGGAGGCAAACGGCACAAGTGATGCTATTCTGTCAAAAGCTATGGTCTGATACACTTGAGAGACCTGCAAATAATAAAGAATTATAGCGAGCGGAGCTCACTGCAAAGGCCCGAAGGGCCTTTGCGAGCGAAGCTCGCCCTTATGGTAACGCGTATACACATTTCTTATTGAGAAAATATGCTGAATCGAAGAATGAGAATGTACTACTATGCTTTCAAAAATTTTCGTCCCCTCGCAGACAGAGTTGCTGCGGAGATGCTGGATATTGCCATTTAAATTTTTTTTATGACTCAAAGTAGACGTATATGTTATACTCAATTTTTGTTTATAAGTTAAATTTATTAAAAACATTTTTCGTAAATCAGGTAACGATAAAGCATCAACAAGCCGGCGTAACCACGGGAAATCCGACATTTCCGGTTTTAAACGAGACGTTTCGCTCTGATTGCTTTTCTCGTCTCGGGTGGTTTCGTACTGTCAGAAGTCGGAATATGTTTGTTTTTCTTTTGTCCTTAAGTAATTTATTTTCAGCTAGCCTAAACATTATCAAGTTCTTACAAAATAAAAATGAATTATAAAGAACTATATTTTTAAAGAACCATATTTTAATCCCCCCTTTAGAATGTTCATCTGCAGGTCTAGATCAATTTACAAATGCTTCCGTGTTTCCACTCGCCTTATACTACCTTTTTTGGCAATCATCAAACAGAAAGTTTTGTAAGATAAGATAAACCATCATAGTCAAAATTAAAAAGAAAGATATTTTTTTATTTTATATAATCATATCTATTTTCTCTCCGCTCGCACAAAAAGGCTTTGCCTTGATTCATATTAATCAATAGTGTGGTAAGAGAAACTTTGAGCTTCATGTCAATAGTACGGTCTGTATTGCATGGGAAAATAAAACACCGCTAAGGACAGTATGGCCGGATTGCAAAAGTAAGTTTTTGTCACCAACTGGGTCAAGGTCACTAGGTCAAATATTACAGCATACATTGAGAGGTCTTGTCAGGGGCAACCTACATGTATAATATAAAGCTTCTACTGCATACAGTTCCTTAGATTTTGCTTAAAACAAAAACTTTATCCAAAATCTTTAACTAGGTCAAAGTCCAAGGTCAAGGTCACTAGGTCAAATGTTATGGCATAAATTGAAAGGTCTCGTCATGGGCAACCTAAATGTATAATATAAGGTTTCTACTGCATCCAGTTCCTTAGATTTTGCTTAATCCAGAAACTTTAACCAAAATCTTTGACTAGGTCAAAGTCCAAGGTCACTATGTCAAATGTTACGGCATAAATTGGAAGGTATCGTCATGGGCAACCTAAATGTATAATATAAGGTATTTACTGCAAACAGTTCCTTAGATTCTGCTTAAACCAGAAACTTTAACCAAAATCTTTAACTAGGTCAAATTCCAAGGTCAAGGTCACTTGGTTAAATGTTACGGCATAAATTGAAAGGTCTTGTGATGGGCAAGCTTCATGCACAATATAAAGTTTCTACTGCATATAGTTCCTTAGATTTTTCCTCAACCAGGAACTTTAACCAAAATCTTTAACTAGGTCAAAGTCCAAGGTCAAAGCCACTAGGTCAAATGTTACGGCATAAATTGAAAGGTCTTGTGATGGGCAAGCTTCATATATAATATAAAGTTTCTACTGCAAATAGTTCCTTAAATTTTGCCTCAACCAGAAACTTTAACCAAAATGTTGACGGCAGACGGACGGACATCATCAATCTATAGACCGGAATTGCTATGCAATCCGGCCAACAAATATTGGGATTCTTAGATGTTGATTGGTTTATAATTTGCGAAATCCAGAGATCATAATTGGTAAGGACTATAGCTGTATGCCATTATGTGATGTATTGATTTTAATGATTATCAAAGTAAGTTTAATGGCTGTCAGGATACACAGATAGACTAGAGTATATAATCACAAGTCTTCTAAGCTAGTCTCCTATTGATTTCTGCCCACTATGACACCATTATACTGAGCTGTATAATGGTAACGCCTTTTGTGGGCAATTGACAACGTCTTCTGAAATAATTGCTTACATGTATTACACAATAATTCTAATGATAAATTGTACATGTAAAAGACAATAAAATTTATTAATAAGGGTCTACATCATTTGGATTGAAAAAGTGCACATGCAAAGGGGTGGGTGCGGTAACCTGCTATTTCGGCCCTATTTTCAAATTTGATCATATATCCATAATATTGTAGTTTATAAAAGGTCAAATGTATGGTGAATCAAAATCAGGAAAGCCTGTTCTGATTTAGCAGTCCTATACTGAATAATGCGTCACCCAAAACTTCTTAAAACATTGAAATCATTGAAAATATCAATAATTGAGCGAAATTTCGTTAGTAATTTAGAAAATCAAGTAGTGCTCCAGGCCTTGCCCGGGAATGCTTCATGTCAATAGCACGGTCTTTATTGCGTGGGAAAATAAAACACCGCTAAAGACGATATGGCCGGATTGCAAAGTAAGTTTTTGTCACCAACTGGATCAAGGTCACTAGGTCAAATGTTACAGCATA
Source organism: Pinctada fucata (assembly GCA_028142955.1). Lineage (NCBI taxonomy): Eukaryota > Metazoa > Mollusca > Bivalvia > Pterioida > Pteriidae > Pinctada > Pinctada fucata. The sequence continues at coordinate 69,858,872 of AP027105.1, read as the reverse complement.
CATCGAGAGGTCTTGTCAGGGGCAACCTACATGTATAACATAAAGTTTTTACTGCATACAGTTCCTTAGATTTTTGATTAAAAAAAAACTTTAATCAAAATCTTTAACCAGGTCAAAGTCCAAGGTCAAGGACACTAGGTCAAATGTTATGGCATAAATTGAAAGGTCTCGTCATGGGCAACCTAAATGTATAATATAAAGCTTCTACTGCATACAGTTCCTTAGATTTTGCTTAAACCAGAAACTTTAACCAAAATCTTTAACTAGGGCAAAGTCCAAGGTCAAGGTCATTATGTCAAATGTTACGGCATAAATTGAAAGGTATTGTCATGGGCAACCTAAATGTATAATATATGGTATCTACTGCATACAGTTCTTAGATTTTGCTTAAACCAGAAACATTAACCAAAATCTTTAACTAGGTCAAAGTCCAAGGTCAAAGCCACTAGGTCAAATGTTACGGCATAAATTGAATGGTCTTGTGATGGGCAAGCTTCATGTATAATATAAAGTTTCTACTGCAAATAGTTCCTTAAATTTTGCCTCAACCAGAAACTTTAACCAAAATGTTGACGGCAGACGGACGGACATCATCAATCTATAGACCGGAATTGCTATGCAATCCGGCCAACAAATATTGGGATTCTTAGATGTTGATTGGTTTATAATTTGCGAAATCCAGAGATCATAATAAGGGCTATAGCTGTATGCCATTATGTGATGTATTGATTTTAATGATTATCAAAGTAAGTTTAATGGCTGTCAGGACACACAGATAGACTAGAGTATATAATCACAAGTCTACTAAGCTAGTCTCCTATTGATTTCTGCCCACTATGACACCATTATACTGAGCTGTATAATGGTAACGCCTTTTGTGGGCAATTGACAACGTCTTCTGAAATAATTGCTTACATGTATTACACATTAATTCTAATGATAAATTGTACATGGAAAAGACAATGAAATTTATTACTAAGGGTCTACAATCATTGGGATTGCCAAAGTGCACATGTTAATTTAAAATACAAGAGAGAGATATCCTTGGTTTACCTGTTTGAGTACCCTGGTTATAATGATTTCCTCCAGAGCATCATTGTACTGGTTAAGATCATCGTTCTCCGTAATAAACTCCATGGAGGCCTTGACCTTATTATACAGTCGTAGGGGATGGAACTCCGCCTCTAGATATTTATACAGGTTCTGTAACTCTGGATGTACATACTGCACTACATTGTATTTTACCTGAAAATCAATAATAATCATTATAGAGAATGTAACTTTGCTAAAGGCTGGTCTCATCATGTACATAATTGTACGTCCAACAGAAGTCTACAAAACTTCATGAACATACAGGTTTATTCATTTCTTACATTTCTATTTTTTATATGGGATAAGCATACCATCCTTAATACCTGTAACAGACATTGAGCAGATCCTTCTTGAATTCTGTACTGCATGTATTGGTTTAAACGATACTTAAACTGCGTATGCATTTATAATTTACCAACAAATACTTAACTAAACGACATAAAACAGTGAATGAGAATACTAAGAGAAGGTTGGCCTGTCATTTTCTATAGTATTATAGAAATCATACCAAGTCCTTGATGAGCCCCTGTCTGGTTGGTGCACTATTCAGCATGATCAACGTGGCCAGTCTCTTTGTCTTCTCCATCGTGCTCTCATCCGTCTCTAGTAGCTGGTCTATAGGGTTACGTGACGGAGGGATTGGTACGGCCAAAGTCGCACAAAGTACTCTAGAGGCCATTCTGTGGAGATAAATTATGATGGGTTGATACGTATAATAAAGGCAAACTCTCATCCTTTTCCAGTAAGTAGTCTATAGGGTTACAGAATGATGGGTATGACCAAAGTCGCACAAAGTACTCCAGAGGCCATTCTATGGGATATAAATCATGATGGGATTACATACAAGTGTAAGAACACACTAGTAAGGTTGATGCGTTACTGATGTTGTATCTAGATTAGTAGATATGTAAAATTTCCTCCTTCATAATGTACAAGCAAGGATAAAGGTCTACAAATATTTGGTCAGGCATTCATTGCAACAAAACATTCATTGAGGATCCATTACAGTGGACTCCACTTATTTGACTATCGCATAATCGGGTCATTCGTTTTATTGACTTGACTATCTCTGCACCAAACCATTTCCTATCTATTCTATGTTAAAATTTTGCCGTAATCGACTGGACTAAAACCAATATCCCGTTTATTTGACTCGAAAAATTTCTTAAACTTCAAAATTTCCAAGATAGATTTCACAAATTTGCCGTTTCCGACCATACGAAGTCAGGTAAAGTTGTTTCCCCGGCGTTAATTACCCGTAATTGGCTTCCGTACAACTTAATTGCCGCTGGCGGTGTGCGATCTTAATTAGCAGCACGTGTCAATTAGATAATTTACCTGAACTAATTGATCAAACAATGACAATGACACAAACAGATGAGTGTATCAAAGAAGGACGAAGAGAAAAGAATATTTGCGTATGTTACACCAACATTGGACATGTTAGCTCTGTCGGCAGATTAGAAGCGTGTTAATTTCGACGAAATTCGTGCGAGTTATCAAAGAGCAAGTGAATGTCATTGCGATGAAAATTACAGAAAAAGAAAAATCAAGATATCCGTCATGCATGTGACATTGTTTCAGGCCTTTGTGAAAAAAATCTAAGTTACAAAAGTCGAAACGAAGCGTGAACAGGTCACTACGCGGCTCCAGAACGTACTTTTTTTTTTTTTTTTTTTTTTTTTTACATATGAGGACTTGAGAACGAAAGACGCGATTTATCGTGCAGCGTGTCAACTTAATGACCTTGCCACACGCCCCACCCTCCAGGGCGGGGAAGAGGACTTGATGTGCCGGAATGTGGTTATAGGATACAGACGCAAACGGACACGAACTCTGATATACATTTATTCTTTTATTCTTTCGTAATCAATAAGAACCACGCGTTATTCGGTCTTAATAATTGAAGTTAGCTTAGTTGTACATGCCTCGAAATTCAGTAAAGTTCTGAAACGAGGTTGCACAGTCTTCAACCCACTGGCCCGATGCCCGAGGCTAGTAGACACTTTGCCGGGCCAGTAGAATTTCACTAATAAACTAAACAATTATCAGGTAAAAATTGTCTTCGGGCCAGTGGTGGAAAAAAGTTTTCGTAAAGACTGGATGCGGTGAATTATAACTGTGGAATAATAGCTGGTCCAAGGGGAATGACGGTCTTAATTTGAGACGTAAAAGAGGGAAACTTTTTATACGGGAGAATTTTCTCTACTCGATGTTCAACAAAGAAACAGAAATATTCCGCTCTCAAAAACAAAAATAAAAAAAAATTCAGAGTTCCGTGAGTTGATGTAACTTCACCTGTACAGAAATACACCTGTACAGAAAATCAATAACTCAGGGATTTTTCAGGGTATTTTACTTTGGGTCCAGGGTCCATTAAAATTGGGAAAAACGCGGCGTTTCAATGAAATTGGGAATTTCCAACAGTTTAATTGATTCTTAATGGAATAAATCATTACTCAGAGATATAACTCCTTCTTATTCAAAGTGTCTTCAATAAAAGAAACAAAGTACTAGTAAAGCCATCTATACTTTAGATCGTGCTTCAAAGGACATCAACTTCTAGGATCTGGAACAGGCATCTGTTCAGAGTCAGAGGGTCTACTTTTGATCATGATCAATCAAGATTCAGATTCAAAGTCAGTGTTTGACGGGGGACATATTCCCACTGTCCAAGTCATCCCCATTCTGTGTACTGAACATGAACTACTTTCTGTTGTTTCTTTTATAGTCACTATCCAAAATTTTATTTTGAAGAACGTATCTATCCTCTACAAAGAAGAGGAGAAACTCCCTTTTGTAATTTTTTGGTGTCAGATTTGCTGTTGTGAGACGACATGGTCCTGGGTTCCCAATACTGGAGATACAATTTGATGACTAAAACGTAAACCTGTACCGATATATAAGATTTATGACCTGTTTACATATCGATCGTTACTGTCGTATTTCTGCTAGGTATTTCAGTCATCATTATTTTGCTCTTTGTTGAAGAACACTTTAACGAAAAATTAAGAGGTTCAAATTGGGAAATTTCAGTCATAAATTGGGAAAATACAGGTCATTTTGGCGTTGGGAATGGGTCCGATAATCGGACCCAAAAACGGACTTGAAAAATCCCTGTAACTCTTCACAAAGGTTTAAATTGTCAAAATGACGTCCGTTGATGTCCTTTACTTTAGTTCACCGGGACAGAAAATCAATAACGTTAAACTGACCAGGGATTTAAATTCCATTGTTCGGAGAATAATAGACGTGACGGCCAGTACCTGCCTCAGGTTATACACGCTTATAGAGTTTATAAAGGGCGGTGCATGAATTACAAACGTCTTTCCTACAATTTTATTATTATTATTTTAATGTAGCAGACTTTTCCTTCATTTTTTCGGGGTTTTTTTCGTGAAATTTTTTATGATCAAATGCGGCATCGAGACGTATACATGTTTTAAAACACGTGAAAAGAAAGATAACTCTTACTGAAATTCAGCCCTTGAAATTCCCTATCTAACTGTGTACATCGATTTGGTACGTGAATTTGACGACCCGAGTAGTCACGGAAATTGCCGAGTTGCTTATTCGAATATTCGGCTAATCGACTGGAATTGACTTGACAAATGGTCAACCCAAATAAGCGGATTCCACTGTAACTGACATAAATGTTAAAAATCTAAACTGAAATGACTTTAAATTGGCAAATACTAAATAATCTCATTTTGTTTAATTCAAGTTTATAATGAAATCAAAAGCCTTGAGAACAAGGAAAACTTGCAGGAATAGAAATTTGTCAGAGTAATTTCATGTACAGAACTGTAGAAACAGGACCATATGTAGACATTCTCTTTTTGATCTGTGCCCTTCCTTACACCAGATAACAATTAAGATATCCAGCACTTCAAAGGCAGGATCCTTAAACCTTTGAGCTGAAATGCAGACTCATAATTGGAAGATTTCAAAACTGGCTATAAATCAGTACAGTTCCTGTCAAACAAATTTATTGCTAAATGTAGAGTACTTACTTCTGTAGTTCTTCCTGTGAGAGATTTTTTCTCTGTTCCCGTGACAGAATGTAGAGTCTGTGTAGTGTACAGGCATGGAACAGAGCATTGCCAGACTTCCAGAACACCATACCCAGCTTCTGGTAGTAGTTAGCCATCAATGACGGTTTGGGTGGTTTCCGTGACAACTGTATCAGACCGTGAATGTCCTCTACAGCCTTGAACGCTTCCTGAAATCAAAAGCAATCCAGATGTGGGTCTCCTAACAGAAATTTAAAGTTGAAATGTTTAGCATGAGGCGAAAGGTGCTAAAGTGAAATTTTGTCAGAGTAATTTCATGTACAGAACTGTAGATACAGCACCATATGTAGACATTCTCTGTTTGATTTGTGCCCTATATGAACACTGGATAACAAGTTAGTTACCCAGCAACACTGTAAGGCAGATAACTATAAATATGAACTAAACCTCACTCCCATTATAGTAAAGTGATAATTTTACATTGACGTTTCAAGTGCCAGCAGTATACCATACTCATATTGCAGCTAGACTTCCATTTTAGACACTCAAAGAATCGACATCACAACTTTTGATGTTATTTCTTTCTATGACATTATAAATCTGTAACGACGTCACAGCTAAAAGTTACGTCAAATGTTGTGATGTAGGGTCTTGACTGTACAAAATGCAAGCCTATCGCTTTCATGTGAAAATAGTCTATTACCAGAATATTCAAATTAGAGCTAGTTACCCTCATTAGATGAAATGTGGAACCTTTATTATAGTTTATAAAAGCATAAATTAAAGCATTATAAATGAACTCGTTGAAGAGTATTTCAGCAGTAGTATGTATACATAAACATGTCCTTTAGATGTACAATGAAGGGAGTGCAAACCTTACCTGCCAAAGTTCCATCTTGATAGCACTGTCGAGTTGTTCCAGTCTTGTCTCCAGGTGCATGCCCTGTGAGTCTGGGTTGTTTAGATTGATGGCAGTCTGTTGATGCTGGTGTTTCTGGGCATGCATCAGGTGGGTACGAAGCTGTCATACAATATAAATAATATATAATATTATATGTAACATATATAATATTGTATGTATAATATATAATGTACATTTGTATGTTATAACATTATATAATACATTATCTGTAAAATAAAAAGAACCATTTACTTACTAGATTTCTTTTCTACATATATAGTGTCTTTGAGAATAAGGAATAAAGTACAGAGAGAATGAGATAGCTTGAATAAAACTTACATTATCACATAATTTCCTAAATTCTGTTTTTCTCTGATACTTCAAGCAAAATTTAAAAGCTGAAAAACAAATGTTAATAAAATTTATAATTCTATTTTTCCAAAGCTCCAAGTAAATAAAATATATATGAGAGCACCTTTGAAGTGATTTTTAATTTCACTTTACATGTAGTTACACTTTATCATTACATATTCAAATTCTTTTTTCAAAATTTGAAATAGTCCTCAGTCTTGATGGATGGATGAATACAAGAATGTTTTAGTCAATTTGTATAGCATTACACTTGTTGAGATTTGAGGTAAACATACACTAAATGTCTCTACAAACCAACCTGATAACCATATATCAAAATTATGTTAACGTGTTGACCGATGATTAGTGGGTTAACACATCATAATAGATGGAACCTGTGGAGTCAGTACATTTCTCTAAGCTCAATGTATGTAACCTGACTGTTATATGAACTGCCATGTAAAACATAGAGCTACAGTCTTCTTCAAACATTTGAAATACATAAATCACAAAAATTCTAGACATGTAAACATGGTATTTTCAAAGGTAGGATTAGTAGAAAATAGCCAAAAAGTATTTCTAAGATATTGCCTTTTTGCTCCAAAATTATTACACTAACCTTGTTGAGCTATATCCTGATACAGCCCCTCAACGCTAGAGTTATTACACTTTCCTTGTTGAGCTATATCCTTATAGAGCCTCTCAACCCTGGAGTTATTACACTAACCTTGTTGAGCTATATTCTGATATAGCCTCTCAACCCTGGTGTTAATACACTAACCTTGTTGAGCTATATCCTGATATGGCCTCTCAACCCTGGTGTTAATACACTAACCTTGTTGAGCTATCTCCTGATGGAGCCTCTCAACCCTTGAATTATTACACTAACCTTGTTGAGCTTTCTCCTGATGGAGCCTCTCAACCCTGGAATTATGACACTAACCTTGTTGAGCTATATCCTGATAGAGCCTCTGAACTCTTGAATTATTACACTAACCTTTTTGAGCTAAATGCTGATGGAGCCCCTCAACACTGGAGTTAATTCACTGACCTTGTTTAGCTATATCCTGATACAGCCTCTCAACCCTGGAATTGTTACTCTAACCTTGTTGAGCTATACCCTGATAGAGCCTTTCAACCCTGAAGTTGTTACACTAACCTTGTTGAGCTATATCCTGATAGAGCCTCTCAACCCTGGAATTATTACGCAACAGATCCAGACATTGTCTGTACGACTCCCAAAGGAATTTGACCCATGGTGTGAGAATAGCTCGGTCAGTACGATCCTGGGTGTCCTCACCACTTACTGCCTTCAACAGTAGGCTATAAAATCACATAAACACATAATCAATGGTAAAATACTCAAAAACATAAAAAATATTCAGTTACACATGTATGAAAAATTCTTCACACAGGTAATAATAAGTTTTTTCTTAAAATTATATTGAATGAGCTAATCAATTCAATGTAAAGTAAGCTAATCTTGAATCAATTATTTGGCACACAAGTGACTGTTCAAGTCATGTTTTATCCACTCAAATCATCAAATCCAAAGCCACATGGTTAAAAAACACCTTGTGCTAAGATAGAAGTGACTCGAGTGAACCTGGATATGGAGAGATCAACACTATACCTTTCTGGAGCATCAGGATTGTCCAAATCATCTATGTCTACGACAGCTTGGTGGGATTCCTTCCTGGCTTCCTCTGTCTTAAACTCAGCCAGGTTGATGTATTTACGTACAACATCCTCCAATGATTTGATGTTCACCTAAAATAATTCATCATTCATTTTTCAATTAGTCAATCACATCATGCAGAATTATATATATACATGTAGCACAGTTTTAAATCTTTCTTCTACATGTATGTACTTTGACAATATTTCTACTTTTGCTGTGAAACAAAATAAATCTCAAAAGTGACCCACCTATAAACGTGATAAATCTGCTTCGTTAAAATAGGCTTGTCCTACCTACCTGCTGACAGATATTTTTATACTGGTATAATCCTTCCTTGGCTATGTGACTTTTGCGGAGCTCCACACACAACTGGAGGTATTTCTCCATAATTGGTTCGTGAATTTTCTGCCATGTTCGGTGTTTTTTGCTCTTGATGACATCATACAAAGCATCCAGAGCTCTTTGCTTTTTTCCAACATCAATAAATTCTATAAAAGAAAGCAATAAAATACATGTATACGAATGTTAAAGAACAAGAGGGGGGAGGGCTCTTCTGACCACATCTAAGTCCATGAATGATAACATGCTCATCATTGTAATCCCTTACATAAACATTGGATAACTAGTGAACTCTATCAGGGACAATCCAGGGATTATTCTCACTGTTTCCTTTGATGGTAGAATTTTTAGTTTTCTATTTTCTATGACCGAATTGTAAAAACTAAAAGCATGAGAGGAAATCTCAATAATTAACCCTGGGGACATACATAACTAAATAAGTTGTACATACACCCCTTATTATTAAACATTCAAATCGAGAAAGTGTATTTACAGTATTTTATTTAGCTGTATAACATGTAAATGTCTCTAGTTTATATTTTGACAGTTCTTTTAAACCTAACAATTCTGTGGTATCGTCATGATCGTATGAGAAATCATTGCGGAGCATCTTTTTTTTTTTATTAATTAAAAGTAATATGCAGTCCGAGGCGACGCAAGTCTAACTTATTCATATCATTCGGATACAGATATATATATTTATGAAAAATTCCTCCACTGTAAACTTTACATGACATTATGAATCGATTAATCTGTTGAAATCGTTTAATTCAAACCATCATTGTACCGTCTTTGTAAACCGTATAGAATTGGTTTGTTTGGATAACGTTTTACTTTATAAACACATGTACGAAGTATCGATTAGTAAAAAAACAATCAATATACTTAATTCGGCAAAATTAAATTGAAGTTTAAGAGTTAGACGTTTTTTTTTAAGGAACATATAACGATCTCAAGGACATAAAACGCCGCAAGCAGGTCAGATCACTTGTATTCCCGAACTTAAAACGCCGCGAAAAAAGAAGGTTTTTAGAAATCGGGACGCATTAATTTCTGCTGGGACCCATTGTTTTGGCCGGGGACCCATTGGCCAAGTTTCATTGCGTCCAGGGGACCCTTTAAGATCAAATTGTAGATTAATCTCTGAGTTTGGCTTGAAATCGACTGAGACTAACAGATTTAAAATCAGGTGTTCAGAAAGTACTCCAGTGATTTGCAAAAAATGGTCTAAATATGGTCTAGAAACTATATTTCTTGGTAAATATTTCATTTTCTTTCAATATGTTTACTGGTGTCAAAGCAATAACTGAACGGAAGCAATAACTGAACGATTACAGTGTGGGGGGTATTTGAATTAATGAAATTGGATAAGATTGAGGAAACGTATAGTTTCACTAGAAATCAACATTAGTGTTAACATTTTTATAATATTAATAGGGTGACTTGATGAATATTTTTTGGTCATAATATTATTATTAAGGCCAAAAGAAAAAATACCTTTGTTTCCCATCACCCGACCGACCCTATTCAAACCCGCCGACCCTAATGTTTTTTTTCCGATTTTTAGTTGTATTTAGGTATTTTTTCACCAATATTAACGACCGTCGCGCCTTACGAAATGTGTGCCAGAAATGTTAAATCTACCGATTTTGACGAAATCTTCTGCTTTTTAACGTTACCTATCATCTACCGTTTAATATCATTCTATAATTATACACTCTTAGAAATTGTAAAATAATCTATAATTCTCTCTTGAAATGATACTTATTGTACGGCCCTTTCGGACAGGCTTTGGTTTTTTTCCAAAAAAGGCGTACGGATTGTTATAAAAACACATAACAAGGGTTTTGATGATTTGGTAGTAATTATTGATTTACCTAGTATAACCTAAGTAAATATTTGAGGTTATGCACGTGCCGGTCGTTTCATTTCACGCAAACGTCTTTTGTAAAACATGTAACGATGTATCCTACGGTTTAAAAAATTACATATATTTTAAAACTGAAAAATCGAAGATTCAAACAAAAGATCATCAATAAGCTTGGTGAGAACAAATTCGTCAAATTTCTGTATATAGTCCAAAAATATTATTGATTCCGCTAACCCAATCAGTATTCTATTCTTTAAAATGTGAATGTAATTTTGTTTTTAGCCCTCACACTCTCCCATTTGCATCTTTCTTACAAAGTTGGTCTCGTTAAAACATTAGATTAGTGTTAGGGTCCAAGAGGCTGCAAAGAATGAATTTGATCCTAAAATATTCTTGAAAACTATTCATCCGTTCATTACTGCCTATCTTTGTATTTTGATAGACTGATCATGCATGAGCTTACAGTTTTTGTCAGTTGACACTAGAGATTATTGATGTTTTTTTTTTTCATGAGTGTTAGTGAGCGTAATTCCCGTCCTTCCGTCACACTTTTCCACATGATAACTCGTCTTAAACTCGAGATCCAAACTGATTACTTGCTTCTGACGTTATGTTTGCGACCATTAAATGCTGTTTTTTTTTTCTGGCAACACGTAAAACTGATGTTTGCACCATGAAATCAGCACTTATTGGTTGCTAACATAACGTCAGAAGCAAGTTACTCCCATTCTGATGCTATCTCTATGTCCAAAACTTAGGACAAAATGGTGACGTTTACTTTTAACGGCGAGTATGTTCTCGTTTTATGGCTGTACACAATGAAAGGACTATATATGGTTTACATAGTAAAGTGGCCCCCTTTCAGGGCGAAATCTGAAGTTTTCATGAAGTAATGAATTTGTATCAATATTTATTCTACAATGTAGGCTACTTATGAACATGATGAAATGATGCATAATCTTTAATTTCCAATCTCAGTTGCATAGAATTTGGGCTTTAAAAAATGATATATTTTGCCAAATTTCTGGAAAAACGTCATTTTGGGGCTCATTTTCGACAAACTTCCTATTAGTAAGTATCGAGCGGGCTTCTGAACAACTTTTATATTTTAATATGTTGTTACTTTTGTATGTCTCTAAGTGCATGCAAAAGAAAAAAGTTGTTCACGATCCCGCTCGATGTTATCGCAATGAAAATAATCAAGAATTATGCTATTTTTCGTGTAAAATCGACAAAATCACCGGTTTTCGTGATATTTATGCAAAATTTACAATGTGTTACAAATCGAGGAGTAGTTTATGTAACTTGATTTATCAAAATATAGATATCTAACTTTTAAAAAATAACAATAAAATTTAATTTTGGAGAAGTCGATTTTAGGGGGCCACTTTACTATATAAACCATACATACTCCTTTGGCGTAATTGTGACGTTGCATTTCAATATAGGGATCAATATGGAAGAAGGCCTATTGATTTTTGGGTAAGGTCAAAGGTCTACGTCCTTGGTGTAGGAAATATTCATTTGAAATATTGGTATCTAAGTGATATCTCAAGAAAATTTCCTTCTAGCCAAACCAAATTTGTGGGGATCTGCTAGTTAGAAATACCCGGCCAAATCAAGTCTTTCTTTGATGACTATTTGGGTGGAATGAGGCTGGGTTGGGTTGGCAGGCCAGCTTCCAATCTCCATAATATTTGTCGGTATTAAGGTATCTCGGACTAGAAATACGATTTTTATCAGGAGCAGTGGTTGGGATAGGCAAATAGGTGAATGTGACAATGGCCCCATATACTGGAACGTCAATGTGCCATTTACAAAATGAATGTGCCATTGTTGAAAATGAATGTGCCATGAGCAATTTGCAAAAAAAAAAAACCAAAAAAAATAAAGCCTGTGTTTGTGAAACACGAATGCCCCCGGTGGCATCTTTGTTAGTATGAACACTATTTTCTGTTAAGTACATGTATGTGAGGTTACTGGGTTAAAAGGTCAAAGGTCAAGGTCACGAGGTCAAAAATTTTGGTATCAATGGAAAGGTCTTGTCACAAGGAATACACATGTGAAATATGAAAGCCCTATCACTTCCCATTCAAAAGTTATGCCCAATGTTAAAGTTTTTGAAAAGTAGGTCAAAGGTCAAGGTCAAGGTCATGAGGTCAAAAATTTTGGTATCAATCGAAAGGTCTTGTCACAAGGAATACACATGTGAAATATGAAAGCCCTATCACTTCCCATTCAAAAGTTATGCCCAATGTTAAAGTTTTTGAAAAGTAGGTCAAAGGTCAAGGTCACGAGGTCAAAAATTTTGGTATCAATGGAAAGGTCTTGTCACAAGGAATACACATGTGAAATATGAAAGTCCTTTCACTTCCCATTCAAAAGTTATGCCCAATGTTAAAGTTTTTGAAAAGTAGGTCAAAGGTCAAGGTCACGAAGTCAAAAATTTTGGTATCGATGGGAAGGTCTTGTCACAAGGAATACACATGTGAAATATGAAAGCCCTATCACTTACCATTCAAAAGTTATGTCCAATGTTAAAGTTTTTCGGACAAACAGACAGACAAACAGATAAACAGACAAACAGACGGACAGGCCAAAAACTATATGCCCCCGAATCTTTGATTCAGGGGACATAATAAAGCCTGTGTTTGTGAAACACGAATGCCCCCGGTGGCATCTTTGTTAGTATGAACACTATTTCTGTTCAGTACATGTATGTGAGGTCACTGGGTTAAAAGGTCAAAGGTCAAGGTCACGAGGTCAAAAATTTTGGTATCAATGGAAAGGTCTTGTCACAAGGAATACACATGTGAAATATGAAAGCCCTATCACTTCCCATTCAAAAGTTATGCAAAATGTTAAAGTTTTTGAAAAGTAGGTCAAAGGTCAAGGTCACGAGGTCAAAACTTTTGGTATCAATGGAAAGGTCTTGTCACAAGGAATACACATGTGAAATATGAAAGCCCTATCACTTCCCATTCAAAAGTTATGCCCAATGTTAAAGTTTTTGCAAAGTAGGTCAAAGGTCAAGGTCAAGGTCACGAGGTCAAAAATTTTGGTATCAATGGAAAGGTCTTGTCACAAGGAATACACATGTGAAATATGAAAGCCCTATCACTTCCCATTCAAAAGTTATGCCCAATGTTAAAGTTTTTGAAAAGTAGGTCAAAGGTCAAGGTCAAGGTCACGAGGTCAAAAATTTTGGTATCAATGGAAAGGTCTTGTCACAAGGAATACACATGTGAAATATGAAAGCCCTATCACTTCCCATTCAAAAGTAATGCCCAATGTTAAAGTTTTTGAAAAGTAGGTCAAAGGTCAAGGTCAAGGTCACGAGGTCAAAAATTTTGGTATCAATGGAAAGGTCTTGTCACAAGGAATACACATGTGAAATATGAAAGCCCTATCACTTCCCATTCAAAAGTTATGCCCAATGTTAAAGTTTTTGAAAAGTAGGTCAAAGGTCAAGGTCACGAGGTCAAAAATTTTGGTATCAATGGAAAGGTCTTGTCACAAGGAATACACATGTGAAATATGAAAGCCCTATCACTTCCCATTCAAAAGTTATGCCCAATGTTAAAGTTTTTGAAAAGTAGGTCAAAGGTCAAGGTCAAGGTCACGAGGTCAAAAATTTTGGTATCAATGGAAAGGTCTTGTCACAAGGAATACACATGTGAAATATGAAAGCCCTATCACTTCCCATTCAAAAGTTATGTCCAATGTTAAAGTTTTTCGGACAAACAGACAAACAGACGGACAGGCCAAAAACTATATGCCCCCGAATCTTTGATTCCGGGGGCATAAAAAAAACAAAACAAAACAAAACAAGCAAGTACATATATACATCTGCATCACCTGCCACTCCAAACATCTAGACAGACTTTTCTGTACTTAAACATGGGAAATAAGGGGACGCATTTCACCCAAACAGTCTCAAAAGATGGTCTTAAAGATTTGTTGCATGCTTTGAAGCTGAATTTACAATTCAAAATTTGCCTGAAAATCACCCCCCTCCCCCAAAAATAACGCATTCTGCTGTAAATTGTTGTAAACTACATCCAAATCTAATGGCAAAACTTTGTATGAAATTTGCGTTTTGTGAACAAATCAATTTAGTCCATGATTCCTCTTAGCTGGTGAAGTCCATTTGTACATACATTCATGTATATAGTTTTGAGATAGGGATTGTTGCAATAGGAAACGTCGGTGTTTTGAATAAATGACACTTTCAAATTACTTTCTGGTGTATCAATTGATATGAAAAGTAAACAAATTGAATCACATGCAGAACTTTAAATAAGTGAATATAATGAACTCAGCACCACGTTGAATAAAAGAACGGAAGATTTCCACAATTTGTTTAAAAATTTAATGCGCCACATTGGCGCACTAAGTAAAATTTAAATGTGCCATTTTAGAATTGAATGTGACTATGGCGCAGGGCGCATGCTTATCCCAATCACTGCAGGAGGAGAAGCCTTTTGATTTGGTGTAATTAGGTCAAAGGTCATGGTCATTGTTAGGAAAAAATAAAACCTGTGTTTGTGAAACACGAATGCCCCCGGTGGCATCTTTGTTAGTATGAACACTATTTTCTGTTAAGTACATGTATGTGATGTCACTGGGTTAAAAGGTCAAAGGTCAAGGTCACGAGGTCAAAATTTTTGGTATCAATGGAAAGGTCTTGTCACAAGGAATACACATATGAAATATGAAAGCCCTATCACTTACCATTCAAAAGTTATGCCAAATGTTAAAGTTTTTGAAAAGAAGGTCAAAGGTCAAGGTCAAGGTCATGAGGTCAAAAATTTTGGTATCAATGGAAAGGTCTTGTCACAAGGAATACACATGTGAAATATGAAAGCCCTATCACTTCCCAATCAAAAGTTATGCCCAATGTTAGTTTTTGAAAAGTAGGTCAAAGGTCAAGGTCAAGGTCACGAGGTCAAAAATTTTGGTATCAATGGAAAGGTCTTGTCACAAGGAATACACATGTGAAATATGAAAGCCCTATCACTTCCCATTCAAAAGTTATGCCCAATGTTAAAGTTTTTGAAAAGTAGGTCAAAGGTCAAGGTCAAGGTCACGAGGTCAAAAATTTTGGTATCAATGGAAAGGTCTTGTCACAAGGAATACACATGTGAAATATGAAAGCCCTATCACTTCCCATTCAAAAGTTATGCCCAATGTTAAAGTTTTTGAAAAGTAGGTCAAAGGTCAAGGTCACGAGGTCAAAAATTTTGGTATCAATGGAAAGGTCTTGTCACAAGGAAAACACATGTGAAATATGAAAGCCCTATCACTTCCAATTCAAAAGTTATGCCCAATGTTAAAGTTTTTGAAAAGAAGGTCAAAGGTCAAGGTCAAGGTCACGAGGTCAAAAATTTTGGTACCAATGGAAAGGTCTTGTCACAAGGAATACACATGTGAAATATGAAAGCCCTATCACTTCCCATTCAAAAGTTATGTCCAATGTTAAAGTTTTTCGGACAAACAGACAGACAAACAGACGGACAGGCCAAAAACTATATGCCCCCGAATCTTTGATTCCGGGGGCATAAAAAACTCTAGATAGATCATAAAAATCCAGATTCAATGTCACCATGCTTGGGAGGCCAGTTTTAAGAAGAGTAAAATCATTTAAAAACATGTACTATTTACCAAAGGTTGCAGGCACAAAATTGCCTCCTTTCCCCCTTTTCTAAATTGTTAAATGTAAAGTCGGACTAAACTCCGTACGGCGGCTTCGCCTAGCATAAAAAGCAGGCCGCTATATACCGCTGAGTGTCTTGAATTAAACAGACTACACATGTTTGAAGATCATGATTCCATTTTTAATCCCTCAAGATCTCTTTTGAAATATAATTATAAACATGGCTAGAAGAATAAATAATTCAAAAAAAAAAAAAAATCCAAAAAAAAATAAAATAAAATCCGACCGACCTACCCTATTTTTTTTTCAGCATGTTATGGGAAACACACATATTTTTTTTCTTGGCCTAAGCAATTGATAGTTTCACATTATATATTATGGTTAAGAAAGGGTAGCCTCCTAAACTTTCAGTAAGAACTATATTTTGGGGAATTTTCCTTAATTTTCTACAATTCGGTCTTTGGAAATTATTTTACTTCAGATTTATCAACATAAACATGATAAAATTGAAAATCAATCAATAAAACACTTCCGAATGCTCCATTGTAGCAAGGCAGTCTGTAATCTGTAATTTAGCAACCAGGACAAGCGGCTATTTTCTATACTCTCAATCATTATAGTGATCACTGATCAGTAATAGACGCGCACTTGTCAGCTATTGTGTGCACGTACTGACATTCCGTCGCTCCAGCGGAAGTTGAAGTTTTTGAAAGTTTTGAGACGATAACAAATACATACATGTAGATGCAACTTCGGACTTTTTACATGTACTTAACTTTTCAGAATATGTCACAAAAAAGTTGCGAAATTGAGGAAATCTAGTGGTTAAAAGATAGACATAAAAGATGATGAAAGTCCGAATAGGTAATAATTCAATTCAACAAAACAATTAAGTTATCGTTAATATGAAACCCCTAAAACCATTCAGTTACTGCTTTGACACCAGTATCTCTGGGAAGAGCAAAGCATTATTTGAGAGAAATTTGAATCTTTTTTATTTTTACGACAGAGGAAGTATCACCGAAAAAACCTCAAAATCATAGTCTTGGTGACAAAGAGTTCATCAATCCCCTCGCTTTCCTTGAGGATCCGCAAAGCACTCACACGAATCAAAATTGCAAGGACAGCTCCATGGGTCTTATCTTTAAAAACACATCTACCATGTCTACTGTCCATGCAGCCCACTTCAAAAATCGTGAAAATGAAGTTTTCTCTACTTATTTTGGCAAATTTTGCAGTAAAAATTTATATAAGGGGATAGATCTAGAACTCTCATAACTAACTGTGTATGATATATGTACCTGGGACTAATAATACGCTCACAGTAAAAGAAATTGTTTAAGGTAGAAATTGCTCACAGTGAAAGATTTATGTACCTGGGTCTAATACTACGCTCACAGTAAAAGAAAATAGTTTAAGGTAGGGAGTTTTCTACTTAATGTTTCACACTGAGTCTATGGAGAACATAGACGAAGTCATGCTTTAATTAACATAGAAATCTCCCCATCTAAAATTATTTTCTTACACTGTGAGCATCACATTGGTCATACAGACATATTATTATACACTGTTAGTTTCAATGTACAAGAGTTTGATAAAAACCCCTTTATAAATTATATAAATTTTAATTAGAAAATATGCCAACGAAGTGGAGAAAACTTCAATTTACCGATTTCTGAAGTGAGCTGCACGGACAGTAGTTCTAAAAAATTCAAATGTGATTAGTGGGTCAATCTCCATATCTTTAAATTCAGTTGGTCCCGGCAAACGAGTTCGATTGTTTGGCAGTACTGGTCGAGCAGATAATTCTGAACGATTTTTGCGTTTTTTTGTCAATAACTCCGCTTCTATACGTCCAATCACAATGAAACTCGGAACAAATAATGCTTCACCCTTCATTCAAATGCCTATGTAAAAATAATTTTGAAATTCGACATATTAATGCTGATTTGAGGGTATTTTAACACACCCTTTTAACGGCCATTTTACGCAAGTTACTAAAGGTATTTCCGAACGGTTTGCATTTTAGTCCCTCCTGGGGTCAAATATAAATCAAATGTTTCAAAACTTTGTTATTTTATCCTTTTATCCTTATTAAAGAATTCTATGTCAACACATATCATAAAACTTTTACAAAATTTATTTCTAAAGCGACTTTCTGAACCATGATGAGGTACGTTTATTTCTAACTTTTTTCCAAAGATTTTGATATTCTATCACATGAAATTTATATACTTTTTCATGAATATCCTGCTCTAGGTCCCTCTTAATGCAGGTTTTCATCGATCAGTTGACAAGAATAGATTTTTGAAAAAAAAAAAGACTCCGAAACTAGGTCAAGATATGTTCTTAACACAATGACGTCACTTTCCCCAGCTCCCAAATAGACGAAAGTTACAAACAGCAGAAGAAACAAACATTAAAAATATACTAAATAAAGTTATTTCGAGATTTCCTTTTGCATGTCGGTTATTTTTCTGAATATCTATACGTCTGCATCACCAAAATTGTGAAAAAGTAACTCCAAGTAACCAAACTAGCGAATCGTTCGGAAATACCTTCAGTTCGGAAATATCTGCTCGACCAGCACACGTTCTCAGGGCTGGGGGCACTTGTTGAAGCTGTTAAATTCTTCTAGTCCGACAAGTCTGATGTGGGGCAATTTGTTCCTATTCTGTTGTTTGCCTTTTCTCCCACAGACTGTGGGGGAAAGGCAAACAACAGAATTGGAACAAATTGCCCCCTATCAGACTCATTGTTCTTCGTTCAAAGATTTACTCGTCAGTTCGTGTGTTTCTGAGGGGCCGTTTCTGAGCATAAAACAAAATATTGCAGTGCCTTATTACCATTTGCCCTTTTGAGGGCATTTTCCGGCCTTTGAAAATATGTAGGCATTCTGTCAGCGATGAAAATCTGGACAAAATATGCTACATATCTCTCATGTCCACCAAAATGGCGTACAGATTTACCATGTGGGTTAACGTCATACTGGTATCAAATGAAGAAAAATCAATGCACGGTTTTAAACGAGACTTTTCGTCCATGTACCTAGTTGAGATAAGCCGCGTAACGATAAATCTATTCAGGTAAACTCGATTCGATACAAGGTATATAATTGAAACATATATGTTTTCTATTTTAAAATTCTCAGTGCACCATATGCGCATTTGGACAAGTTATGTGTCTCAACAGTTACCGGGTATGCTCGAGACCGGAAAAAAATATGCCAGACCCAATATAAATGAAAACTGCCTTAATGGGACGAAAATACCCTCGCAGCAATATTCTTTGAAAAGTTATCTTGGATGTAGGTCAAGAGCGTCTATTGTGATATTGGCCTTAAATCTTCGTTCAAGGTCATGACTTACCGTTAGGTTTATGTGAAATATTATTGAAATCAGTGAATAGGGGGAGGAGTTATGCCCCGGACAAAGGTTTTGAACATGATTTTTATTGTGACCTTGACCTTTGATATTTGACCTATGATCAAGGTCATGACACACACTTAGGTCATAAGAAACGTTTCTGCGAAATATTGAAATCCATCAATAGGGGGAGGAGTTATACCCCAGACAAAGTTTAACCAATGGTTTCTATTGTGATTTTGACCTTTTACCTATGACCTTGGTTCAAGGTCATAGGTAAATGACACACCCTGAGTCCTAAGGAACATTTCTGTGAAATATTATTGAAATCCATCCTCATTGGGAGGAGTTATGATCTGGACAAGTTTTCATTAATGGTGTGTATGGTGACCTTGCCCCTTGACCTATGACCTTGGTGCACCCTTAGGCTTTAAGGAACATTTCTGTGAAATATTATTGGAATCCATCGAAAGGGGAAGATCTCGAGCCATATTCCGGACATTGTTTTACAAGTGATGTCTATTGTGATCTTGACCTTTGACTTATGACCTTGGTTTAAGGTCATGACACATCTTTATGTCTTAAGGAACATTTCTGTGAAATATTCAAAATCGATCCACAGGAGGAGTTATTCCCCGGACAAGGTTTTACTTATGGTGTCTGTTGTAATATTGACCTTTAACCTATGACCTTGGTTCAAGATCATGACACATCCTTAGGTCCTAAGGAACATTTCTGTGAAATATTATTAAAAACCATTGACAGGGGGAGGAGTTATACTCTGCACAAGGTTTTACCAATGGTGTCTATTGTAACCCTGATCTTTGACCTATTACCTTGGTTTAAGGTTATGACATATCCATAGGTCCTAAGGAAAATTTTCATGAAATATTATTGAAATCCATCTACAAGGGGAGGGGTTATACTCTGGACAAGATTTCACCAATGGTCTTTATTGTGTCCTTGACCTTTGACCTATGACATTGGTTTTAAGATAATGACACATCCATAGGTCCTAAGAAACATTTCTGTGAAATATTATTGAAATCAATGCACAGGGGGAGGAGTTATGCTCTGGTCAAGGTTTTACTAATGGTGTCAATTGCGACCTTGACCTTTGACCTATGACCTTGATTTAAAATCATGGAACACCCTTTGGTTCTAAGGAACATTCTGTGAAATATTATTGAAATACATCTTCAAGGGGAAGAATTATGCTCTGGACAAGGTGTAATTGACAGACAGACGGACAGACAGATAGAGTGATTCCTACATACCCTCTCAAACTTTGTTTGCGGGGATATAGTTATAGTCTTAAAGACCGAAAGCAAGTCAAAATGTTCTAGTGTTAGTTTTGGTCTGAGATATGAAAAAAAGATTTACATGGCATATAATTTTAAAAATAGTTAAAGAAGTTTGAGTAAACTGATTTTTCTTAGGAGGAGAAATCTCAACGCGAAGAAGATTTATACATTTGAGCCCTTTTGGTTTAGTTTAGCCGGTAAAATCCAAGCGGCGGCTTGGAATTTCCCATAGACTTTTTATTTTTCATATTGCGGTTTGAAGGCAGCTGATAGGGTAAGTTGAAGTTAATTTCCAGTTACGACTAATGGAGGTCAATTCTCGGAAACAATAATTTATAGCAAAATTCTTCAGACGACAGAATAAATCGCCAAAACAGGGTGCTCTGGATTTAGTGAACAGGACAGTAGGGTGGGAGCCACAGGTACATATAGCAACTTGGTATGAAAAAGCCTGTATGTCATTTTATCACATGATACACCCGTTATGCAGTTTCATAAAGCCATTTCATAAATATATGATATGATAACACGTTACATATCGCTCTGCTTGAATGCGATTGGTCAAGTTTGGAACCTAATCACATAAACCTTGACAAATGTGACCTTTCAAATATCGGTCAACTGTTTAATTCAGACCCAGAGTCAATATCAATGATTAAAATTGTTGCTGTTGAATTAATTCTTGCATTAAAATACTATTTAAAATTGAAATACTTTTCTCTTACACACAGAATGTCTATGCGATGAGGACACTACTTCTCATGGCGTAGCAGACGACTTCTAATCACGGCGTGGTTCGCCTCTGTGGTTCTCGGAAACGTTGATTTCACGTTAGAAATACACATTTTTAGGCAATATCATGTGATAAAAAGAATCTCAAATGAATTTTCATTTCATACGATGTATTATGAAACTCGTTGTGCGTTTTATATCCCCTCGCCAAGGCTCGGGGATATTAAAACACACAACTCGTTTCATAATACATCGTATGAAATGAAAATTCATTTGAGATCCTATATATATCACCAAGTCTTAGTATATATACAGAAAAAAAACAAGGCATTCGACGGATTTTCCCCAAATATTTTGTATGTACTTCATGCACTTTTGAAGACAAACCGACAGATAAGCATCAAGATCAAACAGCATTCTTCCTAAAAAAGATCAATAATTCATCCAAAACCTCTCAAAACATAGCATATTGGTCTACCAAACTTGGCCTTTTTTTACTTTCTGTCTTGAACCTTCATTGCCGGACAGGATAAACACTGATTCATTCAGAGGCTTTACTCTGCTTACTCCAAGAAAGTAGGGGATCTCCAACAAGACCCTGTTGCAGCACCAACAGCAAAACACCAAAACACCCGATGCAAAAACACAAAAGACGAGCAAATTATGAGACGGAAAAGAGACATACGACATATAAACATAAAACACAAAAGACTACACATAAACCGACGAGACCAATTGGCAACCGGTGCCGACTTTGGACGGCCATTTGCCACGCAAGTAGGAAATGGTGTGGTTATCCTGGATTACGTGCACACAACCTTCTCACTTCTCCAATTACCCAGAGGTCTCGAAGAACGTACAATTGTGGTGTAAAACAACCTTTTGGGGTGAATTATTTATGTTTTTACGAAGTATATGGATCGGTGTTGATGTTCATACCACAGGAGCTCGATGCCAACGATCCACAAGTTTTTCTGTACAGTGACTACTACGCTTGAGAGAATGACCCAAATTACTGACAGACACCTCAGCACACTGAACGAAAACGACAATAGCACTTACAAGTGCTTCACAACATTTTTATGAATATAGTAGACGGGAGAAATGGAGAGCTATAAAAACATATATAGCTCTCCATTTCTCCCTTCTACTAGGTTCCTTAAGTCTGTTAGTTAGACCCTCGTCCAGGAGGAAAAGGAGGAGGAGAGAGGAGGGGCGGGAGGAGGGAGGAAAGGGGCGGGAGGGGGAGGTAAGGGAGGGGTGAAAAGGAGGAGAGAGGAGGGGAGGGAAGAGGAGGTAAGGGAGGAGTGAAAAGGAGGAGAGAGGAGGGGAGGGAGGGGGAGGTAAGGGGGTGGCAAGGGGAGAGAAGTAACCTCGAGTAAACCAAAAAAAGACAACTCGTAACCTGACCATTTTGGTGACGAGTTGTCTGGTCAATTCGTAACCAGGTGACGACTTGACCAGACAACTCGTCACCAAAACTTAGATGGGTAGATAGATCAACTTGAAAAAAAAATCCATCGACCGATAACTCTTTAAAACACCGGAATTCTTATGCAATATTTCCAAAATCCATATCGGTGAAAAGCTTTTAATTGTTGAAAGAGGAGGTATTCTTCATTCAGATCAATTAATCCATATTGTGTAAGTTATTGTGAACATCGACGGCGGGTGCGGCTAGCCAAATAGGGATGCTTACTCGTCCCGGACACCTGATCCCACCTCTAGCTTGCTAAGGGTCCGTTGATGCTCAATTTGGTACTCTGTTGTGAGTATTGTTGAGATTGACGTCAGGATCTTCTCTATCTCATTATCATCAGAAAAAAATGTTTCTGTAAGTTTGTGTACTATTTCCAAACAAACTAAAACTATTATTTGGAAAAAACCCCCACTAATTTTCTATTATTTTCGCATTAATTAAGAAAACCTTGTATTGCCGAAAATAGAAATCATGGGGAGCA
Source organism: Pinctada fucata (assembly GCA_028142955.1). NCBI lineage: Eukaryota > Metazoa > Mollusca > Bivalvia > Pterioida > Pteriidae > Pinctada > Pinctada fucata. The sequence continues at coordinate 69,835,607 of AP027105.1, read as the reverse complement.
AACAATAATGTTCAGTGACCATGATTCAAAAGCACATGTGCCTGCAAATATGATCGTTTTTTTCCCCTTTCTTTTTCCAAATCATAAATGAAAAGGCCGTGAAGTAAAAAAAAAAAAAAGAATACTGCAGTAACGATCATACTTGCAGACACCTGAGCTCTTAAACATTTTTTGCGTTAACCTACAACATCATTCGGATCCCCTCGCCCTTTATTTGTAACGGCATAAAAGGAAAAGGAAAAGGTCGAGGCTGATCCGAATGCTACAACAAATTTCGCACGCATTCCGAAAAATACAATGTATGTCTTTTTATTTTGTTGAATCGAGTTTTTAATTCTAGTCTTATGTGCGGTTTCTTATCAAAGCTTCGGATTGACACAGATTAGCATGTAAAGTGAAAGTTGAACTTCAACTTGGGTCCCAAATGGTTTAGACACAATTCAGTCGTTTAAAGGATGGGAAGTCAATTCATTGCAGGAAAGTCATTAGGATTATTAGGTGAGCAATTAATTCATGTGAAGAAAGGACCGTTTAAGTTGAAACTGACTGAAATTACATCGGCATATACCACAAACACTGAACAGGACACGCCCCCTTTCACGAGTGAATGTAAAAGTTGGGGAAAAGGCCATTTCATTAACTGTAGTGCTATTTCACATTATTTATTTCTTAATGCAATAGATCTTCTTTTGATTATTCTCTCACACACTTACTTAAATAGAGTCTGTTGTGGTCAAATATATTCCAGTTACTGACCAGGAACAGTTACCGCAAACTGCATAATATCTGTATCTGTCAGTCTGTATGGGTATGTTGAATCACCATTCTAATGCACTCTATTTTCAATGCACATTCTGATGAAAACTCTGTACAGGGATTCACGTTTGAAGGCGTTTCACTGCAGTTTTTCCTTTGACATAATACGTTTCTATGACAATTCTTGATGTCAGAGTCGGGACTAGTCATATGACCAAATTTCCGCCATGTTTACAGGGGGATGTGTCTCTAGATTTTTCCCTGTGCCTTATGAAAAAGCTGAGATTTTGTTTGCTCCTTTATCAAATCTCCTTTTCAATACGAAAATTTGTCTGAACATCTATAAATACCAAGGAGGAAGTGGGTTATATTGCATACCACTATATGTTATATGTGTTATTATCGGTTGTTTATGTTTTGCTCTGATGCAATAAATGTACAAAGAAGGCAATGCATGCAAAGCATCCCCTCACAATTATATACAAATTATCTACATGTATGTCTAATCTGAACATGCTGTTACCTTGACCTTTGACCCTTGACCTACAAAATCAATAGGGTAACATTTACGGAAGGTTTGATATATCTGTGATGATTGATTTGTCTTCTATACTGTCCACAAGGATTTTAAGCCTAACTCCTCTGTGATCTTGACCTTTGGCCCTTGACCTTGAAAATCAATATGGTTCATTTGCTCCCCAATTGGTTCGTTTTTGATAGTTTGTTAATCTTATGATGATTGCTTTGTCTTCCATGCAGTTCACAAAAATTTTAAGCCTAATTCCACTGTGACCTTGACCTTTGACCCTTGACCTTGAAATCTTCTTCCCAGTGGGTTCATTTTTGATAGTTTTGATAATCTTATGATAATTGCTTTGTCTTCTATGCTGTTCACAAAGATTTTAAGCCTAATTCCACTGTGACCTTGACCTTTGACCCTTGACCTTGAAATCTTCTTCCCAGTGGGTTCATTTTTGATAGTTTTGATAATCTTATGATAATTGCTTTGTCTTCTATGCTGTTCACAAAGATTTTAAGCCTAATTCCACTGTGACCTTGACCTTTGACCCTTGACCTTGAAAATCAATAGAGTTCATCTTCTCCCCAGGGGGGAACATTCATGGAAGGTTGGTGATCCTATGGCTATTGGTTTGTCTCCTAATAGTCCTATGCTGTTTACAAGAAAATCGGGACACACATACTGATACACAAAAACACAGATGGCAGCGATGCTATATCCATGATATCCCCTCTGCAACAGAAGATGATGATATAATACTAGTAAGAAGCAGCTTGAAGCATCAAAGACTTAATAAATTATACTAAGAAATTTATATTAATATCACATGAATTCTACCTTGACTTACAATACTTTACAATAGATGACTTGTTGAAATCAATGAATTCTGGTCATAGAAATGAATGCTTTCAACAAAAAAAAAAAACAAAAAAAAAACAAAAAAAAACAACAAACAAACCCCCCCCCCAAAATAAAAAAAAAAAACAAAACAAAAAAAAAACCCCAAAAAACAAAAAAAAAAAAAAAAAAAAAAACTTGGCAAGTGTATGAAATAAAAATCTATTGGTTTGAATAAATGATAATTTTTTTGCGTTGAACACTGAAAATAAAACTTTAGTATTTTGCCTTCTGTTCTGATGTCTTAGAAATAATCATTCTTTATTGTTAGAAAATAATAAATTGCTTAACTATTATGATAGAGAGAGACATTAATGGAGATGTATTGTGGGTGTGGTCCTATCCATCAGTGTCTCCGGAGAACAGGGAATTCTTTACCAGAAAGTCAGGACTTCAGACAATAACTACGCAAGGTTCACCTAACACAGTACCGTTTCTGTACAGTCAGAAGGATCACAGCTGGTATTATATACTGACTGTACTCAATGACCAGGCTTCTCCACTCACAAAGGTAAAGAGGGGTTATAATTTCATGTTAATAGAGTATGCATTTTTTTTTTAAATCTTGCATTACTTTGTGATATTATCGAACGACAGCAAGTGTGACAGTAATAGTCATTAAATTGTTTCCTGTGAATGATAATTTTATTTGATATAATATTGTCACAATTGCTCATTGTTATAAAGCTTTTGTTTTTAAATCAGCAAAATAAGAAGTCTTGTAATTAGTATTAGACTAACAGGAAAACTGACTCTATGAAATGTTAAAACCAGATTTAGTAAGACCAGGAGTTGAAGGAAGTTATAAGCTTGATATTGGTGTCAAATGTACAATAATAGCTTAAATCTATCATGAAGTTACTAATAGTGAGAAAGAACCTATATATCCAATTATTAAGAAAGCAATTCACCAATTTATTATTCCAAATCACACTTGTTGTCTTTTGAGAGCAACTTAGGTCTTGCTGTTTTGATTAGAAATGCATTACAACTTCTGCACTGGGCAGACGTTTCTTTATTCTGATTGTATAATGTAAATGTTTCAACAGAATATTAAACATGTAAAAAGTTCCTTTGGAAATCCTTGTTTAAATTGTTAGTTTCCATGAAATTGTAAAACATATAGCTGAAATTTTTATATGATCAGGTCAGTCACATATCTCTTGTTCTTGTGGCAAAAGATTTCAATCCAGAGAAATATGAGATTTTATGTAAGCTGCTCGTGAAGAAATACCAACTAACAGGAAGTCCGTCATCCATGCTGGAGAGCTACTTAGCCGTCACTACCAAGGGCACGTGTCAAACAGAGGAAAATGGAAAATTCTCTGTTAAAGAATACAGTGCCAAACGAGCCTATGCAAACGCCAAACTCAAAGGTATGACTTGATTTATGATAACATTTTCAGTACATTTTACTTTGAAGCAGTAATTGATTAGTTAGTTGTATTAAAAATTCATTGGTATCTTAAGGCAAGGGCAGTATTTTAGTTGCTTAAATCACTAAAATAAAGATTAAAAAACTCATTTTGGATACAGAACGACATAATTTCTAATAATATTATCATTCTATTCCAGGTATAATTGAGATGTTTGACCTTGAGGTTATTATTATATATACTGCCCTTCTATTAAAGAGGAGAATAGCCGTGTACTATCCAGAGAGCGAACTTTCACAGCTTATATCATGTATTAGGTACAATACTTCTATAACTTACTGTCATTGAGTCAGTAGATGTCTTTATGCTTTATCAAGTATAGCAAGGTGACAAAATATGAAAAGATTGCTTCCTATCACTGATATATATTATCTCTCTTGTTCTACGCATCAGAGTTTTCATTTTATTTTTTTTTTAACCCAGATCCTTACCAGCTTTAGTATGGCACAGACAGAATTGGGATATAGCTTTTCCATATGTAGAGCTTAATCAGCCAGAAATAAATTCTCTCAAAGAAAATTCCAGTTATGTTGCAGGGTTTACTGATGCTTCTGTGGAGGGAAGGTGAGCATAAAGATATTACCTATACTTATAGTTTAGCTGATTGATTAAGAAGTGTATACATCTATAATTATAAGATGTCGTTTAACAATACATGTATACAGGTACCACTGTTTGGCAGCATACAATTCATAAATTAGTTTAAAAGATGCATAAAATTATGAGAATGACATCCGAGATGATAACATAAAGTAATGAAAATAAATATGTACAACTAAATGATGGAAAAAGAAGTAAATGGATACCTTAAATCTGATAATTAGATGGGAAAGAATTTATGGGACATTTTCATGGACCTTGTTTATCAAGTAATCAGACATTATAACAATCTTCTTTCCAGATACGATTTATATGATGTATTTGTCAATGCAGCTGTTGGTCAGATATCTGTAGCCTCCCATGCCAAAGGTAAATATCTGATATCTGTAGCCTCCCATGCCAAAGGTAAATATCTGATATCTGTAGCCTCCCATGCCAAAGGTAAATATCTGATATCTGTAGCCTCCCATGCCAAAGGTAAATATCTGATATCTGTAGCCTCCAATGCCAAAGGTAAATATCTGATATCTGTAGCTTCCAATGCCAAAGGTAAATATCTTATATTTGTTGCTGAACATGCCAAGTGAATATCTTATATCTGTAGCTGAGCATGCCAAGTGAATATCTTATATCTGTAGCTGAGCATGCCAAGTGAATATCTTATATCTGTAGCTGAGCACGCCAAGTGAATATCTTATATCTGTAGCTGAGCACGCCAAGTGAATATCTTATATCTGTAGCTGAGCATGCTCAGTGAATATCTTATATCTGTAGCTGAGCATGCCAAGTGAATATCTTATATCTGTAGCTGAGCATGCCAAGTGAATATCTTATTTCTGTAGTTGAGCATGCCAAGTGAATATCTTATTTCTGTAGCTGAGCACACCATGTGAATATCTTATATCTGTAGCTGAACATGCCAAGTGAATATCTTATATCCGTAGCTGAGCATGACAAGTAAAAATCTTATATCACTTATATTTGTAGCTTGGCATGCCACGTGAATATTTGATAGCTTTTGGTTCCCATATGATTAATAGAAAGATTTCTTTTCAATGTTTTGTTTGGTTAACTGGTAGTTGATTGTACAATGATTTTCTTATTCATTTGAACAATATTCGTAAATTTTCAGAATATTTTGCAATGGGTAAGCTCCATAAAGAAACAGCCATATTTATGAAAGAGCTGTCGGAGAGGGACGCTAGTGAAGAGGAGATTATAAAGGTAATATAACAATATGTAAAATCAGAATATTTTTAATGGAACAGAATTAAAATCTTCACAATTATCAAAATGTATCCCTTAACAATAGATATTATTAAACTTTATTTTCTATTATTACAGGAAATAGCAAGAAAAACCTCAGAATTAATTAACAATTTAAAATCATTGGCCAAAGAGAATGAAGATGGTAGAAGTGTTATAACATTAGAGATGTTGAAGGAGAGACGCATGGCACCAGCCACGGAGAACTTTCTGTTTACGTTAGCTGCCTGTGAAGGATTCGTACAAGTCTGATATCATCTGAAACAGAACACGACTGAAAGTAGTCATTGTTATTGTAGAGAAAGAATGAGAGAGAGAGAGAGAGTAAGAAAATGGACATCTTTTTGTATGTTCTAAGATCCACATGTAATGAACAGTTTATGGTTTTTTTGATATTTATATATTGTCACATATGATATGTTTTAAGTTTAAAATAAAAAATGAAAAGAGGAAAAAAGATTTTGTTTTATTGATGCAATAAGGAATCATTTTGTTCAGTATCTTGTGGTTAATCTTAGGAACATAGTGAACTTTTACATCACAGCTTTCTCCTCTTCATTTGTCCAGTCAGTGTCCATCTGTTTGCCTACCAACATATTTAATGAAATGAATTTGAAAGCAAACTTGCAGCAATTAAGGAGAAGTACACTTAGAATAGTCCATACAAACAAAGTTGGGTATTTTTGGAGATGGGGAGGGTGTTGATATATTGAAATTGCCATGACTGTCTGTCCATCTGTCTGACTGTCTACACCAGAGCTTGTCTGTGGCATAACTTCTTCCCTGATGCATGAATTTCAATTATATTTCACAGAATTGTTACTTACATATAGGACTCATGGATGTGTGACAATCTTGAACTGAGATCAAAAGTCAAATGTCAAGGTCAAAATAAACATAATGGGTTATGAGTATAAACCTCGTCCTGGGCATGACTTTTCCACTCAACATGGACTTCAATAATATTTTTTTAAATTTGTTACTTAGGACCCAAGGATGTGTCACATCTTTGAACCACAGTCAAATGTCAAGGTGATAGTAGACTTTTATATGTAAAACCTTGTCCAGACCATAACTTCTTATTGGAATTCAATGATATTTTACAGACTTTTTGCATAGGATTCAAGGATGTGTCACGACTTAAAACAAAAGTTATAGATCAAAGGTCTGTTTCCTTATCTATAATTGAGATTTTTACTGATGACGAAAATACTTTGGAGTTGAATAAGAAACTAAGTACACATGCGCGAATCTAATGGAGATGTCGAGATCAAGACCTCCTGAATTCGTAAATACTTTTTCTAGTACTATTTCAGTACTGAAAACCATGTGCTCAACACACGGCAGGACTGGATCCTCGAAAAATGTCTGGATCCTTGGATACGTATAGTATACACAGCCAATTGTGCCTCACATGAAATTCATATGAAATGAGCATCATGTAAATTTCACATGAAAGTTCATGTGAATTTCATATAAATTTTACATAAAATTTATGTTAAAAAAAATTTCACATGAATTTCACATAAATTTACTTCACATGAATTTTACATGAATTTTTCTTTGTGACCTTCATGCAAAATTGACTTTACATACAATTGATGTCAGAAACTTCACATGAATTTCATGTGAAAAAATTCATGTAAATTTTAATGTTCTTGCTCATTTCACATAAATTTCATGTGAACTTTTACGTAAATTTCATGTAAATTTCACATGAATTTCATATGAGGCACAATTGGCTGTGTACATTTGTGAATAACATGCCGACTTTTATTTTATGTATGTTTTATTTTAACACAATGAAAGCAATTGTTCTCGAACAAACGGTGTAAATTCACCCATACTTGGTGCATTTACATTTGCAAAAAGAATGTGTCGTATAAAAGATGTTATGTCCTAAGACATTTATTAATGGTTTAGCAGCCTCTAAATCAAATATATTCATTCCACATACACAAAAGTTTACGGTGATAAAAGACAATAATTTACAATACTGCTTTTTATTGGAAGTAAAATAAACTTGGGTCAAGAATATCACACGTCTCTTGCATATTTCTTATTAAGAGGCTCGTAATTTGTCAAGAAGTTAACAAGGGTCACAAACAATAATAGGATGATATCGTCTCTCATCACACATAATATCCGCCTGAAATCCCCTAGATAAAGTCGTGACTCCATTTATCTTAAAGCGTGGTTTAAAATACGTCATTAATAAAATTTACGTTTTCGTTACTCGTAATTTTTATGGTTATATATAAGATTTACTGTGTGTAAATAAGAGATGTAATAAAATGCACCAGGTACCTTTTGAAAGTTTATATCATGTAGTTATCACGAGTTACTTGTTGAAATCTCCGTTTACCTGGATATGTGGGAATATGCGCACGTAATCCGGATAATCACACCATCTAATGTAAGAGAAAGGTATAATCTGTGCGGCTAGATAAGATCCGGATAATCACACCATCTAATGTAAGAGAAAGGTACAATCTGTGCGGCTAGATAAGATCCGGATAATCACAACATCTAATGTAAGAGAAAGGTATAATCTGTGCGGCTAGATAAGATCCGGATAATCACAACATCTAATTTAAGAAAAGGTATAATCTGTGCGGCTAGATAAGATCCAGATAATCACAACATCTAATGTAAGAGAAAGGTACAATCTGTGCGGCTAGATAAGATCCAGATAATCAAAACATCTAATGTAAGAGAAAGGTACAATCTGTGCGGTTAGATAAGATCCGGATAATCACAACATCTTATGTAAGAGAAAGGTACAATCTGTGCGGCTAGATAAGATCCGGATAATCACAACATCTAATGTAAGAGAAAGGTATAATCTGTGCGGCTAGATAAGATCCGGATAATCACAACATCTAATGTAAGAGAAAGGTACAATCTGTGCGGCTAGATAAGATCCGGATAATCACAACATCTAATGTAAGAAAAAGGTATAATCTGTGCGGCTAGATAAGATCCGGATAATCACAACATCTAATGTAAGAAAAAGGTACAATCTGTGCGGCTAGATAAGATCCGGATAATCACACCATCTAATGTAAGAGAAAGGTACAATCTGTGCGGCTAGATAAGAGCTGCACCCACAAGCAAGATGTTATCATCCATGTATCGTCGTCCGCCATCGTGAGAACATGTAATATTAAAATTACATTTCGTTCGTCCATCTTTCCTTCAGTATGTCCGTCCGTCTCAATTGCTGAAACTCTGCCATTTCCGCACACTAAATTAAAGTTTTGCAGAAGATATTCGCGATTGGTGCTTCAATAGCGTCCATCTGTATGGTAAGGAAAAAAACCCTCTTATACCTTGGACATAACATTAAAAAAAACCTCTTCATACTTCGTATTAGTAATTCTCGAAACCACGATGAAATCATTGTGCAACACGGGTAACTAATTAGACAGAAAGTAAAAGTGGCAAATACAATAGTTTGAACCTCGTACATGCAATTCTTATTACAATATATCAAAGGGGTTAGAATGAGCGAAAAAACTGTATGCAAATGATATATAAATAGATGTTAATTTTAAAAAGAAAACTAAGAGCAAAATTGAAAAAAAAAGATAACGAAGAAAAAACCTTGATCAACATATATATAAATCTTGTATACATTCTTTAAGGTACATTTTCCACACTGATATCTGATGTGTGTATGGTATAAGAAGGAAGAACCCTATTATATAGATTTACATAGTCATGTGTTCAAATTAAAAGTTCATATTTTTTATTCCAAAAAATCTAAGATTGGCTATATCTTTTTATTGGTGTGTGAAAAGGCTTTGATATTTCACAAGTGTATTCCTTATAACAAGACCTTTCTAAAGATACCATAGTTTTTGACCTCATGACCTTGACCTAGATATTTGACCTACTTTTCAAAAAAACAAAGACTGGTTATATCTTTTGATTGGTAAGTGATAGGGCTTTGATATTTCACATGTGTATTCATTGTGACAAGACCTTTCTACACATACCATAATTTTTTACCTCATGACCTTGACCTAGATATTTGACCTTCTTTTAAAAAAATCTCAGATTTGCTATATCTTTTGATTGCCAAGTGAAAGGGCTTTGTTATTTCACTTGTGTATTCCTTATATTTTTTACCTAGTGACGTTGTCCTTGATATTTGACCTACTTTCAATACAAAAAAAAAATAATAATAATAATCCGCTTCGCAGGCGACACAAGCATTCCTTGGATTGCTATTTTTATAATTAACAGTCTCCAAGCTATATTTCTTTTTTGTTCATATTCCTAGAAATTACATGCTTACGTAGAAAGATCTTGTTAGATGAGCCTTTCTTAGAATTTGTGTCATCCATGATTTTGAAACAATGCATTTTTTTCTTTTTTTACTGTTTAATTGTATTCCTGGCGGCGTACATAATGGTTTTTTGTTTGTTTATTTGTCTACAGAAACACATTAGCATTTTGCAAGACACGTGATTGTCTTTCTTGTTTCATATATAATAGCTCCCGGACATTAGTCATGTTTGTATCCATGTCGATGGCACAAGTACGTGAATCTATGGTAAGATCCCTTATCTTTATTACGCCGTCCGAGGGCATCAGTGTTTCACAGACACATTTTTTTTCTTTCAAATTTTGTTTTTAACAGCGACATTATAACCAGTTACCTACTTAACCAACCAAATTTTATATGCAGGCTTACAAAATGGTTTTTATTGCTGTTTGACAAAAAGATTTTTTTTAAAATTTATACTTTTATTTAGTCTGGTATTTAGATCGCTAGCATAACTTAGCAAGTAGCCTGTAGTGTTTTAGTAGATATATTTTTAGAAAGTAAATGCGCTCTAGTTTGATACCATTAATAACATTACACAAGAATACAATTTTCGAATAATCAAGTGACTATCAAAAAGTAATAAAATCAGGCTATTAAGGATAATAGTCATAAATTCAACCTGACTTATCTTTGTACTTAATTTTCCAATAATTGTCATAAAATAATCCTGTAATTACAATTTAACTGAGAAAACTGATTACTTTGTTGCATATCTATGGATTTATGAGGCATACCTTTGCCCTCTATATATCAAGATATTTTTCTACAAGTTATCTGACCAATTTAGTAGTAGTATGTCAACATACAAGATCATCGTGTCATAATTATGTTAGCTGTATATTGTTAATTTGACACTGACATCTGTTTTTGCAGTCAAGAAATTACATTACATATCGATAATGCCTTAATTAAACAGATACATCCTTCATATTGTATTGGAAACAGATCGCTAGCTAGTTTGCTACAAAACAATCCTTTCTTTTTGTAATATAATCGAATAAACCACAACATTTATTATATATAGGATGTCTGTCCAAAGTCGACTCCCGGTGCTCCCATAGGCCCCTCCATATGTCCAAAGTCGAATTCCGTTGCTCCCATAGGCCCCTCCTTATGTCCATTGTCGACTCCCAGTGCTCCCATAGGCCCCTCTTTATGTCCATTGTCGACTCCCAGTGCTCCCATAATTCCCCTCCTTATGTCCAAAGTCGACTCCCGGTGCTCCCATAGACCCCTCCTTATGTCCAAAGTCGACTCCCAGTGCTCCCAAAGGCCCCCTCCTTATGCCCAAAGTCGACTCCCGGTGCTCCCATAGGCTCCCTCCTTATGCCCAAAGTCGACTCCCGGTGTTCCCATAGGCCCCTCCTTATGCCCAAAGTCGACTCCCGGTGCTCCCATAGGCCCCCTCCTTATGCCCAAAGTCGACTCCCGGTTCTCCCATAGGCCCCCGCCTTATGTCCAAAGTCAACCTCCGGTGCTCCCATAGGCCCCCTCCGTATGTCAAAAGTCGACTGCCGGTGCTCCCATAGGCCCCTCCTTATGTCCAATGTCAACCTCCGGTGCTCCCATAGGCCCCCTCCTTATGTCCAAAGTCGACTCCCGGTGCTCCCATAGGCCCCTCCTTATGTCCAAAGTCAACCTCCGGTGCTCCCATAGGCCCCCTCCTTATGTCAAAAGTCGACTCCCGGTGCTCCCATAGGCCCCTCCTTATGTCCAAAGTCAACTCCCGGTGCTCCCATAGGCCCCCTCCTTATATCAAAAGTCGACTCCCGGTGCTCCCATAGGCCCCCTCCTTATGTCAAAAGTCGACTCCCGGTGCTCCCATAGGCCCCTCCTTATGTCCAAAGTCGGTTCCCGGTGCTCCCATAGGCTCTCCCCTTATGTCAAAAGTCGGTTCCCGGTGCTCCCATAGGCCCCTCCATATGTCCAAAGTCGGTTTCCGGTGCTCCCATAGGCCCCTCCTAATGTATGTGTTGTTCTTCGATAGTGTTTTTGCTTTGTTCCATTATTAGTTCTCTTGGTATGAGCATTCCAAATGTCACCTATATCATTTGTTGGTACTTTCAATATACAATATTTGTAAAATGTGTATCCAACCCCCCCCCCCCCCCCCCCCAAAAAAAAATAGAAAAAAAACCCAAGTGTTTGCGAAACACGAATGTCCCCGTTGGCATCTTTGTTGGTAAAAGAGGTCAAGGTCACAAGATCGAAACTATTGGTATCCATGGAAAGGTCTTCTCAAAAGAAATACACATGTGAAATATGAAAGCCCTATCACTTACCATTCAAAAGTTATGGCCAAGGTTTTGCGGACATCAGACAAACAGACAGACAGACGGACAGACCAAAAAATATATGCCCCGAATCTCCGATTACGGGGGCATAATTAAAATTGAATTGACTTGTAAAAATAAATATTTTTGATTTAAGAAATGAATTTTATATTTTTTCTGTTGATGCATGTATCAACAGAAAATTTTGGACTGAAAACTGCATCAGTGCGCGTAGATACACCATTCTTTGAATTCACAAATATGTTATTTCTTCAGTATGACCGTAAACGTGTTTATGGATGTCCACTTATAATTTATATGAAACCCATCCTAATGGACACCATTAAGTATGATAGCAACACTTTTGATTGTTCGCATTGCTTGAAAATGATAACATTCACAAGTTATATATGTTAAAGGCTATTCTTCATTCTCTTTTAAATTTTCTTGACGTGGTATTGGACATTTTTCGCAGTTTGATTTGAACAAGAATATAATATGAATTTCTACTGATAGATACGCATGCGTCGAAGACTAACATTGGAAACTTTACGTCTCGCTAATCCATGTAATAGTGTGTGACGTTGTAATTGGATAAGGGTTTGAATCTTGGGGACACTAGATTATTGTATTGACTCTCTTATCTTAGAGCAGGCGATAGATCAACCTGCTACAAAATAATTTGACATGCTATCAATTATATATACTATTTTAGTTTGCAAATTGGAGAATAATTGGAGAAAGGGTAAAATATCGTACAAGTCGATATTTTTACCTTGCATGTCAGAAACATTTGAAATAATATCTTGATTAAATTAGATGCCCCCATTCACAGCCAGACAGAAAATGTCCCGTTTTGTCAAAATTACGATATATCTCATAGCAGAAGCAACTGTTAAGGTGGTCTTAATCACATGCGCGGGGGCTGAATATTCACAAAGTGAAGAATGTGGAAGAGATCTCCAGGAAGATTACCCAGCACTGACAACAATGGAACACACCCACAGGATACAACGAACATCAGACAACACAACTTCAACAAACAACAGGGCACAACAAGACAAACAACAAAGCTCAATGACAACAGCAGAACACACCCACAGGATACAACGAACATCAGACAACACAACTTCAACAAACAACAGGGCACAACAAGACAAACAACAAAGCTCAATGACAACAATGGAACACACCCACAGGATACAACGAACATCAGACAACACAACTTCAACAAACAACAGGGCACAACGAGACAAACAACAAAGCTCAATGACAACAGCAGAACACACCCACAGGATACAACGAACATCAGACAACACAACTTCAACAACAACAGGGCACAACGAGACAAACAACAAAGCTCAATGACAACAGCAGAACACACCCACAGGATACAACGAACATCAGACAACACAACTTCAACAAACAACAGGGCACAACGAGACAAACAACAAAGTTCAATGACAACAGCAGAACACACCCACAGGATTCAACGAACATCAGACAACACAACTTCAACAAACAACAGGGCACAACGAGACAAACAACAAAGCTCAATGACAACAGCAGAACACACCCACAGGATTCAACGAACATCAGACAACACAACTTCAACAAACAACAGGGCACAACGAGACAAACAACAAAGCTCAATGACAACAGCAGAACACACCCACAGGATACAACGAACATCAGACAACACAACTTCAACAAACAACAGGGACAATGAGACAAACAACGAAAGCTCAATGACAACAGCGGAACACACCCAGACGATACTAAGAATGTCAGACAACACTATCTCAACAAACAACAAGGGAAAACGAGACAACAACAACAATGCACAAACAATCAGAACTGAAACATGAAACACGAATATGATACAACATAAATAGAGCACCCGGTGCTGACTTTGTAAACTTTTGACATGCGTCTCCTTGATGGAAACATTCACATGTGTCTCCTTGAAGGAAACCTTTACATGCGTCTCATTGAAAGAAACATTTAATGCGTCTCCTCGACGGAAACATTTACATGCGTCTCCTTGAAGGAAACATTTTAAAAGGGTCCCAAATACAGAGAAAGTATGTCCTTTACATGGAACCAAAATTTCAAAATTATCATGGACTCTTGTGGGGAATATGCAAGACGGTGGGCAAAGAAAGAGGATGTACAGCTCGACAACCTTTCCGAATGGATAAAATCCATTAGAGGGTTACTTTTATCTAGAATTTACCGATTGAAATCAGCTGTGAACGCCAGATTCGGGTCTATCTTTAAAGACCCTGATGTTATCACAGAGCTTACCTAACTCCAAGAACATCATGTCATCACATCAGCAAACAAAGCCTCAAATAATTGCACATTTATTTGCAAAAAGTACTATTTCGACAGTCTAGTGAAAGAGTTGGGTTTAGATTCGAAATCTGGAAATCCCACTTACACCCAATAAACCTTTCTGCCTCTAAAATAATAGACAACCACAAATCAGCTCTTGCTTCCTTTGGCTTCGACACAAACGATTTAGATTCAGATTTACCATACTTATATATATATATATATGCATACCTAAAATGCATAAGAACGCACAAACGATGTTTCATCGCTGGTTCCTCACATAGTAAATTTCCCCTGGCTTGACGGTGACGTTCCAAGATTACCGTCATACGGCATTTATATTTCACAGCTCATCCGGTTCGCTAGAGCATGTACTGATATTTATGATTTTCACAGTCAAAATTTACAAATTACCAAAAAAGCTTTTAGGTCAAGGTTTCCGCTTTCATAAACTAGTTAAGACTTTCTGGAAATTTAAAAAAAATTACAGTCAACTTCTTTTAAAATTCGGATCTATACGCGCAACAGAGTACATTCATAACCATCGAATTTATACCGTGTATATGATCCTAATGTCACCAGACGGACACTAGGCTTGGTACTTGACTAATCTACAGTCTTGTACCGGCGCATCCTTGAGAGTTGCACTCTTTTCCGTCTCATAAGTATGCTCGTCTTATGTGTTTTTTTGCATCGGGTGTTTTGCTGTTGGTGCTGCAACAGGGTCTTGTTGGAGATCCCCTCCCTTCTCAAAATGTTTTACCAAATCTGTATCGATCTTACTCACCAAAGATTTATCTGAAATCAAATCTGTGTTTCAAAAATATTGTTCGACAGTATATTCTCGCAGTGGTATCAACCAGATGGGGATTTTAAAGAATTCGAAGGCACTTTTAGAACATCTGAAATCCACTCATTTTAGAAGAGTCCATTCGATCAAAGCCTTTGATTTTTCGATACTTTACACTAAAATCCCACATTCTAAATTGAAAGAAAGACTCGCAAAAATGATAAGTAATGCGTTTACAAGCAAGAACGGCAATCGCAAATACAAAATTGTTGTAAACTATGACAAACCCTACTTTGTAAAAGAAAAGTCCGATTTTGAAAATACGTACACTGAAACAGATATTATTCAGATGTTAAACTTTCTGATCGACAACATTTTTGTGGTGTTTGGAGGAAAGGTCTTCCAGCAAATTGTCGGAATTCCAATGGGGACCAATTGTGCTCCACTCCTTGTCGACATTTCCCTTTACTCGTACGATGCTGAATTCATTCAATCTTTTGTCTCTGAAGGGAAAAGATACTTAGCTTCTTACTTCAACTTCACAAATAATTCAGCATCCTTTTTGGACATAATGTTGTCCTACGACACTGATGGTCACATGAACACCTCACTCTATGACAAACGTGACGACTTCTATTTCAGCATTACAAACTTTGCTTTTCTGAGTAGCAACAACCCCTCATCGCCTTCTTATGGAGTGTTCATATCTCATTTGATATGCTTTGCCAGAGCAAGTACCAAATATAAGGATTTTGTTCTGAGATCTAGGCGTCTTTCAGATAAGCTTCTTAATCAGGGATATGTTTGTGACCGACTAACCTCGTCACTGAGGAAGTTCTACGGTCGATATGGGGAACTCGTCATACACTATGATGTCCCATTCTCCAGAATGTTGGATGATATTCTGTCATAGACCATTTGAACCATCCAACCAGGGATTGTGTTCTATGTCTCCCGGGATGGAGATAACCGGATGTGATGGTTCTACCGAGTTGAAGCGGCGGGTGTTGCATGCAAGCAGGAGATGCTTACTCTTCCTGGGCACCTGGTCTCACTCCCACGCGGGGGTTTGCTTCTTTTCATGTGTGGAGGTTTTTGTTTGTTTGCTTTGGTTCCTGTTTTGTCCTAATTTTGTATGCCTACGGTTTCTGATTTTCTGAGTTATCGATTTTGTGTTGTATACAGGGATATGGTCATTATCCATATTTGTCATTCACGTGTGTTTCCTTCAAGGAAACATTCACATGCGTCCCTTGAAAGAAACCTTTTCATTTGTCTCCTTTACGTTATCCTTTACATGTTTCTCTTTTACGTTTACATTTCCATGTGTTCGCCCGAAGGAAACTTTTACACGTGCCTCCTTGAAGGAAACATTTTCATGTATCTCCTTGAAGGAAACCTTTTCAATTGTTTCCTTAAAGGAAACATTTACATGCGCCTCCTTGAAGAAAAAATTTACATGTGCCTCCTTGAAGGAAATCTTTATATGAGTCTCATTAAAGGAAACTTTTACATGCGTCTCCTTGAAGGAAACCTTTACATGTGTCCCCTTGTATCAAACCTTTAAATGTGTCCCCTTGAAGGAAATCTTTACATGTGTCCCCTTGAAGGAAATCTTTACATGCGTCTCATAAGAGGAACTTTTAACATGCGTCTCCTTGAAAGAAACCTTTACATGAGTCTCATTAAAGGAAACTTTTACATGCGTCTCCTTGAAGGAAACCTTTACACGGCACTCCTTGTAGGAAACCTTTACATGCGTCTCCTGGAATTAAAACGTTTACATGCGTCTCCCTGAAGGAAATGTTTACATGCGTCTTCTTATAGGAAACCTTTACATGCGTCTTCTTATAGGAAACCTTTGCATGCGTCTCCGTGAAGGAAAACTTTACATGCGTCTTCTTTAAGGAAACCTTTATACTCGTCTCCTTGAAGGAAACCTTTATACTTGCCTCCTTGAAGGAAACCTTTATACTTGCCTCCTTGAAGGAAACCTTTACAACCGTCTCCTTGAAGGAAACATTTACATGCGTCTCCTTTAAGGAAACATTTACACGTGTCTCCTTGAAGGAAACCTCTTCATGCGTCTCCTGGAAGGAAACCTTCGAATGCGTCTCCTTGAAGGAAACTTTTACATGCGTCTCCTTGAAGGAAACCTTTACATGGCACTCCTTGTAGGAAACCTTTACATGCGTCTCCTGGAATTAAAACGTTTACATGCGTCTCCCTGAAGGAAATGTTTACATGCGTCTTCTTATAGGAAACCTTTACATGCGTCTTCTTATAGGAAACCTTTACATGCGTCTCCGTGAAGGAAACCTTTACATGCGTCTCCTTTAAGGAAACCTTTATACTCGCCTCCTTGAAGGAAACCTTTATACTTGCCTCCTTGAAGGAAACCTTTATACTTGCCTCCTTGAAGGAAACCTTTACAACCGTCTCCTTGAAGGAAACATTTACATGCGTCTCCTTTAAGGAAACCTTTACACGTGTCTCCTTGAAGGAAGCCTCTTCATGCGTTTCCTGGAAGGAAACCTTCAAATGCGTCTCCTTGAAGGAAACATTTACATGCGTCTCCTTGAAGGAAACATTTACGTGTGTCTCCTTGAAGGAAACCTTAACATGCGTCTCCTTAAAGGAAACATTTACGTGTGTCTCCTTGAAGGAAACCTTAACATGCGTCTCCTTGAAAGAAACATTTACGTGTGTCTTCTTGAAGGAAACCTTAACATGTGTCTCCTTGAAGGAAACCTTTACATGCGTCTCCTGGAAGGAAACCTTTACATGCGTCTCCTGGAAGGAAACATAAATTTACGTGTGTCTCCTTGAAGGAAACCTTAACATGCGTCTCCTTGAAGGAAACATTTACGTGTGTCTCCTTGAAGGAAACCTTTACATGCGTCTCCTTGAGGGAAACATTTAAATGTGTCTTTAGTTGTGTAATCGTCCTTGTATTGTTTTTGTGCAGTTGCACGTGGTAACCGAGCACGGGACTTCAGGAAAGGTACACGGAAATACAACATAAACAAAGCGGAGTGACATAAACAAAATACCGGTAGAATATGGCATTCTCTCATTTATATTTTAGCGTGTCATTATTTATTTTAAAGAGGAATGCTCGATGTACAAGTACAGGGCGTCATTTCTTAAAACATAAAGTGAAACAGGATGATTTAGTCGATGATGTCCTCTGGTGTGCCTTTTCCTCTAACCTCTTAATTCTATTTCCGAAACATGCTATATGATCTTTCATGCATTTGCTCCTAAATTCACTTGTTAAAACCATCATGTATGTATTATTACATAACCACACAAGAGTTTCTGTATGGACCAGAGTGTTTATTATGTTTGGGTTCAAAGAATGATACATGAATAAAGAAAGTATCTGTAGACATGGTAAAACTCGGCGCAATAATAGATATCAACTCATAGAAAGTTTCCCAGTCAATCAGGAGGAACAATAGTGAAAGTCAAACACTAAACACGAAATCACAATCAAATAAAACACTCACGAACAGACGGAGACAATAACACAGAACCATAAAACACAAATGTCAACTATATGTTATAAATAATCTCCAGATTCCAGTGTAAGTATGGAATGCATTATAGGTGTCGCTGTTAAAAGCGGTACCGTACTATATTAGTACTGTTTAAACATTAAAAATATTATATCGCTCATTGACCCATATCATACGAAATGACACCCGGTCGCAAAAGATGTTGAACGATATTCTTAATGAAATCATTTAGCTCGTTAAACGGACATTTTCCCTTACTTGAGTACGGAGTCTATCTGTTCGAAGGGTTGAACATTCAAACCAATTTTAATGTACCAAACACGTGTTTCGAATAGTAACTTTTCGTCAGTGGTACATAAAGCCTTAAAATTTTAAAACAACCAAATTTATATGAGGCAGCATCCATTTGATTTTTATTGGGGGGGGGGGGGGGGGGGGGGGGGGGAGGAGGGGGGAGGAAGACTTTGCAAAAAAAAAATAAATTGTTGCCCTGTAAACACAAATAAGAATGAAACAAACTTTATTCATAGTACCGAAATTCAAAAGTCATTAGCACCAAAGAGCCTGTCTGGCAGTGCATATGCTATTCCAAAAATTTTAAAGAAGTGATCTGCTAGCAACAGATGCCTTGATATATTCTTTCTTGGCACCTGATCTCGCTCCGTGTTTTATATTTAATATGGCAAAAATCACGCTGAATGATTTAAATTACTTAAGGAGTAATTTTCAATATTGGAAAATTAAAATAAAATATTTACATTACTAGTAGATTCCCCATGTTAAACGTCCATTAGGCAACTAGAATTATATTCCAATAACTTGGGTTGCTATTGTGACGTCACGTTCAAGGTTTACATGTAGGGAGAATTTACCTACGTTAAAATACATTTGACGCTGTTACAGACAAAATGTGCGATGCGCATGCAAATAAAAATGACCGATAATTAGAATAAATGTAAATATAAGTAATGACTGTCTTACTTTTGGTGTTCATGGGTGTATAATTCTGGTTGGACACGTACAAATTCGCGATTCACGGAATTTGCACGTGACCAACCAGAATTATACACCCATGAACACCAAAAGTAAGACAGTCATTTCTTAAATAAAATAATCCGGCTGGCAAAAGTCTTCCTGCTCCAACCCCCCCCCCCCATAAAATGAAATGGATGCTCCCTTAGGTGCCCCCTCTAGTTGGATTTTTTAAGAAAAAAATTGTGTATCTACTTCGTGAAGAGTTGGCGGCTCCAGTTTGTTAAATGAAATCTATGACAAAAAGAGCATTGGAGGGAGTCCGGTAACATCAAAATTCTGTTTAGCTGAACAACGATTTGGCTGAATTCAGTTGTGACATCTACAATAGCATGATACACATAATGTTGTTACCGATCCTCCCATTTTTCATTTACATGTGTGGTCCTTAATGGATTCTTGATTCAAATCCCGTTCAATCAGTGAAGGAAAATCAAAATCAAAATTCCAAATAAGAATCACAATGAAAAGACATACAAATAAAAACACAAACACTCGAACACTCCCTTTTTTACCTATTTTCCCTCTGTAAGAAATATTTCAATCTGCTGCAAGAAAGACTTACAAATTCTTGAAAGGAAATAAAACAGGACTTCATCTAAAGAAAAACAGACGGATACAATAACACAGCTCCATACAAACAAGTAAAGCTTTATCTTATGAATATTCCCCAGAATTCAGAATAAGAACCAAAAATCATTGCGAGTGGCGCCATCTAGAATACATTCAATGAAAAAATAAAATGTACACTATGATTCAAAAATGCAATCCTATTGATTACTTGGATTCTGCTATTGAAAATTAGAAATGAAGACCACTGCACCGACAAAGAGTAAGAAACAAAAACATTTCTACAAAAAATAATTCAATAAATTGTTAAAACATTTTGCAAAGAAGCAAACGTGAATCCTCAAAGAGGTCATTTGAGCACCGTCTATGTTTCTATGATATCTTGCCTTGTATTTTGGTTGGCTTGATTTGATTATGTAAATAAGTATGTTTGTTAATGTCGTAGTGTTACGTACTGTTTTACTATTTTGTCGTCTCGTGTTTGTGTTCCACATTAATTAACTTCTTTTTTGGGCACTTTTTTTACGCAGAGTATCTTGTTATTCCTTTGGGAAAATTATGCTTGTTTTAACGTAATGACACCCATATCTATTTTATTGAAAAATATTATGGAATGCAAAACACAAATCAAATTATAACATCTTTTTTGCACTTTTTTATGCAGGGTATCTTGTAGCCCTTCTGAGAAAATTATGCTTGTTTTAACCTAATGACACTTTTAAAATGACACCCATATCTATTTAAAAGAAAATATTATGAAAAGCAAAACACAAATTTATCAAATTTACCAACCTTAACACCAAACAGCAAGTTTTTAGGGAGATAAATTACCTCCAAAAAGGAATATATAATTATTTCAACATTTACTTTCCAGTCTGAAACATTAAGAACCACATTATATCAATTTAATGTCCAAAAATGCAGACGGACAGAGACGCGAAAGGATTTTTGCTTTTGCCTTCACCATAGACGATAATCAAGTCCACTGGCAACAGACGATTTACATGAGATTAGCATGGAAGATCAAACATTCTATTTCTATTTATCATCAGAAACTTCTGTCATTGTCATTTTAATGGAAAAGAATAGATGAATACATTTTTTAACTGTTTAGATGATTAGATCTTTGTTATCTTTCAGCATATTTCCCTTGAAATGAAAAATTTCAAA
Source organism: Pinctada fucata (assembly GCA_028142955.1). NCBI lineage: Eukaryota > Metazoa > Mollusca > Bivalvia > Pterioida > Pteriidae > Pinctada > Pinctada fucata. Next base: position 69,814,103 of record AP027105.1, on the reverse strand, counting down.
GTTACTTTAAAATTATGGAATGTGTATTTCTAATTCATCATATTAAAATCTAAAATTTGACTTTTTATTTGATTAGAGCCGCGTGATTTAGTATCGGTAAACCTTTGTTAGAAGATCACATTACTGATCGAATTAAAAAAAATACTATTGTTTGAATTTTATTTCTGGTAAAAATTAATATAAGACATAATCTGGTGCAAAAAGGGAATCAGTGAAGGACAGTCAAACATAAAACCCATAATCAGAATCAAAAATCAACCCTAAGGTATACACATTATGAAAAAATACATATATATGAAATAGAACTTTCTCACGAGAAAAGAAAAAGAATACGAACAGACGGAGACAATAGCACAGCACCATAGAAACATGTAGGACGAACAGACGGAGATAATGACACAGCACTATAAAATCACGAAGGACTAATAGAAGGAGCCAATAACACAGCACCATAGAAACACGTAGGACAAACAGACGGAGACAATATTTAACACGGTACTATAGAAACACGAAGGTCAGACAGACAGAGAAAATAACACAGCACTATAGAAACACGAAGACAAACAGACGGAGACAATAAAACATTATTATAGAAACACGAATGACAGACAGGCGGAGACAATAACACAGCAACACCTGGTTGCAGCATCAACAGCAAAACCCCAAAGCACCAAATGCAAAAACACAAAGCAGAAACGCACAGAATTAGACGGAATTGGTACAATGAACACCAGATCACACAGAACATCAAACATAAATGACTACACATAAACCAACGAGACCAATATGCAATCGATGCCGACTTAGGACGGCCATCTGCCACGTCAGTAGCAGACGGTGTGGTACGTTATCCTGGATTACGTGATCACAACCCTCCCACTACTCCGATTACCCAGAGGTCTCGAAGAACGTACAATTGTGGTGTAAAACAACCTCCTCATTGTTAGATGACCACACAAACAAGACAGCAAAACACAGGGGCCGAAGCGACACAGATGAATATGTGAATGGATATAAAAAAAGGGCGCACGTAATACAGTCCGTGCTCTGCCGGCTGTTACGAGCTCATGTATGTTATCACCCGAGGAGTCCGACTGACATTCAAAGAGGACAGGTGGTCGGGACCCTATCTTCTCTAAAGAGGTTTGGACCGGGCCGTCATGGAGTCCCATCGTCACAGTCTCTGCAACGGGGCGACGACGTGACTCCATGACGGGCCTTGTCCAAACCTCTTTAGAGAAGACAGGGTCCCCAACCACCTGTCCTCTCTGAATGTCAGTCGGACTCCTCGGGTGATAACATACATGAGCTCGCTACAGCCGGCAGAACACGGACTGTATTATGTCCGCCCTCTCTTATAACACCCCCCCTAAAATGGTTTTTATATCCATTTACATTTTCATTTGTGTTGCTTGGGTCCCTGTGTTTTGCGGTGTTGTTTGTGTGTGGTCATCTAACAGTAAGGATGTTGCTTCACACCACAATTGAACGTTCTTCGAGACCTCTGAGTAACCAGAAAATCGAGAGGGTTGTGCGCACGAAATCCAGGAGAAACACACCATTTGCTACTTATGTGGCAAACGGCCATCCAAAGTCGGCACCGGTTATCCATTTTTTGGTTTATGTGTAGTCTTTTGTGTTTGATGTTTATATGTCGTACGTCTTTTTTTCGTGTCTTAGTGTGCTCGTCTTTCTGTTTTCGCATCGTCTCCGTGTTTTTGCATCGGGGGTTTTCGTGTTTTGCTGTTGGTGCTGCAACAGGATATGGTTGGAGATTTCCTCCCTTCTTAGGAATGCGTTTTCACCAGACTGTAGATTGGTCAAGTACCGAAGCTTAGTGTCCGTCTGACATAAATAGGATCACGGTATAAAAGGCGTTTGATGATTCTGACGCACTTTCGATGGTTATGCTGTCTACCTTTGATCCTTCTTATTTTGTTGAATTATGTTACCATAAAATGCAGGTTGTGAATTACCCAAAAGTAATATACTCTGTTGATTTTCAAAAGGAGTAGACAATAATTTTTGTAAAATTTCCAGAAATCTTTACTTTTTGTGAAAGCGAAAACCTGTGACCTAAACGTTTCTTCGTAATTGTAAATTTCTACTATGAAAATCCAAAACATCAGTTCATGCTCTAGCATACCGGATGAGCTGTGAAATGTAAAAGAAAGGAGGGGATCTCCAACAACACCTAGTTGCAGCATCAACAGCAACCTCCCAAAACACCCACTGTAAAACACAAAAATGACACGCACAGAAAGAGACGCAGTAGTACAATGAACGTCAAATCACAGAAAAACATAAAACACAAATGACTACACATAAACCAACGAGACCAATGGGCAAACGGTGCCGACTTAGGACGGCCATCTGCCATGTAGATACCGTACGACAGTAATCTAGGGACATCACCGTCAAGCCAGGAAAAAAATACTATGTTGAATCCAAAATCATCTCTTTTATCATACACACTTGTATGAATTTTGATATTTAGGTCCAAAAACGGTGTTTCTGTATATGTCACGTTTGCCTTGTTTAGAGTCAATTCTTGTGGATAAATAACATTTTTATACTTTTCAAAAAACAAGATTGTCAATAGTAAGAATATCATCCAGGTACCTAGAAATGAAACATTTCACATCATCATGTTTTCCTTGGTTTTGAACATTTGGATCTCATACATGTATAGAAATAAATCAGCAACGAGAGGCGCACAATTGGTACCCATAGAAATCCCTACAACCTGCTTGTAGAGATTCTCATCAAATCTTACATAAATGTAGTCCAAGAGGAAGGAAAAGGCAATACACAAGTCACTACATGTCCATGATTTGTATTCTGTAGCAGAAAAGGAACTGAGTGTGAACTCTGCGTCCAGATAACAGAATGAGTAGTAATTGGTATTTTCATCATTTGGCAAAAGTTACCATTGAAACTATGAAAAATAAGTTAATATTGAGTCATAGCAGCAAATAACGGACATCCATAATTCACAGCTACGAACATCTGGCGTCATAAATTATATCCAAATATAGAAGACAAAATATAAAGAAAAAACTAGTACATAACCTCATCAGATGCGCTAGAGCTTAAAAAAGTTAGTTAAAAAAGTCAGTAGGATCAAAGACAGATTAAACTTATACCACAAATGTAAGAAAATAGTCCGTCGCCTGCTTTACCGAAGATATGATCTCAAGGTCATTAAAAGAACACTGGGCATAGTACTGGCCCAATCTACAGTTTTGTACCATTGTCTTTCCCAACGTTGCACATTGGCCAACCGTGACGACGGGACTCAATGATGGGCCTTGTTTAAATCTCGTCAGAGAAGACAGGGTCCTGATTTTCTGTCATATCTGAAAGTTGGTCAGACTTCTCGGGTGATTGATCTTGAGCCCGCTTCAGCGAGCAGAGCAAGGACTTAAACGCATGCTATAGAATCTTTAAGATCCATTTACATAGAATTTGTGTTACAAGAAGCCGCTGCGTTTATCTGTCTTATCTGTGATGTCACCTTACAGTGAGAAGTTTTATGTTTACCCAACTATTGTGCGTCTCTGGAGACATCTGTGTATCCGGATAAGTGGGAGGGTTGTGCGCACGTAATCCGGATAACCACACCGTTTGCTAATAGCAGATGGCCATTCAAAGTCGGCGCCGGGTGCACATTAGTCTCCTCCCTTTTATGTGTTGTCATTAATGTTTGATGTTTCTGTACGTCTGTTTCGATTGTTTGTTTGATGTGCTAGTGAATATTGTTGTGTCTTTTTGCAATTTGTATTTTATCTGATGTCATTTATGTGTCACTTTCTTGTGGGTTTGTTTCGCTGGGTGAGAGCAGGGTGATCATGCTGGAGATCCTTCCCTTTTCTTCACTGTTAGAGAAAAGTGTTTATCACTCATGATAAGTAAATATCCGAATGATACGTTGTTGGTTCTATGTAAACGGACTTTTTATACTCTCAAGAATTAAGATACTTAGTTTTGTTACTAATAGCATGTTCTCTATATCTTCTTGAACATTTTCTGAATTCACAGTGAGTATAGGTATGTGGAGGTTTGAATGCAACATTTGTCATTTTCATGCTGGGCAAAATAAGTGATCTATTTTTTGCCTGTCTTTTTATCGAATAAGTGCCCTCATTTTCTTGACACTGTTTCATTTGCTTAAATTCAGGTCCATACTCTAATTTTACTTTAATTACATGAAGTAAGCTGTCACTTTATATCTGTATGACGTCACTATTTGAAAAAAAAAAAAGATACGACCAAGATGTTTTTTGACATCTTTTAAAAATTCCAGCATGTTTTGGGTCATTTTAATTAGGATTTTTGGCTAATGAACGCAATTGCGTATTTCTACAGGACACATTTTTAGTGGCAAAAATATATAAATCTAGAAATTGTTGAGAAATGAAGGAAGGGAAAAAAGGGTGTTTTTCGACATGTTTATAAATCAGTCAGTGAAAGTCGAAAACAAAGTCAAATTTAAATCATAAATACAATATTGTTGCTGCTTGAAATATTTCTTCCAGAGGGAAAATTATTCTAGATTTTTCAGAAATTCTTATAGATTTCTGATGTTTGAGAGGCGAACGATGGATTTTACTTAGCTGTCATACACATTGTGGTTTTTTACACTGGAGAAAATTTGTGTATTGGAGTGTTTGTGATTTTAATGTCACCAGACGGACACTAGGCTTGGTACTTGACCAATCTACAGTCTTGTACCAGCCCATACTTAAGGCTTGCGCTCTGACTGACTGTGACGACGGGATTATACGGCAGGCCCTGTCAAGACCTATTTAGAGAAGACAGGGCCCAGACCACCTGTCCTGAATGTCAGTCGGACTCCTCGGGTGATCACATGCATGAACTCGCTATACAACCGGCAGAGCACGGTCTGTATTTTCAACTATTTTGTATGCATTCTTTTTTTTTCTATATCCATTTACATATCCATCTGTGTGTGTCTTGGGACCCTGCGTCATGCTGTCTGTTTGTATGTTCATCCTACAGTGAGGAGATTATTTTACATCAGAATTGGAAATCGGAAAAGTGGGAGGGTTGTGCGCACGTAATCCAGGATAACCACACTTGCTACTTGTGTTGCAAATGGCCGTTCTAAGTCGGCACCTCGTATCCATTGGTCTCGTTGGTTTATGTGTAGTCTTTTGTTTTTGATGTTTATACGTGGTATGTCTATTTTTCGTCTCTTAGTATGCTCGTCTTCGTGTTTTCGAATAGGGTTTTTTTGGTGTTTTGCTGTTGGTACTGCAACAGGGTCTGCATGGTTGGAGATCCCATCCTTTCTTTTATTTATGAATACAATGTATAATTTATTCACTCTTATAAGATTTTATGTCGAAGAATTTCAAAAATAATACAAATATGAGATAAATAAGAAAGATTGACAAATTTTATTTATTTCAAGGATTGTATAAATGATTCATACATGCAAATAACATAATAGCGTCATTCTTGAAGTGCTATTTTTTGTCATACAGAAAGCCGCGCACTCTTTGCAAAACAGAAAACGATACATCAAAGTAGAAAAATTATTTGGCTGTGACTGAAAATCACTTTGTCTTAACGTACCACTGATTAGGATTAACTAACCGAAAGACATGCCGGGTCAGTAAATGTGGTTTGAAATTGTATTCAAGAAGGTAAATAGTTGAAACACTTACATCTTTATGCTGTGTAGGGTATGTATGTTTACTCTTCTTGCTGTGTAGGGTGTGTATGTTTACTCTTCCTGCTGTGTAGGGTATGAATGTTTACATCTTCTTGCTGTGTAGGGTGTGTTTACATGTTAACTCTTCTTGCTGTGTAAGGTGTGTATGTTTACATCTTCTTGCAGTGTAGGATGTGTATGTTTACTCTTCTTGCTGTGCAGGGTATGAATGTTTACATCTTCTTGCAGTGTTGGGTGTGTATGTTTACTCTTCTTGCTGTGTAGGGTATGTATGTTTACTCTTCTTGCTGTGTAGGGTGTGTATGTTTACTCTTCCTGCTGTGAAGGGTATGAATGTTTACATCTTCTTGCTGTGTAGGGTGTGTTTACATGTTAACTCTTCTTGCTGTGTAAGGTGTGTATGTTTACATCTTCTTGCAGTGTAGGATGTGTATGTTTACTCTTCTTGCTGTGTAGGGTATGTATGTTTACTCTTCGGAGTGCGTTTTCTGTGTTTTGCTGTGGTTGTTGCTGAGTTTTGTTGGGGTTCCCCTCCTTTCTTGTGATCGTGTGCATTTTTAATCATTCTTTATAATAGAAATGTAAACGTCTTCAAATTCAATAGCATCATTTAAGAACAGATAAATTGGCAATGTGGACCAGACATGCACGTTTCGGGTATTTAACCCTCATCAGTGATCCTAAAGTTACTGTGTCGAAAAAGTATACCGAAAGACGTAGCAGGATGGGTGGGATATGATGCTACAGGACCCACTTTTTAGAAATTTCAAGAAATTTTGATACCAGAAATTTAGAATGCGTTGAAGAAACGATCAACCGAAATTGATCGAACTTGGCTACATGTGCCCTCAGGGACTCCTGGTCCACCAGCAGTGACACTCACCAAGTTGTATAAATGTAAACGTCTTCAAATTGAATAGCATCATTTAAGAACAGATAAATTGGCAACGTGGACCAGACATGCACGTTTCGGGTATTTAACCCTCATCAGTGATCCTAAATCTAAACAATGTAATATGCCAAAAAGTATGAAAGTTACTGTGTCGAAAAAGTATAAAGTTACTGTGTCGAAAAAGTAAAAAATACTCATAATAAAATTGACGAGCGAAGGCAGCCTGAACTTTTGTAAGAATTCAAGGCTACATTCTGTCGAGATCTATGCAGCTGAAAGGAATCAAATTAAATTCTGTGCGTAGCACAAAAACTAAATAAATGGAAGAGCGAAACGGAACTGTCATTGAGATAACGGGTAGTTCAGTTACAACGCCATCGCAATCCGTAATAAGTCGACTACAAAGGAAAATTTTCTTTTAAAGGCAATTCTATTCTTTTGACATGGTCGACATAGCACTTTCGATATAGACATAACCTCAGACAGTGCTTGCATTTTATATACTGTGTTCATTTTCGTGCATTTACATCGACGGCGAGTGCGGCTAGCCAACAGGGGATGCTTACTCCTCCCGGGCACCTGATCCCACCTCTAGCTTGCTAGGGGTCCGTCGATGCTTAACTTGGTGTTCTATTGTGAGTGCTGTCGTCAGGATCTTCTTCTACTCTTTTATTTACCGTTTCTTCAAATAAACACTACAGAAGTACCCATCAGTTATTCAGTCTGATAGTCTAGTCGAGAAGGCAAGGCAAAATCATTAGATTTTCCTCAGGAACGGTTGCGAACCTCGGAATGAACACAATTCCGAAGTGAGACCAGGTGCCCGGGGAGAGTCAGCGTCTCCTGATTGCATGCAACACTCGTCGCAACAGCTCCATGGAAACCTGTCAAATTCGGTGATTGTCTCGATGTAAATTTTGATGTACATATCAAGTAAGTATGTCTTGTTTGGTGATGAAGACAGCCATTCAATCACAATGTAGAATGTCACTGATCATTCTGGAGAGGGGAATCTCATATGCTTTTATTACATCCCCGTAGCGACCGAAGAACTTCTTCAATGATGATTTCAGCCGTTGTGTAACATAACCCTGAACAAGTAGCTTACTTGCAAGCCGTCTGGCTCTAATGATGAAATCTTCATATTTGGAACATGCCCTGGCGTACCGTATCAGTTGAGAAACAAAAACACCATAAGCAGGAGAAGTCGGGATGTTGCTACTCATGAAAGGGAAGTAAGTTATGTGAAAGCTGAAATCGTCCTGCTTGTCATACAGTGAGGTGTTCAAATGGCCGTTTGTGTCGAAAGATAGGAGTATATCCAAGTACGAAGCGGATCTGTCACTCTCTGTTGTTTCCTTGATCTCTAGTTCATGAGGATAGAATTGATGCAGATGGTCCGCAATGTTCGGATTATTGATGGACAACACGTCATCTATGTATAAGATATTTCTGAGAACAAAAAGTATGTCATAATTATTTTTATTATTAGTTTAGATGGAAAAAGTACGTTATCAAGGGAAATGTGGCGTTAATGACAATATAATGCTTCAAGTTACAGAAATGGTGTCAATAAGTCAAAGTGATTTATTTTTTGGGAAGAATCAAATTACGGTAATGCTGCCTGTATAACCATGGAAGCCCTTGAGAGATTAATCTTGGCTTATAAAGCAGTTCTACTGACATAAATTGTCGATGAGCGCTGCACATCGTACACAATTGACTGACAAAAGCCTTTACAAATTTCAAAAACAATAGACCATATTTATTTTGTGGCTAAACGAAGAACATCACATATTATAGTGGTGTTTTTATACTCTGGAGGGTGTTATTTATGATGTCTCTATTGTGCTGTGTTTTTGTATCCGTCTGGATGGTCGCTTTTCTCATAAGAATACGTTCCGCTGATTGAACTGTTGGGGATCTCCTCCTTGTTTCATGTATTCCTCAATAGTGGAGCAACCAAGTCGCTGAATTTGAAATTTTAATCAACCCACCTAACACAGGGCTTATTTTTATACCAAACGAAAGAATATAACATGGGACATCAGATTTGACCTTTCGTAAAAAAAAATTCGTATGGTAAGAATTACTGTAAATTCAGAGAAAAGCGGAAAATTAGTAAAATTCAAAATTTTAACAAAAATTATCATCCTTTAATAAGTGAAAAGTCAAACTGACCGAAATCAATGTCAATGTGCTAATTGAAAGAAGGGAGGAGATCTCCAACAAGACCCCGTTGCAGCATCAACAGTAAAACACCAAAACACCCGATGCAAAAACACAAAAGACGAGTACAGCATGAGACGGAAAAGAGACACACGACATGTAAACATCAAACACAAAAGACTACACATAAACCGACGAGACCAATGGATAACCGGTGCCGACTTTGGACGGCCATCTGTCACGCAAGTAGCAAATGGTGTGGTTATCCTGGATTACGTGCGCACAACCCTCTCACTTCTCCAATTACCCAGAGGTCTCGAAGAACGTACAATTGTGGTGTAAAACAACCTCCTCACTGTAAGATGACATCACACTTGAAGTCAAAAGAAAATTTTTGGATCAAATTGATTTTTCTAATTTCAACTTCATGGATGAATGAGCACAAATTCTAAGATAAATTGGTAAAATTGATATTTTCAATACTTTCACTTCAATATTGAGAATGTTAATTCGAAGATAAAAATTAACATACAGAAACGATATTTTGATATGTGAATGTGTTTTTAGGAAAGTTTGATAGAGATCGATTGAAAAACTTAAGAGTACCAGGCAAATAAAGTGCCCCATCCCCAACATTGTTATCAGCGATTCACTGCAATAAAAACTAGGAGATGTTTTCTCGATAATACGGAGTAAAACTAAATAATTACGGCTAAATTAAGTTTTAACATAAAATAATGAATGAAAAGTATCGCTTTATTTCAAAGAAGACGACAAATTTACATCAATAATTTTGAAAAATAATTTTGTTTTGTACTATCTATGTTCTGGTAATTTCAAACGCATTTTTTCAGCCGAATTTTAGAAATAATTAAGTATGACAAAGATTTTATAATCAACAAAACATGGAATTATGCAATGCGATTTAGTTCCACGAGCGTAGCTGCCTATACGACCCCATCACATTCGAGGCAATCAAGGCAATTTCTTACTCTGTTTGACCTTGTGACAACAGTTGTCGCTAAAACGTAGCTTAAAGGCATCGTTCTACAGGTAATGTCGTAGCAAACTGACATGACCGGGCGGAGCTTATTTTCACCTGGTCATCGGAAGAGTTTACTTCTGACCAGATGATAGAAGCCATCTAAAATTACAGGTAATGAGTATTTACTCTATTTAATATGTGCAATTCATAATCTATCTACCCTAAAATTGTATCAATTCGTCTCAATTGTTTGACTGAATTAGCTCCGCCCGGTCAGGTTAGTTTGCTACGACAATAGATGATAATGGGGGATAGTCTCTGATTTCTAGTTTTGGTTCTCTAGTTTCTGATTGGTTGATCGTTGATGGCCATTATACGATATTGTGTGTTTTTGTTGAGTTTGTTTTTTACTTTCTGTTTATTGTATTTCATACTTCGTCCTTGTCTATAATGGACATTTTTTTTAATTTCTCTGCAATTGTTTCTATATACATGTAAATGAAACGGAAAAAATACAAACAAATAGTGAACATCAAACAACCACATTTAAAAGAATTAAAGACGCTCACATAAAACTACAACCGAGAGGAAAATCTTTAGCAATATTAAAATAGAAATGACCACACGATAAAGGGTGCTCTATTCTCTGAGGTCTCACGCTGAGTTGTCAACATATTAGTCTCGTCGTTACAAAAGTTAGATTTTACTATGTTGTATCGCATCTTGGACTCTTTAATATCCATCGTTGAAAGTCGATGCTTTGCTGTTGGAATAGTTTGGTCCACGTTGCCAATTTATCTGTTTTTAAATGATGCTGTTCAATTTGAAGACGTTTACATTCTTCTTGGACACATTTCATCGACTATTCTTTGCGTCATACTTTCACATTTTTTCTATTGTATTTCTTTATTCGGAGCTCTTTGGGAAATTTTATACGCCAACATTCTAGGCTCCTGTTGCGGCGAATTGTTCGTTGTCAACAGACGGTTCCTTTTCGTGATATAACCTTTTATTTGTTGTATTGTAGACGTATGTTGTCCTTATTAATGTAGGAACTGCCCAATTAAGTTACCAATATTACATATGACAATGTGGTGTTTGTGCTTATGTACAGCATTATGAATTAAAGCCCCCGTGACCCTTGAGGACTTTCCCTTGGATCTCACGGAAACATGAAAGGGGTTCTCTGACTCAGTATATCTTGAAAAGCATCCACTTGATTTTGTAACAGTTACACATCTGAACGAAGAGTAAGTGCGGATGCTAAAAGGGATAAATTGCACAACGTTTACCCAAGGCATATCGTAATGTTTAAAACACAGATAGCGAAGAGCCGAAACTCTGACCATGTACTTTACATGTATATTTACATCTCGGTGGTACCAAAATAAACGTCAAAAGATACTTTTCATAATTTCATATAAACTTAATGCATTTGTCTTCAATTCACGTATTTTCATTTCAACTTGTCACGAATGGGTTTCCATACACGGTCTTACCACGACATATTAAAAAGAAGTAGTTTTCATTAATTTTTAAACAGTATGATGTAATTCCACTTTCTGCATTTAACTTTTATCAAAAATATGTATGTATACCGGTTGATAGGTACGATTTAATAGAAACTGTAACACGTGGTCGACCGAATCTTTATCTACGGAAACTAATTTGTGAAATGACGCTTGAATCAAAAGTATATACGCTTTAGGTTTTTACATTTATTTATGGCCCCTTAAAAAATGATCAATAAAAAGGCATTGGAAATAAACATATATTTGTCGATATGTTTCGAGACAAAAATTTAGTCTCTGTGCTTGAAAGAATATATTAACACGGATTCTTCATATTTCACAGAAATTTGCATAAAACTGCAATTTTTAGAGAGAGGAGAAAATATTCTTCCTCCAAACAATTATATAACATGTGTACATATCTAATGCATAGATTGCAAGGACTTTCTATACAAAAAAGAACAAAATATAGGAATACCGAGGATATAAACGATTAATATTTCGTTTTAATTTTTCACGATTTTATCGCTTTTTACCCACTTTAAACAAAATCTGACCGAGGCATATTCTCTACGACAGCTCTGTTTGAAAGCAGGGGAATTCAGCAAAAGGTTCAGACCAAATTCAGGCCTGTGTTAGGTGTGTTGATTAAACTCGAAAACTAAGCTTCTTTTTTAAATTGGTCGCTCTACTACAAGGATTTGTATGCCAATTTTAAATGAGAATTTTTGTTCAGATTTTGGGCTTTGTCTTGAACTTTTATTCCATAATTTCAACATATATCACAAGTATACTAGAAAGTCTTGTGTAGTCTTTCTATGTTGAATGTCTCTTTTCTTACGTCTCTCGCAGTGGTTGCTTACTCTGTATTTTCTCAGCATGTGTATTGGTCCTTTGCTGTTGGTGCTAAAACGGGGTCTGGTTGGAGATCTCCTCCATTCTTTTACATGAATTATGATATATTAATTCAAAAGTTTGTTGAATTGTTAAAACTCGTTCTAAAAGAAAGGAGGGATCTCCAACAACACTCTGATGCAGCACCAATAGCAAAACGTCAAAACATCCCATGCATAAACTCAGAGCAGACATGGACAGCAAGAGACACAAAGGGACAAGTAACAACACAGAAAGATTTAACACAAAAGACTACATGAGCCAACGAAACGAATTGGCAAAGATGCAGACTTAGGACGGCCATCCTCTTCGCCAGTAGGAAATGATGTGGTTAGACGGATTACATGTGAACAACCCTCCAATTTTTCCGATTACCAAGAGGTCTTGAAGAACACACAATAGTGGCGTAAAGAACCTTCTCGTTGTCAGATGATCACACAAACAAGGCAGCTCGGGGCCCCAGCAATACAAAATGGAATGTAAATCAAAATCAAAATATAGTACTATTTCATGTCAGTACAAAATTAGATTGGGAAGTTCAAACATGTAACGAAGCCTATTTGTCAGAGGCTTTTATGCTTGTCACATAATACGATCTCTGATCAAAGCCTCGAACCTCAGTTTAATCTCTGTATATTTTAGAAACAGGTATGTATTACCTGAGACGACCTTTTCTTTTATAGATGCTTTATATTTATTCTGGTAAACACCCGAGCCATATTAAATAGGAAATAGAAGTTATCTTCAACACGACACACTGCACTGACCAAAGCGGAGCACATCTACAGGAACAAACAAGCAACGACATACAGAAAGAGATCCTTCTGTCACCAGACGGACACTTGGCTTGGCTTGGTATTGGACCAATCTACAGCCTTGTACCAGCGCATTCTTAAGAATTGAACTCTGACTGACTGTGACGACAGGACTCCATCACGGGCCCTGTCTAAACCTCTTTAGAAAAGACAGGACCCCGACCACCTGTCCTCCCTTAATGTCAGATGATCTCGTGCATGAGCTTGCTACAGCCGGAAGAGCACGAACTGTATAACGTATGCCTTCTGTTTTTTTAGATCCAGTAACACATTCATGTTTCTTGGGCCCCTGCGTCATGCTGTCTGTTTGTAAGTTCATCTGACAATGAGGAGGTTATCATACACCACAATTGTGCGTTCTTCGAGACCTCTGGGTAATACGAAAAGTGGGAGGGTTGTGCGCCGGTTGTAATCCGGATAACTAAACCGTCTGCTACTTGTGTGGCGGATGACCGGCCTAAGTCGGTACCAGTTGCCAATTTTTCTCATTGGTTTATGTGTGGTCTTTTGTGTTTTGTGTTTCCATAAAGTAAGTTGGTGTTTCTTGTCCCATTCACGTCTTTTTCTGCGAGTGTCTGCTCTGTATTTTTGCAGTGGGTGTTTTCGGGTTGTGGTGTGGGTGCTGCAGCCTAGTGTTCTTGTGGATTCCCTCCTTTCTTGCAGATATCGAAGGAATTATGGCTTGTTAGAAAATATTCACTGTTACTTCTGTTTGCCGGGTGCAAATGTTTGAATTTTTTTTCACATTTTATGCACATGTCACTATAATAAATAAATACGTACTTACTTACTCCTTTTATCTTAACAACTATTGTGCGTCTAAGGAGGCCTCTGTGTATCCGGATAAGTGGGATGGTGTGCGCACATAATCCGGATTACCACACCATTTGCCCGTAACAGATGACCGTCCATAGTCGGCACCGGTCGCACATTGATTCTTTTATATGTTGTCATTAATGTTTGATGTTTCTGTACGTCTATTACGATTATTTTGTGTGATGTGCTAGTGAATATTGTTGTGTCTTTTTGCGATTTGTAGTTTCGTCTGATGTCATTTATGTGTCACTTTCTTGTGGTTTGTTTCGCCGAGTTAGTGCAGGGTGGTCATGCTGGAGATCCTTCCCTTTTCTTTACCTGATCGTCATACTGTTTGTGATGTCTCTCCACAATCATCTTATTCAATGATGGCAACACATCAAAATGTAACAATTACCTCTCCGGCCATCTGTTACGTAAAATAGGTTTTCACGTTTTGGTTCCAGGATGGAACCAAAACTTGAAAACCAAGTCATTTCCAAAACTTAAAAATCAAAGTAAAACTGAAATTTAAAACGCCGCTTACAAGCTGAAGTGCCTGGATAACCAAACTTCCCCCTTGGTTTAAACGATTAAATTTATGGACAAGGAACATTTCTTCGACCTCATTATTTCGATTCGCCCGAACACTAAACGGAAGCATAGGTCTCACGGTAAAAGGCCAAAAAAAAAAAAATCAGAAAAGAGCTAGAGTACATTGCCCTCAAAAATATTGCACGCAACGGCGAACTGCTACATGCTCTCTCTTCAGTTCCATCAGTTCAATTGAAATCTATCTTGGATGAAGCACTGGTTGCATTATTCAGAAACACTGATTGATTCAGGCTAAACATCATTGTTGCATTCGCTCAAAATAAACTATATCCTTTGAGTAGAAACACCTTTCCTTAGAGACGATTCATAAACATTCCATTTATAAACAAAGGTTTTGATCTTCTGAACATCTCTAATATTTTTCGGGATCATCGCGTGCAAAGTGCCATTCCTCAATATTTTGAAAATTTAGAACCTCCTCTTATTTGTTACAAATTTAAGAGTCCTATAATTATAGCAAAGTTACATCAGATCCTAAAATACATGAATCCTGTCCTGCTTCTTGAGAATGTACAACGTCTGAATATCTATATAAACCAGCTGGTCATATTATAACAGGTGATTTCAATTATCCAAGACAGGCAGATCCTCGGTCTTCTCAAAAAAGGACCTAAGTATAGAATCCCATCCAAGATAGATTTTATGAAATGTTGCGAAGAGCTAAAACTATACCAAACGATGGTGTAAATCGGAAGGAGTCGAATCGCATGCTCTGTATGACTGGAGAAACCTTATTTTGGATATGGAATAGATAACTACCACAAAAAAATCATCTTTTTGAAAAATCCAAGTTCTAAATCTGAAAGATATTTCAAATCAAAGTTACGTAATTTACATGAAAATTATGTCTTCGCGCCTGCAGACAAAGCAGCCAACAACACCATAATTATTTGAAACGCTTCTACATATCAACTTTAGTTTCGGAACTTTCCTCTACTAATACCGTAAATAGGGTAATTTTGGCGCGACGGAAATTTTGGCTTTGTTGGCGGATGCAACAAATTCGCCAAATTTAAAAGCGCCAAATTTTGCATTCATAAAAGACGGAATTTATTCAGCTAGAGACCCGCCACTGCAAATGATATTGTCCGTTTCCTACCGGGTAATGGCTTCATTTGCGTAATACATGCACCTATATTGACCATGTCGTAATTACATTGCTTACCTTTAAACCAAGATCGCTTGGGAAAGATTACATACGGTTACCGTTTATTGAGGGGTAAATAGAGTGTTAGATTTTATACTTTCGACGCTCATACTATGTGGGTCGTGACCATAAATAGTCGAACATATCCACCCCCCTCCAAGAAATGAAATCCGCACGATCACCACTATGTTCTCTTTAAAATACAGTGTCCGTGATTGCGATGTATAAACGACTTTTTAAATTACGTGTATTAACAGCGTCTCTTACTTTTTGAATAAAGCACTGAGCTATTATTTTAATTCAAAAGTTTCTAGACATTTTAAATGTTCGTTTAGGCGGTCATAAATAATTGAAATGCCCATGAATTTGACCATTATAATTTTGGCGGTTGTTTTAAACAATCCGCCAATTTTAAAAGCGCCAACATTTCCAACGCCCAATTTGACCCAAATTCGCCAAAATTTCCCGACGCCAAAATTACCCGATATACGGTACTTATATCGAAAGCAATGAAAGTGTTCCCAATATTTTGAGCAAACATAACAGTGAAATTTCTTCTTTTAACATCCCTATTTCTAAATTGGATCTCCCTACAATATACTGCATACCAAAGCTTCACAAGTCTCCTTACAAGTTTCGGTACATTGCTAATTCTAGCAACTGCTCAACTACTTAGAAATCTGACATCAGCACTCACGGCTATAAAGGAACACGTGGCCAAACACTATGAAACTGTCACGATAAGGAATGGTGTAAACTTCTTTTGGTCTATTAAAAATTCAGGGGATGTGATTGACAAAATGAAATCAAGAAATTTTGAAGCAAATACGATTTCTTCATACGACTTTTCTAATATGTACACCACGCTTCCGCACGACAAAATGAATGATCGACTGTCCAAACTCATTAAATGGTGTTTTGATCGAGAGGGGAAAACTTATATTTGTACATCTGAATCGAAGGGTTTCTTTTCCGCCACAAATTGCAAATCCATGGATATGTAGTGACCTGTGTATTGTCTTGTCCTTCCTTTTGGACAATATTTATGAGAGATTTGGTGAGAAACTCTATAAGCAGGTTGTAGGGATTCCTCTGGGTGATAATTGTGCGCCTCTTGTAGCAGATTTATTTTCATACACGTATGAAAAGGAATTTATTCAAAATCTTCAAAAGCAAAGAAAAAATGATGATGTGAAATGTTTCATTGGTACTTCTAGGTACCTGGATGATATTCTTACTATCGACAATCCTGTTTTTGAAAAGTATAAAAATGTTATTTATCCACCAGAATTGATTCTAAACAAGGCAAACGCTTCAAACACAGAAACACCATTTTTGGACCTAAATATCAAAATTGTTAATGGAGAGATTCATACAAGTGTGCATGACAAAAGAGATGATTTTGGATTTAACATAGTAAATTTCCCCTGGCTTGACGGTGATGTTCCTAGATTACCGCCCCAAGTATCTACATTTCACAGCTCATCCGGTATGCTAGAGCATGTACTGATGTTTTGGATTCTCATAGTAGAAATTTACAAATTACCAAGAAACTTTTAGGACAAGGTTTTCGCTTTCACAAACTAATAAAGACTTCCTGGAAATTTTACAAAAATTATTGTCAACTTCTTTTGAAATTCGGACCAATACAGGAAACATAGTATATTACTTTGGGTATTTCACAACCTGCATTTTGTGGTGACATAAATAACAAGATAAGAAGGATAAAAGATAGACAACATAGCTATTGAAAATGCGTCAGAATCATCAAACGCCTTTTATAGCGTTGATGGGATCCTAATGTCACCAGACGGACACTAGGCTTGGTACTTGACCAATCTACAGTCTTGTACCAGTGCATTCTAAAAACTTGCACTCTGACTGACTGTGTCGACGGGGCTCCATGACGGGCCCTGTTTAAACCTCTTCAGAGAAGACAGGGCCCCGACCACCTGTCCTCTCTGAATGTCAGTCGGACTCCTCGGGTGATAACATACATAGGCTCACGGCGCGGAGCACGGATTGTATAACATGCGCCCTCTTTTTATATCCATTTACATATTCATCTGCGTTGCTTGGCTCCCTGCGTTTTGCGTTCTTGTTTGTGTGGGGTCATCTGACAGTGAGGAGGTTGTTTTACACAACAATTGTACGTTCTTCGAGACCTCTGGGTAATCGGAAATGTAGGAGGGTTGTGCGCACGTAATCCAGGATAATCACACCTTCTGCTATTTCCGTGGCAGATGGCCGTCCTAAGTCGGCATCGGTTGCCCATTGGTCTCGTTGGTTTATATGTAGTCCTTTGTGTTTGATGTTTCTGTGTTGTGCGTTTACGTTCCTTGTCCCTTATGCGTATCTTTCTGTGCTTGTCTGCTCTGTGTTTTTCCATTGGGTGTTTTAAGGTGGTTGCTGTGGGTTCTGCAACCTGGTGTTGTTGGAGATTCCCCTTTGTTCTAGATTCAATAAAGGTGCTTATATTGGAGGACAAGGTGGAAGTCCTGTTTTCAATGTAGTTTGGTTTTCTCTTGTTCTAAGGATTCCTTCCCACAAGAATGAGGAACTCACAACTCCGTGCACTCTCTGTAAAGTAAATGCACAAATTAAATTAAAAAAAAATAATACAAAAGGGCCTTACTGAAATGAATTTTGGCGGCTTATGAAAAACACTTTGTTAGGAAGCATCACTGATGAGGACTTTTAAATATCCGAAACAAGTGTCTGGTGCATAATAAATTGGATTTAAATCTTCTTCAAGAATGTATAGAGTTGGAACTCTACCGTATTATTGTATGATTGTCATTGTTAAGATAATGCAATTTCAATAGAGCACTTGCGGACATTTATAATGGCAGACAAAATGACGTAAAATTTCTGAGGTAACAGCTTTATGCACTCTTGTTAATGATCTCATCATAGTGGATTGCGTCTTTTAACATGGACGTCATTATGAAAAACAATGCCGAAAGACGTTCTCTTGAAAAATGGTCTATTCGATTTAGATAGTGTTTAGTTTTACTGGTTTTCTTGGCGCCTTTTGGCCTATTATTGCGCGTTTTGACAGCGCCACCCAAAATGCATTCTATAATGTCTTCCGCACTTGCGCTGGAGATAGTTCATCAGATAAGTAGTCATTCGAGTTTCTATAAAGCTGTATTATTGTTTCCGTCTGTTTGTCCCATTTTCTTTTTGCGTGAGAAAGTTCTGTGTTAAATCTTTCAAGAGTTTGTAAGCCTTTTGATTGTGAATTTGGAATGTGATTTCGGGTTTTTGTGTTTGACTTTCATTCACTGATCGTATAATTAACATATTGTATAATTAATATATTGTAATATGAATCAAGGCAAAGCCTTTTTGTGCGAGCGGAGAGAAAACAGATATCATTATATAAAATAAATATCTTTCTTTCTTATTTTGACTATGATGGTTTATCTTATCTTACAAAACTTTCTATTTGATGATTGCCAGAAAAGGTAGTATAAGGCGAGTGGAAACACGGAAGCATTTGTAAAATTGATCTAGACCAGCAGATGAACATTTTAAGGGGGGGGGGGGGGGGGGTTAAAAAATATGGTTCTTTAAAAATATGGTTCTTTATACATGTAATTCATTTTTATTTTGTAAGAATAATGTTTAGGCTAGCTGAAAATAAATTACTTAAGAGCAAAAGAAAAAACAAACATATTCCGACTTCTGACAGTACGAAACCACCCGAGACGAGAAAAGCAATCTGAGCGAAACGTCTCGTTTAAAACCGGAAATGTCGGATTTCCCGTGGTTACGCCGCCTTGTTGATGCTGATTTACGAAAAGTATTTTCAATAAATTCAACTTATAAACAAAAATTGAGTATAACATATACGTCTACTTGGAGTCGAAAAAAAATTTAAATGGCAATACCCAGCATCTCCGCAGCAACTCTGTCTGCGAGGGGACGAAAGTTTTTGAAAGCATAGTAGTACATTCTCATTCTTTGATTCAGCATATTTTCTCAATAAGATATGAGTATACGCGTTACCATAAGGGCGAGCTTTGGGCCTTTGGGCCTTTGGGCCTTTGCAGCGAGCTCCGCTCGCTATAATTAACATATTGTAAATATGATAGTCTAAATTAGACTAAAAATATAGTGGTTAGTTTTCTTCGTTTTCTTAGTGCCCATTTGCCTCTGGCTGAAGGATGAGATTGATTCCAAAATTTGGAGATGACCCTTTTTTCATTGCCATTTTGACATAGGGTAATGGTCCTCTGTGTAAAAGAATTAACGCATTCACATCTACATATGCTCTGTCTGTTAAAATCAAAAGTTACTTTAAATAGAATTTCTTGATTGTAGAATTGTTTCCAATCGATTTTTTATGTTGGATGACGTAAAGTAAGTAAAAGAAGAAGGGTTAGATTTAGAAAGTCTTGCGTTGCATAGCGGTATACATAATTATACGTATATACGCAATTCTAGGGACTGAGTGATAAATTAATGAAGGGGTAATTAAAACGTGGAATGTGGATGAATAATGTCCGAAAATGAACTTACCTTTTTAATTATAAAACTCAACAAAATAAGCGCCTTGTTATTTCTGTTAAAAGCTTCCACTGACCTACTCTGCATGTATACTCTGCTCGAATAAGGTAAGATAATTTTCTAACAAGATTCTTTTTATTTCATTTCTTTTAATAATTTATGCAAAATACGAATTTAATCCAATTCTATACAACAAATAAACTAATTAAACATGGTAATTTCTGAAAGGAAGAACGATGCAGATTATTCAAGTTTGAAGAAAGTGATACCGAACACCGCTAAATAAGTAAGCACACAGCACATTAGTCTAGAAGAGGGAGGAGGCGACTGCAAACACAGAAATATGAAAACACGTTAAACACATTTTAGACGCAAAAATTAATTTCTGTCTTGAAATTCATCTCGATTTCGACGTTCAACCGGATTATTCTCTGACATAAAGATTAAGAATAAAACACTCTCTGATTTCTATTACTAAGGCACCTTGTC
Source organism: Pinctada fucata (assembly GCA_028142955.1). Taxonomy (NCBI): domain Eukaryota; kingdom Metazoa; phylum Mollusca; class Bivalvia; order Pterioida; family Pteriidae; genus Pinctada; species Pinctada fucata. The sequence continues at coordinate 69,793,575 of AP027105.1, read as the reverse complement.
TATAGTAAAGAATAGACAATGAAACATTTCCGTATAAAATGACTTTATCCTAGAATAGAAAAAAGTAAAACAAAATGCATGTCTTCTAAAAAGAACAAGCAATTCTACTCAAACTAAACTCTCGAGTTGTACTCACATTCTTAAGGTCACGCATATGATTTTATGGTAGATGACCACTTGGTGAATGTCATTGCTGGTGGACCAAGAGTCCCCGAGGTTACATGTAGTCAAGTTCGATCAACTTCGGTTGATCGTCTGTCTCTTCAACGCATTCAAAAATTTTGTTATCAAAATTTCTTGAAATTTCTAAAACGTGGGTCCTGTAGCATCATATCCCACCCATCCTGCAACGTCTTTCGGTAATTTTTTGTGTACACAATAATTTTACACTCTTTTGCAATATTACATTGTTTGGATTGAGGATCACTGACGAGGGTTATATACCCGAAACGTGCATGTCTGGTCCATGCTGAAAATTTATCTGCTTTTAAATGATGCTATTGAATTTGAAGACGTTTAACATTTCTATCTGCTTCATTTAGTATTTTGTTTTGCAAATTTAAATTAAAAATTTAAATTCATATTCTTTATTGGCTAAACACATGGTACAAAATGGCCATTGTCCATAAAAAACAGTACAATTATCGAAAAAAAGGTGAGTTTCTATGAGTTCTTATTGAAATGCGCATATGGTGCACTGATTTTATTTTTACAACAGAATGCAAGAGGCAAACGAAGGCAGTAAGTGGCATAACTTAATTCAAAACTTTTACGGGTAATCTTTTTTAAAGCAAAAGTAAGCAACACATTGGAAGAAAGATAAAGATAGAAAAATTTATTTTGAATGTTATGAATTTTTTTTTTAAATCTTGTCAAATTACGAATATTTCCAACTTCTGTACAAAGGTAGAGGAGCAACTATGTTTTATTTTTAATTTCCTCTGCTTGTCAGATAAATTGCACTACATAGAAATTCTGCTATTGTATGATCTTACTGTGAATGGGTTTGCTGTATTTAGGGCATTGGGCATAAATTAATCCTCCAACAATAGGCAATAGTGCAAACATCTTTAGCTTCTATGAATAAAATGTTTCTCAAAAATATGATAAGTGAAATAAAACATGGACAACTTGCATTTTGTTTCCAAAATAGAATGAGTTTAGCAAAGTATCGTTATATCAGTTTGAAGTAAATGAGTCCAGTATGGCTTGTAGAAAGCGGTCAGCATGTTTAAATGTCTGGGAAGTTTCATAGAGTTATTAACTTATATATTGTCCATGATTGATGGTCATCATAATAGGATTAGATACCGGGGGCACTGGATATGAATAAAAAGGAAGAAATATTTCACATGATACCAGTCAGCCAAAAAACGTGTGAGACGCTACATATCAGCGAATCAAAATCCAACACGATACACGGTCCGTTTGGGTCATTAATGTCGCATTCCATTATTGTTAAATGTAGCAGTTCCAAGATAACCACCATATAGAGTGATATAGTCTGACCGACATATAGATATATGCCCATCTTTTAAAGATTTTATCTTACTTGGTTTTTTATGCACTTGGGAACTCAGGCTGGAATGGTTAAATGATTTAAGACCCAAAGTTATTTGAGAAATGTACGGTAAGGCGGAAATAAAATAATTTCTTCTTGAAAGAATTGTTTCGACCATGGTTTTTTGTCTAATAAATTGAGTTTAGTGCCTCTGTGGAAATTCTCGAGCATCTTCTGATGGCCAGGAAAAGCAAGCTTATATTTTTAGAGAAAATTCGATAATTTTTACATAGGAATGCTGCACAATACGAAATATCATATTAACGGATAATTGACCATTCTAAGATGTATGACAAAATATGATCAAAATTCTCTGGAAAGTATAAATAATCAAATATTAAAGACGATAAAATTACAGCAAAGAAAGTAAAAATCTTCATATGAAACAAACTTTAGCCCGCACAAGTGCCCGAAAAGATAACGGATCTCTTGCCTCCTTTAACCACTTCTCAAATTTTTCTTACCTTTAACCTTTTAGATATAGAAATAATTTGCTACTACAAAACGCAAGTCGCATGCAAGCAGGAGATGCTCACACTTCCTGGGCACCTGATCTCACTCCTTCACAGGGAGTTCTCTTATCTTCATATGGTAGAAATTTTAATTTCTGTTTCTTTGCCTTAGTTTTGGTTTTACCCTGGTTTTGCCAATATGCCTTTGGGTTACATGATTTTTCGATTAACGAGTTTGTACTTCTTAATAGGGATATTGTTTTGTCCATATTGGGGTATCTTGGAGTTTTGCTGTGGGTGCTGCAACCGAGTGATGTTGGCTATCCCCTCCTTTGAATTTTTGAATTGGGTCATGTTCAGGAGTTATTTCCCCTTCATGAAAAAAAAAAGAAAAAAAAAAAAAAAAAAAAAAAAACTACTTGGTGAACTTTTGATTTTTCAGTCTGGTGAAATATAACTTTTTAGAAATGTTTAACCAAACGATATTAGGTGCCCCATCATTCTGTTGAAAAATTGTCTAAAAGACAACTTTCCCCCATAAATTTAAATGTAAACTCTAAAGGCCATATAAGTAATATATTTTATTCAAAATATCAAAAAGTTTACAATTATTTTTAAGAATTATAACTATGCTGTGATTTTAGACCTCAGGATTCCATAAGGTGTCCCATGTACTTCTCATTATCCATTAAACTATTTGAAACATTAGTGAGAAATAATCAGATAAAGAAAATTTGGAAAATTTGTACACCTCTCCAGAAAATTTGCAAATGTATATGTAAGTTATTGAAATTGTATTGGAGATTAAATGTTTAGTTAAATACATTTTGTGTCTTTCCAAATATGAAAATCATACATATTCAGAGAGCTCTTTTCCCTAAGATAATGCTTTTTCAAACAAGGAAAATAAGTCTTTGGACGATTAGCGACCTTAATAACCTATTAAAATCCCTTATACAAAACTGTGTGAATCTGTCTCTAAGAATATGTATGTACATAAAATGTATACACTCGAAATGAATGTTAAATACTGTGCATACAAACGACGGAATTAAACCTAATAGAAAACAGAATTAGCCTATAAACGTCACATCGCGGACAATCAACTTAATGCCATATTAGTACTACATTTTCTAAGCGAATTTATCAAACATCCCCTTGTGTCTTTTTATTTTTTTTCGTGGGATGCAATTTTCATACAATGAAAAAGCTACATTTTCCAAGTTCACATGGGCTTCTTTCTATGTTTAATGCAGAGTTTCTCTACAATTCTTCAAAAGATGTACGTTTGATTTAAGGAGGAATCAAAATCAAAGCAATCTGCAGAATTATTCCCTCAATTCTTCAGCAAGGTTTTTTAAAAAAAATTTTATGAGCTCAGATAAAGCTCTGAAGAAGTGCAAGTTATAAAGTGCGCTTAACTAAATTTTTACATATTATTTTAACGTTTACTTATACAATAATTATATGCATGTGTTAATTTTGTTAGTAGTGTTGTGCTAATTTTCAGAGCTTTTTTAAAGATTCATCACAGCACAGTCTTTTTCTTTCTTTTTTCTTTTTCTTTTTATATATATATATATATATCTTTGGTTTACTTTATTTCAACAATCAAAATCACATCAAAAATTTATATTGAAATGCCAGTTTTATTAGAATGTGATGTTAGATGTGATATGCGCCTGTATGTTATGATATAAGTTCTGAATTTAAGGAAGACACATATTACTTATTCTATTTAACATCAAAAGATCTCTGTACTTAAATAGTTGTAGTTTCTTATCTAATTCATACTTAAAAAATAATTTGATATCAACAAAATATGATCTTTTTTCACTCAGATGATACCATTTGTAAATCACAAAGCCGATAAGTGAAAATGATATGTTAATTTCATCAAACTTGTCATCCCTTATCTTGTACCCTATAATAATCAGTTTTAAGTCAACGCAGTCAAAATTAAAACCTAAATTCTAAGCATTTGTTTAACATGACTCCAAAATTCCTCTAAACATTTACACTCTATGAAATAATGATTATTATTATCTTGGACGTTACAAACAAAACATAAATGATTTGATATTAATTCCATCGTTTTAAAAGAATCCCATTTGGTAAGATGTTATGAAATAGTTTCCATCGAAAATCTTTTTCTTCGTTTTCTAGTAAGACCTTGAATATAAATCGAAATACATTACTGATTTGGAATGAAGTTAAATCTAGCAGAGCCCACATATCATTGCAATAAGAAGATATTCTCTTCTTTTCAACAAACAATAAATAAACAAATTTATTACTTTCTTTATTGACTTCATATCTCTTGTTTCCTTTATCGTAAATATATCTTTTGCCGTAATCAATTTTTACATTAGTATTGATCGATTCTGTTAAAAGTTTATTTATCCATGATTTGGGTATTAATCGCTTTAAAAATCTTAATTCTTCAGCAAAGCTAATGGATTCTTTTATAGCATATCTTAGCAAAGGACCCCGAACCTCATTTCACATGGTGACATAATAAACGATATTAGAAATACGGAAGTGTTCCAACCCTATGTCTTCCTGAAGAAAATTTCAAACCAATTTATTATGCACCAGACATGTTCTTGGGATGTTAAATCCTTATCAGTGATGCTTCCGTTTAAAAGAAAGGAAGGGATCACTAAAGTAATTTAATTTACTTTATGTAGCGCCCTCTGGTTCAAAGGTAGATAGCATAACAATAGAAAATGCGTCAGAATCACCAAACCCTATATACCGTACGTGTTTGCGATCTTAACGTCACCAGATGCACACTTGGATAATTTACAGTCTTGTACCAGCGCATTCTTGAAATTTGCACATTCTCTGACATACTGTGACGACATGACTCCATAGCGGGCCCTTTCCAAACCTCTTTAGGTAAGACAGTCCCTGGATGTCAGTCGGACACCTCGGGTGATAACATACATGACCTCGCTATAGCCGGTAGAACAATGTCTGTATTTCGCATGTCCCCTTTTATATCCATTTACAAATCAATCAATCAATCAATCAATCAATCAATCAATCAATCAATCAATCAATCAATCAATCAATCAATCAATCAATCAATCAATCAATCAATCAATCAATCAATCAATCAATCAATCAATCAATCAATCAATCAATCATCTAACAGTGATGAGGTTATTTTACACTACTATTGTGCATTCTTCGAGACCTTTGTGTAACTGGAAAGGTGGAAGGGTAGTGCGCAGGCAATTTAGATAACTACAACATTTGCTATTTGCGTTCCTTAAACGGTGTATATTATACAATTATTGACTGGGAATGAGGGCAATATATGATTTGTTGGACATGAAGATAAAATATTGCCCGAGGCTGTTTATATTCCGACTCTCATTGGCTGAGAACTGTCACGTGACGAGTCATTGTCTCATCATATTGACCTGTGAGGGGCGATTTCATTAAATATCACTACCGCGAAAATTCTTGCTTCCGGTTTACCATGAAATATCGAAAACGCGCCAAATTTATATCTGTGACGTCATTAACGTCATTTCGTAAACAGCAGCAAGGACCCTGAAGCTGAGCTCAAATTCTTGAATTTTGAGCCTATCTACGAATTTTGACTCTGAAATATTCTTCACTTGACTCATTTATTGAATTCCATTACGTTCAGGATAATTCAGCGACAGAAAATGCTGATATTAACACGTCTTGAAACATTTTCAAAGAAAAGTCGATGTCAGCCATTTCGAAAAGGTACCTTTATAAATACTGATTAAGTTCACTATATAATAAAACAATTATGGACTTTCCACTCGGTGAATATGATGTGATATTTTCTGAATTTTAACCAATTAACCCGGCATGTTTACGTTCATTTTCTTCTATGAGAGAAAGAGCGCGGAAAAATAGGTAGAGCTAATAGCGTCATCATTGACGTGACGTCACAAATGATGTACCGTTTATCGGTCAATATTTTTGAGCGAATAACTCTACAGTAGGGCGGCCAAGCCAGATTTGCGCGTGACGGCAACCGTTGCTAAGAACGGCGCATTAATATCGAACGAAGTTCGCGTCGCCGTTACTAAGCATTTTTTCGAAACACATTCACAGCAGAAAAATACTAATAACAGCGATGCAAATTGATGGCATCGGATTTTAAAAGATTAAACAAACTCTTTAAGATTTTAAGTCTCTAAATATACCCAAGATGTGATGTTTTATTCTGTAAATTTGTCGAAAATCAGCTGACAAAATGACAGCAGTACTCTTAACGTTCGACTCCCAGCCCCCTTTCTCGCAAACAGGGGGATCGTGTTCAAAAATATTAAAAAGTGGTTCTTTAATTTTTTGATATGTTGTGGAGAATATATCCAAGTGTTCAATTCTCAAATTTTATGAAAATTGGCGAGGGACCATTTTTTTGTACCTCATTTATGTACCTCGACATGCTGCACAGTTTCGACAATTTCGGAGAAATCGTCAATCGACCGAACGCTTCGACATCAGAAATTCACAAAGTAGAATATAAATTCGAATTTACCATTCTAGAAGGAAGATTGTTTTAACCTTTTGATTAGCAAATATTTAAATTGTAAAAAATATCACCAGAATTCAACAGACCGAAGATATTTGCAGCGACCTTCCTAATTTCCTCTGATCAAGTACAAAACTGCCACGCACAAGGGAAAAATGACATTTTCTTGGATATGCCAGACAGTACATCCACAATTTGAAATATACTCATTGTATCCGAGAAAAATACATATAAAAATTCCAATTTTGTTCTGTTTAATGCGCAGGAGCTTTCAATAGTTGGAAAACAAAAGATACAAATATGTGATTTTTTTTGCAAGGAAGCCTATATTTACTTTTTTACTCCAGATAAATAACTATCATAATTTGATGTGTCCATGATCATGACAGTTGAATTTAAACTCCTATATCATGAAGAAGAAATTTAATTGACCGATTCATCCTCTGCAAGAATTCACAAAAAATATTTTTTAAATTTATTATCTCACTGTATCTGCCATTGTCCAAGATTCACAGTCATTAATCATGTTAACTGTTTTCCGAAATGTTGACAGGTCTTGAACTCTCCCATCTTCTGTGAATAATCCATTTGTATGTTATTTTTGCACACTCACAATTCACAAAGAAGAATATGATGACAATATGCACAATCTTCAAACCAATTCGATGTAGAATATGATATCAATATACTATAGTACAGAATTTCCAATCAATAATTCCTTTTAAATGCATGCCTTCCATAATATGAACTATGACAAAGCCATGAAGGGGACGTAGCACTGATAGAAAAGTTAAAAGAAAGGAGGGGATCTCCAACAACACTAGGTTGCAGCACCAACAGCAAAACCCCTAAACACCCAATGAAAAAAAAAAAACCCAGAACAGACACCCACTGAAGAGACGCAAAAGCGACACCAAATTACACCACAGAAAAATTAAACATAAAAGACCACACACAAACCAACGAGACCAATGGGAAACTGGTGCCGACTTAGGACGGTCATATATATCTGCCACATAAGTAGCAGACGATGTGGTTATCCTGGATTGCGTGCGCACAACCCTCCCACTATTTCGATTTCCAAGAGGTCCCGAAGAACGCACAATTATGATGTTAAACAACCTCCTCGCTGTTATTGTGTTAGATGACCACACACAAACAAGACCGTAAAACGCAGGGGTCCAAGCAACACGGATGAATATGTAAATGGATAAAAAAAGAGGACGTGCGTAATACAGTCCGTGCTCTGCCGGCTGTAGCGAGCTCATATATGTTATCATCCGAGGGGTCCGACTGACATTCAGAGGGGACAGGTGGTTGGGGCCCTGTCTTGAAGTCTCTAAAGTTCTGTTATCCTCCTACAGTTGTGACAACCACAGTGATTTCTACCTCAGTAGCATAATGACATAAATATTTAGCACGTAGTGCAACATGTAGCCTCTTGCATATTTTTTTCTCACCATTGGAACTACTAATCAGTAAATTTCACACACAGTGGCGGAATCAAGGGGGTGTGGAGGGGGGCTTCCCCTCCCCGGCACTGACCCAAAAATTTCCCAAAAAAAAAACAACAGGTATATTTTGGCCCATTTTCAGTAAATAATCGGCAAAATTTGCCCCTTGACCCCGGCAAAGGGGCGCTAGATCCGCCACTGACACAGGTGATTTAGCCAGAGCGAAATAATATTATAATTTCTACCACATGGGCAAAACAGCATGATGACATGAAGCTCTTACTAGCCTCCTAAAAAGCGAAATGATATTGTCTCGAATTTTTTTAATTTAAGATTACTTCTTTCGCATTAATTAGCATGTAGGTATATGGAAAAACTTAGTCTATTGATCGTTATATATTGTTCATGTCACTCTCATGTAATGAGAAAGTGACGAATGAATGAATGAATGAATGAATGAATAAAAAGGTTGAGGACCGCTACACATGTACATTAAGCTTTGACCTTGAAAACCAAAACGCGCCGTCCTATCAATTCATGGTCAACACAAAGTTTCATGAAAATCTTATATTACATTGTACATGTATCTGTTGCTTTTCCATGAATGTCTCTCATGGCCTTTGTAATACATTATTGTGGGGAAACATTATTATATGTAGCAGAAGGAAGGTGGGGGTGTTCTAGGTAAATTAAATGACTGACTTGAGATTTCTCATCAAATCAAAGTAAGAACCCCCCCCCCAAAAAAAACAACCCAAAACAGAAACATATTAAAGGGCTGACCGTCGAAATAATTTGCCGAATCATGCTTAAGATTTAATTAATTAACATCCCCCCTTTCATGGGAAAATGAAATAATAGTAGATCCTGCATGAAATAAAGTACGATTTGACATGTCGTTCCGAAAAAATGTTTGCAATCAATATTTGTAGCTTCAGATAAATAAATAATAGACAAATAAATAAAAATGATAGATAGGAAATAAATATCTCCCCTTTTCAAGAAAAAATGATAATAATAATAAATCCAGCTCGAAATAAATGACGAATTACGTGTCATTCCAAAAAAAAAAGAAGTTTGAAATCAATGTATCAACAATATATAGAAGAAACCACAGGTTGCCGATGTTTATTTAATTAATTATATCTATTAAAAAATAAAAATCAACCCTTTGTTGTTATTTTTCATACAAACAGGGAAAAAAGATCCAGCAAGGAATTTAAATTATCAATTTAATAATCGATGTACTATATAATCTTTGGCGATTCCCCATTGCTCCTTGTAGTTGCATGACATAATTATGTCATTATGAGTTCACGTGTAACACTGTGTGACTGACCTAAATGTCAATGTGACGTAGTCAATGACGCACCATGCCAGACGAAGTTCAAGGACTGGCTGTGCATTCACCGACACTGTGTACAGTGTGTACAACACTTGTGGGTACCTATGAGTTCCATTAGTTTTAAGGATGTATACTGTGCAAATTCGGGTATTAGTGGATCAGACTTATTCAAAATTTAGGTTGAATGTTTGATCTACTTTTGTCATTCATCTTCGCCAGTGGCAGTGAAATGTTATGTCGAGGTAGGTTGTGATTATCACACGTTCCTAACTGTAGTTTCGACTGAAATCGATCTGTTACGTGTTGCGTGCGGTTCGGCAATTTGATCTTACGATGAAATATTTCATTACGTGTTTAAATCTCTGTTAAATAGCGTCTTCCCTCTTTATTTTTTACTGTACTTGTTAATGTATGCGGTACACAAAACTTCACGCGCATTTACGTTTCAAAAGACGACGTCATAATGAACATTACAGCCGGAACGCCAATCCCTACTTTGACGGTTGGAAGCATTGTTTCTAAAAGGGGCGGATAACTCTTGACACACAAAGTAGCGGAATAAGAATAAATTGGGCTAAACGACCTTAATTGTTTATCTCAAATTTTAAATATTATTATAAAACAAATAATACTCAGGTATAATTGACTACATATAACTGAAATTCCTCTGAAAGGGATTTTTGATATGTTTCAGCCCTGCTAAAGATCCAACGAAAATTGTGCATACACCGTTGGTTTTAAAAGCTGACACAAATGCTCCCCTGTGCACTTCTGGTCAAAATTCAATGATAATCTTTTCAACAGAATCCCAATTATGATACCTATATAGAATTTTAGTCAGTAAGTTCTCTATAAATAGGAATAAAAACGCTATATTGAGGACCCGATTTTCATTAAAATTCATCATTACGGACTCAGAATACACCAAATTCAAGTGGCAATGGAATTTTTAACATTTGTTTGATGGTGTGATACCTTGTAGATGATTTTGTGCCAATGTCATGCTTCATTTTGGCAAATCTAACCACTTCGCAGCACCGACTTGGGTACATGTGTACCCGTGTACTCTCTCTTTACAAACGAGTTTCCATACGTTGACATGGAAGATGGACGCCCAATCAGCATATCGAAGTTTGAAAGGTGACACAAACCCCTTAAGGCAAAGATCGGCATACTATTTTTGGTTTTGGTGACTTCGGTGATATATGAAGTTTACATTCAGATTGTTCCCAATCATTCCTAGCCGGGATTTTAAAAGAAAATAAGCAATAAAATGCAGGTAAACAGATCATTGGCGAAAAACTGCCCTTGACAACGCCCGATTTATTTCAAAATGCCACAAAATTTACCTGATTAAATGTTATGACTTGAAACGGCATCTCTATTGCCATCAAAATCACCTGTGTCATTCTTGTTTACACATGCAGCACAGTCAGTATGACGCGTTTTTGATGACGTGGTACAATGTCGTCATATTCAAAACATTTGTCACGTGACTTCGTTTTTAAACTTCAAAGACAAGTGCCGACTGGCGTTCCGGCTGTACAAGCTGCCGATGTTTATCTATTTTTAAAAAACATAAATAAAAAATAAAAGCTGACCGTTTGTTGATCTTCTTTCCCTGTATGTGCGATAAAAACAACAAAAGGTTAATTTTTATTTTTTGATAGATAAATAACGGCAGCCTGTGATGTGCATTTCCATTCGTAACCTTTCTGTCTTCTCTAACGTTCGCCGTTTCCGCATGAACCTTGCACACAAATTTTGAATCGAAGGTAATGGTAAGAAAAACGGGAAAATGCATGCTTTTTGCTTATTCATGTACACACGTCTATCTTGATGGCGACTTCGTCGGCGCTTCGCGCCGACTACGTCCCCTCATATGAACTATGGCAAAGCCATGAAGGGGACGTAGCACTGATAGAAAAGTTGCAGCACCAACAGCAAAACCCCAAAACAAAAGAGAAAAAAAAAAAAAAAACCCAGAACAGACACCCACAGAAAGAGACTTAAAAAAGAACACCAACTCATACCATAGAAACATTAAACAGAAGAGATCGACCACACATAAACAAACGAGACAAATGGGCAACAGGTGCCGACTTAAAACGGTCATCTGCCACATAAGTAGCAGACGGTGTTGTTATATTTTTCATATCATAACCTCATGTAATGAGAAAGTGAAGAATAATTTGAATGAATGAATGCATTAATGAATGAATGAATGAATGAATGAATGAATGAATGAATGAATGAATGATTGAATGAATGAACGAACGAACGAATGAATGAAAAGGTTGAGGACCGCTACACATTAAGCTCTGACCTTGAAAACCAAAACGTGCTGTCCTATCAATTCATGGACAACACAAAGTTTCATGAAAATCTTATGTTTCATGTATCTGTTGCTTTTCCATAAGTGTCTGTCTGCAATATCTGTTGACCAGTATTCCAAGCTCAGTATGGCCTTTGCATTAAATTATTGTGGGGAAACATTATTACGTGTAGCAGAGGGAAGGTGGGGGTGTTCTAGGTAAAAAAAAATTATTGACTTGAGATATTTCTCATCAAATCCTAGTGGGAACACCTCCCCCCCCCCAAAAAAAAAACAAAACAAAACAAAAAACAGATGAAAGGGCTGACGAAATACTTTGCCGAATCATGCTTAAGAATTAATTACCCCCCCTCCCTCACCTTCCAAGGGAAAATAAAATAATAGTAGATCCAGCATGAAATAAATTACGATTTGACATGTCATTCCAAAAAAAAAATGTTTTCAATCAATATTTGAAGATAAAGAGATGTAGCTATAAATAAATATATGATAGACAAATAAATAAAAATGATAGATAAAAAATAGCCCCCCCCTCCACCACCTTATTCAAGATAAATGATAATGATAATAAATCCAGCTTGAAATAAATGACGACTTACGCGACATTCCAAAAAAAAAATGTTTGAAATCAATTTTTGGAGATATTAAAGAGGTGTACAAGTCAACAATAGGAGAAACCACAGGTTGCCGATGTTTATTAAATTATATCTATTAAAAAATAAAAATCATCCCTTTGTTGTTATTTATCATATGTACAGGGAAAAAAAGATCCACCAAGGAATTTAGATTGTCAATTTGATCATCGATGAACTATATATATCTTTGGCGATTCCCCATTGCTCCTTGTAGTTGCATGACATAATTATGAGTTCACGTGTACACTGTGTGATTGACCTAAATGTCAATGTGACGTAGTCAATGACGCACCATGTCAGACGAACTTCGAGGACTGGCTGTGCATACACCGACTCTGTGTAGTGTGTACAGCACGTGTGCCAGTTGTGGGTACCCATGTGTTCCATTAGTTTTTAGGATGTAAATTGTATAAATTCGGGTATTAGTGGATCAGACTCGTTCAAAATTTAGGTTGAATGTTTGATCTACTTTTGTCATTCATCTTCTCCAGTGGCAGTGAAATGTTATGTCGAGGTAGGTTGTGATTGTCACACGTTTCTAACTGTAGTTTCGACTGAAATCGATCTGTTACATGTTGCGTGCAGTTCGACAGTACGATCTGTACGATGGAATATTTCATTTCGTGTTTAAATCTCTGTTCAAAAGGCATCTTCCCTCTTTATATTTTAAAAGTTTGTTAATGTATGCGGTTCACAAAACTTCACGCGCATTTACGTTTAAAAAACGACGTCATAATGAACATCACAAGCTGCCGATGTTTATCTATTTAAAAAATAAATAAAATACTAGAAAGGTTTCTTGTTGCGGTTGCAACAAGAGTGTCTTCCTCCGATACAATTTTTGGTTTGGAAATATGAAGGACGTCACATTACATGTATTTATATTATATATTTAAGTTTTCAAATAGCAGTAACATTAAATTTTCAAACCGATAATTGTTGGTGAGCAACCATTTGATTTGGGGGGGGGGGGGGGGGGGGGGGGGGTTAGGAATTCTATTGCCAGCCGGTAAAATTTTTTCAGCAATTTTCTGAGCAGGCCATTTTTTTCAGCCATTACCAGAGTCGGAGAAAAATTTTCGCCGGTTCTTCGGGCCGGATTTAAACAAATTGTCGAATGTTGTGAATGTCTGTGTAAGTTAAACTCCCCGCTGTTACAGAGTATGAGTTAATAACCGTTCCTTCAGATGTCTCTTTGCAATTAGCGAATTTCAGACAGATTGTATGATGTTTAAATAGAACCTTTTCTAGATTTTTGTGCCTATGCGTATTAGGTCTCTGGTAGATACAGCTATGTCAACAGTTTGTATTTATATTAATTAATTTTTTGACTTTAAATTGTCTGGCACAAAGGGCCAGCAAAATTTTCCATATCATGCAATGTATCCTTACTTTTGCATGGTCCGGGAAAAAAAATTGCCGGCCCTTTGGGCCGGAATATTTTTTTCAGCATTTTTCAGAGCCGGGATTTTTTTTTGCAAATTCTTCCTGCCCCCTTCCCCCATAAAAAAGGCGAGCTCGTAGCTGTAGAACCAATTTTCTTGAGAAGAGAAATGGTAGTAACAAGTTACGTTCAATATATATATATATAAATACCATGAGGTTCTCGCTGTGCAGGTTCAAATTTGGACCCCCCCCTTCCCTTTTTTCAAAGTTTATTTTGAATTTCCATCATGGCGACATCGTTCAATATAAACAGAACTGTTTTCGAAAAACGAGGAGAGGGAAGAATGTTGGAGAAATTGTTCATCAATTTGTAAAAAAAACCAACCGAAAATTATGTTCGAACGTTTGCTAGAATTAGAAATTAAACTTGATGTTCAAAATATAGTTATTGAAGTTTAGAAACAGGTTTGTAGGTTAGAAATCGGAATCAAACTACCACTTTTTGTGTGTAAATTCTGGTTTGTAGCTGATCTCTTCTAAATTAATCAACTGTTTTAAAATCAAATTGTGTATATCGAAATGTATTTATGAAATGCATATTCATCATTGCCGTGAAATCGGAATTTGAAAATCTCAACACTGCTTTTCTCGAGTCGGACTCGGACTACCAATTTTAGTGTGCGCCCGATCTGTTGGCGTGAAGGTGTATCGAAATACCCAACTCAAAATTTCGATGCTCATATCTTTTCAACAGTAAGAGATAGGAAAAATCAGAAAGACTAAATAAGACAGATATATGGATAAAAAATAATAATATTGAAATTTTTAGGAAACGTCATAAGCTTCATTTTTGTTTACTATTATAAGCAAAAAAGTGTCTTCCTCCTATGAACCTTGAATTTGGAAATATGAAGGACGGTGAAGGACGTCATCGTAATAAATCGTTACAGTGTGCATCTAGCATTTCATATCTTGCATGGCTGTCGACTTTCAAAAAGAATGGAAATTGTAGATAGCAAAATACGAGATATTTAAGCTTACAAATAGCAAAACATGAAATTTTCGGTCCTTTTGAGTAATTCGACGCTCCCGTCAAATATTTGAATCTACTAAAAAACATGATAAAAAAATAACAGAGACCAAAAATAAAAAAGACCAATCTAGCTTTTACTCCAAACGTAACGTTCGAGAACTTTCATTGTCCTAGCTTACAGGGTTCTTGAGAAATCGCTGATCCAATTTTCCACGGTTACGAAAACAATAGGTCTTCCGACGGAAGTCGGAAGACCTAATAAAAGCTGACCGTTTGTTGTTCTTCTTTCCCTGTATGTACGATAAAAAACAACAAGAGGTTGGGTTTTATTTTTTGATAGATAAATATCGGCAGCCTGTGATGTACATTTCCATTCGTAACCTTTCTATCTTCTCTAACGTTCGCCGTTTCCGCATGAACCGTGCACACAAATTTTGAATCGAAGGTAATGGTAAAAAAAAACCGGGAAAATGCATGCTTTTTTGCTTATTCATGTACACACGTCTATCTTGATGGCGACTTCGTCGGCGCTTCGCGCCGACTACGTCCCCTATAATAAGTCACTGGGTGATTTTCAGACAGCAAGATTTCTTCTAACAAGTTTGACCTGAAAAAGTAATACATTTTCAATTAGTTTCAGTCATTCATTTATTATTTACTCATTTATTTATTTGTTTATTTTGATACAATTTCAATAATGCATAGTCATAAACTGAAAAAATTCAAAATGATTCATAAATTGTACTTAAATTGCATAATCCTTTATAACTATTTGATTGTATATGTTATTCATTTAGCAATCATAAATTTATCATTGGAAAGAATAGTATTGATAAATTCAACACTCAACCAATGGAGTTCATGGAAAATTATTTTTAATGACTTGAACTACAAGATAATCAAATTATATTATGATATATTATCTATCTAGAAATTCATAGTTTAAATTACCTATGTTGCATTTTGCATGCATATGTGTGGATGTAAATGTGAGTACCCCCCCCCCCCCCCCCCCCCCCCCATCAATCTCTTCTCTCTTTTCACTTTATATTCTGAGTAAAAAAAAAACATTTATAATATCATGTATACTTGTGAATGACATAATGTATTAATGTATTTTTTTTAAATACAAATTTTTTTGCTTAATTAGGGCCCAATGAGGTGGGGGGGGGGGGGGGGGGGGGGGGTAGGCTTGGTTGGTCAAAATAAAGGCACATAAATGAACTTAATAACCTGATCAGTTCAGTGATTGAAAATTATTACAAATCTTGGTAGTATTAGTAAAGTGTGTGTATGTATGTGTGTGAGAGAGAAAAGATATTTGTTTACAAATTTGTTTATTTACCTTGAACTTGAGGAAAAAGTCGATGTTTTCAATGGTTCCTAGATTAATTTCGTCATCGAGGCATCGGCCTAGTATCCATTTCACTATAAAAACAAACAGCTAAACTGAAGAAAGTACATGTACTACATGTATGTGAAGTACACAAGTCGTACCGTGTTTTTGCGTCATCAAGTTTACATCACACCGGCACTGCACTGGCACTGCACTGACATCGGCCTTCGTGAAGTCGGGTTGGACAAAAACAGCTTGAAATCTTCATTAATCTCTTCTTAATTGCAAATCCAAGGTTAGAAATGAGTTCACGAGATAAAAATCATCCAACAGCTATACTTTTTCATACATAGAATACTTTAAACTCCGAATAAAGTATATTCATTCATGTTTACAATGTGACTCACGTTCAATGTGTATTGGGTGCAAAATCGTGATTCTGCGCATGCCGAAACGAAGCTAACACCAGCTGATTTCAAACGGGAATTATTTCAATATATGAAAAAGTGGTTCTGTAATTTTTTGATATTTGAAAGATGCCGATGTGAATGTCATTTTTTGAAAATATTATAAAAATCTGTGAGGGACCATTTTTTTGTACCTCATTTTTATTTTCCACTTTTTGGGGCATTTTTCCCCGGGAAATTTTAGCCAACTTCAATCATCGATTTAGTAATTAAAATGTCAGGTTTGTCTAAAATAAACTAATTGAGGGTAAAATATAAAGCTAATAGCAAAAGTTCGGCGATATTTTACTTGCTGAAATAAAAAATTGTGCTGTCTAGAGCTTTCGGAAAAGGACCAAAACTCGGAGGCGTCCATATTTTCTCCGACAAGAAAGAGTGCGTCATTCATTCGCGGACTCACATTTTCCTTTTTACGCCGCACGTGCAAATCCGGCTTGGCCGCCCTACTGTCTAAGTGATTGCCTGATTTGTTTCACGCATGAGGGCACCAATGCCGTACATGTATAATTTGAAACACGAACCAATCAAATCACAGGGTTTTCAGCATCGTGACGTATGAGTATTCTAATCTTCTTCCGCCGGATAAAATGAAGGACCGATGCTGCTTCTGTGTATAAACGATGTAACTCTGTTTACTTTAGAATCAAGCTGTTTTGTTACGTAGTAGCGCATGTTTTTGTAATGAGATGAATACTAACTGTTTTAAACACGATAAATAGAACATGTTACAATGTACATCCGTGGATACGCGTTTATTTCATTGTCGGGGGAGGGTCATTGAAAGCATAACGGGTCGTTGACGAGGAAGGTAAAATTATGTATACACTGTACGACCTACCTTATACTAATCGGGGGTATGTTTCATAATTAATTTTAAGTAGCTGTACTGATCCAATTCCCTGTCCTTTTTCTGTTGGACTGAAAAGTGAACATGGGTGTACGTACACGTACGTCCCTAGTGTGAAGTAAGAGAGCCCGAGAGAGGGGTATACAACTACATGTATATGTATCAAACTATTTATACGGGAGATGTTTTATTGTTGTTCAAGTTTTAGAAAATCTGACGTTAAATCTTTTTAAGAAAAATTGTTCATTATTACGTACAGTCGCACACCATATCGTTTTCAAGAAACTTTGCAGAAAAAAGCCGTGGAAGAAAATCAATATATATGTTACAGGGAATAAGTGTAATCAGGAATTTCATGTAATTCCTGAAATTTAGGGATTTCGTGTAATCCCTGTTTCGATTAGTTATTACATGTAATTCCTGAAATAGGCCAGGTATTTCATGTAATTCCTGAATTTTTCTTTCATTTTTACACTTATTTCCTAACCTTTTTTTTCTCCTTATTTTCATTTTTAAAATCTATTATTTTTATTTCAGTTAATGCTGAAAATGCTCTCTGTCAAGAACCCAGAACCGATTATGCCAAATATTTGAAAATATTCAAACTAGAATAGATAATTTTTATCACAGTATTCCCCAAATTTAGAAGTTCATTTATCATGTATATCATTATCTCTGCAAAGTGGACATAAAACAAACACATAAGCGCATAGAAAAGAACTTATCGAACATAATTGATAGTCAAAGCACTCTAAAACATATATCGAAAGCTTCAATCTGAAACATTAGTATTTAACCCTCATTAACGTATCTTGATAATGGGCAAAAAAGAAATGATAAAAATGTTCTAATTTTCAACTTTTATTATGTGACGTCTAAATAAGTTTAAAATATATTCAAAATTACTTTTTGACGAGGCAACGGATGTCCCCATCCGACAGCAAGCATAAACCACTAGACTGAGTATGAAGGTCCATAAAACAGATCTATATAAATTACTCCTATTACCAGGTTAAAAAATCGGATATCCCCTTCCTACGTGTACACCTTAATACTAAGATATTTTGATTGCAACAAGTTTCACTGAAATAGAATAGATGCAAAGAAAAGATTTTGGGATGAAGCGGTCACCATGGCACTTATTTCAATGGCTGTATTGAGTTACATAGTCCAATCAAGATTCCATGCATACAATTTTACCGAGTACATGTATTACAGTTATATCAGTGGGCCAAAATATATCTGTGCAACCGAATTTTCCGCCGAAAAGTTTTTCTAACATATCATTTTCCCATCAATCTTAAATTAACATAATCAGCCTTAAAAGCATCTCTGATCATATACGTAACCATTTTTTCTCGTTCAGTAATAGGATTTCATATTATGAAAATGTAAAATATCTATCATATCGCAATTTCATAATTTTTACATGATTTTTGGCCGTCAGGAAATAAGTGTAAAAATGCAAAAATATTTTAGGAATTACATGTAATCCCTTAAATTTTGGGGATTTCATGTAATCCCTAAAATGACCAGGAATTACACGTAATCACTGAACCTTTCAGGAATTACATGAAATCCCTGATTACACTTATTCCCTGTAACATATACATGCACGTATAATCGAAAACTTATCGACTCGCGCCGTGCTGGCCGCTTTGAAAAATAAAACTGTTCTTACAGAATACTGAATTTAGCACTATTCATTCTTTATTTGTTGATTTTTTTTCAGCTTGTTATACCCTCGTTATTTTTCATGTCATTTTCAGAATGTAAATGTAAAACAAAGATATTAGAACCATATTAGTTGTAAGCACCGTCCCGTTTCCCCTTTCTAAATTTCGATCTAAGTCTAAAAATAATCGAGAAGATAAGTATTAGTTGTTTATATATAAAAAAGTTCTTTCTCAAATAAATCCTTGCAACGAGCAAACTTTTTTATTTGTAGATGATAATTACCACTTCCCCACGACATGCGTAGACTATTAAACGTCGCCAGTTTCGTACATTCCAAACAGCAAGAATACGTATGGGGTTTGAAGTTGGATTGGAAAATGTTAAGAAACGAAAAACTCTAATAACACCAAGGAACCAGAAACTATACTTACCTTCCCTACCCCCTAAGTCAACCCACTAGGTCGGCCACTTGTATTAACGCTTTTGAACATGCTAGTTCGAGGACGGTCATCTTTTAATTCTAATGACATCATTATACATAAACTTGTCTACGAAGTAAAGTTTGATGACATACAGCATAAATGATGCATATTCTGATATTTAGCTATTCGCTCTCAGTACCTTCAGTGCTTTGATTTTAAATATTGCCCTAGGGCCAATATTGATGTAAATATTGGTCAAATATTCGAATTTATAGGCATTTTTCCATATGGGGATTTTATATATAGATACTGACAAGGGTATAACAATGTCCATTGGTCTCTTTTTTCATATTTAGTTTCATGTTTTATGTGGTATGTCTCCTTTACGTCTCTTTTCATAGTGTTTGTCTACTCTGTGTTTTCGCATGAGGTGTTTTGGTGCTTTGCTGTGGGTGCTCGTGGACGTGGTTTATTTAATTCCAGTTTAATTTGTTCAGTTAATCTCTGTCAGTCAATGACAAATATGGATAATGACCATATCCCTATATACAGCACAAAATCGATAATTCAGAAAATCATAAACCGAAGGCATACAAAATCAGGATAAAACAGGAACCAAAGCAAACAAACAAAAACCTCCACCACATGAAAAGAAGCGAACTCCCGAAATTGGAGTGAGACCAGGTGCCCAGGAAGAGTCAGTATCTCCTGTTCGCATACAACACAGTCGCTTCAATTCGGTAGAATTGTCACATCCGGTTACTCCCATTTTGGAAGATATAAAGTATTTTCTTTAATTGGACGGTACAAATGGTCTATGACAGAATATCGTCCACCATTCTGGAGACTAGCTCTCAGAATGAAATCTGTATATTTGGTACTTGCTCTGGCATAGCGTATCAACTGAGATATGAACACGCCATAATCAGGCGATGAAGGGATGTTGCTACTCAGAAAAGGAAAGTTTGTGATGCTGAAATTGAAGTCGTCACGCTTGTCATAGAGTGAGGTGTTCATGTGACCATCAGTGTCGTAGGACAACATTATGTCTAAATAGGATGCTGAATTTTTTGTCTCTGTAGTTTCTTTGATTTCAAGCTCCGAAGGATAGATTCTGCTGAGTTAATTCGCGAATTTTGGATTATTGATGGACAACACATCGTCTATGTATCTGTTGAAGTTGAAGTTGAAGTCAGAAGCTAAGTATCTTTTCCCATCAGAGACCAAAGATTGAATGAATTTAGCTTCGTACGAGTAAAGAAAAATGTCGGCAAGGAGTGGGGCACAATTGGTTCCCATTGGAATTCAGACAATTTGCCGGAAGACCTTTCCTCCGAACACCACAAAAATGTTGTCGATCGGGAAGTTTAACATTTGAATAATATTTGTTTCAGTGTACTTATTTTTAGAATCGGACTTTTCTTATGACATAGTTAACAACATTATTTGCGATTACCGTTCTTGCTTGTAAATGCATTACTGATAATTTTTGAGAGTCTTCCTTTCAATTAAGAATGTGGGATTGTAGTTTAAAGTGTCGAAAAATCAAAAGCTTTAATCGAATGGACTCTATTGACAGTAAGTGTTTTAATGTTTTTTCCCTGACATGGTCGCCATAGCACTTTCTATATAGACATAACCTAAGACAGTGCATGCTTTGTAGATATCGTTTTCATTTTCGTGCATGAACATCGACGGCGGGTGCGGCTAGCCAAACAGGGTATGCTTCTCCCGGGCACATGGTCCCACCTCGAGCTTGCTAGGGGTCCGTCGATGCTCAATTTGTTGCTCTATCGTGAGTGCTGTTGAGATTGTTGTCAGGATCTTCTTTATCTCGTTTGTGTCACACTTATACCCTTTGCCGTGTGGAGCTCGTAAAAAAGTTCCCCGCGAGGGGTTTGACAGTGGTTGTTTTGATGTGTTTCTCTGACATGGTCTCCATAGCACTTTCTATCTAGACATAACCTCAGACAGTGCATGTTGTGTAGATATCGTTTTCATTTTCGTGCGTGAACATCGACGGCGGGTGCGGCTAGCCAAACAGGAGATGCATACTCCTCCCGGGTACCTGGTCCCACCTCTAGCTTGCTAGGGGTCCGTCGATGCTCAATTTGTTTCTCTATTGCGAGTGTTTGAGATTGTTGTCAGGATCTTCTTTATCTCTATTGAAGTGAGTGGATTCCAGATGTTCTAAAAGTTCCTTCGAATTTTTTTTTAAATCTCTAGAAAAAGAATTCCACAAATTTGGCTATGGATGTCACATTCTATACTTTCTTCAAATAAGTTTGATGCTATGACAGAACTGACAATCCAATACAAAAACTATTTCATCACAATGACTAACAAAATCTCTAAGAGCTATTATTTTGGGTTAAAGAATTATCATTCTCATATTTTGTAATCACCTTTGAAAATGAAACACATGTATATATAAAAAATGACATGGCAAACAAAATTCGTCCAGCAATTAGCTCCGTAAGTAGAAAATATGTTCCAACTTGTGATTATTCAAAGAGCTCTAGAAAATATGTTTTGATCAAAACCACAAAATAAATATGAAACTTACGATAACTATAGATTAAACTTGACGAAAATCAGATAAAATTAAATTAAATGATAGAATAAAATTGTCGATCGGTTCTATACGATTTAACAACTTGATAATCCAAATTTCTATGGTATTGGGCCGTATTTCATCAATATAACGGAAACAATGTAAAACGATGTCACCAACCCTGCTGATATAGAGTAGGTGTTTGAACATACATTTGTAAATGCAGTGTATCCAGCATGCATATACAGACATAAAGAAGGAGGAATTCGCGTGAAAATTTATTAAGTAATGAGTCAATCCTAACGCACCGTTGATTTTCTTTCGCAAATCTAGATAATCTTGCTCATGACTTATATTGACCTTATGCATCTGGTGTATACTCTAGTTTCGATAAATCAAATGTGTTTCTGACTCCTTTAGCGCTTTGTCACTATAACTAAATTTGCCGTTAAATAAATATGTATTGACTATAAACACTTGACAGAAATCAAGTTCCCTATTTAATCAAGGAATACACATTCTTAATCTCGTATTTATTCGAAATTCAAATATCACTATCACATTCTTAAGATGCTTTCCTTAATTCCTTGCTGTCCTACATTTCATAAAATTTCATATCAGAAGGAGATCAAGCCCTACATTCAGTAAAAAGAATCCTGTAAATACAGCGTATGATTGACAGAAATATTACCGGTATCAGCGCAATTCAGCAGCATGGATCATTTATTGACAGGGTTCTCTTTCAGTGACTGTGCGCAAAATTGTGTAAGAGAACAAGTTAGTTCGATCTTGATTCAATTAAGTACGGTTGTTCCCTGAGGCAAGGTAGTGGCTTAGAGAATAACAGGAAAGCGCACTTTTCGAGAGCTATACTGAATGATGTACCTTTTAAACTTTACGAATCATTCGTACCATAACCTATCTGTGCTTAAAGATAATAGTGAATCTGGGTATCTGGATGATATTCTTACTATTGGCAATCCTGTTTTTGAAAAGTATAAAAATGTAATTTATCCACGAAATTAACAGTATATATCGTAGACGGCGCCAGGAAAATTCACTCTTTCTTTATTCATTCTGTTTGACTTTAAGTACCACCGACGAGGAGTACGTGTTTAGTACAATAAAATTGGTACTATAGAACATATATTTAGATACTGACAATCTAAACAAGGCAAACGTTATAAACAAAGAAACACTTTTTTTAACCTAAATATCAAAATTGTTGATGAAGAGAATGGTACAAGTGTGTATGACAAAAGAGATGATTTTGGATTCAATATAGTAAATTTTCCCTGGCTTGACGGTGATGTTCCTAGATTACCGTCATACGGCATCTACATTTCACAGCTAATCCGATATGCTAAAGCATGTACTGATGTTTTTGATTTTCATAGTAGAAATTTACAAGTTACAAAGAAACTTTTAGGTCAAGGATTTCGCTTTCACAAACTAGTAAAGACTTTCTGGAAATTTTACAAAAAATATTGTCAACTTCTTTTGAAATTCGGACCCATACAAAGCAACATAGTATATTACTTTGGGTATTTCGCAACCTGCATTTTATTTACCATCGACATTGTGTTAGAATAATCAAACGCTTTTTATAAAGTGGATACAATCCTTCTGGCACCAGATGGACACTTGGCTTGGTACTGGATCAATCTACAGCCTTGTACCAGCGCATTTTTAAGAAGTGCACTCTGACTGTCTGTGACGACAGTACTCCATGACAGGCCTTTTCCAAGCCTCTTTAAAGAAGACAGGGCCCCGACCACCTGTCCTCTCTGAATGCTAGTCAGACTCTTCGGGTGATCACATGCATAAACTCGCTACAGCCGGCAGAACACGGACTGTATTTCGTACGCCTTCTGTTTTTATATCCATTTACATATCCATATGTATGTTTCTTTGGCCCCTGCGTCATGTAGTCTGATTGTTTGGTTTTCTTACAGTGAGGAGGTTATTTTACACCACAATTGTACGTTCTGCGAGACCTCTGTGTAATCGGTAAAGTGACAGTGGTGTGTGCACGTAATCCGGATAACCACACCGTCTGCTACTGACGTGGCAGATGACCGTCCTAAGTCGGCACCGATTGCCCATTAGTATCGTTTGTTTATGTGTAGTCATTTATGTTTGATGTTTCAATGTAATTCGGCGTTTTTTTTTGGAAGCATTTGCACCTCTTTCTGTGCGTGTCTACTATTTTGTTTTGCAGTCTGTGTTTTGCTGTGGGTGCTGCAACGGGTGTTGTTTGAGATCCCCTCCTTTCTTGTGTATCCACTCGCTTAGTTTTTGACGATTCTAAGACAAACCATACCAAAATCGATCATATGGGTTGTACAACTTATATGTGAGAATATAAATATACATAAGATGCAATTTATTGATTATACAATAGTTCCCATATACATTTGATAAAATACTGGGAACAAAGTGTTCATTTTCGAATGGTCTATACAAAATTGATTTTATAAGAATGAGAAAGAGATATAAAGCAATTTTCAATATTGAAATATATGTTCTATAGTACCAATTTTATTGTACTAGACACGTGTTTCGGATATTGAATCCTCGTCAGTAGTACTGCAACTCATTTGTGTCACACTCATGCCCTTTGCCGTGTGGAGCTCGTAAAAAAGTTCCCCGCGAGGGGTTTGACAGTAAGTGTTTTGAATATATTTCCCTGACATTGTCGCCATAGCACTTTCTATATAGACATAACGTCAGACAGTGCATGAATTTTATAATTATATTGTTTTAATTTTCGTGCTTAAAAATCGACGGCGGGTGCGGCTAGCCAACAGGGGATGCTTACTCCTCCCGGGCACCTAGTCCCACCTCTAGCTTGCTAGGGGTCCATCGATGCTTAATTTTGTGCTCTATTGTGAGTGCTGTTGAGATTTTCGTCAGGATCTTCTTTAACTCATTCATGTCAAACAGTTTCAATAAAACCAAAGTGAATTTTCCTACAATACATAGTTTTAATTTCCAAGACTACCCGGACCTGACCTGAGCAAAATACTCATAAGATGCAATGGAATAAACATAAAAGAAGTTCATTTAAACATTAAAAATCAGACAAAATAGCATTCAACAAACTGCAGATGACAACACAGAACGAACCCCACAAAGAATGGCCCATCAAAGAAACAAAGCAGTTCCATAAGAGCATAACTAACTACAAACTAATGACAATATATAAAGTGAGGAAGACATATGTCCAACAGGCGCCGACTTTGGACAGCCATCAGTTACCCGCCTAACATGTATACAAGTCTTCTACATAGCCGGATAAACATAGGTATTCCAAGACTTAGAGCTGCTGTATACACAAAAAATAAAACCCCTGTCTTTTTTAAAAGGTGATATCACAACCAAGAAAGTAATACGCAGCAAAAATCAATCAGTGCTTTACTGTCTGAACGCGCTTATGATCAATCACTCAAAAAGCCGACCAACTTCCAGATAGCACGAGATATTTAAACACCGTCTTTTCTGGTGACATGTGGACATGACCCATCATGAAGTCCCATTGTCATGTTTGTTCAATGTGCAATACTCGAAAAGTTGCTGATCAAACAAATCTAAATTAAAAATATATTTGCATGTGTCTGAAAATCACTTCACTGATGAAGATTTAGTATTCGAAACACGTGTCTGGTGCATTAAAATTGGTTTGAAATTTTCTTCAGGATGGTAAAGAGTTAGAACACTTCCGTATTATTTTAATACTTCTGGCAATCCATTAAAGACTTTTATCGGAGTTCTTCGTGATTTATATAATATAATAATGTATATGATGCCAAAATATAAAAAAGGCCAAAAACAGAACTTCTCTCACGCGACAGAGCTGGAAAGAAGTAATTATTACACCTTAAAAACCAGTCACGGGGAACAAGTTGAACTGCTCCACACTCCAAAGGGAAAGAAATGTTGATAATAATAATTCGGAGTGTTCCAACTCTTTGCCTTCTTGAAGAAAATCTCATACCATTTTCTATGAACCGAAAAAAAAAACAAAAACAAATAAAAGAGGGCGCTTCTGCTACCAAATTTCTTCAAATTTCTAAAACGTGGGTCCTGTAGCATCATATCCCACCAATCTTGCTATGTCTTTCGGTACAATTTTGGACATCATAATTTTCATACCCTTTGGCCATACTATATCGTATAGATTAAGGATCACTGACGAGGGTTAAGTATCCGAAACGTGCATGTCTGGTCCATGCTGCAAATTCATCCGTTCTTAAATGATGCTATTGAATTGAAGTCGTTTTACATTATATGCTCTTTGGCTATGTCTGAAAATCACTTTGGCTGGAGGCATCACTGATGAGATTTAACTGGTGCATTAAAATTGGTTTGAAAATATTCCCCAAGAAGGTGAAGAGTTGGAACACTTTCGAATTATTCTAAACACTTTTTTCCTTTCAATCAATTTTGGATAACTTGCATATTATTATGGATGGTAACCTTTCATCAAATTTTAATCCACATACCTTATGTCAATGTTATTCCAAAACATTTTTTTGCCCAGCTAACACCTGGAAGACATTTGTTTGAGATATAATATGATTAAAATGTCGTTAAAGGGAACGTATCACCGAACATGACATTTTGTTGTCAAGAATGTGTGATGGTATTCTACTTTCCGTGCAAATCAATTCAGCTATAAGGTCACAGAAAGTAAGGTTCACGACGTCATGAGTGAATACGACTTTATATACTCAGACGCGTAATGTTGTACTACATTTTTAATCGTCGGATACCTCTTGGCGTGGGACTGTTTGCAGGCTTAATGACCGAAAAACTAATGAATGAGAGAAAAATGATAGGAAATGATACATATTGTTGAATATATCACAGGTTAATTGCATATAATGGAAGCAATGACAAATATGGATAATGACCATATCCCTGTATACAGCACAAAATCGATAATTCAGAAAATCAGAAACCGAAGGCATACAAAATCAGGATAAAACAGGAACCAAACAAACAAAAACCTCCACCATATGAAAAGAAGCGAACTCCCGATATGGGAGTGAGACCAGGTGCCCAGGAAGAGTAAACATCTCCTGCTTGCATGCATCACCCGCCGCTTCAATTCGGTAGAACTATCACATCCGGTTACTTCCATTTCGGAAGACATAGAGTACAACCTTTGGTTGGATGGTTCAAATTGTCTAAGACAGAATATCATCCACCATTCTGGAGAGTGGGACATCATAGTGTATGACGAGTTCCCCATATCGACCGTAGAACTTCCTCAGTGACGATGTTAGTCGGTCACAAACATATCCCTGACTGGGAAGCTTATCTGAAAGACGCCTAACTCTCAGAAAATAATTCAGTATACATGTATTTGGTACTTGCTCTGGCATAGCGTATCAACTGAGATATGAACACGACATAAGCAGGCGATGAAGGGAAGTTGCTACTCAGAAAAGGAAAGTTTCTAATGCTGAAATTGAAGTCGCCATGTTTGTTATATTGTGAGGTGAACATGTGACAATCAATGTCAATATTATGTTCAAATATGATGCTGAATTTTTTGTCTCTGTAGTTTCTTTGACTTCAAGCTCCAAAGGATAGATACTGCTGGGGTAATCCGCGAATTTTGGATTATTGATGGACAACACATCGTCTATGTATCTGTAAGTGAAGTTGAAGTCAGAAGCTAAGTATCTTTTCCCTTCAGAGACCAAAGATTGAATGAATTCAGCTTCGAACGAGTAAAGAAAAATGTCGGCAAGGAGTGGGGCACATTTGGTCCCTTTTTGAATTCCAACAATTTGCTGGAAGACCTTTCCTCCAAACACCACAAAAATGTTGTCGATCAAAAAGTTTAACATTTGAATAATATCTGTTTCAGTGTACTTATTTTCAGAATCGGACTTTTCTTTTACAAAGTAGGTTTTGTCATAGTTAACTACAATAAATTTGTATTTGCGATTGCCATTCTTACTTGTAAGCGCACTTGGTGAGTGTCACTGCTGGTGGACCAGGAGTCCCCGAGGGCACATGTAGCCAAGTTCGATCAATTTCGGTTGATCGTTTCTTCAACGCATTCTTAAATTTCTGTTATCAAAATTTCTTGAAATTTCTAAAACGTGGGTCCTGTAGCACATATCCCACCCATTCTGCTACGTCTTTCGGTACGCTTTTTCGACATAGTAACTTTCACACTTTTTGGCTTATTACATTGTTTAGATTTGAGGATCACTGACGAGGGTTAAGTACCCGAAACGTGCATGTCTGGTCCATGTTGCCAATTTACCTGTTCTTAAATGATGCTATTCAATATGAAGTCGTTTACATTTATACCACTTGGTGAGTGTCACTGCTGGTGGACCAGGAGTCCCCGAGGGCACATGTAGCCAAGTTCGATCAATTTCGGTTGATCGTTTCTTCAACGCATTCTTAAATTTCTGTTATCAAAATTTCTTGAAATTTCTAAAACGTGGGTCCTGTAGCATCATATCCCACCCATTCTGCTACGTCTTTCGGTACGCTTTTTCGACATAGTAACTTTCACACTTTTTTGGCTTATTACATTGTTTAGATTTGAGGATCACTGACGAGGGTTAAGTACCCGAAACGTGCATGTCTGGTCCATGTTGCCAATTTACCTGTTCTTAAATGATGCTATTCAATATGAAGTCGTTTACATTTATACCACTTGGTGAGTGTCACTGCTGGTGGACCAGGAGTCCCCGAGGGCACATGTAGCCAAGTTCGATCAATTTCGGTTGATCGTTTCTTCAACGCATTCTTAAATTTCTGTTATCAAAATTTCTTGAAATTTCTAAAACGTGGGTCCTGTAGCATCATATCCCACCCATTCTGCTACGTCTTTCGGTACGCTTTTTCGACATAGTAACTTTCACACTTTTTTGGCTTATTACATTGTTTAGATTTGAGGATCACTGACGAGGGTTAAGTACCCGAAACGTGCATGTCTGGTCCATGTTGCCAATTTACCTGTTCTTAAATGATGCTATTCAATATGAAGTCGTTTACATTTATACCACTTGGTGAGTGTCACTGCTGGTGGACCAGGAGTCCCCGAGGGCACATGTAGCCAAGTTCGATCAATTTCGGTTGATCGTTTCTTCAACTCATTCTTAAATTTCTGTTATCAAAATTTCTTGAAATTTCTAAAACGTGGGTCCTGTAGCATCATATCCCACCCATTCTGCTACGTCTTTCGGTACGCTTTTTCGACATAGTAACTTTCACACTTTTTTGGCTTATTACATTGTTTAGATTTGAGGATCACTGACGAGGGTTAAGTACCCGAAACGTGCATGTCTGGTCCATGTTGCCAATTTACCTGTTCTTAAATGATGCTATTCAATATGAAGTCGTTTACATTTATACCACTTGGTGAGTGTCACTGCTGGTGGACCAGGAGTCCCCGAGGGCACATGTAGCCAAGTTCGATCAATTTCGGTTGATCGTTTCTTCAACGCATTCTTAAATTTCTGTTATCAAAATTTCTTGAAATTTCTAAAACGTGGGTCCTGTAGCATCATATCCCACCCATTCTGCTACGTCTTTCGGTACGCTTTTTCGACATAGTAACTTTCACACTTTTTTGGCTTATTACATTGTTTAGATTTGAGGATCACTGACGAGGGTTAAGTACCCGAAACGTGCATGTCTGGTCCATGTTGCCAATTTACCTGTTCTTAAATGATGCTATTCAATATGAAGTCGTTTACATTTATACCACTTGGTGAGTGTCACTGCTGGTGGACCAGGAGTCCCCGAGGGCACATGTAGCCAAGTTCGATCAATTTCGGTTGATCGTTTCTTCAACGCATTCTTAAATTTCTGTTATCAAAATTTCTTGAAATTTCTAAAACGTGGGTCCTGTAGCATCATATCCCACCCATTCTGCTACGTCTTTCGGTACGCTTTTTCGACATAGTAACTTTCACACTTTTTTGGCTTATTACATTGTTTAGATTTGAGGATCACTGACGAGGGTTAAGTACCCGAAACGTGCATGTCTGGTCCATGTTGCCAATTTACCTGTTCTTAAATGATGCTATTCAATATGAAGTCGTTTACATTTATACCACTTGGTGAGTGTCACTGCTGGTGGACCAGGAGTCCCCGAGGGCACATGTAGCCAAGTTCGATCAATTTCGGTTGATCGTTTCTTCAACTCATTCTTAAATTTCTGTTATCAAAATTTCTTGAAATTTCTAAAACGTGGGTCCTGTAGCATCATATCCCACCCATTCTGCTACGTCTTTCGGTACGCTTTTTCGACATAGTAACTTTCACACTTTTTTGGCTTATTACATTGTTTAGATTTGAGGATCACTGACGAGGGTTAAGTACCCGAAACGTGCATGTCTGGTCCATGTTGCCAATTTACCTGTTCTTAAATGATGCTATTCAATATGAAGTCGTTTACATTTATACCACTTGGTGAGTGTCACTGCTGGTGGACCAGGAGTCCCCGAGGGCACATGTAGCCAAGTTCGATCAATTTCGGTTGATCGTTTCTTCAACGCATTCTTAAATTTCTGTTATCAAAATTTCTTGAAATTTCTAAAACGTGGGTCCTGTAGCATCATATCCCACCCATTCTGCTACGTCTTTCGGTACGCTTTTTCGACATAGTAACTTTCACACTTTTTTGGCTTATTACATTGTTTAGATTTGAGGATCACTGACGAGGGTTAAGTACCCGAAACGTGCATGTCTGGTCCATGTTGCCAATTTACCTGTTCTTAAATGATGCTATTCAATATGAAGTCGTTTACATTTATACCACTTGGTGAGTGTCACTGCTGGTGGACCAGGAGTCCCCGAGGGCACATGTAGCCAAGTTCGATCAATTTCGGTTGATCGTTTCTTCAACGCATTCTTAAATTTCTGTTATCAAAATTTCTTGAAATTTCTAAAACGTGGGTCCTGTAGCATCATATCCCACCCATTCTGCTACGTCTTTCGGTACGCTTTTTCGACATAGTAACTTTCACACTTTTTTGGCTTATTACATTGTTTAGATTTGAGGATCACTGACGAGGGTTAAGTACCCGAAACGTGCATGTCTGGTCCATGTTGCCAATTTACCTGTTCTTAAATGATGCTATTCAATATGAAGTCGTTTACATTTATACCACTTGGTGAGTGTCACTGCTGGTGGACCAGGAGTCCCCGAGGGCACATGTAGCCAAGTTCGATCAATTTCGGTTGATCGTTTCTTCAACGCATTCTTAAATTTCTGTTATCAAAATTTCTTGAAATTTCTAAAACGTGGGTCCTGTAGCATCATATCCCACCCATTCTGCTACGTCTTTCGGTACGCTTTTTCGACATAGTAACTTTCACACTTTTTTGGCTTATTACATTGTTTAGATTTGAGGATCACTGACGAGGGTTAAGTACCCGAAACGTGCATGTCTGGTCCATGTTGCCAATTTACCTGTTCTTAAATGATGCTATTCAATATGAAGTCGTTTACATTTATACCACTTGGTGAGTGTCACTGCTGGTGGACCAGGAGTCCCCGAGGGCACATGTAGCCAAGTTCGATCAATTTCGGTTGATCGTTTCTTCAACGCATTCTTAAATTTCTGTTATCAAAATTTCTTGAAATTTCTAAAACGTGGGTCCTGTAGCATCATATCCCACCCATTCTGCTACGTCTTTCGGTACGCTTTTTCGACATAGTAACTTTCACACTTTTTTGGCTTATTACATTGTTTAGATTTGAGGATCACTGACGAGGGTTAAGTACCCGAAACGTGCATGTCTGGTCCATGTTGCCAATTTACCTGTTCTTAAATGATGCTATTCAATATGAAGTCGTTTACATTTATACCACTTGGTGAGTGTCACTGCTGGTGGACCAGGAGTCCCCGAGGGCACATGTAGCCAAGTTCGATCAATTTCGGTTGATCGTTTCTTCAACGCATTCTTAAATTTCTGTTATCAAAATTTCTTGAAATTTCTAAAACGTGGGTCCTGTAGCATCATATCCCACCCATTCTGCTACGTCTTTCGGTACGCTTTTTCGACATAGTAACTTTCACACTTTTTTGGCTTATTACATTGTTTAGATTTGAGGATCACTGACGAGGGTTAAGTACCCGAAACGTGCATGTCTGGTCCATGTTGCCAATTTACCTGTTCTTAAATGATGCTATTCAATATGAAGTCGTTTACATTTCTATGAATTTAGAATGTGGGATTGTAGTGTAAAGTGTCGAAAAATGAAAGGCTTTGATCGAATGGACTCTACTAAAATGAGTGGATTTCAGATGTTCTAAAAATCCTTCGAATTCTTTAAAATCCACATCTGGTTGATACCACTGCGAGAATATACTGTCGAAAAATATTTTTGAAGCCCAGATTTGATTTCAGATAAAACTTTGGTGAGTAAGGTTGATACAGATTAGGTAAAACATTTTGAGGAACCAGCGATGAAACGTTGTTTGTACGGATTCTTATGCATTTCAGACAGTGCATGAGTTTCATATATTGTTTTTTCGTGCTTAAACATCGACGGGGGTGCGGCTAGTCAACAGCTAGGGGATGCTTACTCCTCCCGGGCACCTGGTCCCACCTCTGGCTTGTTAGGGGTCCGTCGATGCTTTATTTTGTGCTCTATTGTGATTGATGTTGAGATAATCTTTAGAATCTTCTTTAACTCTTTTAGGTATGCAGTATAAGTATGGTAAATCTAAATCTAAATCGTTAGTGTCGAAGCCAAAGGAAGCAAGAGCTGATTTGTGTTTATCTATTATTTCAGAGGCAGAAAGGTTTATTGGGATGTAAGTGGGATTTCCAGGTGTCGAATTTAAACCCAACACTAGACTGTCGAAATAATACTTTTTGCAAGTAAATGTGTAATTATTTGAGGCTTTGTCTGCTGGTGTGGTGACATAATGTTCTTGGAGGTAGGTAAACTCTGTGATAACATCAGGGTCTTTAAAGATAGACTCTAATCTGGTGTTCACAGTTGATTTTAATCGGCAAATTCTAGATAAAAGTAACCCTCTGATGGATTTTATCCATATCCCTGACTGGGAAGCTTATCTGAAAGACGCTTAGCTCTCAGAACAAAATCCGTATATTTGGTACTTGCTCTGGCATAGCGTATCAACTGAGATATGAAATCGCCATAAGCTGGTGATGAAGGGATGTTGCTACTCAGAAAAGGAAAGTTTGTAATGTTGAAATTGAAGTCGTCACGTTTGTCATAGAGTGAGGTGTTCATGTGACCATCAGTGTCGTAGGACAACATTATGTCCAAATAGGATGCTGAATTATTTGTCTCTGTAGTTTCTTTGACTCCAAGCTCTGAAGGATAGATACTGCTCAGGTAATCCGTGAATTTTGGATTATTGATGGACAACACATCGTCTATGTATCTGTAAGTGAAGTTGAAGTCAGAAGCTAAGTATCTTTTCCCTTCAGAGACCAAAGATTGAATGAATTCAGCTTCGTACGAGTAAAGAAAAATGTGAGTGGGGCACATTTGGTCCCTATTGGAATTCCGACAATTTGCTGGAAGACCTTTCCTCCAAACACCACAAAAATGTTGTCGATCAAAAAGTTTAACATCTGAATAATATCTGTTTCAGTATACTTATTTTCAGAATCTGACTTTTCTTTTACAAAGTAGGTTTTGTCATAGTTAACAACAATAAATTTGTATTTGCGATTACCGTTCTTACTTGTAAACGTATTACTTATAATTTTTGCGAGTCTTTCTTTCAATTTAGAATGTGGAATTGAAGTGTAAAGTGTCGAAAAATCAAAGGCTTTGATCGAATGGACACCTACTAAAATGAGTGGATTTCAGATGTTCTAAAAGTTCCTTCGAATTCTTTAAAATCCACATCTGGTTGATACCACTGAGAGAATATACTGTCGAACATTATTTTTGAAGCCCAGATTTAATTTCAGATAAAACTTTGGTGAGTAAGATCGATACAGATTTGGTAGAACATTTTGAGGAACCAGCGATGAAACGTTGTTTGTACGGATTCTTATGCATTATAGGTATGCAGTATAAGTATGGTAAATCTAAATCTAAATTGTTAGTGTGGAAGCCAAAGGAAGCAAGAGCTGATTTGTGGTTGTCTATTATTTCAGAGGCAGAAATGTTTGTTGGGGTGTAAGTGGGATTTCCAGGTGTCGAATTTAAACCCAACTCTTTAACTAGACTGTCGAAAAAGTACTTTTTGCAAGTAAATGTGTAATTATTTGAGGCTTTGTCCGCTGGTGTGATGACAACATGTTCTTGGAGGTAGGTAAGCTCTGTGATAACATCAGGGTCTTTAAATATAGACTCGAATCTGGTGTTCACAGTTGATTTTAATCGGTTAATTCTAGATAAAAGTAACCCTCTGATGGATTTTATCCATTCGGAAAGGATGTCGAGCTGTACATCCTCTTTCTTTGCCCAACGTTTTGCATATTCCTCAAAAGAGTCCATGATAATTTTGAAATTTTGGTTCCATGTAAAGGACATACTTTCTCTGTATTTGGGACCCTTTTTTAACAATTATCTCAACTTGTCGTTCTTGACTATACTAAGGTCACCAGAAATAACGTGTCCACAAGGAGAGTAGTTGAAGTCCGATGAAGAACATTCGCAAGTAAGTGGATGTAGTGAGGGATTACTTAAATCAATACACTGCAAGAATCGTTTGTAATTGTAAATTTTAGATGCAACTGTTGGTGTGTAGCTATAGGAAATACAAGGAGTTTCTTTTCTTTTGAAATATGATGGGATTTTTTTCTGTGACAGTATTGTGATTCAAAATTTGACCAAGATTCAATTTATCAATACCTTTGTTTGCAAATCTTACTTTAATGAAAGGACGGTTTGTTTTCTCCTCTGATTTATCTGATCTAACTGCTTGAAATAAACGAAAAGTAGAAAGAAGATGACTCCTTGTAGTTTGTACTCTGGGGAACGTGTATCGGTATATGTGAGGTCCTTCGTATATTCGTAGATTTCGTGTAACTTCCGTAAAGGAACAGAATATAATTTGGTACGAATATAATGCAGGCCTAGAGGCTCATTCAAAAATGGAACCAAGTCATCGAAGGAGAAACTATGTATCTCAGGCCTATTATATTTACGAATGCCATGACTGCGAGGTCTTCTTTGTGGTCTGTTGAATAAGCTAGTCACATTTACCGATTGACAACCGGGACTTGTTAAGTTTCCCACGCTGCTGATATTATCGTTGCACCAATAGGGCGCTGCAGTGTTAAGATGTTTTATCCAAAACTCTTCTCTGTTGCGACGGAAAGGTGTGCTCAAATTGGGATTGTTTGTGGGGTGATATATTTTCTCCAGGATTCTGACTCTCATAGATAAAACAGAATGATCGGCCTGGTCAAAATGCCGATAAAGGAGTTGACTTCCTTTATTATTTATTTTTGACCGGTGTCCTGAAATTCTGGTTCGGAGCTGACCTTTGGTTTTACCCACATAAATCAATCAAAGTGAGCACTCTATTCCGTACACAACATTAGATGTCATACAGTTTAGGTTTTCAAAACTATGCGTGTTAAATGTTTGTTTTGTGAGATTACTTGAGAATGAAGTGTCTGTTATTAGGATGTTACAAGTTTTGCAGTTCGTCATGCCGCATTCGAAATTGAGCAATCGCGTGGTGAAAATTGGGGCTCTTTTAGTATATCGACCATTTCATTCTTACAGGGCTTGATTTTAATATACCCATCTGCATGTTTATACCAAAACTCATGGTTGTTACTTACTACAAATGTTTCATCTCTAATGTCATGTAAACTAATTTTAGGGACACCTAAGTTACCTGTTGCGTATGTGTTCGTAGACGCAACAGGTTGGGGCCTTTTTATAGTGGGGACGCCCCAGCCACTTTGTAGGTCTCTTGAGTTCTATAAATAATTGCCTTTGTGTTGTTTTAGTACAGGAACGTTGCTAACTTCATTCAGAAAAAAGTTGTGCACACATTACCGATAACTAAACCGCATGGACGATTACTAATGATTTTATGAAACGTATTTCATGTTGTCAATCCAGAAATCGTACTTTCAATTTTACAGTCATGCCAACAGAAATCACATCACACGATTATTTGCACTCTATCCTGCCAAGCTTAACCTCATTTCATTTATAGTATACTACGCACATTTATGAAGTAAGGTCACTTCATCTTCTATGCGTCAATGTCAGAGTTAAGATATTTTAATGCCCATCTAATGTTAATGCTTAAATGAGAAAAATGAAATACATTACGGCCTTACCTATGTATGAAGAGAAATATAATTCATCTACATATAGCCAGATTTTATTCAACATAGTTTTATTGACCGTTTGCCCCTGCTGAATATTCAACGCTATCACCGTACTTAACTCTGTCCAAGCACGATGTGACAAAATATAAGGACTAAATATCAACTAGATTCTGGGTGATATTTATAGCAGCACATCATTTTAAAGGTGGTAGTATAAGAAACAGCAAGATGCATTTTTGACATTTCAGAGAAAAAAAATTAAAAGGTTATCATTTGTTCATTGCTAGGAAGCTATTGTTACAAACGTTTCTTATTTCTGTAAAAATTTATATAATCTATTCTTTCCACTTTCTTACAGGTTTTTTCCAAATCGCGGAGAGAATTATTTTCTAACGGAATGAAAAAGTAAGTGATCTGTGAAAGCGTACATTTATTTTGCGAAGGACTCCTTGAACACAATGAAGTGCATTGATTTATATCGACATTTTACATGGATGGTAATTATCTTGCACTATGGAGCATCCGTGCCGGAAATATTTCACGACTCGATAAGGAAAGCTCAGTGTATATCATACTGCTTAAAACAGGTAAGTCAACCATTCCTTTGATAAGTGATAACTATTTGTATGACAGTTATAAGAAAACAAGAAACTCTTACCTCTTTTCGTAAATGTCATTTCAGTAACATTTGTACATTACACATCCTTGCCATTATACAAACAATAAAAAACAAGTTTGCCAAGTTGAAAAATTGCAGATCTTTTCTATCTTCATGATTGTCCATCTGATTTAGAACTGAATGAAGGTCTCAATTTTCCATGAAGGAAATATAATTCTTTAAATTGTCACAGACTTATGATTTATTACTACCGATGATACGTCATATTGACTTATGCATAGATTATTAGATCATTTATCAAATAAAAAGCATATCTAATTGCGTAGAGCCCTGGATAATTTTTTAGAGAGTAAATATGAGACTTGTGCATAGAAACGAAATCGATCTCATTTGTTTCAGTCTTATAGGGGGTATTGGAAAGTGGATGATATTAGGAGGGAAATGGAAAGCGTTAAATTCAATTTCATAGATAAATGATCTGTGTAATTAGTAATTACACTATTTTATTCTAATGACTGATTTTATGTAGTCTTGGGCTAGTTGATTTATTGAATAATGATAAACAATAGTTTATCTTTGTTTCCTGTAGGTTTCATGATTTTCAGATTGATAAGAGGAAAAAAAAATTGTTTTATTATTTAATGTTTGTCTGGTTCCCGATTTGTAACAAATGGGAAACTCTAGTTCTGCATGTATTTAGTTTGCCTTTTGGCTTCATGACTTCATAAGCTAACGAGAGACAGTATTTTGATTCATCAGATCATATCAACATACATGATAATTAAGTCAACATGCGACTTATTTATGTCAACATGCAACTTAGTTATGTTAACATGCAACTTATTTATGTCAACATTCAACTTAATAAACGTGCATGTATACATATTTAATTATTTATCATGCATTTTGACATTATTATCTTGTATGTTGACAAAATATGTTGCATGTCAACACAATTAAAACTTAGCATGTCAACTTATTTAACCTCCATGTTGACCTAATATGACCCAATACCTTGCATGTAGGAGGCAGAAGTATGCCACCATAGTATTGTATTGAGGATAGGGGTTTACAAACACTACTGGTAGATAGAGGGATTTACAAACACTACTGGTAGATTGGGGGATTTACAAACACTACTGGTAGATAGAGGGATTTACAAACACTACTGGTAGATAGAGAGATCTACAAACACTACTGGTAGATAGAGGGATTAACCAAACACTACTGACAGATTGGGGAATTTACAAACACTACTGGTAGATTGGGGGATTTACAAACACTACTGGTAGATAGAGGGATTTACAAACACCACTAGTAGATAGGGGATTTACACACACTACCGGTAGATAGAGGGATTTACAAACACTACTATTAGATTGGGGGATTTACAAACACTATTAGTAGATTAAGGGATTTACAAACACTACTAATAGATTGGGGGATTTACAAACACTACTAGTAGATAGGGGGATGTACAAACACTACTGGTAGATAGAGGGATTTACAAACACTACTGGTAGATAGAGGGATTTACAAACACTACTGGTAGACAGATACTCGTATGGCCAAATATATCTTAATTGCTCAGCCTCAAGTCAAAAACTTAGGAGACGTTCCCATTTCGTCTACCCAAAAACATTTGCCTGGTATGTCGGTTTCAAATAGGTCCAGTCTGATGAACGTTTGTAGTACCTGCACTTAAACCGGTAGTCGTCTTTTGTGTTTTTGCATCGGGTGTTTTGGTGTTTTACTGTTGATGCTGCAACGGGGTCTTGTTGGAGATCTCCTCCCTTCTTTTTAAATGCGATACTACAGAATCGACAATTATACCTAAGATTACGTGACAACAAGTACCTTACGGTTATACATAAAATTTCGGCATACCACAAACCATCTGTGCTCTGTTGACAGCAAGGTCGTGTTCATTGACCCGATTAAAGATATAAAGATTGGGACTGGTTTCAGCATGATGTCCCGTTGTCACAGTTGGTCCGTGTAGATTGTTAAATACAAATGTGGTACAGTCTAAGAACGTGTTAAGGATTGTACGTATTATTCATATTGGGATTTCAGGGTTACTTCCGGGTTAGCCTCATTGTGTTGTTGCATACTTAAGAATATCGGTCGATAACATGCATGAGCTCGCTACAGCCGGCAGAGCACGGACTGCATTTCGAACGCCCCTGCCCTATTTATATATATATATATTTTTTTGTATGGTCATCTTACAGTGAAGAGGTTATTTACCCAACAGTTGTGCGTTTTCAAGACCTTTGGATAACCGGAAAAGTGGGAAGGTTGTGCGCACGTAATCCAAGATAACGACACCATCTGCTACTAAGGTGGCTGATGGCCGTCCTAAGTCGGTACCAATTGTCCATGGGTGTCGTTGGTTTATGTGTGGTCTTTTATGTTCTATGTTTGATGTCTCGTTTGCTGTTCCTAGTCTCTTGCTGTATGTGTCTTCTGTGTGTTTTCACTTGTAGTGTTTGGTGTGTTGCTGTTAGTGCTGCAACCGAGTCTTGTTGGAGATCCCCTCCTTTCTTAAGAAAATCTGGTCTGCTGTGTTGTCCCGTTGTCAAAGTTAGTCCATGTGGATTATTGAATAAAAATAGACTAAGAACGTATTTAGCATTGTACGTATTATTTATATTGGAATTTCAGGATTATTTCCGGGTTAGTCTCAGTGTGTTGTGACAATCTGGTCTACTGTGATGTCCCGTTGTCAAAATTAGTCAATGTGGATTATTAAATAAAAATAGAGTAAGAACGTGTTTAGCATTGTACGTATTATTATAACCCCGCCATATAATGGTGGGGATATATAGTGATGCACTTGTCCGTCCGTGCGTGAGAGGGTGCGTGCGTGCGTCCGTCATACCTGTGGTTTCCGGACATCTAAAGGAAAACTATTAAAGATAATCGATTCATTTCTTGCATATAGCTTTCTCATAAAAAAAATACAGGTCAGGTTTAAATATAGGTCATGTCCCTTGATTACGTGCAGAGTTATGCCCCTTGAAACTTAAAAAAATGCAAAAATTTGTGGTTTCCGGCAATTTAAAGGTAAACCGTTACAGATAAACAATTCATTTCTTGCATAAAGCTTTCACTTAAAAAAATACAAGTCAAATTCAAATATGGGTGATGTCCCTTAATTACGTGCAGAGTTAAGCCCCTTGAAACTTAGAACAATTCAAAATTTTGTGGTTTCCGGCAATTTAAAGGAAAACCGTTGCAGATAATCAATTCATTTCTTGCATATAGATTTTACACCAAGAAATACTAGTCAAGCTTGAATATGGGTGATGTCCCTCAATTTTGTGCAGAGTTATGCCCCTTGAAACTTAGAAAAAATCAAAATTTTGTGGTTTCTGGACATTGGAAGGAAAACTGTTGCAGATATCCAATTCATTTCTTGAATGTAGCTATTATACCAAGAATAACAGGTTAGGTTTGAATATGTGTCATGACGCTCAATTTTGAGCAGAGTTGTGTCCCTTTAAACTTGAAAAATATAATCAATATTCTGTGCTTGTTTGACGTTTAAATGAAAACTGTCACAGGGAATATATCTATTTCATAGAGTTAGCTTTACATTGAGAAATACAGGTCAAGTTCAAATAAAGGGTCATGTTTCTCAATTTTGTGTTGAATTGTGCCCCTTCAAACTTTTTCTACATTGCTTATATGTAAGATATGCCGGGCATTGATCCTTAGATCAACAATAAATTTCATTTATATTGGGATTTCAGGGCTATTTCTGGGTTAGCCTCACTGTGTTGTGGCATACTTAAGAAAGTCTGGTCTACTGTGATGTCCCGTTGTCACAGTTAGTCCATGTGGATTATTAAATAAAAATAGACTAAGCAAGTGTTTATCAATGTACGTATTATTTATATTGGGATTTCAGTTTTACTGGTGAGATAATAAATAACATATGGTGAAGCTGACCACTTAATTATCTCATTTTAATATAATTTTTTTCTTCATTCTTATTTTACTTACTTTGTATAAGTTATTGTTAACGACACAAAAGAAAAAAAAAATGTCCTTTGAACGTGATATCAGGTAAGATTTCCATAAGTCGATTGTATTAAAAGATGTATTGTTTACAAAACTATGATTCTCTAGGGGTATCATGTCAGTTACCTCTGCATAGAGACTTAATCAAACTGCCTTCGATGAACTACATTCTGAAAAGATGTTTGTGTGTGTTAGCATAATAGAAACAAAGAGTGTGTATGTCAACAATGCTGCAAAACATAAAATTTTAATGAATGTGAGATTGAAGTCAGTTTTAATGATAACTTAGTACCGATAGTTGGATTAATTGGATCCTTAGCCTCAACAGTTTGTCAACAGTATACATTAGAATATACAAACAATTGTTTGTCCAGAATTTGTCTTGTCGTTTCTTTTGTAACGTCGTCTTAACTCGGTTCATTTGATACGTGTATATCTTGGTGTAGTCCTTTCACTTGTCTCGTTGTATTTACTTGGTTCATTTGCTAGGTGTTCATCTTGATGTGGTCCTTGTCACGTTATATTTACATGGTTCATTTGCTAGGTGTTCATCTTGATGTGGTCCTTGTCACGTTGTCTTTACATGGTTCATTTGCTAGGTGTTTATCTTGGTGTGTTCTCTTGCGATGTTGTATTTACTTGGTTCATTTGCTAGGTGTTCATCTTGATGTGGTCCTTGTCACGTTGTATTTACATGATTCATTTGCTAGGTGTTTATCTTGGTGTGGTCCTTGTCACGTTGTCTTTACTTGGTTCATTTGATAGGTGTTCATCTTGGTGTGGTCCTTGTTACGTTGTATTTACATGGTTCATTTGCTAGGTGTTCATCTTGATGTGGTCCTTGTTACGTTGTATTTACATGGTTCATTTGCTAGGTGTTCATCTTGGTGTGGTCCTTGTCACGTTATATTTACATGGTTCATTTGCTAGGTGTTCATCTTGGTGTGGTCCTTGTTACATTGTATTTACATGGTTCATTTGATAGGTGTTCATCTTGGTGTGGTTCTTGTCAAGTTGTATTTACATGGTTCATTTGATAGGTGTTCATCTTGGTGTGGTTCTTGTCAAGTTGTATTTACATGGTTCATTTGATAGGTGTTCATCTTGATTTGGTTCTTGTCACTTTTTCTTTACTTGGTTCATTTGATAGGTGTTCATCTTGGTGAAGTCCTTGTCACGTTGTCTTTACTTGGTGCATTTGATAGGTGTTCATTTTGGTGCGGTCCTTGTTACATTGTATTTACATGGTTCATTTGATAGGTGTTCATCTTGGTGTGGTTCTTGTCAAGTTGTATTTACATGGTTCATTTGCTAGGCGTTCATCTTGATGTGGTCCTTGTTACGTTGTATTTACATGATGTTCATCTTGATGTGGTCCTTGTCACGTTGTCTTTACATGGTTCATTTG
The DNA here is from genome assembly GCA_028142955.1 of Pinctada fucata. Classification (NCBI taxonomy): domain Eukaryota; kingdom Metazoa; phylum Mollusca; class Bivalvia; order Pterioida; family Pteriidae; genus Pinctada; species Pinctada fucata. Next base: position 69,751,213 of record AP027105.1, on the reverse strand, counting down.
ATAGGTGTCCATCTTGGTGTGGTCCTTGTCACGTTGTCTTTACTTGGTTCATTTGCTAGGTGTTCATCTTGGTGTGGTCCTTGTCACGTTATATTTACATGGTTCATTTGCTAGGTGTTCATCTTGGTGTGGGCCTTGTTACATTGTATTTACATGGTTCATTTGATAGGTGTTCATCTTGGTGTGGTTCTTGTCAAGTTGTATTTACATGGTTCATTTGATAGGTGTTCATCTTGATTTGGTTCTTGTCACTTTTTCTTTACTTGGTTCATTTGATAGGTGTTCATCTTGGTGAAGTCCTTGTCACGTTGTCTTTACTTGGTGCATTTGATAGGTGTTCATTTTGGTGCGGTCCTTGTCATGTTGTATTTACTTGGTTCATTTGATAGGTGTTCATCTTGGTGTGTTCTCTGGTCATGTTATATCTGTTGCAAATACAATCATGTATTTTCGCTGCAACATTGTACTGTTGTTTTTTTTTTTATCTTTTTGTGAGAAAAGTATACATAAAAATGTAATGATCGCTGAGCGATAAAAGTCCCCTACCGGCGGCATAAATTTATGTCCTGAATCTCTTTTCACGAGTTTATTATCTGCAACAGCCAAGACTGAAAATTTGCCAAGGGCAAAAAACTCTTGTAAAAATAGGTCAATGGAAACCAAACTCAAACTTGGTCTGTATCCCACTAAGATGTATTCATATACCAACAATCGGTTCATTAATCTGCAATAGAACTGTAGAAAGGTACGTAAAACTGAAAATTTGTTGAGTCCAAGGGCAATAACTTTTGTAAACATAGGTCAATGGAGACCAAATCATTCATTATCAATTCATTATCTGCAACAGAACCAAAGAAAAATCCGAAAAACTGAAATTTTCATAAAATTTGCTAAGTCCAAGGGCCATTACTCTCGTAAAAATAGGTCAATCAAAACCAAACTCAAATTTGATTTGTATCACATTGAAATATATATACATACCAAAAATGAGTTCAATATATGCAACAACTGCGAAAAAAAGCCGGAAAACTAAAAATTTCATTAAATTTGCTAAGTCCAAGGGCCATAACTCTAGTAAAAATAGGTCAATGGAGACCAAACTCAAATTTGATTTGTATCACATTGAGATATATCCACATACCAAAAAATGACTTCAATATATGCAACAACTGCGAAAAAAAGTCCGGAAAACTAAAAATTTCAAACTTGGTCTGTGTCATACTAAGATGTATTCATATACCAAACATCAATTCATTATCTGCAACAGAACCGAAAAAAGGTCAGGAAAACTAAAACATTCAAGAAATGTGCTAAGTATAAGGGCCATAACTCTTGTAAAAATAGGTCAATTAAAACTAAACTCAAACTTGATCTCTGTATCATATTGAGATATATCCATATACCAAAAATGAGTTCAATATATGCAACAACAGCGAAAAAAAGTTCGGAAAACTGAAAGTGTGACAGAGGAACTGACAAACGGACGGACGGACAGACGAACAGACGGACGGACAGACGGACAGACGGACAGACGGACAGATCGAGAGGAAACAACTAAGAGTCCCCTTCGGCGTTACCGGTAGGGAACTAACAACCACAAAAAAACACCAATTCTTATAATATTCGACAGGCATTACAAACAGTGGCAGATACAAGTTTTTTTTAAAATAAACATCTAATTTATATCTATGTGACAAAATATGCACTCAAATCACGTGCGTTCTATTCATAGATAAATATTATCTTAATGTATTTCTCCGTCTCGACCTTAATATACTTCACATTGCATTATGATAAAAAAATTTAATTAATGAATGTCTACAATCTTTTGGCAACTAAAAACACCAAAGAACATGACAGGTAAATTTATAAAGGCGTTAATGATAATGCATAGACAAATGATATGCATATCATTGTCTAACTGTTTTATTTATAAACCTAATTGAAAAATAAATTACCTTCCGACTGACAATTGACGTTAAATAGATTAGCACATTGAATAATTGTGAAATCCCCTCTCAAAATTATCAAAAGAATGCATAAGACAAAAATAGCTATACACTTATATGATATACATCCATGCAGTAATAAATTCCATTCTAGCGGACAATGTTCATAGGGCTATGTATTATAATGGTACTTAACAGTGAGGGTCTTATAAATTATTTTAGATAAAGAAGATCCTGACGACAATCTCAACAGCACTCACAATAGAGCACCTAAATGAGCATTGGCGGACCCCTAGCAAGTTATTGTTGGGACCAGGTACCCTGGAGGAGTAAGCGTCCACTGTTTCGCTAGCCGCACCCGCCGTCGATGTTCACGCGCAAAACTGAACAAAAATTATCTACAAAACATGCATTGTCTGTATAGAAAGTGTTATGGCGACCATGTCAGGGGAAGATCTTATGTCCTGCTTGCATGCAACACCCGCCGCTTCAATTCGACAGAAATATCACATCCGGTTACTTCCAATTGGAAGATATAAGTATAGTCTGTGGTTGGATGGTTCAAATGGTCTAAGACAGAATATCATTCACCATTCTGGACAATGGGACATCATAGTGTATGACAAGTTCCCCATATTGATCGTAGAACTTCCTCAGTGACGATGTTAGTCGATCACAAATGTATCCCTGACTGAGAAGCTTATCTGAAGGACACCTAGCTCTCAGAACAAAATCTGTATATTTGCTACTTTCTCTGGCATAACGTATCAATTGGGATATGAACACGTCATAAGCAGGGGATGAAGGGATGTTGCTACTCAGAAAAGGGAACTTGGTGATGCTGAACCAGATGTTGTCACGTTTGTCATAGAGTAAGGTGTTCGTGTGACCATGTCCAAATATGATGCTGAATTATTCGTCTCTATAGTTTCTTTGACTTCAATCTCCGACGGATAGATTCTACTGAGGTAATCCGCGAATTTCGGATTACTGATGGAGAGCACATCGTCTATATATCTGTAAGTGAAGTTAAAGTCAGAAGCTTAGTATCATTTCCCTTCAGAGACCATATGAATGATATCAGCTTCGTACGAGTAAAGAAAACTAACGTCAAGGAGTTAGGCACAATTGGACCCCATTAGAATTCCGATAATTTGTTGGAAGACCTTTCATCCAATGTTGTCGTTAAGACATGCTAGTATACAGTGGCTAGGTTTTAGTATGATTCTAAGGCATTCAATGGGTAATGATAGAAATTATGTCATGATAACTTAAGATACTGAAATAAGAGATATTTTAGTTATTTCCCTTTATTAAAAAAAGTCGATGGCAAGAAGCATAACTGGTAAAGTTTTTGATTTTTCAGCGAAATTCGATGAAAAGTATCTTTCAGATTTTTTGACCAGTTGATGTTGTATGCCCCATCCTTCTATCGAAACAATTTCCTAAAAATGACTTTTTTTCCATAGAGTCCAATGCTATCTCTAAGCTCCAATAACTCTTGAAGTGATCTTTTGAAATCAAAGACTAATTGGTTATATCTTTATTCATTTTGTACATCATAACTATGCTAAGATTTTAGAGCATCAAATTCTATAAAATAGTGCCCCCAATTACGTCTCATTACTTATTACGCCCCCAATTACGTCTCATTACCTGTTACACACCCCAATTACGTCTCATTACCTATTAAGCCTCCAATTACGTCTCATTGCCTATTGAATACATATAGCGTACATGAAGGCATAAAATGGTCCTAATATCTCAGCACAATGATGAACCTCTTACAACATATTGAAAAGTATTTCTTTTCCATATACATGTATATACTTTGAATTGTTTTGATTCTTCATATGAGTGTAAAATGTATCTTATCAGATGGAAGTTTTGATGAGAAGAAGACCTCACATTTTGAAGCAGCTATTATCACTGCTGAGTGTTCAGTACAGGTCGACGTAAGAATCAGGCAGGGGTGATACATGAAAAAATTTCGCATAACTTTTTATTCCTGTATGGGACATATGGGTGATACAAACAAACAGAATGGAATTTATTTCTCAAGGTTCGGATGGTGAAGCGAAATATTCACCTCATATTTTGTAAAGGATTACGAAGAGAAAAAATGGCGGGAATTTATCCTTATATAATTCAACCAAGTTTGCTACTTCTATAACCTTCTTCACCAGCTAGTTATGAGGAAAATTCTGCAGAACATTCATATGAATGCTGATCTGAATACATTTCAAAAGAAAAAAGTTCCGCAAAAAATTTAAAGGTTTTTCCAACTGCCTAATTCTTACATGGACCTTTACATTAGTACCCAAAATGTTTTTGTCTGGTCCATGCTGCAGATTTATCTTTTATTAAATGATTTTGAAGATAAGTCTGACGATGAGCACCGAATACTCCAGTTTTGTCATTAAGATAAATTCATATTATCTACACAAGGGAAAGTCGTATATGAGAAAATTCAGAGCCGACAGGAAATCAATTTATTCGACATTACGTAACCAAACATGAGATATGAGCTCGCGTTGTAATAGTTTAACTTGCAAAGAAAAGGAAATAGAGGATCGGCTTTCATTCATGTAAATCTCCTTACTAAAACAAAACTAAACAAAAACGTAGAAAAAAACAAATAGGAGATATTCAGATCATTCCTTGTTAAGTAAGAAAAAGTATGATCTTCCGAGAAATTTTTGCAGAAAATTAAAACATTCTGGCTATTAAAGTATATGAACCCCTGGATGTTAAAAAATGATAAAAATAGAAATGTTCAATAATTTAATTTCCATTGTCATTTTGAAGAAACGAAGATTCTGATTGGCTGAGAAATTTTGTTGATACATCGATCAACACAATTTTTCACGGAAGTCTATTTATAGAACTATTTTTAGAACTGGGGGTTCCCTCAAACACGAATGAACTCGTTGCTGAAAATACAATTTGTAGATGTTTGCTTATCATTTCAAGGGTACCATTTCTTTTCTACTTACTCAAAAATTAACAGTGCATGTAGAATTTGCTCAAACTATTCCTTATTCCAAAGATATAGAGAGACGATCGTTCGCTGTTTGAATAATGGAGGCTACCATAACTTGTTTTGGCAGACGTATCACTGCGAAACCTTCCGACTTATGAAATATAGTGCGGTGATTGATTGTTTTTAGATCCAGTAAAACAGTCTGTTTTTCAAAATTAAATGATAAGAAATGCGCACTGATGCAGTTTTCTGTCCAATTTTTCGGGTGATACCTGCATCAATAGAAATAATATAAGATTCATTTCTTAAATATTTTATCTTCAATTGATTATATAAGTAACGGTGGAGAGGAAAAAGTAGGATGCTGTCGGGGTTCGAATCATGATACATTAATATTAAATGAATTACGCCCTTACCGACTGAGCTAATGGAAGATTGCATTGCGCTATATATATTCAGTGTTGACTCGTATAGCTTATACCGGTGGCTTTGCCTAATCATTGTTCTATCTTAATCTAATTGGATATGTGATAAGTTTGTGGATTTTCTAGAATCTTGAAACATTTGCAACATCTTTTTTATTTTATTCCTTCTTTTACATGTTACATGTTTTCGTTTGCACGACGATTTTGCATCACCTGATCTTGTCTTTTTTATCAGCATCTTGGTAAGTTCATTGGTCTACTAGAAAGGATCCCCAACCCCAAAACACTCTATTACAACACTCACAGCTAAATAGTAAAACAACCCATGCAAACCACAGAGTAGACAAACATAGAAAGAAAGGAGGGGATCTGCAACAACACTCGGTTGCAGCAACCACAGCAAAACCTCAAAACACCGAACGCAAAAACACAGAACAGACAACCACAGAAAGAGACGCATAAAGGACAAGGAACACCCACTCACACCATAGAAACATAAATGACTTCACGTAAACCAACATCAGTGGGCAACATGTGCCGACTTAGGACGGCCATCTGCTACGCCAGCATCACTTGGTGTAGTTATCCTGACCACATGCGCACAACACTTACACGTTTCTGGCTACCAAGAGGTCTGGAAGAAAGCAGCACAATTGTAGTGTAAAATAACCTCCTCATTGTAAGATGACCACATAAACAAGACATCAAAACGCAGGGGCCCAAGCAACACAAATATGGATATGTAAATGGATATTACTGACAAGGGTTAAGTACCCGAAACGTGTATGTCTGGTCCATGCTGCAAATTTATCAGTTCTTAAAACAAAGGAGGGGATCTCCAACAACACCAGGTTGCAGCACCCACAGCAAAACCCCAAAACACCCAATGCAAAAACACAAAGCAGAGAAGCACAGAAAAAAGACGAATAAGGGACAAGGAACGTCAACGCACAACACAGAAACATCAAACACAAAGGACTACACATAAACCAACGAGACCAATGGGCAACCGGTGCCGACTTAGGATAGCCATCTGCCACGGAAATAGCAGAAGGTGTAGTTATTCTGGATTACGTGCGCACAACCCTCCCACTTTTCCGATTACTCAGAGGCCTCGAAGAACGTACAATTGTGGAGTAAATCAACCTCCTCACTGTCAGATGACCACACACAAAAAAGACCGCAAAACACAGGGGCCCAAGCAACACCGATGAAAATGTTAATTGATATCAAAAGAGGACGTACGTTATACAGTCCGTGCTCTGCCGGCTGTAGCGAACTCATGTATGTTATGCTTACTCCTCCCGGGCACCTGGCCCCACCTCTAGCTTGCTAGGGGTCCGTCGATGTTCAAATTGGTGCTCTATTGTGAGTGCTGTTGAGATTATCGTCAGGATCTTCTTTTACTCATTATCACCCGAGGAGTCTGACTGATATTCAGAGAGGACAGTGGTCGGATTCCTGTCCTCTCTAGAAAGGTCTGGACAGGGCCCATCATGGAGTTCCGTCGTCACAGTCAGTAAGAGCGCAAGTTTTAAGAATGCGCTAGTACAAGACTGTAGATTGATCAAGTACCAATCCTAGTGTCCGTCTGGTGACATTAGGATCATATCCACGGTATAAAAGGCGTTTGATGATTCTGACGCATTTTCGATAGTGATGTTGTCCATGTTTGATCCTTCTTGTTAATTATGTCACCATAAAATGCAGGTTTTGAAATACCCAAAGTAATATACTCTGTTGCCTGTATTGGTCCGAATTCAGAAGAATCTGACAATAATTTTTGTAAAATTTCCAGAAAGTCTTTACTAGTTTGTGAAAGCGAAAACCTTGTCCCTTGTTAAATGATGTTATTGAATTTGAAGACGTTTAACATTTGTACCACTTGGTGAGTGTCACTGCTGGTGGACCAGGAGTCCCCGAGGGCACATGTAGCCAAGTTCGATCAACTTCGGTTGATCGTCTCTTCAACGCATTCGAAAATAACTGCTATCAAAATTTCTTGAAATTTCTAAAGAGTTGGTCCTGCAGCATCATATCCCACCCATCCTGCTACGTCTTTCGGTAAATGTTTGGACATAATAATTTTCACACTCTTTGGCAATATTACATTGTTTAGATTGAGGATCACTGACGAGGGTTAAGTACCCGAAACGTGCATGTCTGGTCCATGCTGCAAAATTATCAGTTCTTGAATGATGCTATTGAATTTGAAGACGTTTAACATAGAAATAGAGGGCTTACGAAATACAGTCCTTGCTTTGTCGGCTTTAGCGAGCTCATGTGTGTTATCACCCGAGGAGTACGACCGACTTTCAGGGAGGACTTGTGATCAGGACCCTGTATTCTCTAAAGAGGTTTGGACAGGGCCCGTCATGGAGTCCTGACATCACAGTCAGTAATGAGTTAAAGAAGATCCTCTCGATAATCTCAACGGCACCCACAATAGAGCACCAAATTGAGCATTGACGGACCCCTAGCAAGCCAGAGGTGGGACCAGGTGCCCGGGAGGAGTAAGCATCCCCTGGTGGCTATCTGTGGTTTCGTCTATATAGAAAGTGCTATTGTGATCATGTAAATGGATATACATGTAGTAATGAGTTAAAGAAGATCCTGACGATAATCTCAACAGCACTCACAATAGAGCTCAAAATTAAACATCGACGGACCCCTAGCAAGCTAGAGGTGGGACCAGGTGCCCGGGAGGAGTAAGCATCCCCTGTTGGCTAGCCGCACCCGCCGTCGATGTTTATGAAGTATGGAAATGAAAATATAAAAACTTCATGCACTGTCTGACGTTATGTCTATATAGAAAGTGCTATGGCGACAATGTCAGGGAAGTATATTCAAAACACTTTCTGTCAAACCCCTCGCGGGGAACTTTTTTACGAGCTCCACACGTCAAAGGGTATAAGTGTGACACAAATGAGTGAAAGAAGATCCTGACGATAATCTCAACAGCACTCTAAGTGCAATTCTTAAGAATGTGCTTGTACAAGGCTGTATTGGTCCAGTACCAAGTCAAGTGTCCGTCTGGGGACAGAGGGATCATATCCACGGTATAAAAGGCGTTTGATGACTCTAACACAATTTCGATGGTAATTCTGTCTACCTTTGATCCTTCTTATTTTGTTTATAATATCACTATAAAATGGAAGTTGTGAAATACCCATAGTAATGTAATCTGTAGCTTGAATGGGGAAGCTGACAATGTTTTAAAAAATTTCCAGAAAGATTTAGCTAGTTTGTGAAAGCTAAAATCTTGACCTAAAAGATTGTTTATATGTTGGGGATGCATTTTCGATAATACTGAATGATTTCTACTGAATGGGGACATATGATGCTGACTAAGCTGGACACAGATGAGATCTTTTTACTTCAAATCCTAATAAAGTCTGAGATCTAGTAATAAAATTTGACCCGAGGAGATTGGTTTCATCAGTACAGTAAGGTTATCTGACTTTTTCACAGGATTTGTCGTGAACAATTCCTATTGATTAATGGTGCACAAATCGAAAATGCAGATGATTAGTGAAAATTATGCAATCGCTGCAACAAGAAATGGGATTCATGTGACATATTACTGTAAACGTGGTTATCTTCGCTGGGGACTTTTTTTTTATTGAGAAACGATCATGGCAACAGTAATTCTGATTGTAACGCAAGTGTTATTTTCGCAATAATAAAACATTTGCGAAAATTTACATGTTTACAGTATATAGAACAAGTGGCATGTCTCACAACGAGAAATCATCAACGAGAAAATATGCATTATATTCAAATTCATTATTCAAATATGTTTTACCTTAAATCATTCTGCAAAATATATAATTTATATCATGAAAAACTTAAAACAACGAAGCTCGTCGAGACAGTAGTCATTTTCATAAAAATCTTTTTTTAAAACATAGAAATTTCATTGTTACACATTTTTTTTTGATTTTGGAATTATTGTAATAATGTTATTACTCCGCAGGTGTTGAGTTGAAGCACCTTGTCAAACATATAACTCAGTAACAAATATTTAGACTATAGGTCGATGTAATGCTAGCCCACATGTTACTTCCGCGTGTAATGTCACATATTCAGATTTATTTAAGCATCATTAGTATCGCTCAATAAACGAAAAGTACATACAGTGTAACCGGCTTTCTTCTGGTTACTTACATTAAATCAATAAGACGTTTGAATTAATGTCTATTGCTGTTGCAACCAAAAGAAACTGTTGACAATTCATATTGCACACAACGACCAGATGATTTCAATGGTTTTTTTGGTAATGCCTGTCTCGCCAAAATGTCGCCAACAACAGCACAGATGAAACTCTTCATTTTTTTTATCTTTTTATAAAAGACTGTTGGCAGCATTAGACTGTTTTTAAGTAGCAGATGTAAGATCACAAGCAAACTGTCAGTAAAAGATATGAAACAGTAGAAAAACAGTTTAATAGGACTATAAAATAACATGAGAAAACTCATCTTGTATAAGATAATCTTATTTTTGCTACATTAAGCAATAATAGAAATGAGGATTTCTCAAACAACACTCGGTTGCAGCACCCACAGCAAAACTCCAAAACACCCAGTGCAAGAATCACGGAGCAGACACTCACAGAAAGAGACGCCATAAAAACATGAAACACAAAATATCACAAACAAACCAACGAGACTACCTCACAACATAGAAACATGAAACACAAAATATCACACACAAACTAACGATACTATCTCACACCATAGAAACATAAAACACAAAATATCACAAACAAACTAACGATACTATCTCACACAGTGGAAACATGAAACACAAAATATCACAAACAAACCAACGAGACTTCCTCACAACATAGAAACATGAAACACAAAATATCACAAACAAACTAACGAGACTACCTCACAACATAGAAACATGAAACACAAAATATCACAAACAAACCAACGAGACTACCTCACAACATAGAAACATGAAACACAAAATATCACAAACAAACCAACGAGACTATCTCACACCATAGAAACATGAAACACAAAATATCACAAACAAACCAACGAGACTACCTCACAACATAGAAACATGAAACACAAAATATCACAATCAAACTAACGAGACTACCTCACAACATAGAAACATGAAACACAAAATATCACAAACAAACCAACGAGACTACCTCACACCATAGAAACATGAAACACAAAATATCACAAACAAACCAACGAGACTACCTCACACCATAGAAACATGAAACACAAAATATCACAAACAAACCAACGAGACTACCTCACAACATAGAAACATGAAACACAAAATATCACAAACAAACCAACGAGACTACCTCACAACATAGAAACATGAAACACAAAATATCACAAACAAACCAACGAGACTACCTCACAACATAGAAACATGAAACACAAAATATCACAATCAAACTAACGATACTATCTCACAACATAGAAACATGAAACACAAAATATCACAATCAAACCAACGAGACTATCTCACACCATAGAAACATGAAACACAAAATATCACAAACAAACTAACGATACTATCTCACACCATAGAAACATGAAACACAAAATATCACAATCAAACCAACGAGACTACCTCACAACATAGAAACATGAAACACAAAATATCACAAACAAACTAACGATACTACCTCACAACATAGAAACTTGAAACACAAAATATCACAATCAAACCAACGAGACTATCTCACACCATAGAAACATGAAACACAAAATATCACAAACAAACCAACGAGACTACCTCACACCATAGAAACATGAAACACAAAATATCACAAACAAACTAACGAGACTACCTCACAACATAGAAACATGAAACACAAAATATCACAAACAAACTAACGAGACTATCTCACACCATAGAAACATGAAACACAAAATATCACAAACAAACCAACGAGACTACCTCACAACATAAAAACATGAAACACAAAATATCACAATCAAACTAACGATACTACCTCACAACATAGAAACATGAAACACAAAATATCACAAACAAACCAACGACACTACCTCACACCATAGAAAAATGAAACACAAAATATCGCAATCAAACTAACGAGACTATCTCACACCATAGAAACATGAAACACAAAATATCACAAACAAACCAACGAGACTACCTCACAACATAGAAACATGAAACACAAAATATCACAAACAAACCAACGAGACTATCTCACACCATAGAAACATGAAACACAAAATATCACAAACAAACCAACGAGACTACCTCACAACATAGAAACATGAAACACAAAATATCACAATCAAACCAACGAGACTATCTCACACCATAGAAACATGAAACACAAAATATCACAAACAAACCAACGAGACTACCTCACACCATAGAAACATGAAACACAAAATATCACAATCAAACCAACGAGACTATCTCACACCATAGAAACATGAAACACAAAATATCACAAACAAACCAACGAGACTACCTCACACCATAGAAACATGAAACACAAAATATCACAAACAAACCAACGAGACTATCTCACACCATAGAAACATGAAACACAAAATATCACAAACAAACCAACGAGACTACCTCACAACATAGAAACATGAAACACAAAATATCACAAACAAACCAACGAGACTATCTCACAACATAGAAACATGAAACACAAAATATCACAAACAAACCAACGAGACTACCTCACAACATAGAAACATGAAACACAAAATATCACAAACAAACCAACGAGACTATCTCACACCATAGAAACATGAAACACAAAATATCACAAACAAACCAACGAGACTACCTCACACCATAGAAACATGAAACACAAAATATCACAAACAAACCAACGAGACTACCTCACACCATAGAAACATGAAGCACAAAATATCACAAACAAACCAACGAGACTACCTCACAACATAGAAACATGAAACACAAAATATCACAATCAAACCAACGAGACTACCTCACAACATAAAAACATGAAACACAAAATATCACAAACAAACCAACGAGACTACCTCACAACATAGAAACATGAAACACAAAATATCACAAACAAACTAACGAGACTACCTCACAACATAGAAACATGAAACACAAAATATCACAAACAAACCAACGAGACTACCTCACAACATAAAAACATGAAACACAAAATATCACAAACAAACTAACGAGACTACCTCACAACATAGAAACATGAAACACAAAATATCACAAACAAACCAACGAGAGTACCTCACAACATAGAAACATGAAACACAAAATATCACAATCAAACTAACGATACTACCTCACAACATAGAAACATGAAACACAAAATATCACAAACAAACCAACGAGACTACCTCACACCATAGAAACATGAAACACAAAATATCACAAACAAACCAACGAGACTACCTCACAACATAGAAACATGAAACACAAAATAACACAAACAAACCAACGAGACTACCTCACAACATAGAAACATGAAACACAAAATATCACAATCAAACTAACGATACTACCTCACACCATAGAAACATGAAACACAAAATATCACAAACAAACCAACGAGACTACCTCACAACATAGAAACATGAAACACAAAATATCACAAACAAACTAACGATACTACCTCACAACATAGAAACATGAAACACAAAATATCACAAACAAACTAACGAGACTACCTCACAACATAGAAACATGAAACACAAAAGACCACACAAAAACCAACGAGACCCATGGGCAACCGGTGCCGAGTAAGAGAGCATGTAGCAGTTCGTGTTCGTCGTTGCGTGTAATTATCAGTATATCATTGAGGGTACGGTGTACTCTAGCTCTTTTTCTGAGTTTTTGGTTTCGTCTTCTTCCGTGAGATATATGCTTCCGTTTAGTGTTTGGGCGGATTGAAAATATTAACTTGAAAAAAAAATCAGTGTGTTTTCGCTAGACTGGTGTTGCCTGCTCTTACTTTGCTAACGCGTTGCAAAGATATTTATATCTAGACACGCAATGCCAGTTTGTGTTTATTGCGTTAAGTTTTCAATGAGCATTGCGTAACAATTATTGACAGTACACTCCTTGTCGTTGTTTTTTTTTTTTTTACAAAAGTTGGGACATTTCGCTCCTCCAACTAACTGAATCGAGACAGCTATCATCATTTAAAATTATTTTTTATTTAAATTTTGATTCAGTTTTCGAAAGGGAAACGAAAGAAAAACCAAGTGAAAAAGGTCATAGTAATACCTTGAACTTGTCGAGGCAATAGGGACCTCCCTTGACATTACACTCGTTTATTGATATAATGAAAGGAAAGGTATTTTTAAAATGTATTTCAATAGGGGGAAGAGGGATTATTGACCAATTTTACATAAATAGATTGCAATGAAAATCAAATAAGTCCCACACTTCTTCGATTTCCTATAATTCTTATACCATAATGTAATCCGTTAAGACGTAAGAGATATAATTGTCTTACAAGATATCTCAGTGCGCAGAAGGCAAATCTTTTGACCTGAGGTGGAAATAATAAATTCAAATGTTGCTATATCAATGAATATGTTTCGATATATTAATATTTTTCTTCTGATGTCCATTAAGGCAGATCTAACAGATGTACAATGAAATTAACTGTCAAAACAAATAAAACCGTCGGATTGGTTGTCAGTTACGCAGATTCTTCTTTATATGTATTCATTCATACATGTGTTATTCAAACAGCGAGAAATATGTCAAGGACGCGATCCAATAATCAAGTCAGTAGGCAGAAACTACCAGATTCAGACTGAAAGTAAAGTGAAAAAAAAACCCCACACGGATGGTTCCTGTTTCCTATAGGTCACACTTCAGTAATGAGACTATGTCAGACAAGTTTCTTTATCCTGTGATTCGGGATGCCTTCAGAGTTGTCTGATAATGATTACAACATGAATCATAATTTTGTGTTAATTTGACCAATTTTTTAGTCCAATTGACATTTGTAATATTTTTTCTGCACCCAACGGACATTTGCCAACATTCATAACTCTCCTTGATAGACATAACACGACGTACCAATTTTTTATTCTGACATTCATAACGTTTTGAATCACTTTGAGTGAACAATTATGAAATCAAGTCTCATTTAGTCTTTTTATGCCTTTGTCCTAGGTGAAAGACAGATGTAAATAAGTGATAGATTTATGTTGTTAAATCGATAGTGATATTTCATTCATAAGATTTCCTGACAAAATAAAAATGAAAATAATATTTTCATTTTTCCCCTGAGATTGAAAACGTCTTCCAGAGATAGTTAAACAATCCATAAGCTTTAATATGGATTCTCTGTAAAAACCTAAAACAGCTGGCCACGGCATGTCATGGATTTTGATGAAACTTTCTGTAATTATCATACTTAATGTAAAAACAATGAAAACAAACTATATTGTTATATTTGAACAATGGTTGCCATGGTAACGGGGTCAATCTATTTGACACCCCCATAAATATGAGAGATAAGACATATTGTGGCATTCTGTTGCCATGGAAACCATGGTCAAAATTTACTTTATGAACACAAAACTTTTCTTTGTAAGTTCAACTCTAACAAGAATAACTTTTTTCTGGGGAGGGGGTTATCAGGTAGTTGTTGATATTCAATCAAATTATGTGAAAATTTAGCAAAAATAAGGTCTAATTTTAGGGTCATTTTTGGCCTGTTTTTGATTATTTTGAAGATTGAAAACCATTATTTGGTGAATGTTATGGGTATTTAACATCACCTTGTCAAAATAAATGTCTATAGCTGGAAAAAATCAAGAAATAAAATTTATGGTGAAACTCACCATTTTGTCATGAATGGCAATCAAAATCCGTTGCTATAGCAACTTGTAATCCATATTACCATATACCGCATATTTAAAAACATTGTTTTTCCTCATGTTTGAGTCCTATGATTATGAAATAGCATACCTGTATACAAATTATATTTATCATTATCATTTGACCTTCAAATCATTTCAAGGTCATCTGTCCAAATCTCAAGGTCATTTCTAATTTTAGACTAAAATTAAGACAAAAATCCGGATTTCCAATTAATCTAAATTGATTTCTCTAACTTATTTCATTAGATATTTTGATTTTAAATATTTACAGTTGAACAACCGTTCAAAAGAAGTAGAATTCATCACAATTTTGTTGAATTGCATTTCACTTCTATGTATGACATACTTTCAAAAGAGCATAAGATTGAGATTTTCTAAACTTTTCTCGTAAAATATGTGAAATTTTTTTGGCGTCTTCATTGGACTTTGATAAATATGATACTCATCCCAACAAATAATACATTTACCATACTTTTACCCATAATTGATTGTTTTGCCAAGGTTCCATACTGTTTACTGTAAATCATGTCTCTTTTTTGTGAAAAAACACAAAATTTGGCCTGAAAATAGCAAATATTTTTCAATGACCTTGAAAATTGAGCAAATGACCTTGACATTTTCTCAAGGTCATGATAGCATCAAATGGTCTTTAATACATCCACATACCAAGTTTTGTAACGATAGCAGGCATACATCTGTAGAAATTAGCTTTTTACTTATGACAGGTATTTACACCTTCGTACCAATTGTTGCCATGGTAACCTATTTCAAAGGCATGTACACAGACAAATCTCACTTCTAGATAAATTTCCTTCGATTCCCATGAAGTCCTAGGATAATACTCTTCAGGAAATAGTCAACTGTATTTCAAATCTTGTGCAATTGCATTATTACTCTTGTCAAAAATAAGTAAAATATAGGTAAAATAAAGCCTAAATTGGCCGAAAATGGCTCATTTTCAATAAGCAATTTTTCTTGAAATTGAAGCAAATTTACATGACACACAGAAAGAAGGAACATCGAAAAATAAAATTGTATCAACTTAAGAGGATTTAAATAATCTTTTCGGAAAATTACATATACATTCAACATTTGTTTCCATGGTAACGGGATGCATAAAAATGCCTTGTTTAAAGGTGGTTTTATACAAAACCTTGGTTACCATGGCAACGGAACGTCAGAGAAAAAAATGGAAGGTCAATTCGTTCTGAGGACATCATATTTACCTTATACACAAAAAATATCCAAAATCTGAGACATGTCGTGGCCAAACATGTCTAAATTTTTAGGTTTTTACATAGAATCCATACTAAGGGTCAAACGGTATGTTTAAGCAGTCAATATGTTATTTTAACGTTAATTCCAATGATTTGGGCCGAAATTCTGAACTTGAAAATACTGATATTGTATAAGATTTGGAAGAAAATTTCTTTTTTTTTGTCATTCTTCATGCTGAATTAAAAATGGTAAACGCTCTGAAGGTCCGAATGATAGTATGGTTGTGTACCGTATGGTAGAAACGGCATGAATAGCTTACATACGTTTTGTTAAAGTTAAATCAGTACATTTTCTCTTTTGTAGTGTTTAGCTATTAAACACGTTTCTCGTGATTGAGTGTTTGTAATGTATTGGACATTTTTCAAGTTGGCGAACACCGGACTTTGCGCTTCGCACTTTTAGGGGTCATATCAAAGAAATATGGGGCGGTTGAAACATACATGTATAAGACATAAAAAGGAGGGAAGTTAAGCCCCTCTTTCCCGTCTAATGAGTTAAAGTAAAATTGTTGTTCTCGGAAAACATTGTGCATTCGTTGCAATTATGTATAATGTTTGCATTCACGTATTCCTTTAATAGTGCGAATTCTGAGCACCATGAAAATGTCCCTTACTTTTTTCCAGCCCTATTGCGTGAAATAAAGTTATATATTGGTTCTTTATAAGTTTGACATCACGAATAACTTTGATTATTTGTAAAGTTGTCATTTCATCCTAAATTATTATAGAAAGTAAAGGAGATTAAAAATCTTAAAATCAAACTAATGCTTTCTAGTCATAGATTTTAATTAATTCTGCTATTGAATCGTCCCTACAGCAACGTTAGAGTCGAACAATGTTTACAAATAGATACACAAAATCTAGATATCAAATTAGAGGGCGATTCTGAAAATTACTTTGGCTCGAAGATTAGATATCAAACGTTTTCAAATTCAATAGCATCATTTAAAAAAAAAAAAAAAGAAAAAAAAAAAAAAGAAAAAAAAAAAGAATAAATAAATAAATAAATAAAAAAATTGCAGCATGGACCAATGGACCAGACATGCACGTTTCGAATACTTAACCCTCGTCAGTGATCCTCAATCTTAACGATGAAATGTGGCCAAAAAGTTGGAAAATTATTATGTCCAAAAATGTACCGAAAGACGTAGCAGGATTAGTGGGATAGGGTCATTTGACCAATTTATCCGTAAAAAAAAAATCAGGACATTCAAAATATTTTTTGCGCCCTACGTGCGTTTTTCAACATTCATAACTATCGAAAATAGATACAGACATTCACTCTTTTACTTATTTACAATAATTTAGATGACTTTATCTGGAAATGTATTATATCTCATCGAGACAATCCCAGATTTTAACAAGTTTTCATAGAGCTTTTGCGACGGGTGTTGCATGGATTCAAGAGAAGCTGACTCTCCCCGGGCACCTGGTCTAACTTCGAAATGTTATTCATTCCGAGGTTCGCAACAGTTCCAATGGGAATTCTAATGATCGACATCCTCGACTTTGAGACTGAATAACTGATAGGTACTTCTTTGATGATTTTTTATAAATCTATAAACATTGCAGTCGTCTTACCTACGTTTCAAAGGTAAAGGACA
Organism: Pinctada fucata; assembly: GCA_028142955.1. Classification (NCBI taxonomy): domain Eukaryota; kingdom Metazoa; phylum Mollusca; class Bivalvia; order Pterioida; family Pteriidae; genus Pinctada; species Pinctada fucata. The sequence goes on along the minus strand of AP027105.1, from coordinate 69,733,103 downwards.
AAGATACAAATAATTAATAGATTAATTGTTATAATACAAATAACGATTAATTTTCATTCTCAATAATACGAATGGGAGATCATCTAATGTATTAAACAAAGGTGAAGGATGTGAAGACATAATTGTGTAAAATGAAATATGAACATCTATTCTTGAAAACCCCGTACGAATGTCAATTTAGAAGTATTCTAAAGTCTTGATCAAAGGTGAAGGAGAAGGAGACAAATGACTGATAGATTAATTATGAGAAAACTCCTTATATTGGAAGTATATTGGAAGTATTCTAACGTCTAACATAGAGACAAATGTGACTGAAAATAGTAGATTAACCGTGATAATTGAAAATCACAGTGGTGGGTATTTTTGTTTGCTTTGGTTCCTATTTTGTCCTGATTTTGCCTGCCTTCGGTTTATGATATTCTGAATTATCGAGTGTGTACTGTGTATTGGGATATGGTCATTGTCCATAACTGTCGTTATTATTACTATTTCCTGTGAAAAAAATTTGGTATTAACAGGACGCCAGCCAATGTCCTTATTAAAGCTGAAGGACGTGTAGAAAGAGTCACTGATTGATTATGATAAACCAAAGACGACATTTCTTACTGTCTTGTGAATACCCCTTACATGAACAGGACGTGGTCTACCATCCTTTTATTTGAATTCATTGTTAGAGCCAGACGGCTTGTAAGTAAGATACTCGTTCAGGGTGTTGCATGCAAACACGTGACCCTCCCAGGACACCTGGTCTCACTTCGAAATATTGTTTGTTCCGGGGTTCACAGTTGTTCGATGGAAATTCTGATGATTTTCTCTTACCTTCTCAACTTTGAGTCTGAATAACTGATTTTCAATGACATTAGAAAACCAAACATATTTACATGGGGTAATCTTACAATGGTGATTTACATAAAATGTCTGTATTTTTGAATACCTGTCCATTAGCTGTTCTCTGGCAACAAAGCTGAAACGCTTTATCCCCCTTACCTTTTAAAGAATGATTCTTAAAGCAACTCAGGCTCAGACGATAATGTGCTTTTTTTCGGTTTATTCAGCACAATCTTTCAGTCAGAACTACAAGTTAAGATGATATTTTAACGCAGATACTATATAACATATTAAGATGAAAGGATTTTTACACTTTACTTTGGTATCATGCTATCTATCAAAAAGAATAACTGGTCTTTCGAAATGGAGTTCTTACGACAAAATCAGCCTTATTTCCCAAATTCTGTAAGGATTATTTTAAAAAATGAAAAGGGTTCAAGAGATTTCTATGATATGTTTATAAAAAACCTTTATTTAAGGCCAAAGTCTGAAATGAAATGGGAAATTGAATTGAACTCTCATAAGAATGAAAAATGGTGGGAACACGTCAATTATGCTGTTAATTCAAATGATTGTACTATAAAATGGCTGCAATATAGAATTATTCATAGAATTTTAGGAACGAATTCCTTACTACATAAGATTGGAATTAAAGATACAAATCAATGTACTTTTTGTAATATGCAACCTGAAAACCATTTCACATTTATTTTATTACTGTAGTTATACTATGTCATTATGGAATAATATACAAAATTGGTTAAGAAACGAATTTGATATAGAAATAAATATTAACGCGATAGATTTGATATTTGGATATAGTAATAATAAGAAAATTCAAGTTCTCATTTCATTATTGAAGAAGTACATTTATATGCAAAAGCTGAAGAAATGTATTCCCTCTCTGGAAGGTGCAAAAAATTATATTTCACTTTACTTGAAAACAGAAAAATTTACGTTTCAGAAAAACATGAAATTTCAATTATTTGCAAAGAAATGGGGTTCATTGGAAAGATTGACACTTTGACGTGATTGTATGAAAGGTGTGCGAAAGATGTATGTGATGAGTGTGTGATAGTATATATATACGTGTTCAGATGCTTCTATTACTTAAAACCACTTACAGCACGACACCATTAACAAAACTAATTCTGATGAAATTCATTAATACTTTACATTTTCTTGAAATTCGTTTAAAATACAAGGTCACATGTCTATGAAGCTAACCGATGACAATCTCATCAGCCCGGTTTTATGATTCTTTTTCCGAAGAGCTCGGTGAGGAACTCTCATCAGCTCTGTTCTTTCCGTTATTATCTTATATTTCTTCATCTCTCTTTTCTATTCCTTTTTCTACACGGGCAATATGTTTATTATAAAGTTCATCGCCTTTTCAAGAAATGTGACAAGGTGTAAAGTATATATATTGTTTATAATATAGAAGTAATATCCAATAAAGAATAATTGTGCTATGATGATGACAAATGGCTCTACTGAACTGTCCGTATCTTCCGCATATTGCATTGATCACCTATTCACATTTTTCATTGACTAATAACTAGCACTTCTTTCCTCTTAGTTTTATTCTCTTGTTTTTAAATTATAAGAAATAAAACATACCAGTAATTAAGATAACATGTATTATTGTAAGATGAAAGGATGAGATCTCCAACCAGACTCGGTGGCAGCACCCACATCAAAACACCAAAACACCCAATGCTAAATCACAGAGTAAACAAGCACAGTAAGAGATGCGACAGAGGCAATAAACATCAAAGAAGTACATAACAGTTATTCAGTCTCAAAGTCGAGAAGGCAAGGCCAAATCGTGAGAATTCCCATCGGAACGGTTGCAAACAACATTCCGAAGTCAGACCAGGTGCCTGGGGAGAGTCAGCGTCTCCTGATTGCATGCAACACCCGTCGCAACAGCTCAACAGGGAACACCAAATTTGACATAGAAACATTTAAAAACACAAAAGATTACACATAAACCAGCGCGGCCATCTAGCAATCGGTGCCGACACAGGACGGCCAATCGGCCACGCAAGGAGCAAATAGTATGGTAATACGGATTACATGCACACAACCCTCCCACTTTTCCCGTTATCAAAAGGTTTCGTGTGGTTTCATGTGGTTTTTTTCAAAAATGATTATTACATTTTTGGCTGTATGAGAAATTCACTTTGGATTTTTTAAAATAAGTACCACGGATGAAGATTAAGCTCCGAAAAACGTGTCTGGTGCATTAAAATATGGTTTTAAATTCTCTTCGAGAAGGTAAAGAGTTGGAACACTTATTTCTATAAATTGACTATATGCCTGAGGAATGAGTGTCTTTTTGTGTTAATTGATTTTGCACTCCATTTTTGACAGGCGTTAGACATTCGAGAACATTGTTTTTTCTTTATCTATAATATCTCTGGGCACCTTGTCTCACTTCGGAATATTGTAAAATACGGAGTTCGCAACTGTTACAATGTAAATTCTAATGATTTAATCTTATCTTCTCGGCACTGAGACTGAATAACTGCTGGTTAGTTTTGTTTGTTTGTTATAATACGTCCTCTATGTATGACTAAATAATATAAATAGAATAAAAAAAATACATGACATGTAGGATTCCAGCATTTTTATGTGACATGTATCGACGATTCCGCATCACAACTTCTTTTTGTAATAATATTATTTTATGTTTGTAAGTGATAGTCAAACGGAACAAAAATATCAGTACGCCGAGATTATTATTATGGGGTATACATAACCTCGAGAAATACAAAATTCTAAAAAAAGGTAAATAAATAGAAAAGAAATAAATAAAAACCATGTGCAACAGAGCAAATTGGATCCCGAATGGAGATAAGCTGTCTAAAGAGTGTAAGCATCTCCTGCTTAGAAGCAATACCCAGCGTTTTGGTCGTGCCGATGAAAACCAGTGAATGTTTCAGATTTGGTTATAGTCTTATTGTATAATATATTTCAATATTGCGCATACCTGCCGCTATAGTGCTTTATATTATCGACACACCGTCAATTTTTTACCCTTGATCGAGTAGTTCTCACATTCTCGCATTGCCTTTAGAACGAAGTCGAGATTGCCATGTTAGTCTGAGAGAGGGATTATAATCACAAAAAGTCTCAAATGAAAGCATATTGAGTCTTTGCGGAATACAGAGTTTTCCCCCTTACAGACGGTATCTGACGTAAAACCATTGTGACGTCATGAAAAAGGTATGGCAACGTCGATTTTATACCGTCATTTCCCAGACTTTTAGGACTGTTTCAATAGAATTTGATGATGTCATAATCAGACTACGTCAGATGCCGTCTCAAATGGGAATAATTAACTCTGGTTTTCGAAAATAGCGAATATGAGGGTTGGTTTTCAATATGGTTTCAAGAAAAGAGCAGTTAAAATGAAGTGTCAAGGAGATAAATAAGACTTAACGAAAATAGAAATGCATTTAGCACCAAAATATTTTATATTGAAGAACTTAAACATCTTAAGTACATGTGAACTATAGTCTAGGCAATGCCCTCCATTCATGGAAATCAAACCTTTTTTTCTCATTATACATTTTGGGAGATATTTCCTATGTGCGACAAAAGACACCCACTTGACTATTAAAAAGGATATTTAGGGAAAGTTCGTGTCTGAAATAAAAAACCAATGAATGAAAATTGAACTAATTACTGATCACGTATAATAGTATCTGCAGGAAGTGACCTACATTTCAATTTCCTTTTGCAATGAAAACCAAATTTCCGCTTTGCTCTAAAGTCTTTAATGAGGTATTGATAACATATTTCAAAGGAGCACGAAAAGTTAAAGCAAACTTGAATGACAAATATGGATATTATTTCAATACATACAAAATCAGGATAAAACAGGAACCAAAGGACAATATGTCTTATATTAGGATAAATATCTTTAAATGTCCACTTGTAATTTTGGTTTAGACAGCATTTACCCAAATATTATTGAGTATCCAACAACATTCTTACAGAACATTCTGTGTCCATGTGCCTGTTTTTTCACATATCGATACATGTCCGTCAAATTTCGGATGAAAACCTGATCACTCTCTTCCATATGAAAACTATCTCAGGAAGATAGATGATGTATTCTTATATGTGAGGGGAAAATATCTCAGGAAGATAGATGATGTATTCTTATATGTGAGGGGAAAATATCTCAGGAAGATAGATGATGTATTCTTATATGTGAGGGGAAAATATCTCAGGAAGATAGATGATGTATTCTTATATGTGAGGGGAAAATATCTCAGGAAGATAGATGATGTATTCTTATATGTGAAGGGAAAATATCTCAGGAAGATAGATGATGTATTCTTATATGTGAGGGGAAAATATCTCAGGAAGATAGATGATGTATTCTTATATGTGAGGGGAAAATATCTCAGGAAGATAGATGATGTATTCTTATATGTGAGGGGAAAATATCTCAGCAAGATAGATGATGTATTCTTATATGTGAGGGGAAAATATCTCAGGAAGATAGATGATGTATTCTTATATGTGAGGGGAAAATATCTCAGGAAGATAGATGATGTATTCTTATATGTGAGGGGAAAATATCTCAGGAAGATAGATGATGTATTCTTATATGTGAGGGGAAAATATCTCAGGAAGATAGATGATGTATTCTTATATGTGAGGGGGAAATATCTCAGGAAGATAGATGATGTATTCTTATATGTGAGGGGAAAATATCTCAGGAAGATAGATGATGTATTCTTATATGAGAGGGGAACATCTTATATGTGAGGGGATATCTAGCATTTATCCGTAACCCAATATCGGACGGCAATTTCTCTTTTCTTTCATCATGACTGAATGGACAAATATTGATCATGTCTGAATGGACAAATATTGATCATGTCTGAATAGACAAATATAGATCATGTCTGAATAGACAAATATAGATCATGTCTTAATGGACAAATATTGATCATGTCTGAATGGACAACTATTGATCATGTCTGAATGGACAACTATTGATCATGTCTTAATGGACAAATATTGATCATGACTGAATGGACAAATATTGATCACGTCTGATTGGACAAATATTGATCATGTCTAAATGGACAAATATTGATCATGTCTGATTGGACAAATATTGATCATGTCTGAATGGACAAACATTGATCACGTCTGAATGGACAACTATTGATCATGTCTTAATGGACAGATATTGATCATGACTGAATGGACAAATATTGATCATGTCTGATTGGACAAAAATTGATCATGTCTGATTGGACAAATATTGATCATGACTGAATGGACAAATATTGATCATGTCTGATTGGACAAAAATTGATCATGTCTGATTGGACAAATATTGATCATGTCTGACTGGACAAAAATTGATCATGTCTGATTGGACAAATATTGATCATGTCTGAATGGACAAACATTGATCACGTCTGAATGGACAACTATTGATCATGTCTTAATGGACAAATATTGATCATGACTGAATGGACAAATATTGATCACGTCTGATTGGACAAATATTGATCATGTCTAAATGGACAAATATTGATCATGTCTGATTGGACAAATATTGATCATGTCTGAATAGACAAATATAGATTATGTCTTAATGGACAAATATTGATCATGTCTGAATGGACAACTATTGATCATGTCTGAATGGACAACTATTGATCATGTCTTAATGGACAAATATTGATCATGACTGAATGGACAAATATTGATCACGTCTGATTGGACAAATATTGATCATGTCTAAATGGACAAATATTGATCATGTCTGATTGGACAAATATTGATCATGTCTGAATGGACAAACATTGATCACGTCTGAATGGACAACTATTGATCATGTCTTAATGGACAAATATTGATCATGACTGAATGGACAAATATTGATCATGTCTGATTGGACAAAAATTGATCATGTCTGATTGGACAAATATTGATCATGTCTGACTGGACAAAAATTGATCATGTCTGATTGGACAAATATTGATCATGACTGAATGGACAAATATTGATCATGTCTTAATGGACACATATTGATCATGTCTGATTGGACAAATATTGATCATGTCTGATTGGACAAATATTGATCATGTCTTAATGGACACAAATATTGATCATGTCTGATTGGACAAATATTGATCATGTCTAATTGGACAAATATAGATCATGTCTTAATGGACACAAATATTGATCATGTCTGAATGGACACATATTGATCATGTCTGATTGGACAAATATTGATCATGTCTGATTGGACAAATATTGATCATGACTGAATGGACAAATATTGATCATGTCAGAATAGACAAATATTGATATGTCAGAATAGACAAATATTGATCATGTCAGAATAGACAAATATTGATTATGTCAGAATAGACAAATATTGATCATGTCTGAATGGACAAATATTGATCATGTCTAATTGGACAAATATTGATCATGTCAGAATAGACAAATATTGATCATGTCTGATTGGACAAATATTGATGATGTCTGAATGGACAAATATTGATCATGTCTGATTGGACAAATATTGATCATGTCTGATTGGACAAATATTGATCATGTCTGATTGGACAAATATTGATCATGTCTGATTGGACAAATATTGATCATGTCTGATCGGACAAATATTGATCATGTCTGATTGGACAAATATAGATCATGTCTGATTGGACAAATATTGATCATGTCTGAATGGACAAATATTGATCATGTCTTAATGGACACATATTGATCATGTCTGATTGGACAAATATAGATCATGTCTGAATGGACAAATATTGATCATGTCTGATTGGACACATATTGATCATGTCTGATTGGACACATATTGATCATGTCTGATTGGACAAATATTGATCATGTCTGATTAGACAAATATTGATCATGTATGAATGGACAAATATTGATCATGTCTGATTGGACAAATATTGATCATGTCTGATTGGACAAATATTGATCATGTCAGAATAGACAAATATAGATCATGTCTGATTGGACAAATATTGATCATGTCTGATTGGACAAATATTGATCATGTCTGATTAGACAAATATTGATCATGTATGAATGGACAAATATTGATCATGTCTGATTGGACAAATATTGATCATGTCTGAATGGACAAATATTGATCATGTCTTAATGGACACATATTGATCATGTCTGATTGGACAAATATAGATCATGTCTGAATGGACAAATATTGATCATGTCTGATTGGACACATATTGATCATGTCTGATTGGACACATATTGATCATGTCTGATTGGACAAATATAGATCATGTCTTAATGGACACATATTGATCATGTCTGATTGGACAAATATTGATCATGTCTGAATGGACAAATATTGATCATGTCTATATGGACGAATATTGATCATGTCTGAATGGACAAATATTGATCATGTCTAAATGGACAAATATTGATCTTGTCTGAATGGACAAATATTGATCATGTCAGAATAGACAAATATTGATCATGTCAGAATAGACAAATATTGATCATGTCTGAATGGACAAATATTGATCATGTCTGATTGGACAAATATTGATCATGTCAGAATAGACAAATATTGATCATGTCAGAATGGACAAATATTGATCATGTCTGATTAGACAAATATTGATCATGTCTGAATGGACAAATATTGATCATGTCTGATTGGACAAATATTGATCATGTCTGATTGGACAAATATTGATCATGTCAGAATAGACAAATATTGATCATGTCAGAATAGACAAATATTGATCATGTCTTAATGGACAAATATTGATCATGTCCGATTAGACAAATATTGATCATGTCGGAATGGACAAATATTGATCATGTCTGATTGGACAAATATTGATCATGTCTGATTGGACAAATATTGATCATGTCTGATTGGACAAATATTGATCATGTCAGAATAGACAAATATTGATCATGTCAGAATAGACAAATATTGATCATGTCAGAATAGACAAATATTGATCATGTCAGAATAGACAAATATTGATCATGTCTGAATGGACAAATATTGATCATGTCTGATTGGACAAATATTGATCATGTCTGATTGGACACATATTGATCATGACTGAATGGCAAATATTGATCATGTCTTAATGGACAAACATTGATCATCTCTGATTGGAGAAATATTGATCATGTCTGATTGGACAAATATTGATCATGTCTGATTGGACAAATATTGATCATGTCTGATTGGACAAATATTGATCATGTCTTAATGGACAAACATTGATCATGTCTGATTGGACAAATATTGATCATGTCTGATTGGACAAATATTGATCATGTCAGAATAGACAAATATTGATCATGTCAGAATAGACAAATATTGATCATGTCAGAATAGACAAATATTGATCATGTCAGAATAGACAAATATTGATCATGTCTGATTGGACAAATATTGATCATGACTGAATGGACAAATATTGATCATGTCTGAATGGACAAATATTGATCATGTCTGAATGGACAAATATTGATCATGTCTGAATGGACAAATATTGATCATGTCTTAATGGACACATATTGATCATGTCTGAATGGACAAACATTGATCATGTCTGATTGGACAAATATTGATCATGTCTGATTGGACAAATATTGATCATGTCTGATTGGACAAATATTGATCATGTCTGATTGGACAAATATTGATCATGTCTGATTTGACAAATATTGATCATGTCAGAATAGACAAATATTGATCATGTCAGAATAGACAAATATTGATCATGTAAGAATAGACAAATATTGATCATGTCAGAATAGACAAATATTGATCATGTAAGAATAGACAAATATTGATCATGTCAGAATAGACAAATATTGATCATGTCAGAATAGACAAATATTGATCATGTCTGATTGGACAAATATAGATCATGTCTGAATGGACAAATATCGATCATGTCTGAATGGACAAATACAGCTGACACTCGTTATCTCGAAGTCGATGGGCCCACTGAAAATACTTCGACATAAGCGGAGTTCGAGATAAACGTCAGTCGAATTTACGGTATATTTTAGAATATATTGTACCACCTATAAGGCTAAAAGAATCGTTTTGCTATTGTATTTTATACGATAGATATCGGAGTTTAAAAGGCTACTCGTGCTGAAAATGTAATGTTTACTTCACAACGTAGAAATGATTCTAGAAGTGTCATAAACGTATTCTTAATACTGACATTTTACGAAGAGGCGCATTGAGAACATCAGGTATTTTTTATTCGTTGTGTGACCCCCCCCCCCCTTCCGCGCCGATCGCCTCGGCCCTGATATAATACCAGTTTGGTTGTCTTATCAATCTGTCATAAGCCGTTTACCTTCGAGAGTTTTAGATCATTGTGTCATCAAAGTACAACGAAGACATTTGTTCGTACGCTGTTTAATTTTTTCGTCTGCTAGATTTCAATGTCGTATACATGTCTTCATTCTACACTAAAATTTACTCGCATGCAATCAAGTTTAATCATCTTCCTCTTAGTGTACGAAATTTTATGTATGGATTATTTTGTAGATCATCAGTATAATCATTGTTGCTCAAATTGCTTTATTTCAGTTACGATAAATCTTGTGAATTTTATTTTTTTATTGGGGGGTTGTTTTGGTATGCTTTTTTTTTTTGGCCGTCGCTTCTCATAAGAATTTCAACGTAACAAACAATGCAATTTTAATGAATGAAACATGCCTATATCAGTGTTTCCGCATTATATTATCTAATTAACTGTTATCCCCCTGATCTGATTGGACAAATATAGATCATGTCTGATTGGACAAATATTGATCATGTCAGAATAGACAAATATTGATCATGTCTGATTGGACAAATATTGATCATGTCTGATTGGACAAATATTGATCATGTCAGAATAGACAAATATTGATCATGTCTGATTGGACAAACAATGATAATTTTGTAGTAGAATTCAGATACGAAAAGTAGAACGTTCTATAATGATAGAGAGGGTTCCTTATGATCATCCTCATCAACCCTTCGCTATCATATCTTCTTAGTTTTTTTTAATACATGTAACCTCCTCTACATGATATTAAAATTCAATGTTGCATTCATGGATCTCTTATATATGTTGTCATGCTTACGAAACATACGCTGAGGAGTTTCGTTACGCTGAGGACTTTCGTTACGCTGAGGACTTTCGTTACGCTGAGAACTTTCGTAACAGAGAATTATTATGAAAATTTATAGTGCACAAGTTAAAAGGTCTAATGTACGTTATGTAGACCCAGCATGTTTAGGCTTTTCTCATACATCGATGTGTCAAGAAAATTTAAAAGTGCTAGAATTCATTTGTCTTGCATGACATTGAGATTTTGTTTTTGTATGCAATTAAGCCATAACTTTTCAAATACGTTTTGTGTTTTGACATTATTGTATTTGACTATCAATTTTGAATTCATCTGGTCTAATTCAAATGATATGCCAATGAATTTAAAGACGTTTAACATTTCAGTCGCTGACCTTTATAAGTGTACACTTTTAATGCTTTCAATACAACTATTTTGTCATTGACAGATGAATGTTAATTTTTGTTATCTTTTACTGACTGTGTGAAATAGAATAACCAGCGACGTGTTTCGGATATTAAATCCTCATCAGTGATGCTTCATTCTAAAGTGATTTTTAGATACTGTCAAAATTCATTTTTAACAGCGCCCTCTGGTGATATTTTTTAAAATTAAATTTGTGCAATTTGCAGAGAGTACTCGGCTCCATTTTTCCTGTGGGGTCGATTCAGTAGCATATCCAAATAAAATCTATGTTTAAAATGGCATTTGAGGGATGGTGCTAAGATGTTAACTTCCTTTAATTTCGATGATATTTTTTATGAAATAACAAGTTTTAGAAATAACCAAATAATACGTATGGCGTCAAGTTGATAAGTGCCAAAACAAAGCTTCTTGCAGGCGACAGAGCTAGAAAGAAGTAAGGAGCTGATAAGATAGGGGCCGTTTTTAGACCTAAATCTCGTGCCGTATTTCTTCCACATGACGGTACATATGTAGACAGAAGATAATCATTTTTGAAATAGAATGTATTTGAAAACTTTTTGTATGTTTTACTTTTCGATGACATACTCCCAAGATTCTAAAATGAAGGTCCAAGAGGTAGGGGGTGCTCGGGTAATAAAAGGTGATAATTTTGACCATAAACGTAGAAATTTTAGAATAATTTGCCTGAAATGGATTAATATTAACTAAAAGATATCAAATACATCTACATTGTACATCAGAAATACCTTCCGAAAGTTCTATTTCCTCTAATCGGTAAATAATGAAATCCGGAACTACAAATACGGTCTTAATTATTTTGTATGTAATGGCTATAATAGAAGCTTTTTAGCGCGAAATACACATTAGCTGAGAAATCCACATCGCTCTTGCTTATTTCGTTCCGAATTGTTGTACATTTCATTCGATCGTATTAAGAACACATTTTTTGATGGATTAAGGTGGGTCCCTACTCACAGATTTAACAGATGAAATTTGTATTTTATGGCATTATCCTAAACACAATGATCCAAAGGAGAAATAAAACACAGACATAGATATGTAATTTTTATTTCATCAAAGATACAGTACTCTATAGAAAGGTGCCCTTTAACATTAAGATTGAGGAATATCAAATATCCAGCATATGCTTTTGAACCCTCCAAATTCAGTTATGATTATAAAATGTTTATTTGTTTTGTTTTATTTTATGATAAAAAGTCATATAGAAGAAATTTAATAAAATAATATTTAGACATAAATATGAGTATGATAAGTCTTCAAACATAAGGGTACCCCCTTATATTTTCATCACATCTTTTACCAATGATTTATACTGAATCCAACTTTTTGCAGAAAAGAACAGATGATTTTTTTTCGTTTTGTAATATTTCATAAAATTATGTATGTAGATGAAGAAAAAACACATACAGGTACACAGTTTTATAAATGATCAAGATATTGCTCCAAACATAAGGGTACCCCATTGTAATTTCATCGCTTTTTTCAACTAAGAATATATCGGTAGTATATCCATCTTTTTGCGTAAAATATGTGATGGAAGTTCTTCATATTGCATCATTTTATAAGATAATGTTTACAGATGAAGAAAAAATCACTTACAGGTATACGGTTTTATAAATGATCAAGATATCGCTCTAAACATACTGCGTAGAAGGAAAACCTATAACGGTTCGAGTAGGGATCCACCTTAAGGAGGAAATATAGCCAAATTTGTCATATTTGATGATCATAAAGATCGATTGTTTAACAAATGCATCCCCTTCCTTTTTGATTTTTCGTACAGAACCCCACTTTTCCAGAAAATTTGTATCATGGATATACACCTCCAGTATAAGTGACGTTCTGTAACTCCGGGGGGAACAATGTTAAAAAAAACTTTTCCGTTTTCTATTGATTTCTATGGGAAAAAGACAAGTTTTGACCCAAATATTAGCAATATTATGCATAATTGATCTAGGATAACTTCAAGGGATACTGTATTTTCATTAATTTAACGAAAGATTTTTCTTAAAATTTCCATTTTTAAAATTCCAAATTTTAGGGCAGAGTTTACGTATTATCTTATCTTATCAGCTCCTTAATACTGTCACGAGGAAGTTTCATTTTATATATATGGATTATTTGAACAAAAGATATGGCCTACTGTCTTATATCTGAAATCAGTATCCATCTTATAGATAAAAAATGGAATTTATTGCTTTTGTCTTAATTTCGGAGAAACTGGACTCGAAGAAATAGAATTGTTGCTTAATGATGTTTTCAGGAAAAGATCAAAGACGCTCATGAAAGTAAAATTGTAGTTATAATCATATTGAGTTCTGATTCGTATTCAGTTTTTCCTCTTTTAATTTGCTTGCATACGAGGGCTGATTGATATGTTGTAAGCCTCGGTTTTCTGGGATACAGAAGGTATTCTGCTTATTGATTATCTCCAAAAAGGACTAACAATCAATGACACATACAATGCTTCACTTCTGACACAGTTATGGGAAAATATTAAACTTAAGCGCCGCGGAAAGCTCACTAGTTAAAGGTGTGTTGTTCCATCAGGACAATGCTCCTGTTCACAAGTCTGTCACTGCCATGGCTGCCATTCTTGCTTGTGGGTTTAATTTGATTGAGCATCCGCCTTATTCACCTGATCTTGCTCCATCAGACTTTTATCTATTCCCAAACCTGAAAGGAGATATTTTTGGCACCAACTTCCAGTCCGATGATGACGTCATACTGGCAGTGGATGGCTTTCTGGCCAGTCAATATAAATAGTTTTTTAAAAGTGGTATTGAGGCCCTTAAACAACGATGGCAAAAGTGTATAGATACTGAAGGGGGTTATGTAGAAAAATTAATGCACACGTCTGATGAAATTCAAATTCTTCAATACCAGGCTCACAACATATCAATCAGCCCTCGTACTTAAACATCTCTAATCATGGTAAAATTGGATACACCGGATTCTCTCTAGGAAATGATCAGTCCAATAAAGTATTCATCTGACATGAAATTCAAGTCATTATCAAAAATAAAAACTTGTGATTCTTGAATTCAATGTCGCAACTTGGTAAACATTTTGAGTGATAAATGTTTGGAAAGAATAATTAGAACAAAAAATCAATAAATGTAACAAGGTTTTTTTCAAACGTTAGGACATTATTGTCAATCATGAAAAGGGGATGATCTCCAGCATGACCCCCTGCACTCACCCAGCGAAAGATACCCACAAGAAAGTGATACGTAAAAGACATCAGACAAAACTACAAACCACAAAAAAGACACGACAATAATCACTAGAACATCATACAAAACAATCGAAACAGACGTATAGAAACATCAAACATTAATGAAGAACAAATAAAAGGAAGGAGACCAATGTGCGCCCGGCGCCGACTTTGGACGGCTATCTGCTATAAGCAAATGGTGTGATTATCCGGATTACGTGCGCACAACCCTCCCATTTATCCGGATAATGTGTCACTTTCTTTTAAGTTTGTTTCGCTGGGTGAGTGCAGAGTGATCATGCTTGAGATATTCCTTTTTCTTATTATGTTCAAAAATTGACCGAAAGACGTAGCATGATGGATTGGATATGATGCTACATTTCCGCTTTCATGAAGAATTGTTAAACGTCTTCAAATTCAATAGCATCATTTAAGACCTGATAAATTTACAGCATGGACAAGACATGCACGTTTCGGGTACTAAAACCTCGTCAGTGATCCTCAGTCTAAAGAATGTAAAATGGTCAAAAAGTATGAAAATGATTATGTCCAAAAATGTACCAAAAGACGTAGCAGAATGGATGGGATATGATGCTATAGGATCCACGTTTTAGAAATTTCAAGAAATTTTGTAACAAAAAAATTCAATGAGTTAAAGCGACAGACGATCAACCGAAGTTGATCGAACTTGGCTACATGTGCCCTCGAAGACTCTTGGTCCACTCACCAAGTAGTTCAAATGTTAAACGTCTTCAAATTCAATAGCATCATTTAAGACCTGATAAATTTACAGCATGGACAAGACATGCACGTTTCGGGTACTAAACTCTCGTCAGTGATCCTCAGTCTAAAGAATGTAAAATGGCCAAAAAGTATGAAAATGATTATGTCCAATAATGTACCAAAAGACGTAGCAGAATGGGTGGCCAAAAAGTATGAAAATGATTATGTCCAAAAATGTACCAAAAGACGTAGCAGAATGGGTGGAAGTTAAGAATTTCTTGAAATTTTACAAAAAATACTCTTAGTTTCTTTTAGAATTTGAACCTATATCAGCAAAAGAATATTTTACTTTGGTATATCATAACTTGCCTTTTATGGTGACATAATAAACAAAATGAGAAGGAAAAAGGGAGGGAGAATGTCCATAGAAAATGCGTCTCTTTGGTTTATGCGTGGTCTTTTGTGTTTCATATCTCTATGTGTGAGTTCATTCCGGGGTTCACAGCCGTTCCGATGGGAATTCTTAGGATTTGGCATTGCCTTCTCGACTTTGAGACTGAATAACTGTTTAGCACTTCTTTGATGTTTATTATTGTCCCCTTTGCGTCTCTTTCTGTTGATGTCTGCTCTGTGTTTTTGCATAGGGTGTTTTGGAGTTTTGCTGTGGGTGCTGCAACCTAGTGTTCTTGGAGATCCTCTTCTCTTTCAGAATCATAAAACGCCCATATCCCGGAATACTGGGAGGGTTATGTAATCCGAATAACTACAACATCTGCTACTGCCGTGTCAGATGGCTGTCCTTAGTCGGCGCCGGTTACCCATTGGTCTGATTGGTTTTTGTGTAGTTTTTTGTATTCAATATTTTGTATTTCTTATTTGGTGCATTGTCGTAGCCAAGAAAAGGGTAGGATCTGCTACATGTATTAGCAAATGACGTGGTTGTCCGGATTACGTGCGCACAACCCTCCGACTTATACGGATACACAGAAGTATCAATAGACACACAATTGTTGTATAAACATAAAGCTTCACTGTATGGTGATATCACAAACAAGATAGTTAAATACAGCGGCCTCGTGTAACACAGATTCTTTACAGAATCTAAAAAAATCTATGACATGCGTATAACAGTCTATGCTCTGCTGGCTGAAGTGATCTTAAGATCAATAACCCGAGAAGTCTGACCAACTTTCAGATAGGACAGAGAATCAGAACCCATTCTTCTCTCTGACGAGATTTGAACAAGGCACGTCATGCAGTCCCGTCGTCACGGTTGGTCGGTGTGCAAGGTTTGGAAAGACACTGGTACAAAACTGTAGATTGGTCCAGTACCATGCCCAGTGTTTTTGAGATGACTTTGATCATATCCACGGTAAAGCAGGCGACTGACTATTTTCTTATATTTGAAGCTGAAGTTCGATCTGCCTTTGATCCTTCTTATTTTGTTTATTAGGTCACCGTAATAAGAAGGTAATGAAATTCCCAATGATACATACTCTGATGCTGAAGTCGACCCAAATTTTGAAAGAATAGTTATTGTGCAATTTACAGAAAAGATTTTACAAGTTTATGATATCTAATTTCTTGACTGATAACCAAAGTAACCTGACCGGGGGGAGCTAAATCAATCAAGCAAATGCGGCGAGTCAATTGAATTTAAGAATTTATAGAAGATGCATTTTCAAGCATTACTAATCAGAGTAAAACCCTCGGTTCCTGTAAATGTTATAGCTTGGCTACATGTGCGCTCGGGGTAACCGACTTCGGTTGATCTGTTCTTCAACGCATTCGAAAATTTCTGTTATCAAAATTTCTGAAAACTTCTAAAACGTGGGTCCTGTAGCATCATATCCCACCCATCTTGCTACGTTTTCGGTACATTTTTGGACATAATATTTTTCACACTCTTTGGACATATTTGTTTAGATTGAGAATCACTGACGAGGGTTAAGAACCTGAAATGTGCATGTCTGGTCCATGCTGTAAATTTTTTCTCAAATGATGCTATTGAATTTGAAGACGTTGAATATTATATCACCTGGTCAAAAGTATGACCAGGTGAAAATAAGCCCCGCCCGGTCAGGTAAGTTAGCCACAACAATACCTTACTTTTGCGTCTTTTGCACTGCAAAATTACTCTGTGTTTTCGTATGGGATATTTTGGTGTTTTGATATGGGTGCTGCAATCTTCTTGTTAGAGATCCCCCTCCGTTCATTTGAAATAATTAGTGACTCAAAAGTGTATGTAGTGTATAAACAGAAGCGTAAAGATAGGAGAGTCAATTTCTCAGATGGGAGAACATGAACGAGTTCTATCTGTTAAATAAGCTATAAACGAAATATTGTTAAATCATCGTATGCATTTCACTTTTTGTAAGGTACTTTAATGGACATACTTCACTCCCATATGGGGAGCTCGCTTCTTTTCATATGGTGGCGGATTTTGTTTGTTTGCGTTTGTTCCTGTTTTGTCCTGATTTTGTATGCCTTCGGTTTATGATTTTCTGAACTGTCGATTTTGTGCTGTGTGAAGGGATATGGTCATTATCCATATTTGTCACTTTAAATATTCTATCTAATGACGTCTCTACTGCAGGAGATACCGTTTCACTGCAAAACATATGATCCATCTAGGAACTTTAAGCGATCTGTGTAAAGAGAATAATAGAGATCATAAAAGGCGCAAATGTTTCGTGTAAAAATGATTTTTCCCACGACCTTGATTATTTGCTTTCAACCATTATTACTGTTATCTATAAGTATGACTATTGAAAATATTTGCGAACACGTAAGAAAATCTACGAAGATATAGTCTTTTGAATTCGGAATGCTAAATCGAAAAAATTGTCAAAATACTCTTGATTCTCTAAAATTGAGTTTTTGTGCTTCTCTTTTTTCTTAATTGTTATCGAGAAAATTTACCAATACAATCTTCGAAATTGTGAGGGATGAATAAAGTATTTTACAAAAGTTACAATGATTTTTAAAATACTCCCTTTTAGATGCCATCTTTTTTTCATTAACAACTGGTGTCATTTTCAAACATTGCTTTAGATTCGTGTCGGAAATCATTCATTCGTTAATATTTTCAGGTATTACAAGCAAGGTAGGAATGAATTTCATTTTGGTTATTTCAGCACGGCGAGCGAAGATTCGAGAATACAGATGAAATTCTCAAAGGCATATACAGAACAAAGGAATGTCGATCAAAGGATTGTCAAAACGTAAGTTTCTATCGACTCATTTTGAAATAGTCAGGCAAAATATATACCCTGTAATAGATACTGATCCCTGATCGATTGGCATGCATTATTTGTATCATTTAAACCTCGAGCTCGGTTCATCCAGCAGAGCTACTCTTTTTCTCAATTCTTGGAACTTTTTTATTCTTCAGTGCAGACAAAGATGCCTTCAAAATGAAGAGAAAGTGGACCCCTGTCATTTGCCATGTGTGGGTAATATAATCATAGTTAAATGAAGCACTCGATGTATTAATCTTAATGATTTCCCTTTTCTTTATAAGATTTTATTTTATTTTGTGGCGTAGTTATATCCCCTTGTTGACAAGTTTGCCTTTTATTGCAGAGAAAAGAACATCCCCAGTGTCATACGATTTGCGGATATCATCAGTACAATAGAACTGTGACAGAAATGTCCTCAGGTATAGATTTAGTGGAAAAGTATATTAAGATATAGTACAAAGATCTTAATTACGGCGTAAAATTGATTTTTATTAAGGGAATGACCATTCTAAATTGTGTTCTATTGGCTGTGTTGTCCTCATGTTTGGTGTTTTGGGCCTTGTATTGGTATTGTGGCAGCAAGTAGGAAGTTTTCGAGATCACTTGTCGTTTTTCATACAATTTCTTTGTAATTAGGGACTTGAAGACGTCAACAATTTCTCAAGTAATTTCCTGGCTATGAAATTCAAATTAAAATCGAAATTACTTTTTCTGGTTTAAGTTTCCTTGATAATTACTCAAACTAAGCAACATATTCATTAATTAGAATTTTAGATTGGATTCTTCTTCACAAATTCCACGTATTATTCGGAAGACGGGGAGGCTTTAGATTTATGAATAGCTTCATTCTATTGGACGATTTATTTGACTCAATCTAGGTTTGAACGTTGAAGAATCGGTTCAGATATGTCCATTAAATCTGATAATAGTTTTAAAAATATTTGATGTCAAATTTCATATTCTATGAAAAGTCAATGGTGGAGGAATATGATATTCATACTATTACATTATCAACGTGCACTTTTGTTTTTAAATGCTTTCACATTCAAATATTACAAGAGGTAGAATCAAGTTTTATTGTATTTTTTCAAATGAATTAAAGAAGATCCTGACGACAATCTCAACAGCACTCACAATAGAGCACAAAATTGAACATCGACGGACCCCTAACAAGCTAGAGGTGGGATCAGGTGCCCGGGAGGAGTAAGCATCCCCTGTTTGGCTAGCCGCACCCGCCGTCGATGTTCTCGTACGAAACTGAAAACAATATTCACAAAATATGCACTGGTTGAGTTTATGTCTATATAGAAAGTGCTATGGCGACCATGCCAGGGAAGGACATTCAAAACACTTACTGTCAAGTATATTTGGGTCCTTTTAAAAGACGTTTTATTAAATGATCTTGCAGGTTTGGATGTGGAGAATCCTAGCGTGATCTGTAAACACAGAGAGAAAACGGACAAGAATGACCAAACAACGACTCTGTACATTCTATGGAAACTCCTGACCAAGTATCCGGGAACTTTACAGGATAACTTGGTGTTTGTGTCAGCCTCGGATAATGGTACCTCAAGGAAAGGCAACCCTGCCTGGGGAAATATTAGACTGGTAATGAATTCAAGATATTGCAAATTTGGAAATATGTGTTCAACATATATACATAAACGAAGATAAAAAAAAAAAATGAAAATTAGAAGAACGATGGACATACATGTTTTTCTTTGCCTTTTCACGTCTAAAGCTTCAAAATGATAAATCAAAGCAGTTTTCTTTGTTTAAAGTTATTGTTTAAAAACCGCATTTGACTGTAGTAATGAAAAAAGGGACAAATGAGTACAAAAAAAATGAGAAAATAAAATAAGATGAAGTGAAAAAAAATAACGTCGAAGTTTTAATCACAGGAATACAGCAATTTGATTGAGTTTTCCCATCTGAGAGCGGGTTCAAGAACCAGATTTAAGTTGATTGTTGTATCCGAAGCTGGAATTCTAGAGGAGAGCATAAAAACAGAATGGATAACAGCTCTGCAAGGTGCCAACTTTCTCTCTTAGACAATGAAGTCATCCGTCTCATGATTGTCCTCATTAGTGTAAAGACGTGATGGCTGCCAAATGATTCTTTCTTCGCATGACATCAAGTCGTATCTCTGTGAAGATCTATAAGTCTACTCCCATGGGTACTATATAACAAATACATTGTATAATGCATACGAAAAAAAGAAAAATGGAATATTTTGTACTGATAAAATACGAGCGTCCCGGGAAAATTGTAGGATTATCTACAATGCAGATTTGTGTGTGACACACCAATTTCGATGGCCCCTTTAGTTTTTACTAATTCATACAACGGGTTTTTAACATCGCCTCCTACACTGATGTCCGTCATGTTTATGTGGTACATTACCTCCTTCAATGATGTTCGTTATGTTTCTGTGGTATATCACCCCTACAATGATGTCCGTCATGTTTCTGTGGAACATCACCACTACAATGATGTCCGTCATGTTTCTGTGGTACATCATCCCTACAATGATGTCCGACATGTTTCTGTGGTACATCGCCTCCTATTATGATGACCGTCATGTTTTAGTGGTACATCACCTCCTACAATGATGTCCGTCATGTTTCTGTGGTACATCACCTCCTTCAGTGATGTCCGTCATGTTTCTGTGATAAATCACCCCCTACAATGATGTTCGTTATGTTTCTGTGGTACATCGCCTCCTACAATGATGTCCGTCATGTTTCTGTGGTACATTCCCCTACAATGACGTCAGTCATGTTTCTGTGGTACATCGCCCCTACAATGATGTTCGTCATGTTTCTTTGGTGTTATTGTTATTGTCCCTGTCTGTTGTCTCTCTTTCTCTTCTCGTTCTGTTTTTGTAAACCTATTTGTTCTGACTTTTGGATTTTGATTTAAATTTTGTTTTTGACTTTTATCCACTGATTACCTTTTGTTGTCTTTTAAACGTATCAAATTAAACATAATAATATAACCATTGAAAACCACCCTTACTGCCTTGCAGGGGATGCACAAAATGTTTTCGGCCTTTTGGTTTGGATTTGGTGATAAGTTGAAAATCGACCCTTAAACAAAGGTGTATTGTCTAGTCCAACAGTCGAATTCCCCCATTTTTATCAAAGAGAGAAAAACATTATTTTACAATATCAATTTGAATGGTGTGCATTCTTTGCACGTTTTAAATAATGAATCGCAAAATCATTTACTCTGAGGTTCTGATCCATTGAAATGGTTGCAGGTGTTACGCCTGATGCGACTCATCATTTTAATATGATATTTTTCACTTATGCCTGTTTGCTTGATAACTAATCATGTCCTCGTACCATCATTTATGGTCCGAACACACTACATATATAAGTTCACTTTGTCCGTGTGATTGGATTGCAAATTGAGCGGTGCCTGTTAATCCCCTGTAACAAATACTTAGTAGCCTTAATAGTCTTCCATCTAGATAGTGTGACTTGTTATTTGTATCAACAGATCTTATTTCCGTAGCAATTATCCAAACGAAGCAATAAAATGTCCTCGTTGGTGATTATCGGGACATCTTTAGAAACATCTTGGTTCTTCAACACTGACCTCATTTATTATATGGTATAGATATATTCTTAAAGGACGGATATTACAGGTGAATTATTATTTATCATTATTTATGTGTTTCATTGAGAAACAGATGGAAAGCTGAATATCAGAAATCTATATTTTGCTGGCCAGTTATACATTAAGTCTACTAATTACTTGAGTTTTGATACTGTAGTTGACCAAATGCAAGTCGTCAATGTTTGAATCTGCAGGGTCAACTCATCATGACATCTTTTCATTTTTGAATGAGTAATCACTGCATGAAAATAAACAAGAATATCAATTTGGCTGACAGGTATCATCATTTACTCTTTCATGATACCTCCATTTAGCTTAGTCAAGAAAAGGGGATGATCTCCACCACGACCACCCTGCACCCACCCAGCGAAACAACCCCACAAGAAAGTGACACGTAAATGTCATCAGACAAAACTACAAACCACAAAAATATACACGACAAAAACAATAGAACATCATAAAAACAATCGAAACAGACGTACAAAAACATCAAACATTAATAACAACACATGAAAGGAAGGAGACCAAGTCCAGTCGCAAGATTTCCGTCATCGCACCTTCTGGCGGACTTTAAATTGACATCACAATCTTTTGCATTCATATAATTTAGTCCAATGAAAGGGTAATATAAGGGAAAGCGACACAATTTTACTATTCCTTAATGAATGGAATTCTGCCTGTCTCAGTAGAATGTGTTATTGTCCACTAGTCTATTGACTTGTCCCTTTGCTCTAAGTGACTTCAATTATCAAAATTTTCATGTCTGGTGTTTAGAGTCCTGGATGCATGATCCGAGATTTCTTATCTGTTGTAGTTTTGTATTTCTGTGTTGGTAGTTTTAGTTTTGTTCCTGTGGTATTGTCTTGTTTCACAGATTCGTCATTTTTCCTTATGAGGGATCCTTATCTTAAGGTAGATTGTACCTCTAGTCCAAAATCGTGGAAACGTATGCATGGATATCCCATATTTTCATTTCATATTATTGCATACTGGGTAAAGCTAATACAGGTCTCAAATATATATTTGGTTCAAAAATGTTCCTACAAAGTAAAAGATGTGAATTTTTGGATTTCCCCATAGTTGGGGTAATTCGAATTTATAAACGATAATGATATCCCCTACAATCTAGGGTCTATTTGAAGAGTTTTTATAAAAGGTTCAAAGATAATAAGTACTATAATTCAAAAAAAGTGAAAAGATAAGCTCTCATGACATGAGGTAAGAGCTACACTTGGTTGCAGCACCCACAGCAAAACTCCAAAACACTCAACGAAAAAACACAGAATAGACATCCACAGAAAGAGACGCAAAAGGGACAAGGAACAACAACTCACACCATAGAAACATGAAACACAAAAGGCCACACATAAACCAACGAGACCAATGGGCAACCGGTGCCGACTTAGGACGGCCATCTGCCACGCATGTAGCAGACGAAGTGGTTATCCTGGATTACGTGCGCACAACCTTCCCACTTTTCACAGTATTTCCATTTGGCCATATTTCATTGTTTAGATTGAGGATCACTGACGAGGGTTAAGTACCCGAAACGTGCATGTCTGGTCCATGCTGCAAATTTATCTGCTCTTGTGGTGTAAAACAATCTCCTCACTATAAGATGACCACACATAAACAAGGACGCAAAATGCAGGGGCCCAAGCAACACGGATGAATATGTAAATGGATATAAAAAGAGGGCGTACGTAATACAGTGAGTGCTCTGTCGGCTGTAGCGAGATCATGTATGTAATCATCCGAGGAGTCCGATAGGCATTCTGAGAGGAAAGGTGGTCGGAGCCCTGTCTTATCTAAAGATGTTTGGACAGGGCCAGTTATGGAGTCCTGTCATCACAGTCAGTTAGAGTACAAGTCTTAAGAAAGTGATAATATAAGACTGTAGATTGGTCAAGTACCAAGCCTAGTTTCTGTCTAGTGACGTTAGGATCATACCCACGGTATAAAAAGGCGTTTGATGATTCTGACGCATTTTTGATGGTTATGCTGTCTACCTTTGATCATCCTTATTTTGTTAATTAATTATGTCACCATAAAATGCAAGTTGTGAAAGACCCAAAGTAATATACTGTGTTGCTTGTATGGGTCCGAATTTCAAAAGACGCTGAGAGTAATTTTTGTAAAAATTTCAGGAAGTCTGTACTAGTTTGTGAGAGCGAAAACATTGACCTAAAGGTTTCTTCGTAATTTGTAAATTTCTACTATGAAAATCCAAATCATCAGTACACGCTGTAGCATACCGGATGAACTGTGAAATATATATACCGTATGGTGGTTATCTAGGAACATCGCCGTCAAGCCAGGGATAAATTACTATGTTGAATCCAAAATCATCTCTGTTGTCATACACCCTTGTATGAATCTCTCCATTGGCAATTTTGATATTTAGGTCCCAAAATGGTGTTTCTCTGTTTGTAACGTTTGCCTTGATAAGAGTCAATTCTTGGAGATAAATAACATTTCTGACGCATTTTCGATGGATATGTTGTCTACCTTTGACCCTTCTTATTTTGTTTATAATGCCACCATAAATTTGAACTTCGCATCAAATATTGAACACAGGTTTACATTGCTTCTGTTCACATGATGTCTTACTACAATGCTAAAAATTAAAGGGAGCAAGGAATCTGCATTCATTGTTCAGATATTTGCAGTTGCTTATTCTATGTTATTAACAAAAAATGCATTTAGGCTTATTTAGTGGTCATTTCTTACTTACCTGTGTCTGTAATGAACAGACTTGATTAGACATGATAAGATAGCCTTGATGATGCAAAAGAATATTTCATTATTTGTACCATTATATTACCATGCAAAAATTGCTCCTTTTAAAATTTTTGAGCGGTGTAGTTGTCCCGTAGGTACGCTTAGTTCAAATCTTGGTGTCTTAGTACCTGCATTGTCGACATTCCGAAGTGAACGCATTATGAATTGACCTGACATTAAATACTTGTATAACGCGTAGATAATGATAATTACCATAAAAAATTTAAAAATTTTAGAAATATATATGATAATTTTATCCTCTACAGCAATGTTTTTTATATAAATATCTGACACATTGTTTTATCACCTTTCCAGATAATTACATCACTCCAAAAATAAAGAATCTAATAGTGAAAAAACAGAGGTTGTATAAAGGTCATGTTAGCGCTCTGATATCTTGGGATGCTGAACAAGGTAACTGTACCATTATGACAGACAGGTGCACATCATTTTTGTAAAGTAAGTGGGCAGTGAGTAAAATAGTTCAAATACTCGTAAAGAGGACATGGAGTCGAATATATCAAAGCACGTCACCATTGTTTTGGAGCCATTGTATTGCACTTGGATAAACTTATTTCTTTAATGAGTCAGTGACATTATCTATTTTATCTGATAAATATCTGATGCGCCCCTTCGGCATTCTCTGACATGCACCATACCAGTATCAATTTAACTCTAAAGAGATTGCGCAAAGCCAAAATTGAATTTTCCTTTTAGTTTGCAGACAAAGACATTAAGGTTTCATTTGGTTTTTTTTTCATATATTCCATTCGTTCAAGTGAAGGTTGACTTCAAATGAAAGTTTAGTAATGTTTATTTACGGGAGGAGTAAGCTGCATCCATTGTTTGGCTAGCCTCACCCGCCGTCGATGTTCGTGCACGAAAATGAAAACATTATCTAACATACATGCATTAGCTGACGTTATGTCCATATAGAAAGTGCTATAGCGATCCTGTCGGGGAAAACATTCAAAACACTTACTTTTTGAGTGCATTTTTGTACTTTAATGTATTTTTGGGATTGCATTCTATCGTTTTTATGTCATACATTCATGTCGTATAAAAAACGATGACAGTAACTTTAATGAGTTAAAGAAGATCCTGACAATGATCTCAATCGTTAATTGATTTGGATTCACTGATCCAATATTTTGCATGTATGAGTCTAAATTACATCTCACTTTCCTTCTTTCCAGTTACTGTGAACAAGTCTTAAACTTGTCTTTTTTTTGTATCAGGCCCACCTTGTTTCTACAAATATTACGCCATGGCATCATGTAAAACAGATGATTACAAAGAGGAAGATTTGAAGGTAATCCACTTTCATGTTTAATGTTTGTTCTTTTTGGAATTGCATCCTATCGTTCTATCTAGAAGAATAAAAAACTTCACTTACAGATATATACTAGAAGGATGACGGTCAATTCGTCCCAAATACAAATTCGTCCCAAGCCAATTCGTCCCACTTTTGGTCAATTCGTCCCAGTTTCAAATTCGTCCCAACTCAAATTCGTCCCAATTTCAATAGACTCCAAAATTATGTTTCTTGTATGTGCCCCCGGCACTTAATTGTTCTTTCCTGCTTTTTTTTCAATCTCATGCCTAATGGGAGGGAGGGTGTCTATCAGAAAAAGTCCTGGACGTTTAAACAACTTTTTTTTCAAATTTCATAAAGGATATGCGGGTAATGAGCACGACGGAACATGAAGTTAAAGGAATGCGATGAAAAAGAGAGGCACAATAACTTCGGCTTTTTTATTTAGAATTTGAGCATAGTGAGATTGTTAGCCGTTGCCTGTTCATTATTATTGCAACGTTGCCCAGCTCTTGCCACGTGGAGGCCATCTCATAAAAGAGCCAAAATTTTGAAAAAAAAAAAAAATGGCCGAAACGTTAAATGAGAATAAAAAATATATTAATGAAAAAATAAACTTTAACTAAAATAATTCTCTTTTGCATTTAAACCAGTGACTGAAATGAGCTGTCAAGATAAGGCATAACATTTGCCCCGAAAAATAAAAGATTTGAGTTCATTTTTCGGTAAAAGTGTCCTAATATAAGTAACTTGGCCCACATATGAATCTTCTGTCAGGCTAGTTAATTGCTCGTAAGAACGATATTTGAATGAAAATAAGCATTTTGTCCTCAGAAATTAATGGCAAAAGGAAAAGTTTCGAATAATTGCACATAATGTTTATGATAATTGACTTTTTTGGTCAGGTCAATCGTACCCTCTACCTCTTCAACTCGCAGTGGCGAAGATCGGTGGAGAAAAGTGGGGGGGGGGGGGGGGGGGGCGCACAACCTCCCGAAAGTGAAAAGCAAAAAAAAAAAAAAAAAAAAAAAAAAAGAAGAGAAAAAGACAAAAGTGAGGGGGGGGGGGGGACACAACCTCCCGTGATAGTTAAATAAAATATATATACTTATAAAGAATCTTTTAATATACTTTGTTCACGAGAAATAATTAATTTGAATATTTTGGGGCTAAATCAAACCTTATCTTATCAGCTCTTTTCTATGTCAATATCATTGAAATAATTTGGAATATTCCAATGAAAAGTGAAATTAAGAATTACTATGATAAAAAATAATGTATTTCAATTAAAATATTCGTGAAGTAGGTACAAACGTTCTTGAGTTAACAAAAAGTTGAAACTGGAATGAAAATAAAATTACTCGATACGGAGAAATCTTTCAAAAATAATTAAAATCATCCAATAAAGATAAATCAACTCAAAATCCTTCAGTAGACAAAATTTTTTAATAAACATGATAAATATGGGAAACATATTCTCAATAAATTTTCAGAAAGTATGAATAAGATTATTGTCAGAGAAAATGACAATGACGTTACAGTTAAAACACTTCCGGAATGGGCTTATCTCATCATGCAGGACAAATCAGTCTCAAGTGAGAGAAAAGGAATTCCAAACACCAAAGACGACATCCAAACAATAAACACAAAAGACCAAATGACTACTCATAAACCAACGTGACAAATGGCAACGGATGGAGGCTTAGGACGGATATCTGACACGTTATTAGCAAATCGTGAGGTTATTAGGTTCATGTACACATAACCCTCCAACTTGTTCGGTTATACCCAGTGGTCTCAGGAGAAAAGAAATACGCGCCGAGACACAGTCCCATAGAAACACACAGGACAACTTTATCCAATGAACAAGTAGATGACGCTTTAAGAGCGACGCAGTGATAATTAGTACAGTTTAAACATATTTAAATATCGCATCAATTATGCTACATATATAATGCAAGTTGTTATCTGAGTAAATAGGACCAAGAAAGGTTTTCTCTCTCTGTATTATCAAAAAAACCCAATACAAATGGAGAGTTTCGCTCGTTGGCCGCGATATCAGAATTTAGAATAAAAAAAGTGACCAAAATTCATTGAAAGTGGCGTCAAAGGTACCCTTTTATACATTGTTATCTTTTTCATCAGTTTTTACAGCAGACAAGTTATTGGATTAATGACTTACAGTTTAGATGTAATTATTCTCTAAAACTGGAGCCATTTGGTGGTCCCTACTTGACGTATGGCGGTAACTACACACAGATACACTTCATGACTCTGGACTGTCTCAATGCTACAGATTACAACTACTCAGTCTGTGGTGAGTACAACTCACTCATTATAAACGTATACATTGAATATGAGTTGATTTAATAAAAGTATTTAGATGATTAAATGACTAAATTCTTAATTTGATTAATGCAGCTTAACCGTATAATGCCTATCTCCCCAATATTAGTAGAAGATCAAACCTTTTTCTTTAGATTTCTTTCAATCGATTGTCCCTCTGCGTTCAGAAAGCAATTCTTCATGGAGGTCAAATACTTATCTCGAAGGTGTCTCTTAAACTTTCCATCTTCGAAATGTATTTGCATCTCTGATACTATAACCTCTGATTTGAACTTGTTTTACTCTTAGCTCCTGAAAATGTCACTAACATAACGTATCAGATAGACGATCTTTATACAAAGAACTTCTCAAAGTTTGGGGACATTACGATCGGATGGAATCCACCAAAACATGTTAGAGTGGGTAATGAAATCCGGCAGTATAGAGTTAAATGGCAGAAGGATGTACCGTATGATAACTATCACCACCTGAAGTTCCTGGAGCCTCATAAAGGGGATGACACTATACCCGGGGTAGGTCAGGCTTCACCATTAACACCAAATGATTCTGGTACTTAAAGTCAAACGCGAAACCCCGAAACATCAGAATGAAAGTCACATCTTTTATTATGCATGAAACATACCAAGCCAATTTTGGTTCTACATACGTATTTTATTTTCATACAGAATGAATCGCAGCTAACAATAGAGGGAATCCACTGGTTCAATACATACCATTTAGAGATAGTAGCATTATCAGAGGGTGGAGTCGGTGCCCCAGCGGTACAGATGATCAGCTTTGGTAAATTATCATTTATAGGATTTATACAACTACGTGAGCAATGTCAGTACGTGTTGGGGATCCCCTCCTTTCTTTTTTGTCAATAATTCAGGTGATGGGAAGTGAGGGTTAACTTGTATTCTAGGGGCAGTATTTCTAACATTTTGGAAATATGCAAAGTCTAGTTTTCTTAAGATGTTAAGAGGTATGTGTTATATATAATCTGCTTGATGTAACTATAACCCTCTTATTGATCATTTTTATACTTTATCTCAGTCTTGTCGTACAATTAATTTTACAGGAGACGTCAGTTTTCATCCAGATTCAAAGTTCAAAGTGAACGGCATGGCTCGATCAACTATTGAAAGTATCTACATTTTTCTGCCTTGTCAAGCTTATTTGATTGTTTATGTTCTGAACCATGATCAAATTTCAATTATTTTATATTTCCATGTTTACGATTTTTTTTTATTCATTTGAGTAATTTCTCTGGTTTTTTTTTCAGGAGACGGACAGAGAAACACGTACTTGATCAGCATAGTGACGTCAATCTGTGTCGTTATGTTGGCATTCATTGTCGTATTTTGTCTGCGCTGGAGAAGGGAGAAACTTCAGCGTAATATCCAAACCTTCAGGGAGCGGAGTGTTCGAGAGGAGGTAATTAAATAGCAGGTCATGTATCTTCTTCACCCTGAAATAAACATTATATTACGCGGAGTAGGAGATACTCACTTCAAATGTTATATGAATTTAATATCAAGTGCTAGAATTATTACTTTAATCAGGGGAAGGAGGATACTGACTACTCAAGATCGCGTCATTTAAAGCTCAAGAGAACTATGAATTTTAAACAAAAAGATTAGACATCTCACATTCCTTGTCAAGTTAAGAATTATCATCATATAAGGACGCATTGATGTTCAAAATTGATCAAAATGTTGACTGTTGCGTTGTGTTTCAAAATAATGAAGTAAATACGTTTTTATTAGGATACAATGAATTGACTTATCATTAAGGCTCAACCATTACATCATCTGTCTATTTAGGAATTCAATCCTATCTACCGCTGCAGCCAAAATTCCTCTACTTGCTGTCAACCATTGTTGGACGAACACGAAATTGATTTCTTTAAGCTGGACTTAAAAGAAACAATAGGAGAGGGGGCATTTGGTAAAGTTCTGAAAGCTGAATATACAACCCCGTCCAACGACCATATAACCGTGGCAGTGAAAATGTTAAAAGGTATACATACATTGATCTAAAACAAAACTACGACACAGTAATAGGATGTGACTCTCTAACAGGAAGCATGGCAAAGTCTTAAATACATTTCACCGAATGTATGGAACCGAAAATTGTCCGAAAAGCTTAATATTTACAAATCGTAAAGAGGTTGAATGCAATCTATATATTTTAACAGACTTTGCGGACAGGAACGAGCAGAGGAATCTGATGTCTGAAATAGAAGCCATGAAACAACTTGGCAACCATCCTAACATCGTCAGTATGATCGGTTACTGTACCAGGGGCCCAGAACTATGTCTTCTTATGGACTACTGCCCGCTGGGAGATCTCAGAAAATACCTACTGAGCTGTAGACATAAAGTAAATGGCATACCACCTTCCAAATATCACATGTAAAAAATCATGACGATTTTCGAATTTTTTTTTTATTGGTCAAGAATCTTTTGTCTACTATGTAAATATCTACAACTGTTGTGCTTGCTGTGTGGTATTTTTGGTGACATTTTGGAGATTATCAATTTGACATTACAGACGGTGTTGATAGCGAGTAGGACACAGAAGCCGAGTTCTGACAGTGGAATTAGTAGGAACAGTCAGACATGCGAGGATACAGCAGGTATATCAGATAAGATTCTAGCATCGTAACAAAGTTTACGCATAATACGAAAAATGAAAATAATACGGAAGTGATCCAACTATATACCTTCTTGAAGAAAATTGCAAACCAATTTATTATGCACCAGACACGTATTTCGGACAGTAAATCCTCATCCTCATCCGTGATGCTTTTTGCCAAAGTCATTTTCAGGAGCCGCCAAAATTCATTTAAGTAGCGCAAACTATTATATATGCATAAACAGATTTTATTATCATATATGATCGCTGGATATTTGCTGAAGTATGCCCCCAAATTGCCGACTGTTTCTACGATTATTCATGGCGCTAAGTATGTAATAATTAACTGTTGTAGATCTATTAATGGATAACATAATTCAATATCTGGTTGGTCAAATGCTGCACTTATCCTCCTTGTGTAGCTTTGCTCTCTTTTTCTAATTATCACCAAGTTTATGTAAATACGTTATTCAAACTAATAATACACATCCATTTTCAGCTCCCTCATTCACAGATAACTCAGGATTGACACAAGTTGGAAGCATCTACAGCTCACAGAATTCCACAGACACAAGGCTCAGTACAGGTCTTCTTATAATCCAACATTCATCTTGCTTCAATTTGTTTGAATATACTTATCTTAATTGGTCCAACTCATATTTTAGAGACGAACTCTTTACTATTCATAATCTGGGCTATTTTAATGAAATACTTTTGGAACAAAAAGAGATGTTTACAACTCTACTATGAAAAGCACCCTTATGGATAAAAACTCATAATAAAGTGCATCAAACATGCATGTTTTGAATAGAGGTACTCTACGTATTTCATTGAATTCTAACATCTTCCTCAAAAGAATTTGCTGAAGACAATGCATGTCTGATCATATGAGCTACTTCCTGTTAATAGGTTTGAAAAAAAATCTCGTTCAAGATAAAGACTGAATCAAAATGCTCATCTGTCGATATAACAAAAACGTTATGTTAATGCTGGATTTTACAAGGAGATCGTTATCATAACAACGTCAATTGACTAAATCGAAGATAGAAATTACAGATATTCTCATTAATGATTCAGCGTCTTCTGATGCCGACGATGTGTTCCTACTGGAGACGACCCTGCTATCATATGCCAGACAAATTGCTATGGGAATGGTAGGATTTATCCTTTCTAAGTATTTCATTTCGATCCGTAATTGCACTCCTCTAAGTAACTTGATCGAATATAGTTATTTAAGAATTCATTCGGTCTTATTAATTTCGATTTATAGAAAATCCCCATTCAGACAAACATGAGACGTTATATAGTTTGACTCCATATAATGGCGAAACACCTCTAACAAACTCTAACTGTTGTGATTCCAGTAGACAAATCTCAAAATTCCAAAAAATGAAATTAAAAAAAAAACAACTTAGAAACAAAGATACGACAATTTATAGGATAGAAGTATTTGATTTCCTTCTCATTCACTTCAGGAATATCTCTCTTCGAAGAATTTTATCCATAGAGATTTAGCCACGAGGAATATCCTTATGTACGATAATAAAAGACTGAAAATCTCAGATTTTGGTTTAACGAGATATGTGTATGAGACCAATATGTACCAGCCTACCTCTGCCAGAAAACTGCCTTATAAATGGATGGCCATAGAGTCGATATTCGATCAAATATTCACCATCAAATCAGACATGTGAGTAAATAGATTAGAACAACGTCTAGACTATTGCACAATTACTCGTCGTGTAAAATTGTTGAAAGGAAGGAGGGGATCTGCCTCTGGGTTCGGTTGTAGCACCCAAAGCTAAAATTGAAACATTCCATTGCGAAAAAACAATGTAGATAAACATAACAAAAGACATCAAAGGGACAAGATAGACCAAAAACATAAAAACGACATCAAAAGATCAAATTTCCTGTATGCTTTTGAACGAAAATTAATCGTGAAAAGCTTATTGTCTACAAATTTTCTTTAATTACATAATTCTTGTCTGTCATGCCTTCAATAAAATATCTTATTCTACTCAGAGAAAAATTCACCGTGATTTTTGAAATATTCATTCTCAACATATCAACGTATTTAGTTGATAATGTCACAACTTTTATACTTTTGATGATATCATTTTTGATTGAAGAATTTAATGTCAGATGTATGCCTGGTACATCGAATTTGAATGTTTTATGTCCAAATGACGGCTCGCTAGAAACAGAGTTGGGGTATTTCTTTTTTTCTTTCCCTCAGATAAAACATTTCGAAAGTTATCCCATTTCTAAAGAGACAAAATTGATTTCCATGTAAGGTATAGCGTACAAAGATAGTTTGATTATGTGTGAATTTGTATCAAAGTTCCCCATGAGGGGTTTGACAGCAAGTGCTTTAAATGCTTTTCCCCGCCATGGTAGACATAGACATATATAGACATAACTTCAGACAGTGCATTTTTGTAGATATTGTTTTCATTTTCGTGGGTGAACGTGAACATCGACGGCGGGTGCGGTTAGCCAAACAGGGGATGCTTACTCCTCCCGTGCACCTGGTCCCACCTCAGGCTTGCTAGGGGTCCGTCAATGCTCAGTTTGGTGCTCTATTATGAGTGCTGTTGAGATTGTCGTCAGGATCTTCTTTATCTCATTCATTTTATTTCAACGATTCACGTCAGGTTTTCACAATATATTTGAAAGAAAGGAGTTGGAATGTCATTGTCCTCAGATACTAGGATTTGATTTGAATCCTGATAAAAAAGGAAACATTCCAATTTGACAGAAAAGGTATTTCTTCAAATTAATTAGGATTTTGTATCAACAATCATCACCGAAGTCAATGATATACAAATCTGTAAAGCAAAGGGTATGAGGTCATGTAGACTACATTATTCTAAGAAAGAAAACAATGGAAATTACGTCGTCGCCTTTTAAGTGTAAAATTGTGTCTTTACATACATCACGTGGTATTTAAAGATATGTATAAACGACTTTTATGTTTTCCTTTGCCACCTACTATTCGCTTATTCGATTGGATTACAATTCCCTCTAGATTCAGACTTTAGCCTATTTACTAAGTAACAGCGATCTTATTGAATCAGAATCGAGTTCCAGAAACCTCAGAGACTGAAGTTGGGTATCAATTATCTGGCGACGCAAAGTGCCCTTTAAAGACCTAGATCTATCTCATCTTTGCCTCATTATCTTCCATAATTCTGTTTTTGTAGACATTTTACTTTTTTTCATTTTACGTGCTATTACACAAAATCTGTATTTTTTTAACAAAGAAAGAAATGATATCGTGCTTTTTTCTGTAAACTTCAATTAAGAAATATGACAAAATGCGAAATTAAAACTTTGACATTAAAACTAGTTATACTTTTTCTTAAGACGCCACCTACAATAAATGTTGTTTCAAAAAGGTGATTATCTCAATTAATTCCTTGATGAAGTTGTTTTCATGAATTACTGAATATACACCCCCCCCCCAAAAAAAATGGACTTGCTCGCTCTTTACAAAACCTCTTCTGTAATGAAGGTTACACTCGGGGTTAAGTACCCGAAACATGCATGTCCTGTCGATGCTGCAAATTTATCCGTTCTTAGATTATGCTATTGAATGAATTTAAGAGCGTTTAACATTCTAACAGCAGATTTGAACACTTTGTTTTTCTTTCTTCTATTCATTGGATTATATTTTTGTAGACGTTTCCATTCTTTTTATAGAGGTCGTGAATTCCTAAATAAAGTAATTGATCTTTAAACTTATATCTCCACCAAACGTATTTCGTTGTTTATATATATTTTATATGGTACGTTAACTTCTTTCTGCCTGTTCATCATAGTCGTCAATTCATCGTATCAAGCAACAAACACAGGACGCATAAAAGTTTGATTTTGTATGTCTCTAGTAAGAATGATTCCCGTTTACTTCATGGTTAATGGTGAATTAGACAGACACGTTTGTCGTGATAATTAATGAAGAGATGTTGAGATAATCAATCACTAGTGGCATAACGTGTTAAAATAACGACCTTGTAAGAAATCTTTAAAAATTACATCCTGTAAATGCGTTTGTCTGATTTATGCAGCTTCATTACCACAGAAAGTGTTAATTATTCCATTTGACATCTAAATAGATTCAGGGAAGAGTGATCATCTCAGAATGTCTAAGAAGAGGATCATGAAATGACCTCAATTACGTTCATCTGAATCCTTGGCTTAAGAAACTTGACTGCGCTTTGGACAGTCATTCGCATTTTTGCTATAATCTAAATAAATCATTATATATTTATCCTTGTTATCTAAGCTTCTGGCTACCTTAGACGTTCTATACACGTACATTAAGAAATAAACTAAGTAAAATGATTCGGATCATTCAAGTGCATGCTGTCCTGAACATGTATCTCGTGTCTTCATCTGTGAAAAAGAAACAACAACAAAAGCCGAAATCAGAATCTTAAAATCACAGTTAAAAGGCTTACAAATTCTTGCAAATCAGTGATATAAAGTCAAAACAAAAGTCTAATGTTTAACGTCTTCAAATTCAATAGCATCATTTAAGAGCAGATAAATTTACAGCATGGACCAGACATGCACGTTTCGGGCATTTAACCCTCAAAACCATATTCCAAAAACCACAGTCGAAAGGCTTACGAATTTAGGAAAAAAAAAACAAAACAAAACTTTCTCCTACGAAAAGAAAATAGGACAAACATACGGAGACAATGACACAAGCTACACAGAAACACGAAAGACAATTTATCTAATGAACAATTTCCAGTGCAAGTGCGGAAGGCATTGTAGAATAAATAGAAACATTAACTTTCTCACATACGGAGACAACGGCATAGCTCCTTAGAAACACGAAAGAAAACTTTATCCGCAATGAGAACCGACAACAAGAAAAAAAAAACCCAAGAAAATTTCCAAACATGATTGTAAGATGCGTCAACCTGAATTAATTTGATTAAGAAATTAGATGTACACTATAATTTAAAAATGCAATTTAATTTATCCCAAAGCCTGTCAAACATAACCTCTCGTCGTAGAATCCGCCCTTCATGTTTGTTAATCTTGCATTTTTAAACACAGGTGTTATTGTTATTTTTCTGGTCGAATATACCAAATATTCCAATAAGAAACGTTTTCATGAAATTTAGTGGCACCGCCTTCAGTTTACAATTTGTTTCTTTCATTTGTTGTCTCACTGTCTCATTGTTCTGTGTTTCATATTATAAATTGCGTTGTAGTTCTTTTTAGTTATATCTTGTGGTAGTCTTTGCCTTGTAGCTATTTGACATATTTCAATTCATATATATATATATATAGTACATGTCGATTTGAGAGAAACAATAAAATTATAAAATTGTCAGTATTGAAATATATGGTCTATAGTACCAATTTTGTTGTACTAGACACGTGCTTCGGATATTTTAATCCTCGTCAGTAGTACTTCATGTCAAACATTTTAAATATAGCCAAAGTGAATTTTCCTGGCGCCATCTACAATACAGAGCTTTAATTTCCTCTTGTCAAAATGAGCGACTCCAAATTTTGTGTAGGGTTTATTCAGAAACGTATTAAAGTGAAAAATATGGCCAAAAATGAAAGTGTCTTTCACATATGGATCTTTTTTTCTGTCACAGATGGTCATTCGGCATTGTTCTATGGGAGATAGTAACGTTAGGAGGTAGTCCTTACCCAGGGATTCCTAATGAAGACCTCTTCAATCTACTGATGGACGGATACAGAATGGAAAAACCAGAAAACTGTAGCCAGGAATTGTAAGTCTAACAAATGATTACCAGTAATTTGAGAATAAGAGACAAAATCGATTAAAGCTACCACGAAAGATCAGGAAAGACAGGAAAAATGGTAGAATAAATACATCTCAAATTATTTTAATCTCCATTTACTCAGTATTCTATCTCATCAGAATGATAAATTATGCTCAGTATGGCAGGTTTATTGCTGTCTCTACAATTAGACCGATAAGTAGAATATTTGCAGTTATTTCATCCCAGAACAATTTCAAAATATTTTCAACGTGCTCAATGAATAGAATTGGCTATATGTGGCTCTTGCCTCGGGGTGTAACTGAAGTTTTGGTAAAACATCACTTCATTATCGAATGTCAAACAATCCGGCATAATTTCATCTCTAACACAGTAATAAAGTTTAAGTCAAATTTTCGTACTTTGAAATAAAATCCTGGTATTCGGGCGATAAAAGTCCCCTACCGGCATAAATCTATGTCCTGCAAAATTCCTTTGAACGCTTCAATTAAACTTGAATTTAAACTTGACACGTACTTAAACAAAGAAGGGGATCTCCAACAACAGCAGGTTGTAGCACCAACAGCAAAACCCCAAAACACTCAATGCAAAAACACAAAGCATACAAGCACGAAAAGAGACGCATAAGGGACAAGGAACGTCAACGCACATCACAGAAACATCAAACACAAAGGACTAAACATAAACCAACGATACCAATGGGCAACCGGTGCCGACTTAGGACGGCCATCTGCCACGGAAATAGCAGAAGGTTTGGTTTTCCTGGATTACGTGCGCACAACCCTCCCACTTTTCCGATTACCAAGAGGTCTCGAAGAACGTACAGTTGTGGTGTAAAACAACCTCCTCACTGTCAGATGACCACACACAAACAAGACCGCAAAACGTAGGGGCCCAAGCAACACAGATGAATATGTAAATGGATATAAAAAGAGGGCGTACGTAATACAATCCGTGCTCCGCCGCTGCGAGCTCATGTATGTTATCACCCGAGGAGTCCGACTGACATTCAGAGAGGACAGGTGGTCGGGGCCCTGTCTTCTCTAAAGAGGTTTGGACAGGGCCCGTCATGGAGTCCCGTCGTCACAGTCAGTCAGAGTGCAAGTTTTAAGAATGCGCTTGTACAAGACTGTAGATTGGTCAAGTACCAAGCCTAGTGTCCGTCTGGTGACATTAGGATCATATCCACGGTATAAAAGGCGTTTGATGATTCTGACGCATTTTCGATAGTGATGTTGTCTATCTTTGATCCTTCTTATCTTGTTAATAATGTCACCATAAAATGCAGGTTGTGAAATACCCAAAGTAATATACTCTGTTGCCTGTATAGGTCCGAATTTCAGAAGAAGTTGGCAATAATTTTTGTAAAATTTCCAGAAAGTCTTTACTAGTTTGTGAAAGCGAAAACCTTGACTTAAAAGTTTCTTGATAATTTGTAAATTTCTACTATGAAAATCCAAAACACCAGTACATGCTCTAGCATACCGGATGAGCTGTAAATATAGATACCATAAGACGGTAATCTAGGAACATCACCGTCAAGCCAGGGGAAATGTACTATGTTAAATCCAATATCATCTCTTTCGTCATACACACTTGTATGGATCTCTCCATTAACAATTTTAATATTTAGGTCCAAAAATGGTGTTTCTGTGTTTGAAACGTTTGCCTTGTTAAGAATCAAGTCTTGTGGATAAATAACATTTCTATACTTTTCAAAAACAGGATTGTCGATAGTAAGAATATCATCCAGGTACCTAGAAGTACCAATGAAGCATTTCACATCATCATTTTTTCTTTGCTTTTGAAGATTTTGGATAAATTCCTTTTATATAAAAATAAATCTGCAACAAGAGGCGCACAATTTGTACCCATTGGAATCCCTACAACTAGTACAAAAACACAGAGCAGACACACACAGAAAGAGACGCAAAGAGACAAGAAACATCAACGCACTGCACAGAAACATCAAACGAAAAGGACTAC
This sequence comes from Pinctada fucata, assembly GCA_028142955.1. NCBI lineage: Eukaryota > Metazoa > Mollusca > Bivalvia > Pterioida > Pteriidae > Pinctada > Pinctada fucata. The sequence continues at coordinate 69,694,040 of AP027105.1, read as the reverse complement.
ACATAAACCAACGAGACAAATGGGCAACCGGTGCCGACTTAGGACGGCAATCTGCCACGAATATAGAAGAAGGTGTGGTTATCCTGGATTACGTGCGCACAACCCTCCCACATTTCCGATTTACCCACAGGTCTCGAAGAAAGAACAATTTTGGTGTAAAACAACCTCCTCACTGTCAGATGACCGCACACAAACAAGACCGCAAAACGCAGGGGTCCAAGCAACACAGATGAATACGTAAATGGATATAAAAAGAGGGCGTACTTCATGCAATCCGTGCGCTCTTCCGACTGAAGCGAGCTCATGTATGTTATCACCCGAGGAGTCCGACTGACATTCAATGGGGACAGGTGGTCGGGGCCCTGTCTTCTCTAAAGAGGTTTGGACAGGGCCCGTCATGGAGTCCTGTCGTCACAGTCAGTCACAGTGCAAGTTTAAAGAATGCGCTGGTACAAGACTGTAGATTGGTCAAGTACCAAGCCTAGTGTCCGTCTGGTGACATTAGGATCATATCCACGGTATAAAAGGCGTTTGATGATTCTGGCGCATTTTTGATGGTTATGTTGTCTATTTTTTATCCTTCTTACTTTGTTTATTATGTCACCATAAAAAGCAGGTTGTGAAATACCCAAAGAAATATAATCTTTCGCTTGTACTAAACGAAAAATATGAAAAATCAGTTCAATATGTGTGACAAATATGGATAATGACCATATCCCTGTATACAACATAAAATCGATAATTCAGAAAATCAGAAACCGAAGGCATACAAAATCAGGATAAAACAGGAACCAAAGCAATTAGATTAGGTCCAGACTGGAAAATTTTAAATCTTTTGAAATTTGCTGAGTCAAGGGGTAATAACTTTTGTTTAAATAAAGATAAATCAAAACCCCCTAAAAACTTGATCTATATCTCTTCAAGATGTATTCAGGTACCAAAAATCTGTTCTTTATTTGCAGTAACAGGAAAAAAAAACCCCTAGAAAACAGAAAATGAAGTCTGCAGAGTCCAAGTGACATAACTCTTCTGAAAATATGTCAATCAAGACCAAAGCCGAACTTCGTCTGTATCACACTTAGATGTATTTATGTGGTAGGAAAAGTGGGAAGGTTGTGCGCACGTAATCCAGGATATCCATACCTTCTGCTATTTCCGTGGCAGATGGCCGTCCTAAGTCGGCACCGGTTGCTCAATGGTCTCGTTGGTTTATGTGTAGTCCTTTGTGTTTGATGTTTCTGTGTTGTGCGTTGACGTTCCTTGTCCCTTACGCGTCTGTTTTCGTGCTTGTCTGCTTTGTATTTTTGCATTGGGTGTTTTGGGGTTTTGCTGTGGGTGCTACAACCTGGTGTTGTTGGTGATCCCCTCCTTTGTTTTACATACGAAAAATAAGTTCAATATCTGTAGAAGAACCGAAGAAAAGTCCGGACAACTGAAAATATCATGAAATTTGCTAAGCTCAAGGGTCATTTCTCTTGTAAAAATAGGTCGATCAAAATTAAACTCACACTTGATTTGTATCATACTGAGATATATTCACATACCAAAAATGAGTTCAATATATACAACAACAGCAAAAGAAATGTGACAGACGGACGGACGGACACAAAAACAGAGTAGAGACTCTTCCGGCAAACCGGTAGGAGACTAATAAGCATTTCTACACATACAACAAAATTGGTACTATAGAACATATATTTCAATATTGACCATTGCTAAAGTTGTATTATAGAGATTAATAGTGGAGGATAAATTTTGAGCTGCTTAAGGTCAGGGTGGCGACTTTTAATAGAAATGAGGTAGAAGAAAGATGGATAGGTTCATATGTAGAGGAACATCTCCTCGAACTATTCAAACCAAATAAATCAAAATTTGCCCGTCTCGTTTTTTGGCTATAAACGTTCATGTTTTGCCTATTTTAACATTTTTGTCATTTTAGAGAATACCACAACATAACTTTACATACATCTAAAATGCATGAAATTTCAAAAATTCATATTTATCCTTATTTTTCAAGATTCTTATAGCTTGTGGATGAGTTAAAAGCTATTTTGAGAAATTCTGATAAAATAATCAGTTCTAAGGAGAGTATTTTCTTTAAAAAAAAACTATGTCGCTGGTTGCCATGGCAACAACTCATTATTTTATTAATAGCTAGAAGGTCGCCAGCTACACAATTTTTATCTACATATATATCTGTGGTATTGCTTTATCCTAAAGCAGTCAAATCAATATGTACCCGAATTAGTTTTTGAGCAAAATGACTGTTTCTATAAATAGCACAATAATTTATGCAAAAAATCAACATTTTGACCCAAAAACATAGAATTAAACTTGAAGTTCGAATTTCTAATTATCTCACTTTTAAAGAGTATAATGGATAGTAGATATTCTGATGTTTGAATCTTTGGTAGCAGAACTCATGCGAAAGTGAATTTTTTTTTCCTATTTTCGGCGATTTTTCATCGAAAAATATGCGTTTTCCCAAAAATATCCACTGAGCAATGAAAGTTTCAAGGATTATTATTTTTTTTCTAAAATAATGTAATAATCTGAGCTTATACCATGTATCGTTTATGTCGGTTTCAAATATAATGTGATATGCAAATAGGGTAATCTCCCTGTGGTCGCAACCCTAACCTTAAGTCGTTTTTGCTTTTGTGCCTTCACGACTTTGAGACTGATTATATGATGGTTACTTCTTCTATGTTTATCAGATACAAACTGATGCTGGCCACATGGCATCCCCAGCCTACATGTAGACCAAACTTCACTGAGTTAAGACAGAAGTTAGAATCCATGCTGGAGTTGACCAAATCTTATATCAACCTCTCTGTATCAGTGTCTCAGGATTATTATCAAAACGATACATCATCTATGTGAGTAGTACAGCTTTTTTCCAGTTTAAGTAATTGACCCTTCCGATTGCGGGAAAACAATGCAAAATTTCGTGACGTCACAATGCTTTTACCATGTGTTTACCTCGGACAAACAAGCTTCGAACCTCGGTCAAACATCGAAATTGCATTGTGACGTCATGAAATTTCTCAATTTTTTCCCGCGATCGGAAGGGTCAATTAAACGGAACTTATTCATTTCTATACATTCTTGAAGAAAATTTCAAACCAATTGAAATAAATATATTCAATATAATTTGATTTGTGTTTATTTGTATTTTTCTCGCTTAGTCCCGAAGACAGTATAGAGGATGAAGAAGGTGTAGCAAATGTAGAGCCTCACAGTCCAACGGAAATTTTACCGCCAATGGAAGATACAAACAACCAAAGACACAATGTTACTGTGGAGGTAGATTACCACCTTGATACCGATCAGCCTAGCCTAACAGAGTGTTCTATTGACACTTCATGTAAAATGTGTATCTCCCCTGTATCACGTAGTAGAGGGAACAATAACTATTTACCAGTGACAGGTACAAGTGATGACATAAACTTGTCGTCGGCTTTGATACCAGATTCCTCACATAGACTAGACAGGGATAGTATTGTAAGCCACCAAGATTTAAGGAACTATAACGAACATAATACTACGTAGCTTACATGTCTTCTTATTGGTAAGAATGACTTCGCTGCTAATTATTTTAATGAACTTGTTGATTATATCACACATGTAAAACTTTAACATTAAATTTTTTCAACATTTTTGATTTTGTATATTTGCAAAAAGAAATTGTCACTTAATCAGCAAAACATCGAATTCACTTTTCAGTTTTAAACAGATTCCCATCACTAATGAGATATCATTTGTTGACATATGTACATACAAAGAAAGAAAAGATAAATAACCCAACTTTTCGTTTCCAAGAGGAGGACTCTTTTTCAACTTAGTTCCACTCCAAAGTAAGAAGAATTCTGAAATAAGTCCAAACTACCTTTTCCACTATTACTCAGCGAGATTTAGCCTTGACAACACTCGGTTGTATTATCCACCGCAAAACACCGGAAACACAAAGTATACATTCACAGCTAAAGGTAAAGGAACACAAAATACGACTTCAAAGCACCGAGCAGACTTTACATACTAGTAAATCACTCCTCCTCTTGCATCCAAACCTACAAGGAACGATCCCAATATATTCACTGTTTTATTGTTATTGTTTTTCGTTTGCCTTCTCTTAAAAGACAACATGTGTCTTTGTTTTTATTCCATTTATCTTGATCTATGTCTTTATATTGTTATTATTTTGTGTATTATCGAGTTTACAAACATTGTCCACAATAGAGGTTACGTGATTTGTGTACCATATGTACATAAGTGTTGCTCGAATCAATTACAAAAGTTCTTTTTTAAAAGAATTCTAGATCGGTATGAGGCGACATACATTTCTTTGTTAAGGAGAAATTGTATATCCTTTCTTGCATATTTTACCCTATTGAAGAATCGGTTGATCACTTTAGAGATGAGAGTTTTATGACAAGTCAAAGTGGACGAAAATCAGTATTATCTAATATTCTAAATACTAGAAATTTAATTTCTGATTGAAGAAATTATTTTCTAAAATATCAAAAATTGAATTTCAAATATAAGAAATGAATTTCTAATGTTATTCTTTTTAAAATAGAAAATGATTATTTGATTAAAGAAAACCCATTTCTTTTATCAGAAAATTATTTTCTAATTAGAAAATTAATTTCTAATAAAATAAAACCTAGATAACGCAAAGAGTGGCATAGAAAGGAAAAATCAATGTACACCTACTCACATCAAAGGCAGGCCTTCAACAAATACCAGTCTCTTTGAAGTAAAATTCTTCCTCTTTTCATTTGCAAATAAGAGTACAAAATTTGGTCAAGCTCCTATCAAATCTGTGCACTCTAGGATGCATACAAGGATTTCATCCATTTTCAGTCTGTGACCTTGACCTGTGATATGTAAATGTCGTATAGACATAGCCTCATACAGTGCATGTATTTTATATATTGTTTTTATTTTCGTGCGTGAACATTCGACTGCGGGTGCGGCTAGCCAACAGGGGTTGCTTACTCCTCCCGGGCACCTGGTCCCAGCTCTAGCTTGCTAGGGGTCCGTCGATGCTCCAGTTTGTGCTCTATAGTGAGTGCTGTTGAGATTATCGTCAGGATCATTTTTAACTCATTTAACCTATGACTATGAAAATCAATAGGGTTCTTCCTCTTGACATAAGTTATAAAGGTAAAGCCCCTATGAAAATCATCTAGGCTGTATACAAGGATTTTAACCATTTTCAGTCTGTGATATTGGCCTTTAAACTAAATTTTAAACATTGAAAGCCAATAGAGTTCTTTCTCTTGTCATAAGAGATAAGTGTACGAAGTTTGGTCAATCTCCAAGCAAAGTTTATTCAAGCTCCACTTGCCCTCTAGAATACATACAAGGATTTTGACCATTTAAAAATGTTAAGCGTCTTCAAATTCAATATGAACAGATAAATTTGCAGCATGGACCAGACATGCACGTTTCGTGTACGTAACCCTCGTCAGTGAACCTTAATCTAAACAATGTGGCCAAATATATTTTAAATGTTAAATATGTAAATATAAATATGGCCAAAGGGTGTGAAAGTTATTATGTCCAAAAATGTACCGAAACATGTAGCAGGATGGATGGGATATAATGCTACAAGCCCAATGTTTAAAAGATTTCAAGAAATTTTAAAAACAGAAATTTTCGAATGCGTTATCAACCAAAGTTGATCGAACTTGGCTACATCGACACTCACCATGTGGTACCGATGTTAAGCGTCTTCAAATTCAATAGCATAATTTGAGAACAGATAAATTTGCAGTATGGACCATCTTTGACCTTGACCTTTGACCTATGCACTTGGGTTCTTCCTCTTGTCATAAGCAATAAGTTTTTGAAGTTTGGTCAGGCTTCAATCAAACTGTGTTCTCTAGGCTGTATACAAGGATTTTAACCATGTTCAGAATGTGACCATGACTTTTTATCGTGACCTTAAAATCAATAGGGTTCTCCGTGTTGTTATTAGCATTAAGTGTATGAAGTTTGGTAAAGATCCAATCATAACTGTGTCATCTAGGCTGTATACAAAAGTATGACGCACTAACGCATAAACGCCCAATTACATATGAACGGTTACGTTACTATTTCCCGATGCAATTATGTTGCGAGGGGATAAAATGGGAACTTTTATATCAATATTAGATAATGTGATTTTCTGATATCAAAAATGAATCTTTAATATTGGAAAAAAACTTATTTCAGAAAAGAAATTTCTAATGTAGGGAAAATAAATTTCTAATATAAAAAATTTATATTAATATTTCGTTGTCATACTGTATAAGTAAAATCATTCGCTGGTACTTTCTTTCGCGGTTTTAGAAGAGTAAAGCATTTCGCGTGCACAATGATTCGCGGATCCGCCCCTCATCAATGTAAAGTTTTAAACAACCGACATTTTTTTTTCATTTTGCACAATGCGAAGGATTGTATTTAGAAGGGTTCTTAATTGTTTCTAAGTGCAACAGTAGAAGATGATCTTTGTGTCACCTCATCAACTGCGACTCCAGGTAGACCAAGACATCGATTGATCGTCTCAAGATCTTATTTACGTTATGACTTGAAATGCCAGGGGATGTGGCGCACAATATGTAGGTGAGACAGGCAAACCTTTCTGTCTCAGTTTCAAATCTCGTTTTAGGAACCATTCTTATAAGATCAGAACCTCACGTCAACAAAAACACAGAAACTTTCTTTATAATCACTTTGTTAAATACAATCATTCCATTTCGGATATCACCATTACCCCAGTTCAGACTTTCCCAAAACGTAAAAATGAAAGTAAGACCGAAATTAAAAAACGCCGACTACAAGCTGAACTTGCCTGGATCACCAAACTTCAGACTGCGTACCCTCTTGGTTTAAACGATCAAATCTATGGACAAGGAAACATTTCCTCAGCCTCTACCAATATCAACATCTTTTCAATTCGCCCAAACACTAAAAGGAAATACAGGTCGCACGGGAAAAGACGGAACAGACAAAAAAGAAAACGATCCAGAATCTACCGCTCTCTCAAAGATTTACTTACTATAGCGGCAGACACGAGCTGTTACATGCTCTGTCGTCAATACCAGTTATGCACTTGAAATCTATCTTGGATGAAGCAGAGGTTGCATTCTTAAGAAACACTGACTGATTCAGACTTTATATCATTGTCTCATTCGCACAGTATAAACTTTACCCTATTGTGAAAAACACCTCACCTAAAAGACGATTCATGAAAATCCCGTTTATTAACAAAGGTTTTGATCTTCTAAACATCTCTAATATTTTTTTGGGATCATCGCTTACAAAGTACCATTCCTCAATATTTTGAAAATTTAGAGCCACCTCTTATTTGTTATATGTACAAGAAACCTATTCGAAACTTTGTTTTTAACTATAATAAAGTTACATCGGATCCTGACATACTCGAATCGTGCCCTGCTTCTTGAGAATGTGCAACTTCTAAATATCTCTACAAACCAGCTGGCCATGTTGTTACAGGAGACTTTTCAATTATCCAAGACAGACAGCTCCGTGGTCTTCTTAAAAAAGGACGTAAGTATAGAATCCCATCCAAGACAGATTTTGTCAAATGCCGTGAGGTGCTTACGGAAGCCTTAGATAATTATTCGAAAAGATGGTGTAAATCAGAAGGAGTCGAACCGCATGCTCTGAATGACTGGAAAAACCTCATTTTAGATATAACGGATATTCGAATAGATAACTTCCATAAAAACCCTCATCTTTTTTCAAAATCCACGTTCCAAATCAGAAAGATATTTCAAATCCAAACTAAGTAAATTACATGAAAAATATGTCTTTGCACCAGCTGATAAAGCAGCCAACAACACCATTATCATTTGAAAACGTTACTACATATCAACTTTGGTTTCAGAACTTTCGTCTACTAATACATATATCAAAAGCAATCAAAGTGCATCTATCATTTTAAGCAAGCATAACAGTGGACTGTCTTCATTCAATATCTCTATTTCTAAATTGGATCTCCCAACACTATATTGCATACCGAAACTGCACAAGTCTCCTTACAAATTTCGATTTATTGCTAATTCTAGTAACTGCTTCACTACAATTTTGTCTAGAAATCTGACGTCAGCACTTACTGCTATTAAAGAACACATAACTAGATATTGCGAAACGGTTCTAAACAGGTACAATGTAAATTTATTTTGGTCTATTAAGAATTCAGAGGATGTGATTGACAAAATGAAATCTGGAAATTTCCAAGCCAATACGATTTCTTCATACGACTTCTCTAATATGTACACCACACTTCCTCATGACAAAATTAATGATCGATTATCTAATCTCATTAAATGGTGTTTTGATCGAGAGCGAAAAACTTACATTTGTACATCTGAATCGAAGGGTTTCTTTTCCTCGACAGACTACAAATTATACAAATCATGGACATGTAGTGACCTGTGTAATGCCTTGTCCTTCTTCTTGGACAATATTTATGTTAGATTTGGTGAGGATCTAAACAAGCAAGTTGTAGGAATTCCTATGGGTGCTACCTGTGCGCCTCTTGCTGCAGATTTATTTTTATACACTTATGAAAAAGAATTTATCCAAAATCTTCAAAAGCAAAGAAAATTTGATGATCCGAAATGTTTCAACAATACTTCTAGGTATCTGGATGATATTCTAACCATTGACAATCCTGCTTTTGAATTATATAAGAATGAAATTTATCCACAAGAATTAACACTTAACAAGGCAAACCTTTCAAATACAGAAACACCGTTTTTTGACCTAAATATCAAAATTGTAAACGGAAAGATTCATACAAGTGTATATAACAAAAGGGATGATTTTGGATTCAACATAATACATTTCCCCTGGCTTGACGGTGATGTTCCAAGATTACCGTCATACGGCATTTACATATCACAGCTCAACCGGTACGCTAGAGCATGTACTGATATTTTGGATTTTCACAGTAGAAATTTACAAATTACCAAACAACTTTTAGGTCAAGGTTTCCGCTTTCATAAACTAGTTAAGACTTTCTGGGAAATTTTACAAAAATTACAGTCAACTTCTTTTAAAATTCGGATCTATACATGCAGCAGAGTACATTACTATGGGTATTACACAACCTGTTTTTTATGGTGATATGATAAACAAAATAAAATGGACCAAAAGTAGCATAACCATCGAAAATGCGTCAGAATCATCAAACTCCTTTTATACCGTGGATATGATCCTAATGTCACCAGACGGACACTAGGCTTGGTACTTGACCAATCTACAGTCTTGTACAAGCGCATCCTTCAGACTTGCAGTCTGACTGACTGTGACGACGGGACTCCATGACGGGCCCTGTCCAAACCTCTTTAGAGAAGACAGGGCCCCGACCACCCGTCCTCTCTGAATGTCAGTCGGACTCCTCGGGTGATTACATACATGAGCTCGCTACAGCCGGTAGAGCACGGACTGTATTACGCATGCCCTCTTTTTATATCCATTTACATATTCATCTGTGTCTCTTGGGCCTCTGCGTTTCGCGGTCTTGTTTGTGTGAGGTCATCTTACAGTGAGGAGGTTGTTTTACACCACAATTGTACGTTCTTCGAGACCTCTGGGTAATCGGAGAAGTGAGAGGGTTGTGCGCACGTAATCCAGGATATCCACACCATTTGCTACTTGCGTGACAAATGGCCGTCCGAAGTCGGCACCGGTTGCCCATTGGTCTCGTCGGTTAATCGGGGTGTTTTGGTGTTTTGCTGTTGATGCTGCGGCGGGGTCTTGTTGGAGATCTCCTCCCTTTGTTTAGAATATATGTAATAGCCAGAAATGGTCAGTCATGAATTGCATCGTTCCTTAACTCTCCGGTCTGTAGCAAGGGGGACGGGGGCTTTCACGGACAATAATGGTTTAATTTGCTACAATCGCACGGAAATAGCAAAAATGTTGAAATGTTTTAACCATATTAATTACGGCAATTATTTTTTACGTATATCAACCGGACTTGCTAGTTTCAAAACTCACGGTCGTTTGTACACACCGTAACTTTGTTTACATGTTGTGTACATCGTACCCGAAGTGTGTACAATGACAAATATGGATAATGACCATATCCCTGTATACAGCACAAAATCGATAATTCAGAAAATCAGAAACCGAAGGCATACAAAATCAGGATAAAACAGGAACCAAAGCAAACAAACAAAAACCTCCACCATATGAAAAGAAGCGAACTCCCGATATGGGAGTGAGACCAGGTGCCCAGGAAGAGTAAGCATCTCCTGCTTGCATGCAACACCCGCCGCTTCAATTCGGTAGAAATGTCACATCCGGTTACTTCCATTTCGGAAGACATAGAGTACAATCTTTGGTTGGATGGTTCAAATAACTTGATTAAGAATAACAATTGTTAATTATAATACAACATATACTTAATTATTAAACAAACAATTTAATTATTGTCAGCAAAATAATACGACACATTCATTACGCGTCAGAGAGACATCGCAATTTTATATATACTAAAAAATATTTTTTCCCGATGGGCAGTGCATGCGAACGTTTGGACACGCAGAAGCAACCTGCGAAAGAAATACGAGCATTTTATCTAGTGTTATATGTTTTTGACAAATAATATGTACATTTATTACACTTAAACATGACAAAACTTTATGATCGTAATCATTTACAGATAACCCGTCTTTGAGTGATGTTTTTTTGGTATTTTGATTCTCTGAGACAAGCTTTCAAGGTACGAGAATGACCGCGAAAGTAGCGATGGTTAATACACAACGAATGATTCTATGTATACAGTATATGAAAAATCTATTTTATTATATTAAAAATCCACTGTTCATATACATGCTGGAGATCCCCTCCCTGCATGTATATAATAAATTCACTGTTTTTTCCTATTAATCCAAATTATTGTGCATACATACGAAAAAAATATTAGAATTTCAAAATTGTATGAATAAATGAATAAATTGAAACATAAATAAAGGAATATAAATGAATCGGAATTAAAAAAGAATATTTGAAAATGATTTTTTATATGTGAAAATACCGATTGTTGTCTACATTTACTTGCCATACTGTTTACTTATGCAAGATATAGAGTAAAAAGGTTAAATTATTGGGGGTCTTAAAGTTTTTTTCATGTGCAAAATAAGATAAAACTATAGCAATAGTAATGCGTCAAACATTTATTGAAAAGAGTATTTTTAGATGCATTAGTCAATTATACACTCGTGATATTTTTTTGGGTTAATAATATAAACCTAGTATATATACTCTTATCTGAGTGTAAACATTGCAAAATTTCAAGGCACGTGATTGTTGTAAATGATAGCTATATATACGAGAACTTTAACTAGAAGTTATTTTGATCACCTGTTAAGTTAAAAAAAAAACAGATTTGACATGCAAAGTGTCATCGGAAGCCATGCAGGAAAAAATCAAGGTATGTAATAAGTGATAAAGATTAACATTCATTATATAAAATATAATATCGTTTGGTTTTCATACGACCGATATGACGATATGACTGGGGACTTATGAGCAAAACAAATATGATAACGAGGATAATTCAAAATTTTTTATTTTTAGAAATTTGGATGTAGCACCCGTAAAAAATGAATTTTGGCATGCAATGAAAAAATAATTAAAAAGTTAGGGCAATCAAATGACAAATATGGATAATGACCATATCCCTGTATACAGCACAAAATCGATAATTCAGAAAATCAGAAACCGAATGCATTCAAAATCAGGATAAAACAGAAACCAAAGCAAACAAACAAAAACCTCCACCATATGAAAAGAAGCGAACTCCCGATATTGGAGTGAGACCAGGTGCCCAGGAAGAGTAAGCATCTCCTGATTGCATGCAACACCCGCCGCTTCAATTCGGTAGAACTGTTTCATCCGGTTACTTTCATTTCGGAAGACATAGAGTACAATCTTTTTTTGGATGGTTCAAATTGTCTATGACATAATATCATCCACCATTCTGGAGAGTGGGACATCATAGTGTATGACGAGTTCCCCATATCGACCGTAGAACTTCCTCAGTGACGATGTTAGTCGGTCACAAACATATCCCTGACTGAGAAGCTTATCTGAAAGACGCCTAGCTCTCAGAACAAAATCCGTATATTTGGTACTTGCTCTGGCATAGCGTATCAACTGAGATATGAACATTCTCAACCAATTCCCAACCAATTCGACAAAAAGGGAAACACTTAGAATCATACTATTGTTTGTTGCACTAACTGTATTTGGAAATAAATTGCTGCTCTCTGGCAGAGGACAGATGGGACAATTCTTCATTTTATTATTGCAGTATGGGGCCAGTAACTTAGTTCCTGCGACTGAGTATTTAATTCAGTTGACAGAAACTATCTGAGCTTCTTTTGAAATTCGGATCTGTACTCAACAGAGTATGTTACTATGGGTATTTCTCAACCTGCTTTTAATGGTGACATTATAAACACAATAAGAAGGATCAATGGTAGACAGAATTACCCTCGAAATTGTGTAAGAATCATCAAACGATTTTTATATAGAGAAGACAGGGGCCCGACCACCTGTCCTCTCCGAATGTCAGTCGGACTCCTCGGGTGATTACATACATGAGCTTGCTACAGCCGGCAGCGCACGGACTGTATTACGCATGCCCCCTTTTTATATCCATTTACATATTCATCTGTGTTTCTGGGGCCTCTACGTTTCGCGGTCTTGTTTGTGTGAGGTCATCTTACAGTGAGGAGGTTGTTTTACACCACAGTTGTACATTCTTCGAGACCTCTGGGTAATTGGAGAAGTGAGAGGGTTGTGCGCACGTAATCCAGGATAGCCACACCATTTGCTACTTGCGTGACAAATGGCCGTCCGAAGTCGGCACCGGTTGCCCATTGGTCTCGTCGGTTTATGTGTAGTCTTTTGTGTTTGATGTTTATATGTCGTGTGTCTCTTTTCCGACTCATGCTGTACTCGTCTTTTGTGTTTTTGCATCGGATGTTTTGGTGTTTTGCTGTTGATGCTGCAACGAGGTCTTGTTGGAGATCTCCTCCCCTATTTTATACTGTGGATGTCATCCTTCTGTCAACAGACGGACACTTGGCTTGATACTGGACCATTCTTCAGCATTGTACAAGCGCATTCTTTCGAATTGCACTCTGACTGACTGTGACGACAGGATTCCATGACGAGCCCTGTCAAAACCTCTTTAGAGAAGACAGGGCCCCTACCACCTGTCCACTCTGAATGTTAGTCGGACAACTCGGGTGATAACATGCATTAGCTCGCTCAAACTGGCAGAACACAGACTTTTTATCTTATGTCCTTTGTTTTTTACATCCATTTACAAATTCATCTCTGTGTTGCTTGAGTCCCTATCTTTTTGTTGTCTTTTTTGTGTGGTCATCTTACATTTAGGCATTTATCATACACTAAAATTATACAATTTGACCTTTGGGTAACAGGAGTTTTGTGTGCAAATTGTCCTTATAACTACACCATTTGCTACTAATGTGGCAGATGGCCGTCCTTAATCGGCACCGGTTGTCCATTGGTCTAGTTGGTTTATATATAGTCTTTTGTGTTTGGTGTTGTGATATGTCCCTGTTGCGTCTCTTGCTGTGTATGTCCTCTGTGTTTTCAATTTGATGTTTTAATGCTGCAACAGCGTCTTGTTGGAGATCCCCTCCTTTCTTTAAATTTAAAGTATATTTTCTATAACAAACGCTCATACCAGGCAGAGGCGTTTGAATTCAACATCAGTATCACATTGTGACATTGTCATTTATTATTCTGTAAATCATGATCAAAACTATTAATCCATATACGACTTGTATTTTATAACCAACATCACTCATTCAAAAACTGTGTATCACAATTTTCATAGCTTATCGCAATCGGTATTTAGTTAAATTACTTGTCAACCCTAAATGATATGTATATCTTTTTTTCAGAAACTATTGTTGGTTTAAGAAAAGATACGTTACGTTATGTATTCTTTTTCTCATCCGCACAAGCATCTAGTGGTATTTTAGTGTTTGTCCTTGGGATTGCTATCACAGCCCTTGGTGCCGGTAGTGGCATGTTCCCTTTTAATTCAGGATATGGAATCTGGACTGGATTGACAGTAAGTACGCACTTTGTAACATTGTCATGAAAAGAATAATTCATTAGTATAAAATGCCGGAAATTATGTAAAAGTTGTTGTCGCCCGCGTTATGTGACCATATTTCGAGTAGACTCAATATTCGTACAAGGCATATTGATATACTACAACTCGCGTATATCTAACCGAAGTTAGATCATAGATCATTTTCAGTTGGCCAGCGTTTAGGTAGAACAGGTCATTTCACAAAGGATACGAACTACTATATAGTATGCTCCCAGTTACCTTCAATTTCATATTAAACATCGGTACTCGCGAAAATCCATATGAACATTATTTATTATTGTTTAGGTTTGTTGTGGTGGAGTAGCAGGTGTGTTGCTTTCACGATGTGATGTAGACTATAACCTCCCTCCTCCCCTGAGAATCAGGACTTTGGTAAGTGTGAATCAATATACATCTTCGTTCTTTTTTTAACTCCACATAAGCATGCTTTCAGTACAATCGGTTAATTTGTTTTGTACTCAACATCCTCAAATTTTCTATATCAAATAAGCCTTTATTCACATTTTATAGAAATAAAAGGGTCATAGATTTTTCATGGCATTCATATTATGTAATGAGTTGTATTTTATACACAGGGAGGGCTTTACTACGGGCTTTGCATATCCGGTTTTTCGATGTTTGGGATAGCTCTAGGATATAGCATATCCGCTGTGGTGGCTGCTAATTCCAAACACTACTCTTCTACTACTAAAACATCAACATATCTATCCCATGCCGACCAATTACAAAACATTGGCATCATCATCATTCTATTGTCCGTGGTTATGGGTGTCACGTCTGTATATGGCTTTATATTCTTTATCAGAAAGAGAAAACTATTTGGCTTCTATTCTCGTGGTGAACAAGAACTGCTTAAACGTATTTCATCACTGGAGAATCAGGTAGACGACCTCCGTGGCCAAAATCAACAGGGATACGGTACCGCGGGCATGGGGAATACGTACGGAGAAGTTGATAAAACTGGGTTAAGACAGGAGAACTATAACCAGTGGCCAGAAAAACCACCCGAATATTCTAAATCATAGTGACGTAAACAATAAAAACAAAACTGAAAAAGTACATTCTGGGGTACATTTAGTTTATATCTTGTTAATATTGCACGTTATTAAAATATGCTAGCTATAATACTGATGTCCCTTTTTTCAATTATGTAATGACGATTCGATGCAGGCTAAAGAGGATGATGGAATTCAGAAAGAGTCTAAAGGTCGATGCTATGGAGCCATTTACATTGCAAATTATAGAATCCATCTCAATTATTGCATGGATAATGAGCAATCTTAAGAAAGGTTGGATTTCTCTTTATTATTATTATGAATTGTTTGTGCCTTGTGAATGAAAAAAACAATGAGCAGATGTATTCCTGTATTTCATACCAAGTAAGTTTGAAAACTTTACTGGTATGTCTGGTATAGAAATAGAGAAAGCGATTCAGTTACATTTACAACATGATTTTCGAGGATATGATCCTAATGTCACAAGACGGACAATAGGCTTCTACAGTCCTGTATCACACATCTTAAGACTGACTCTGACGACGGGACTCCATGACGGACCCTCTCCAAACCACTTTAGAGAAGACCGGGCCAAAACCACCTGTCCTCTCTGAATATCAATCGCAACTACTGGGGTGATAACATGCGTGAGCTCGTCACACCGGCAGAGCACGGAATGTATTAAGTAGGCCCCCTTTTTATATATATTTACATGTTCATCTGAGTTGCTTGGGCCCCTGCGTTGTGCTGTCTTGTTTGTATGGTCATCTTTCAGTGAGGAGATTATTTTCCACTACAATTGTGCGTCATTCGAGACCTATTGGTGACCGGAAAAAAGGTAGGGTTGTGCGCAGGTAATCCGGATAACCACACCATTAGCAGATGGCCGTCCCAACTCCTAAGTCGGCACCGGTTGCCCATTGGTCTCGTTGGTTTATGTGTAGTCCTTTGTGATTAATGTTTTTTATGTCGTGTGTATCTTTTTCGTCTTTTGCTGCGCTCGTCTTCTCCGTGTTTTTGCATCAGGTGTTTCGGTGTTGTGCTGTTGATACTGCAACAAGGTCTGGTTGGAGATCCCCTCCCTTCTTTTACCTTTATTTATTCATTCACATTACGTCACATTGGACGGAGGGCTGGAATTGTTACAGGGACTGATCAGTCAGGATCAGTTTATATTTTATGCCACCTAGTATCTTTGCAAATAAGGCTGAGATCATTGCAAAAAAAAACTGTTTTCAAATGATACATCCAATCGGTATCTAGTAGCTGATTTATAAATTAACATTTTTGGTTTGGTTACTAGTATTTTTACAAGGATGTCATCCCCTTGATTCGGACTTCAAATTGTTTATCTTCATCTAGATATCGTTATCATTTAGTTTGTATTGTTTGATTTGATATGTAAAATGCTCTACATATCTTGTTTTGATGTGTCATCTGATTTTAAAGTTTACAATGCAAAGTGTTATTTCCAGTACAAGACACCATCATTTAGACTTCTGGCATAGCAGCACAAGTAGAGGAAATGACAAAGGTAAACATTTTGTTTCATTAGTAATTGTGTTTTTCTCTTCAGCTGAATAAATTATATGAAATGTGTCATCTTCTTCACTTTTGATCGATCGATAGAGATAGATTAAATAAGAAGCATTGGAATGTGACTGTCTGGTTCAAGTCAGGTTTATTACCACGTCCGATGAGATTTTTCATGTCTATAGGTTGTTTGAACTTTTCATTTGCATCCTTCGATAACATTGTTTACGTTCGTGATAAACATTTTGTCCCACATATTGACGACAAAATCCATTGGAAGAATCGACATGTCTTAAACTTGTTTGCATATTATTGTTATCATTTTGTTAAATATGATATGGAAAAGGTCTCCACAAAGGCACTGACCACGGCGAAACACAACTACAGAATTGCAACAAACACTGGAGGGAACAGTTCAAAATACCACATGAGAAATGGTCATTATCCATATTTGTCATGATACACTTAGTCATCAAACAACTCCCACGCAGAATGGAAAATTAAACAATCAAATCAGACACTCCGCGACATGTAGAATAAATGACAATACTTAAATTTATGAAAACTATCCATATCGGTTATTCCTGTGAGTTTTCTAGCTTTTTATTGTCTGAAACATTTTAAACGTCAGTGAATGAAAGTCAAACACAAAACCCGAACCGGAATCCAAATATCAAAATGAAAAGGCTTACAATTTTTTGAAAAATTTTGAAAGGAACTTTCTTACAAGAAAATAAAATAGGACAAACAGACGGAGACAATAATACAGCTTCATAGAAACACGAGGGACAACGAAATCTAAATGAACAATCTCCATAATCCGGTGCTAGTACAGAACTCATTATAAATGGCGCTCTAAACGCGGTGCCGTAGTAATTGGTACAGTTAAAACATATTCAAATATCACATGAATCATTTTACATATTTGATGCAAGTTAAAGTATCTTAGTATGGAGGACCAAAAAAGAAGCTTAAAGTTTAGTTGAATACCTCTCTTCGTATTATTTGATAATGTCGAAGAGTTACAACTCTATACCTTATTGAAGAAAATTCCAAACCAATTTCCATGCACCAGACACATGTTTCGAATATTCAATTCTCATCAGTGATGCTTCTTGCGGAGCCACTAAAAATCATTTCAGTAGCGCCCTCTTTAACTTTCTGAATTAAGATTTGTACATTACAGAGAGTGCGCGGCTCCAAATTTCCTGTAGGGTCTATTCAGTAACATATCCAAATAAAATCAATGTTCAAAATAGCATTGGAGGGATGGTGCTAAGATGTTAACTCCTTTAATTTCGATGATATTTATCGGTGAAATGGCTAGTTTCCGAAATGGCAAAAATATATATATATGATGTCACAGTGATAATAGGCCAAACAAAGCTTCCTCCAGGTGACAGAACTGGAAAGAAGTAATTAATACACTTGACAAACATCAGGTCACGGGGAACGATTTTAACTGCTCCACACTGCAACGTGAAATAAGTGTTTATATTATAAAATGTCGAAGGGTTCCAACTCTATACCTTATTGAAGAAAATTTCAAACCAATTCCAATGCACCAGTTTCACTCATTGGTCCCTTGATGAGGTCCTAAAACAAGAAAATTACAAAAATAAATGGCTGTGAACAGTGCCATCCTGAATAAATTCGATGACGAAATGAGATGTACACTATGACTGAAAAATGCAATTCCACTGAAAGGAGAAACGATTTGAGAATTGTTCTATAAACTTTATCTTAAAATCTGACTTTCTGTCTTTTAGAAACCATTGTCAGTCTGAGAAAAGATGCACTGAGTCCAGTGTTCTACTTCTCCTTCGTTCAGTTCGCCAGTGGTGTGTTGGCATTGGCATTAGGAATTGCTCTCGCAGTTTTAGGTGCCGGAAGCGGAAGGTTCCCGTTTACCACAGGATACGGAATCTGGACGGGAGCTGTTGTAAGAAATTTCAGTATATGTATTCTGAGGTTTTCCTCTTTTGTAACAAAGTAAAATATCTCTAACGAAACCACACATGGCAAAAACAACAGCATGACCCACATCACATCAAAACACGGAATCATTCAAAAACGAAACTTAAAACTTTGTGAAACATATTGATATTGGCCATGAATATCATATACTCAATTTTCTTAAAGGTTTAGTCCACACAATTTATTTTCTATCTTGGAACCGAAAGAGCTCAAATTAGAAGTCTTTATTGGCTGATTTTGTTCATATTGTTTCCTCTCTGTAAATCGTTGTTTGCTATTCACAAATAACACCCACATCCCTTAAAAGGAAAAATGTCAACCTTACTTGTAAAGAACGCTCTTTTCTGTACACATATTATATCCATTTTAGGTTGTTGTTGGTGGTATTGCAGGAGTGTTGACCACGCGATGTGATGTCAATTATTACTTCCCTCCACCGTCTTCATTAAAACAACGGGTAACATCGGATTTTCCCTTTTTGTAATACTTAAGAATCATAATCCCTTAAAAAAGAAAATAAAAGCACAAGTAAATTTACTTTTCTTTTGAACTAAGAAATTTCTATCCTCAGAGTAACTTGTATGTATATTTTACCTTTTCAGGCTTGGGCTTATCTTGGATTTTGTGTATCAGGTATTGTGATGTCTGGCATATCATTAGGCTACAGTATAGTAGCTGCATCCGAGCTGTCAGAGGCCAAAAACGACCCCTCCTCACCATACAGTCACGCTAGTCAATTACACGGACTGATTATCATAGTGATTATATTGTCTGTGACCATGACCATCACGTCGTTATATGGCGTTGTCTTTGTTGCAAGAAACAGGAAACTTTTCGGCTTTTTCTCAAGCGATGATCACGACTTATTTAAGCATGTTTCTTCATTGGGGAACAAGGTTGACACTTTTCATTATAGAAATAGACATAGTTATGGTTCGTCGGAAGCATACTGAGAGCCAGTTATCTTAAAGACATTGAAAACTTGTCGTGCCAAAGTGACCGATGCCCACCTGCCGATGCCACAAAAACAAACATCATCTTGAGCAGTTTTAACTGCGAAACATTTTTTTTACAAGATATCCAAAACTGTTTCATTATTCTTCTTGATGTGCTCAATTGTTCTGTCTTTGTCCAAAGCTACCGATCATGTTTTGGGGTGTCTAAATAGCTTATAAAGGAATTCAATCACCACGATAAAAATTATGAAGTCACTAGTAAGTTTATTTCCTAAAGAAAAGGGATTATCTACAGCATGACCACCCTGCACTCACCCAGCGAAACAAACCCACAAGAAAGTGACACATACGGTAAATGACATCAGACAAAACTACAAACCGCAATCACTAGAACATCATATAAAACAATCGAAACAGACGTACAAAAAATTATCTTCTAACCGACTTAGATGGCAACTACCCTGGTAGCGTAATGGTTAGCGCGCCCGGCTAGCATGCTATGTAGCGTGCTGAAAGTCTGGGTTCGAGCTGCGCTCGTCTCACATATTTTTCTGTTTAGCATTCGTAGGATGCTGAATCCATGACGACCATGAAGACAGTTTCTTCACAGATTCTTCACAAATAAGACGAGCCATTTCAGAGAATGTGATTGGCTTAGCTCAAATGTTGCCATCTAAAAAAATATTAAACGTCTGCAAATTCAATAGCATCATTTAAGAACAAATCAATTTTCAGCATGGACCAGACATGCACGTTTCGGGTACATAACCCTCGTCAGTGATCATCAAAAGAAGAAGTACTAGACTAAGTACTACTTTCATAAAATATATCGATACTATGTGTGTTTTATAATCTAACCTTTGGTAGATCTGCACATGTTATCATAATGCTGGCAAAGTGCATGCTCAGAATCTTCAGTTGTATCTTTAGAATGTTTATATATTGCGGATGTTTGATAAGTTTTAATGTATATTCAAAATATTACTTTGAAATGTTTGACATGAAATAAATCATATTTTAAACCTTCACAATATGTCATGCCTTCTTGTTTTAATTAATACTATAAGTTTTTATTTGAGTATGTAAATGGAGGCTGATTTCATTTACTGATGCAAATTATAGAATTAATAGAACATAACAAAAATTGATAGTTGTCTTAAAAATTAATATGAATTTTGAATTCTTTATATGCCATAATCTATGCATGAACAAATCCTTTCTTGAATCGATATTATATACATTTGTATGTGCATTTAGGACTGCAGATTTCCTGTAAAGTTGGAGGGCACAGTACAAATAATCCGGTTGACTACAGATTTCGACGACACGTGTTTCTCGCTAGTCCCTTATCTATATGAAAAACTGTCGTGTTTTTGGTGTCTTGTTGTAGATGTCTGCACCAAGCATACCTTTAAAAATCATTTTTCTTCTGGGTTTAACGAAACTGTAACGGCCTTTCAATGTTGTAATTTTTCGACTCTTCATGTGCAAAATAACTTTCAAACTGGTTAATTTGTTGATTCAATAACATGCACAAGACATAATGAGGATAATTATACATGAACATGCATTTCCATTTAAATCTGCAACTGATGTTTTGCTCAGAATTGAAATCTTTGCGTGTCGACATTCATCCAGGAACTATGGTTTATTTTCCCGTTCCTTTCGGGTTAGAAACATTTATGTCATGTTTTCCTCTAACCCATTAAATTTGACTTATCAGTGAAAATTTATTCGTGTAATAACGTTTACGACCCGTTATTTGTAAAATGCTCGACAGGTAAACCATTGAACGCCCCCTCCCCGTGCAGTTAATTTACGTTATCTACATATTGGATCCAATATATCCATGCCATACCTTGTTTATGCGCGCAGGCTGAATTTTTAAAGTAGGATTCATCAATATAATGAATATGTTGAGAGCCACAGCATTTCTCACTTTGAAAATTCAAATACTACTCATTGGAGATTCTTTGGGTAAGATAAATGTTTTTTATCTTTCTTTTTCTTTATTTTCCATTTATAGAATTCATAACGGATAATCACATCTCTGACTCAGAATCAAATTAGCTTTTATATCAAACTTAAATATAGCATTTATTTAGCTATGCTTTTGAATCATTAGAAGCCGCGCACTCTTTGCAAATACACAAATAAAACTAAAGGGCGCCAATATAACACATTTGACTGTGTCTGATTTAGTTATCCGAGTGGTTTGAAAATTTCTTCAAGAAGGTTAATAGATTTAAAACACTTATCGTATAAAAGTATTATTTTTGTTCCAATCAATATTTCGTAATAAACACAGTGATTATCAATAACAATATAATTTATTAAAACTATTATATGGAGCGTTCAAAAGTTTACACCATGTATGTAACCTAAGGAGGTACTCAATATGAAACGAGACGGAGAAACGTGTGGTTTGAAATCCTGATGAAAACCAACATGTATTCAGATTTGGGTATCTATTACTCCACCATTAGAGCACTTGTTATACTTCATAATGTGTCAACTCCTATCTATTTCGTTAAAAATTATATTTGTTTTGTTTGGTTACGATAAGATAAACAATATGGTGTACTTCCTACTGAGGCAAATTCAATTTTGTTCTCAATGCATATAAATTCCGTTATGTTATTTCAAAAGGAGATAATTCCTATTATTTTCTTCAGAGGCTATTAATCAAAGTTTGTTATTCAAAGAAGAAATATCATGTTATATAAATCAGGTAGATCCTATTCTAGATCCTATTCTGTCATTTGCACATGTATGAGCTCGCTACAGCCGGAAGAGCACGGACTGTATTTCGTATGCCTTCTGTTTTTTAATATCCAATTACATATCCATCTGTGTGTTTCTTTGGGTCCCTGCGGCATGCTGTCTGTTTGTATGTTCATCTTACAGCAAGGAGGTCATACACCACAATTGTGTGTCCTCAGAGACCTCTGGGTAATCGGAAAATAGGAGGGTTGTGCGCACGCAATCCGGATAAGAACACCGTCTGCTAATTGTATGGCATGTGGCCGGTTGCCCATTGGTCTCGTTGGTTTATGTGTGGTCTTTTGTGTTTGATGTTTCTATGGCGTGCGTTGGTGTTCCTTGTCCCTTTTGCGTCCCTTTCTGTGCGTGCCTGCTATGTATTTTGCATTGGGCGTTTTGCGTCTTGTGGGTGATGCGGCAGAGTGTTGTTGGAGATCCCCTCTTTTCTTGAGGATATGGATCTTTTCTTTTTATTCAGCAGAAATTAATTACGTTCTGTAATTTAAAGAATCCTTTTTTGTTACATAAAGGAGGTAAACCCTATTATGTTATTCAAAGAAGAAAACTCATATCCTCATATTCAGAGGGGATAATTCTAAAATTTTATTTTGTTCTTCAACGGATGTAAGCATCATCAGTTTATTCATAAGAGATAAATTCTTGTCTGCTGCTCAAAGACGATTATTCAAAGGAGCTGACCTGACATTTTGACAAACTCCGACCAACAGCGAGTCACGACATATTTGTCTTAATCAACAACTTGCTGTATTTCCATACGTGTCTTCAACACTTTTTCATTTAACATATCGATTCGTTCCTTCTTAACCAGAGACATACATTTGTTTCCATATTATTTTCAGTTTTTGTCACGTTTATCAAAACAGAGAATAGACCATGCAATTTATTGTAAAATAAACAATATACATGCCTTTGGAATCAAATAATTAACCTGCATAATTACCTGCGGGATTCCAGTCTGGATTGCAAAAGACAGAACAAAAATTAAATGTGTTGAAAATCGATTGAAGATATATGAAGTGCGTGTAGTTAGATGAAGAATAATTCGGACATTTTCAGATAATTCTGGTTTCCATATTAGGTTATTCTTAAAGGAATTGCAGATATAATAATAATGCGGAAGGGTTTCAACTTTATACCTTCTTTAAGAAAATTTCCAACCAATTTTCATGCACCAGACACGTGTTTCGAATATCAAATTCTCATCAGTGATGCTTCTAGGCGAAGTGCTTTTCATAAGCATTCCAAATTAATTTCCCTAGCGCCCTCTTGCGTTATTTCTAGAAATTTTAATTTCTACATTTACTTTACAGAGAAAGCGCGGCTCCAAAATTCCTGTAGGGTCGATTCAATAGAATATCAAAATAATATCTATTTTCAAAATAGCATTGGAGTGATGGTGCTAAGATGTTAACCTCCTTGAATTTCGATGAGATTTTTCGATGAAATGGCAAGTTTCCGAGATAGCAAAAACTATAGATATGATGTCACATTGATAAAGGGCCAAAACGAAACTTCTTTCAGGCGACAGAGCTGGAAAGAAGTGATGAATACACTTGACATACATCAGGTCACGGGGAACGTTTTAACAGCTCCAATTATCGTTTTTAATGTAAATATCGTTTTTAATGTAAATGTCATTCTACCGCCCCCTTCCTCTCCCTCCCTTTTACCCTTCCTCCCTCCTCCCGTCCCCTTTCTCCCCCTCCCTT
The DNA here is from genome assembly GCA_028142955.1 of Pinctada fucata. NCBI lineage: Eukaryota > Metazoa > Mollusca > Bivalvia > Pterioida > Pteriidae > Pinctada > Pinctada fucata. The sequence goes on along the minus strand of AP027105.1, from coordinate 69,669,898 downwards.
ACACCCTGTCCACCCCCTCATTTTCTCCTCATGTATATATTATTGAACAAAACTGGTCGAGAAACACGTGTCACGTGCAGTAAGAGTTTGCATGGCAAAAAAGGGATGAATATGAAAGTTTGGTCAGTTAAGAAGATCAAACACCCATGCAAATGTTAAACGTCTTTAAATTCAATAGCATCAATTAAGGTAGAGTATCCCTCACGTCAGAATTGCTGGTAATTTTTTGCCTGGATGCCCTATTTTTTCTCTTCAGAATATTATTCAGGTCATCAAACTAAATGGATTCGGAAAAAGAAACTTTTACAGTTACATTTCATCACTTCTGAAAAGGGATTTTTCTTACTTTTCATATAGGGTCCAATGTTAAAGTTCAAACGGGTTAAGTTCTCGGTATAATCATTAAACCACGAATCATATATTGTTTTTATATCAGGTCTGACATAAGCTCTGTATATATGGAAATGAAAATATTGTAAAAGTTTATATTTTGGAAATTGAAGCATCCGAGACCTGAGGGATGTTCTACCTTAAGAACAGACATGCACGTTTCGGGTACTCAACCCTCGTCAGTGATCCTCAATCTAAACAATGTAATATGGCCAAAAAGTGTGAAAACTATTATGTCCAAAAATGCACCAAAAAGATGTAGCAGGATGGGTGGGATATGGTGCTGCAGGAGGGTATCGGAAGTTGGTTACTTATTCAACATTGCAACTTTCAACATTGAAAAAGTAAATGATTTCTGAAGTTAGTTACTTATTCAACATTCGCCTGAATCTGAAGTTGGTTACTTATTCGAATACCTAAAGTAAAATAAGGAAGTATAAATAAAGTAATAATAAATATATCATCAAATGACTATTTTCAGCTAGATTGAAAGAAAAAAAGGCAACAAAAAAAATTCAATTCCATAATTTAACAGAATCTCAGGGACGACAACTTAAGAAACCACAAACAACAAATTGACAATTCAGACATGCGGTAATAGGTTAAAAATGACCCCTCAGACCCTTTCAAAGTTGATGAAACTTGGTATGTATGTTGATTCTGATGTCCTCATGAAATGACGTAAGTTTTATTAACGCATCTCTACTATTACATAACAAATTTGACGTTAAAAGTTTCTACGTAAACTTCCTATAATATCAATATAACGAATGTTCAGGGGCTAAGTTCGACCCCTCAGACCCTTTCAAAGTTGATGAAACTTGGTATGTATGTTGATTCTGATGTCCTCATGAAATGACGTAAGTTTTATTAACGCATCTCTACTATTACATAACAAATTTGACGTTAAAAGTTTCTACGTAAACTTCCTATAATATCAATATAACGAATGTTCAGGGGCTAAGTTCGACCCCTCAGACCCTTTCAAAGTTGATGAAACTTGGTATGTATGTTGATTCTGATGTCCTCATGAAATGACGTAAGTTTTATTAACGCATCTCTACTATTACATAACAAATTTGACGTTAAAAGTTTCTACGTAAACTTCCTATAATATCAATATAACGAATGTTCAGGGGCTAAGTTCGACCCCTCAGACCCTTTCAAAGTTGATGAAACTTGGTATGTATGTTGATTCTGATGTCCTCATGAAATGACGTAAGTTTTATTAACGCATCTCTACTATTACATAACAAATTTGACGTTAAAAGTTTCTACGTAAACTTCCTATAATATCAATATAACGAATGTTCAGGGGCTAAGTTCGACCCCTCAGACCCTTTCAAAGTTGATGAAACTTGGTATGTATGTTGATTCTGATGTCCTCATGAAATGACGTAAGTTTTATTAACGCATCTCTACTATTACATAACAAATTTGACGTTAAAAGTTTCTACGTAAACTTCCTATAATATCAATATAACGAATGTTCAGGGGCTAAGTTCGACCCCTCAGACCCTTTCAAAGTTGATGAAACTTGGTATGTATGTTGATTCTGATGTCCTCATGAAATGACGTAAGTTTTATTAACGCATCTCTACTATTACATAACAAATTTGACGTTAAAAGTTTCTACGTAAACTTCCTATAATATCAATATAACGAATGTTCAGGGGCTAAGTTCGACCCCTCAGACCCTTTCAAAGTTGATGAAACTTGGTATGTATGTTGATTCTGATGTCCTCATGAAATGACGTAAGTTTTATTAACGCATCTCTACTATTACATAACAAATTTGACGTTAAAAGTTTCTACGTAAACTTCCTATAATATCAATATAACGAATGTTCAGGGGCTAAGTTCGACCCCTCAGACCCTTTCAAAGTTGATGAAACTTGGTATGTATGTTGATTCTGATGTCCTCATGAAATGACGTAAGTTTTATTAACGCATCTCTACTATTACATAACAAATTTGACGTTAAAAGTTTCTACGTAAACTTCCTATAATATCAATATAACGAATGTTCAGGGGCTAAGTTCGACCCCTCAGACCCTTTCAAAGTTGATGAAACTTGGTATGTATGTTGATTCTGATGTCCTCATGAAATGACGTAAGTTTTATTAACGCATCTCTACTATTACATAACAAATTTGACGTTAAAAGTTTCTACGTAAACTTCCTATAATATCAATATAACGAATGTTCAGGGGCTAAGTTCGACCCCTCAGACCCTTTCAAAGTTGATGAAACTTGGTATGTATGTTGATTCTGATGTCCTCATGAAATGACGTAAGTTTTATTAACGCATCTCTACTATTACATAACAAATTTGACGTTAAAAGTTTCTACGTAAACTTCCTATAATATCAATATAACGAATGTTCAGGGGCTAAGTTCGACCCCTCAGACCCTTTCAAAGTTGATGAAACTTGGTATGTATGTTGATTCTGATGTCCTCATGAAATGACGTAAGTTTTATTAACGCATCTCTACTATTACATAACAAATTTGACGTTAAAAGTTTCTACGTAAACTTCCTATAATATCAATATAACGAATGTTCAGGGGCTAAGTTCGACCCCTCAGACCCTTTCAAAGTTGATGAAACTTGGTATGTATGTTGATTCTGATGTCCTCATGAAATGACGTAAGTTTTATTAACGCATCTCTACTATTACATAACAAATTTGACGTTAAAAGTTTCTACGTAAACTTCCTATAATATCAATATAACGAATGTTCAGGGGCTAAGTTCGACCCCTCAGACCCTTTCAAAGTTGATGAAACTTGGTATGTATGTTGATTCTGATGTCCTCATGAAATGACGTAAGTTTTATTAACGCATCTCTACTATTACATAACAAATTTGACGTTAAAAGTTTCTACGTAAACTTCCTATAATATCAATATAACGAATGTTCAGGGGCTAAGTTCGACCCCTCAGACCCTTTCAAAGTTGATGAAACTTGGTATGTATGTTGATTCTGATGTCCTCATGAAATGACGTAAGTTTTATTAACGCATCTCTACTATTACATAACAAATTTGACGTTAAAAGTTTCTACGTAAACTTCCTATAATATCAATATAACGAATGTTCAGGGGCTAAGTTCGACCCCTCAGACCCTTTCAAAGTTGATGAAACTTGGTATGTATGTTGATTCTGATGTCCTCATGAAATGACGTAAGTTTTATTAACGCATCTCTACTATTACATAACAAATTTGACGTTAAAAGTTTCTACGTAAACTTCCTATAATATCAATATAACGAATGTTCAGGGGCTAAGTTCGACCCCTCAGACCCTTTCAAAGTTGATGAAACTTGGTATGTATGTTGATTCTGATGTCCTCATGAAATGACGTAAGTTTTATTAACGCATCTCTACTATTACATAACAAATTTGACGTTAAAAGTTTCTACGTAAACTTCCTATAATATCAATATAACGAATGTTCAGGGGCTAAGTTCGACCCCTCAGACCCTTTCAAAGTTGATGAAACTTGGTATGTATGTTGATTCTGATGTCCTCATGAAATGACGTAAGTTTTATTAACGCATCTCTACTATTACATAACAAATTTGACGTTAAAAGTTTCTACGTAAACTTCCTATAATATCAATATAACGAATGTTCAGGGGCTAAGTTCGACCCCTCAGACCCTTTCAAAGTTGATGAAACTTGGTATGTATGTTGATTCTGATGTCCTCATGAAATGACGTAAGTTTTATTAACGCATCTCTACTATTACATAACAAATTTGACGTTAAAAGTTTCTACGTAAACTTCCTATAATATCAATATAACGAATGTTCAGGGGCTAAGTTCGACCCCTCAGACCCTTTCAAAGTTGATGAAACTTGGTATGTATGTTGATTCTGATGTCCTCATGAAATGACGTAAGTTTTATTAACGCATCTCTACTATTACATAACAAATTTGACGTTAAAAGTTTCTACGTAAACTTCCTATAATATCAATATAACGAATGTTCAGGGGCTAAGTTCGACCCCTCAGACCCTTTCAAAGTTGATGAAACTTGGTATGTATGTTGATTCTGATGTCCTCATGAAATGACGTAAGTTTTATTAACGCATCTCTACTATTACATAACAAATTTGACGTTAAAAGTTTCTACGTAAACTTCCTATAATATCAATATAACGAATGTTCAGGGGCTAAGTTCGACCCCTCAGACCCTTTCAAAGTTGATGAAACTTGGTATGTATGTTGATTCTGATGTCCTCATGAAATGACGTAAGTTTTATTAACGCATCTCTACTATTACATAACAAATTTGACGTTAAAAGTTTCTACGTAAACTTCCTATAATATCAATATAACGAATGTTCAGGGGCTAAGTTCGACCCCTCAGACCCTTTCAAAGTTGATGAAACTTGGTATGTATGTTGATTCTGATGTCCTCATGAAATGACGTAAGTTTTATTAACGCATCTCTACTATTACATAACAAATTTGACGTTAAAAGTTTCTACGTAAACTTCCTATAATATCAATATAACGAATGTTCAGGGGCTAAGTTCGACCCCTCAGACCCTTTCAAAGTTGATGAAACTTGGTATGTATGTTGATTCTGATGTCCTCATGAAATGACGTAAGTTTTATTAACGCATCTCTACTATTACATAACAAATTTGACGTTAAAAGTTTCTACGTAAACTTCCTATAATATCAATATAACGAATGTTCAGGGGCTAAGTTCGACCCCTCAGACCCTTTCAAAGTTGATGAAACTTGGTATGTATGTTGATTCTGATGTCCTCATGAAATGACGTAAGTTTTATTAACGCATCTCTACTATTACATAACAAATTTGACGTTAAAAGTTTCTACGTAAACTTCCTATAATATCAATATAACGAATGTTCAGGGGCTAAGTTCGACCCCTCAGACCCTTTCAAAGTTGATGAAACTTGGTATGTATGTTGATTCTGATGTCCTCATGAAATGACGTAAGTTTTATTAACGCATCTCTACTATTACATAACAAATTTGACGTTAAAAGTTTCTACGTAAACTTCCTATAATATCAATATAACGAATGTTCAGGGGCTAAGTTCGACCCCTCAGACCCTTTCAAAGTTGATGAAACTTGGTATGTATGTTGATTCTGATGTCCTCATGAAATGACGTAAGTTTTATTAACGCATCTCTACTATTACATAACAAATTTGACGTTAAAAGTTTCTACGTAAACTTCCTATAATATCAATATAACGAATGTTCAGGGGCTAAGTTCGACCCCTCAGACCCTTTCAAAGTTGATGAAACTTGGTATGTATGTTGATTCTGATGTCCTCATGAAATGACGTAAGTTTTATTAACGCATCTCTACTATTACATAACAAATTTGACGTTAAAAGTTTCTACGTAAACTTCCTATAATATCAATATAACGAATGTTCAGGGGCTAAGTTCGACCCCTCAGACCCTTTCAAAGTTGATGAAACTTGGTATGTATGTTGATTCTGATGTCCTCATGAAATGACGTAAGTTTTATTAACGCATCTCTACTATTACATAACAAATTTGACGTTAAAAGTTTCTACGTAAACTTCCTATAATATCAATATAACGAATGTTCAGGGGCTAAGTTCGACCCCTCAGACCCTTTCAAAGTTGATGAAACTTGGTATGTATGTTGATTCTGATGTCCTCATGAAATGACGTAAGTTTTATTAACGCATCTCTACTATTACATAACAAATTTGACGTTAAAAGTTTCTACGTAAACTTCCTATAATATCAATATAACGAATGTTCAGGGGCTAAGTTCGACCCCTCAGACCCTTTCAAAGTTGATGAAACTTGGTATGTATGTTGATTCTGATGTCCTCATGAAATGACGTAAGTTTTATTAACGCATCTCTACTATTACATAACAAATTTGACGTTAAAAGTTTCTACGTAAACTTCCTATAATATCAATATAACGAATGTTCAGGGGCTAAGTTCGACCCCTCAGACCCTTTCAAAGTTGATGAAACTTGGTATGTATGTTGATTCTGATGTCCTCATGAAATGACGTAAGTTTTATTAACGCATCTCTACTATTACATAACAAATTTGACGTTAAAAGTTTCTACGTAAACTTCCTATAATATCAATATAACGAATGTTCAGGGGCTAAGTTCGACCCCTCAGACCCTTTCAAAGTTGATGAAACTTGGTATGTATGTTGATTCTGATGTCCTCATGAAATGACGTAAGTTTTATTAACGCATCTCTACTATTACATAACAAATTTGACGTTAAAAGTTTCTACGTAAACTTCCTATAATATCAATATAACGAATGTTCAGGGGCTAAGTTCGACCCCTCAGACCCTTTCAAAGTTGATGAAACTTGGTATGTATGTTGATTCTGATGTCCTCATGAAATGACGTAAGTTTTATTAACGCATCTCTACTATTACATAACAAATTTGACGTTAAAAGTTTCTACGTAAACTTCCTATAATATCAATATAACGAATGTTCAGGGGCTAAGTTCGACCCCTCAGACCCTTTCAAAGTTGATGAAACTTGGTATGTATGTTGATTCTGATGTCCTCATGAAATGACGTAAGTTTTATTAACGCATCTCTACTATTACATAACAAATTTGACGTTAAAAGTTTCTACGTAAACTTCCTATAATATCAATATAACGAATGTTCAGGGGCTAAGTTCGACCCCTCAGACCCTTTCAAAGTTGATGAAACTTGGTATGTATGTTGATTCTGATGTCCTCATGAAATGACGTAAGTTTTATTAACGCATCTCTACTATTACATAACAAATTTGACGTTAAAAGTTTCTACGTAAACTTCCTATAATATCAATATAACGAATGTTCAGGGGCTAAGTTCGACCCCTCAGACCCTTTCAAAGTTGATGAAACTTGGTATGTATGTTGATTCTGATGTCCTCATGAAATGACGTAAGTTTTATTAACGCATCTCTACTATTACATAACAAATTTGACGTTAAAAGTTTCTACGTAAACTTCCTATAATATCAATATAACGAATGTTCAGGGGCTAAGTTCGACCCCTCAGACCCTTTCAAAGTTGATGAAACTTGGTATGTATGTTGATTCTGATGTCCTCATGAAATGACGTAAGTTTTATTAACGCATCTCTACTATTACATAACAAATTTGACGTTAAAAGTTTCTACGTAAACTTCCTATAATATCAATATAACGAATGTTCAGGGGCTAAGTTCGACCCCTCAGACCCTTTCAAAGTTGATGAAACTTGGTATGTATGTTGATTCTGATGTCCTCATGAAATGACGTAAGTTTTATTAACGCATCTCTACTATTACATAACAAATTTGACGTTAAAAGTTTCTACGTAAACTTCCTATAATATCAATATAACGAATGTTCAGGGGCTAAGTTCGACCCCTCAGACCCTTTCAAAGTTGATGAAACTTGGTATGTATGTTGATTCTGATGTCCTCATGAAATGACGTAAGTTTTATTAACGCATCTCTACTATTACATAACAAATTTGACGTTAAAAGTTTCTACGTAAACTTCCTATAATATCAATATAACGAATGTTCAGGGGCTAAGTTCGACCCCTCAGACCCTTTCAAAGTTGATGAAACTTGGTATGTATGTTGATTCTGATGTCCTCATGAAATGACGTAAGTTTTATTAACGCATCTCTACTATTACATAACAAATTTGACGTTAAAAGTTTCTACGTAAACTTCCTATAATATCAATATAACGAATGTTCAGGGGCTAAGTTCGACCCCTCAGACCCTTTCAAAGTTGATGAAACTTGGTATGTATGTTGATTCTGATGTCCTCATGAAATGACGTAAGTTTTATTAACGCATCTCTACTATTACATAACAAATTTGACGTTAAAAGTTTCTACGTAAACTTCCTATAATATCAATATAACGAATGTTCAGGGGCTAAGTTCGACCCCTCAGACCCTTTCAAAGTTGATGAAACTTGGTATGTATGTTGATTCTGATGTCCTCATGAAATGACGTAAGTTTTATTAACGCATCTCTACTATTACATAACAAATTTGACGTTAAAAGTTTCTACGTAAACTTCCTATAATATCAATATAACGAATGTTCAGGGGCTAAGTTCGACCCCTCAGACCCTTTCAAAGTTGATGAAACTTGGTATGTATGTTGATTCTGATGTCCTCATGAAATGACGTAAGTTTTATTAACGCATCTCTACTATTACATAACAAATTTGACGTTAAAAGTTTCTACGTAAACTTCCTATAATATCAATATAACGAATGTTCAGGGGCTAAGTTCGACCCCTCAGACCCTTTCAAAGTTGATGAAACTTGGTATGTATGTTGATTCTGATGTCCTCATGAAATGACGTAAGTTTTATTAACGCATCTCTACTATTACATAACAAATTTGACGTTAAAAGTTTCTACGTAAACTTCCTATAATATCAATATAACGAATGTTCAGGGGCTAAGTTCGACCCCTCAGACCCTTTCAAAGTTGATGAAACTTGGTATGTATGTTGATTCTGATGTCCTCATGAAATGACGTAAGTTTTATTAACGCATCTCTACTATTACATAACAAATTTGACGTTAAAAGTTTCTACGTAAACTTCCTATAATATCAATATAACGAATGTTCAGGGGCTAAGTTCGACCCCTCAGACCCTTTCAAAGTTGATGAAACTTGGTATGTATGTTGATTCTGATGTCCTCATGAAATGACGTAAGTTTTATTAACGCATCTCTACTATTACATAACAAATTTGACGTTAAAAGTTTCTACGTAAACTTCCTATAATATCAATATAACGAATGTTCAGGGGCTAAGTTCGACCCCTCAGACCCTTTCAAAGTTGATGAAACTTGGTATGTATGTTGATTCTGATGTCCTCATGAAATGACGTAAGTTTTATTAACGCATCTCTACTATTACATAACAAATTTGACGTTAAAAGTTTCTACGTAAACTTCCTATAATATCAATATAACGAATGTTCAGGGGCTAAGTTCGACCCCTCAGACCCTTTCAAAGTTGATGAAACTTGGTATGTATGTTGATTCTGATGTCCTCATGAAATGACGTAAGTTTTATTAACGCATCTCTACTATTACATAACAAATTTGACGTTAAAAGTTTCTACGTAAACTTCCTATAATATCAATATAACGAATGTTCAGGGGCTAAGTTCGACCCCTCAGACCCTTTCAAAGTTGATGAAACTTGGTATGTATGTTGATTCTGATGTCCTCATGAAATGACGTAAGTTTTATTAACGCATCTCTACTATTACATAACAAATTTGACGTTAAAAGTTTCTACGTAAACTTCCTATAATATCAATATAACGAATGTTCAGGGGCTAAGTTCGACCCCTCAGACCCTTTCAAAGTTGATGAAACTTGGTATGTATGTTGATTCTGATGTCCTCATGAAATGACGTAAGTTTTATTAACGCATCTCTACTATTACATAACAAATTTGACGTTAAAAGTTTCTACGTAAACTTCCTATAATATCAATATAACGAATGTTCAGGGGCTAAGTTCGACCCCTCAGACCCTTTCAAAGTTGATGAAACTTGGTATGTATGTTGATTCTGATGTCCTCATGAAATGACGTAAGTTTTATTAACGCATCTCTACTATTACATAACAAATTTGACGTTAAAAGTTTCTACGTAAACTTCCTATAATATCAATATAACGAATGTTCAGGGGCTAAGTTCGACCCCTCAGACCCTTTCAAAGTTGATGAAACTTGGTATGTATGTTGATTCTGATGTCCTCATGAAATGACGTAAGTTTTATTAACGCATCTCTACTATTACATAACAAATTTGACGTTAAAAGTTTCTACGTAAACTTCCTATAATATCAATATAACGAATGTTCAGGGGCTAAGTTCGACCCCTCAGACCCTTTCAAAGTTGATGAAACTTGGTATGTATGTTGATTCTGATGTCCTCATGAAATGACGTAAGTTTTATTAACGCATCTCTACTATTACATAACAAATTTGACGTTAAAAGTTTCTACGTAAACTTCCTATAATATCAATATAACGAATGTTCAGGGGCTAAGTTCGACCCCTCAGACCCTTTCAAAGTTGATGAAACTTGGTATGTATGTTGATTCTGATGTCCTCATGAAATGACGTAAGTTTTATTAACGCATCTCTACTATTACATAACAAATTTGACGTTAAAAGTTTCTACGTAAACTTCCTATAATATCAATATAACGAATGTTCAGGGGCTAAGTTCGACCCCTCAGACCCTTTCAAAGTTGATGAAACTTGGTATGTATGTTGATTCTGATGTCCTCATGAAATGACGTAAGTTTTATTAACGCATCTCTACTATTACATAACAAATTTGACGTTAAAAGTTTCTACGTAAACTTCCTATAATATCAATATAACGAATGTTCAGGGGCTAAGTTCGACCCCTCAGACCCTTTCAAAGTTGATGAAACTTGGTATGTATGTTGATTCTGATGTCCTCATGAAATGACGTAAGTTTTATTAACGCATCTCTACTATTACATAACAAATTTGACGTTAAAAGTTTCTACGTAAACTTCCTATAATATCAATATAACGAATGTTCAGGGGCTAAGTTCGACCCCTCAGACCCTTTCAAAGTTGATGAAACTTGGTATGTATGTTGATTCTGATGTCCTCATGAAATGACGTAAGTTTTATTAACGCATCTCTACTATTACATAACAAATTTGACGTTAAAAGTTTCTACGTAAACTTCCTATAATATCAATATAACGAATGTTCAGGGGCTAAGTTCGACCCCTCAGACCCTTTCAAAGTTGATGAAACTTGGTATGTATGTTGATTCTGATGTCCTCATGAAATGACGTAAGTTTTATTAACGCATCTCTACTATTACATAACAAATTTGACGTTAAAAGTTTCTACGTAAACTTCCTATAATATCAATATAACGAATGTTCAGGGGCTAAGTTCGACCCCTCAGACCCTTTCAAAGTTGATGAAACTTGGTATGTATGTTGATTCTGATGTCCTCATGAAATGACGTAAGTTTTATTAACGCATCTCTACTATTACATAACAAATTTGACGTTAAAAGTTTCTACGTAAACTTCCTATAATATCAATATAACGAATGTTCAGGGGCTAAGTTCGACCCCTCAGACCCTTTCAAAGTTGATGAAACTTGGTATGTATGTTGATTCTGATGTCCTCATGAAATGACGTAAGTTTTATTAACGCATCTCTACTATTACATAACAAATTTGACGTTAAAAGTTTCTACGTAAACTTCCTATAATATCAATATAACGAATGTTCAGGGGCTAAGTTCGACCCCTCAGACCCTTTCAAAGTTGATGAAACTTGGTATGTATGTTGATTCTGATGTCCTCATGAAATGACGTAAGTTTTATTAACGCATCTCTACTATTACATAACAAATTTGACGTTAAAAGTTTCTACGTAAACTTCCTATAATATCAATATAACGAATGTTCAGGGGCTAAGTTCGACCCCTCAGACCCTTTCAAAGTTGATGAAACTTGGTATGTATGTTGATTCTGATGTCCTCATGAAATGACGTAAGTTTTATTAACGCATCTCTACTATTACATAACAAATTTGACGTTAAAAGTTTCTACGTAAACTTCCTATAATATCAATATAACGAATGTTCAGGGGCTAAGTTCGACCCCTCAGACCCTTTCAAAGTTGATGAAACTTGGTATGTATGTTGATTCTGATGTCCTCATGAAATGACGTAAGTTTTATTAACGCATCTCTACTATTACATAACAAATTTGACGTTAAAAGTTTCTACGTAAACTTCCTATAATATCAATATAACGAATGTTCAGGGGCTAAGTTCGACCCCTCAGACCCTTTCAAAGTTGATGAAACTTGGTATGTATGTTGATTCTGATGTCCTCATGAAATGACGTAAGTTTTATTAACGCATCTCTACTATTACATAACAAATTTGACGTTAAAAGTTTCTACGTAAACTTCCTATAATATCAATATAACGAATGTTCAGGGGCTAAGTTCGACCCCTCAGACCCTTTCAAAGTTGATGAAACTTGGTATGTATGTTGATTCTGATGTCCTCATGAAATGACGTAAGTTTTATTAACGCATCTCTACTATTACATAACAAATTTGACGTTAAAAGTTTCTACGTAAACTTCCTATAATATCAATATAACGAATGTTCAGGGGCTAAGTTCGACCCCTCAGACCCTTTCAAAGTTGATGAAACTTGGTATGTATGTTGATTCTGATGTCCTCATGAAATGACGTAAGTTTTATTAACGCATCTCTACTATTACATAACAAATTTGACGTTAAAAGTTTCTACGTAAACTTCCTATAATATCAATATAACGAATGTTCAGGGGCTAAGTTCGACCCCTCAGACCCTTTCAAAGTTGATGAAACTTGGTATGTATGTTGATTCTGATGTCCTCATGAAATGACGTAAGTTTTATTAACGCATCTCTACTATTACATAACAAATTTGACGTTAAAAGTTTCTACGTAAACTTCCTATAATATCAATATAACGAATGTTCAGGGGCTAAGTTCGACCCCTCAGACCCTTTCAAAGTTGATGAAACTTGGTATGTATGTTGATTCTGATGTCCTCATGAAATGACGTAAGTTTTATTAACGCATCTCTACTATTACATAACAAATTTGACGTTAAAAGTTTCTACGTAAACTTCCTATAATATCAATATAACGAATGTTCAGGGGCTAAGTTCGACCCCTCAGACCCTTTCAAAGTTGATGAAACTTGGTATGTATGTTGATTCTGATGTCCTCATGAAATGACGTAAGTTTTATTAACGCATCTCTACTATTACATAACAAATTTGACGTTAAAAGTTTCTACGTAAACTTCCTATAATATCAATATAACGAATGTTCAGGGGCTAAGTTCGACCCCTCAGACCCTTTCAAAGTTGATGAAACTTGGTATGTATGTTGATTCTGATGTCCTCATGAAATGACGTAAGTTTTATTAACGCATCTCTACTATTACATAACAAATTTGACGTTAAAAGTTTCTACGTAAACTTCCTATAATATCAATATAACGAATGTTCAGGGGCTAAGTTCGACCCCTCAGACCCTTTCAAAGTTGATGAAACTTGGTATGTATGTTGATTCTGATGTCCTCATGAAATGACGTAAGTTTTATTAACGCATCTCTACTATTACATAACAAATTTGACGTTAAAAGTTTCTACGTAAACTTCCTATAATATCAATATAACGAATGTTCAGGGGCTAAGTTCGACCCCTCAGACCCTTTCAAAGTTGATGAAACTTGGTATGTATGTTGATTCTGATGTCCTCATGAAATGACGTAAGTTTTATTAACGCATCTCTACTATTACATAACAAATTTGACGTTAAAAGTTTCTACGTAAACTTCCTATAATATCAATATAACGAATGTTCAGGGGCTAAGTTCGACCCCTCAGACCCTTTCAAAGTTGATGAAACTTGGTATGTATGTTGATTCTGATGTCCTCATGAAATGACGTAAGTTTTATTAACGCATCTCTACTATTACATAACAAATTTGACGTTAAAAGTTTCTACGTAAACTTCCTATAATATCAATATAACGAATGTTCAGGGGCTAAGTTCGACCCCTCAGACCCTTTCAAAGTTGATGAAACTTGGTATGTATGTTGATTCTGATGTCCTCATGAAATGACGTAAGTTTTATTAACGCATCTCTACTATTACATAACAAATTTGACGTTAAAAGTTTCTACGTAAACTTCCTATAATATCAATATAACGAATGTTCAGGGGCTAAGTTCGACCCCTCAGACCCTTTCAAAGTTGATGAAACTTGGTATGTATGTTGATTCTGATGTCCTCATGAAATGACGTAAGTTTTATTAACGCATCTCTACTATTACATAACAAATTTGACGTTAAAAGTTTCTACGTAAACTTCCTATAATATCAATATAACGAATGTTCAGGGGCTAAGTTCGACCCCTCAGACCCTTTCAAAGTTGATGAAACTTGGTATGTATGTTGATTCTGATGTCCTCATGAAATGACGTAAGTTTTATTAACGCATCTCTACTATTACATAACAAATTTGACGTTAAAAGTTTCTACGTAAACTTCCTATAATATCAATATAACGAATGTTCAGGGGCTAAGTTCGACCCCTCAGACCCTTTCAAAGTTGATGAAACTTGGTATGTATGTTGATTCTGATGTCCTCATGAAATGACGTAAGTTTTATTAACGCATCTCTACTATTACATAACAAATTTGACGTTAAAAGTTTCTACGTAAACTTCCTATAATATCAATATAACGAATGTTCAGGGGCTAAGTTCGACCCCTCAGACCCTTTCAAAGTTGATGAAACTTGGTATGTATGTTGATTCTGATGTCCTCATGAAATGACGTAAGTTTTATTAACGCATCTCTACTATTACATAACAAATTTGACGTTAAAAGTTTCTACGTAAACTTCCTATAATATCAATATAACGAATGTTCAGGGGCTAAGTTCGACCCCTCAGACCCTTTCAAAGTTGATGAAACTTGGTATGTATGTTGATTCTGATGTCCTCATGAAATGACGTAAGTTTTATTAACGCATCTCTACTATTACATAACAAATTTGACGTTAAAAGTTTCTACGTAAACTTCCTATAATATCAATATAACGAATGTTCAGGGGCTAAGTTCGACCCCTCAGACCCTTTCAAAGTTGATGAAACTTGGTATGTATGTTGATTCTGATGTCCTCATGAAATGACGTAAGTTTTATTAACGCATCTCTACTATTACATAACAAATTTGACGTTAAAAGTTTCTACGTAAACTTCCTATAATATCAATATAACGAATGTTCAGGGGCTAAGTTCGACCCCTCAGACCCTTTCAAAGTTGATGAAACTTGGTATGTATGTTGATTCTGATGTCCTCATGAAATGACGTAAGTTTTATTAACGCATCTCTACTATTACATAACAAATTTGACGTTAAAAGTTTCTACGTAAACTTCCTATAATATCAATATAACGAATGTTCAGGGGCTAAGTTCGACCCCTCAGACCCTTTCAAAGTTGATGAAACTTGGTATGTATGTTGATTCTGATGTCCTCATGAAATGACGTAAGTTTTATTAACGCATCTCTACTATTACATAACAAATTTGACGTTAAAAGTTTCTACGTAAACTTCCTATAATATCAATATAACGAATGTTCAGGGGCTAAGTTCGACCCCTCAGACCCTTTCAAAGTTGATGAAACTTGGTATGTATGTTGATTCTGATGTCCTCATGAAATGACGTAAGTTTTATTAACGCATCTCTACTATTACATAACAAATTTGACGTTAAAAGTTTCTACGTAAACTTCCTATAATATCAATATAACGAATGTTCAGGGGCTAAGTTCGACCCCTCAGACCCTTTCAAAGTTGATGAAACTTGGTATGTATGTTGATTCTGATGTCCTCATGAAATGACGTAAGTTTTATTAACGCATCTCTACTATTACATAACAAATTTGACGTTAAAAGTTTCTACGTAAACTTCCTATAATATCAATATAACGAATGTTCAGGGGCTAAGTTCGACCCCTCAGACCCTTTCAAAGTTGATGAAACTTGGTATGTATGTTGATTCTGATGTCCTCATGAAATGACGTAAGTTTTATTAACGCATCTCTACTATTACATAACAAATTTGACGTTAAAAGTTTCTACGTAAACTTCCTATAATATCAATATAACGAATGTTCAGGGGCTAAGTTCGACCCCTCAGACCCTTTCAAAGTTGATGAAACTTGGTATGTATGTTGATTCTGATGTCCTCATGAAATGACGTAAGTTTTATTAACGCATCTCTACTATTACATAACAAATTTGACGTTAAAAGTTTCTACGTAAACTTCCTATAATATCAATATAACGAATGTTCAGGGGCTAAGTTCGACCCCTCAGACCCTTTCAAAGTTGATGAAACTTGGTATGTATGTTGATTCTGATGTCCTCATGAAATGACGTAAGTTTTATTAACGCATCTCTACTATTACATAACAAATTTGACGTTAAAAGTTTCTACGTAAACTTCCTATAATATCAATATAACGAATGTTCAGGGGCTAAGTTCGACCCCTCAGACCCTTTCAAAGTTGATGAAACTTGGTATGTATGTTGATTCTGATGTCCTCATGAAATGACGTAAGTTTTATTAACGCATCTCTACTATTACATAACAAATTTGACGTTAAAAGTTTCTACGTAAACTTCCTATAATATCAATATAACGAATGTTCAGGGGCTAAGTTCGACCCCTCAGACCCTTTCAAAGTTGATGAAACTTGGTATGTATGTTGATTCTGATGTCCTCATGAAATGACGTAAGTTTTATTAACGCATCTCTACTATTACATAACAAATTTGACGTTAAAAGTTTCTACGTAAACTTCCTATAATATCAATATAACGAATGTTCAGGGGCTAAGTTCGACCCCTCAGACCCTTTCAAAGTTGATGAAACTTGGTATGTATGTTGATTCTGATGTCCTCATGAAATGACGTAAGTTTTATTAACGCATCTCTACTATTACATAACAAATTTGACGTTAAAAGTTTCTACGTAAACTTCCTATAATATCAATATAACGAATGTTCAGGGGCTAAGTTCGACCCCTCAGACCCTTTCAAAGTTGATGAAACTTGGTATGTATGTTGATTCTGATGTCCTCATGAAATGACGTAAGTTTTATTAACGCATCTCTACTATTACATAACAAATTTGACGTTAAAAGTTTCTACGTAAACTTCCTATAATATCAATATAACGAATGTTCAGGGGCTAAGTTCGACCCCTCAGACCCTTTCAAAGTTGATGAAACTTGGTATGTATGTTGATTCTGATGTCCTCATGAAATGACGTAAGTTTTATTAACGCATCTCTACTATTACATAACAAATTTGACGTTAAAAGTTTCTACGTAAACTTCCTATAATATCAATATAACGAATGTTCAGGGGCTAAGTTCGACCCCTCAGACCCTTTCAAAGTTGATGAAACTTGGTATGTATGTTGATTCTGATGTCCTCATGAAATGACGTAAGTTTTATTAACGCATCTCTACTATTACATAACAAATTTGACGTTAAAAGTTTCTACGTAAACTTCCTATAATATCAATATAACGAATGTTCAGGGGCTAAGTTCGACCCCTCAGACCCTTTCAAAGTTGATGAAACTTGGTATGTATGTTGATTCTGATGTCCTCATGAAATGACGTAAGTTTTATTAACGCATCTCTACTATTACATAACAAATTTGACGTTAAAAGTTTCTACGTAAACTTCCTATAATATCAATATAACGAATGTTCAGGGGCTAAGTTCGACCCCTCAGACCCTTTCAAAGTTGATGAAACTTGGTATGTATGTTGATTCTGATGTCCTCATGAAATGACGTAAGTTTTATTAACGCATCTCTACTATTACATAACAAATTTGACGTTAAAAGTTTCTACGTAAACTTCCTATAATATCAATATAACGAATGTTCAGGGGCTAAGTTCGACCCCTCAGACCCTTTCAAAGTTGATGAAACTTGGTATGTATGTTGATTCTGATGTCCTCATGAAATGACGTAAGTTTTATTAACGCATCTCTACTATTACATAACAAATTTGACGTTAAAAGTTTCTACGTAAACTTCCTATAATATCAATATAACGAATGTTCAGGGGCTAAGTTCGACCCCTCAGACCCTTTCAAAGTTGATGAAACTTGGTATGTATGTTGATTCTGATGTCCTCATGAAATGACGTAAGTTTTATTAACGCATCTCTACTATTACATAACAAATTTGACGTTAAAAGTTTCTACGTAAACTTCCTATAATATCAATATAACGAATGTTCAGGGGCTAAGTTCGACCCCTCAGACCCTTTCAAAGTTGATGAAACTTGGTATGTATGTTGATTCTGATGTCCTCATGAAATGACGTAAGTTTTATTAACGCATCTCTACTATTACATAACAAATTTGACGTTAAAAGTTTCTACGTAAACTTCCTATAATATCAATATAACGAATGTTCAGGGGCTAAGTTCGACCCCTCAGACCCTTTCAAAGTTGATGAAACTTGGTATGTATGTTGATTCTGATGTCCTCATGAAATGACGTAAGTTTTATTAACGCATCTCTACTATTACATAACAAATTTGACGTTAAAAGTTTCTACGTAAACTTCCTATAATATCAATATAACGAATGTTCAGGGGCTAAGTTCGACCCCTCAGACCCTTTCAAAGTTGATGAAACTTGGTATGTATGTTGATTCTGATGTCCTCATGAAATGACGTAAGTTTTATTAACGCATCTCTACTATTACATAACAAATTTGACGTTAAAAGTTTCTACGTAAACTTCCTATAATATCAATATAACGAATGTTCAGGGGCTAAGTTCGACCCCTCAGACCCTTTCAAAGTTGATGAAACTTGGTATGTATGTTGATTCTGATGTCCTCATGAAATGACGTAAGTTTTATTAACGCATCTCTACTATTACATAACAAATTTGACGTTAAAAGTTTCTACGTAAACTTCCTATAATATCAATATAACGAATGTTCAGGGGCTAAGTTCGACCCCTCAGACCCTTTCAAAGTTGATGAAACTTGGTATGTATGTTGATTCTGATGTCCTCATGAAATGACGTAAGTTTTATTAACGCATCTCTACTATTACATAACAAATTTGACGTTAAAAGTTTCTACGTAAACTTCCTATAATATCAATATAACGAATGTTCAGGGGCTAAGTTCGACCCCTCAGACCCTTTCAAAGTTGATGAAACTTGGTATGTATGTTGATTCTGATGTCCTCATGAAATGACGTAAGTTTTATTAACGCATCTCTACTATTACATAACAAATTTGACGTTAAAAGGTTCTACGTAAACTTCCTATAATATCAATATAACGAATGTTCAGGGGCTAAGTTCGACCCCTCAGACCCTTTCAAAGTTGATGAAACTTGGTATGTATGTTGATTCTGATGTCCCTCATGAAATGACGTAAGTTTTATTAACGCATCTCTACTATTACATAACAAAATTTGACGTTAAAAGTTTCTACGTAAACTTCCTATAATATCAATATACGAATGTTCAGGGGCTAAGTTCGACCCCTCAGACCCTTTCAAAGTTGATGAAACTTGGTATGTATGTTGATTCTGATGTCCTCATGAAATGACGTAAGTTTATTAACGCATCTCTACTATTACATAACAAATTTGACGTTAAAAGTTTCTACGTAAACTTCCTATAAATATCAATATAACGAATGTTCAGGGGCTAAGTTCGACCCTCAGACCCTTTCAAAGTTGATGAAAACTTGGTATGTATGTTGATTCTGATGTCCTCATGAAATGACGTAAGTTTTATTAACGCATCTACTATTACATAACAAATTTGACGTTTAAAAGTTTCTACGTAACTTCCTATAAAATCAATTATAACGAATGTTCAGGGGCTAAGTTCGACCCCTCAGACCCTTTCAAAGTTGATGAAACTTGGTATGTATGTTGATTCTGATGTCCTCATGAAATGACGTAAAGTTTTATTAACGCATCTCTACTATTACATAACAAATTTGACGTTAAAAGTTTCTACGTAAACTTCCTATAATATCAATATAACGAATGTTCAGGGGCTAAGTTCGACCCCTCAGACCCTTTCAAAGTTGATGAAACTTGGTATGTATGTTGATTCTGATGTCCTCATGAAATGACGTAAGTTTTATTAACGCATCTCTACTATTACATAACAAATTTGACGTTAAAAGTTTCTACGTAAACTTCCTATAATATCAATATAACGAATGTTCAGGGGCTAAGTTCGACCCCTCAGACCCTTTCAAAGTTGATGAAACTTGGTATGTATGTTGATTCTGATGTCCTCATGAAATGACGTAAGTTTTATTAACGCATCTCTACTATTACATAACAAATTTGACGTTAAAAGTTTCTACGTAAACTTCCTATAATATCAATATAACGAATGTTCAGGGGCTAAGTTCGACCCCTCAGACCCTTTCAAAGTTGATGAAACTTGGTATGTATGTTGATTCTGATGTCCTCATGAAATGACGTAAGTTTTATTAACGCATCTCTACTATTACATAACAAATTTGACGTTAAAAGTTTCTACGTAAACTTCCTATAATATCAATATAACGAATGTTCAGGGGCTAAGTTCGACCCCTCAGACCCTTTCCAAAGTTGATGAAACTTGGTATGTATGTTGATTCTGATGTCCTCATGAAATGACGTAAGTTTTATTAACGCATCTCTACTATTACATAACAAATTTGACGTTAAAAGTTTCTACGTAAACTTCCTATAATATCAATATAACGAATGTTCAGGGGCTAAGTTCGACCCCTCAGACCCTTTCAAAGTTGATGAAACTTGGTATGTATGTTGATTCTGATGTCCTCATGAAATGACGTAAGTTTTATTAACGCATCTCTACTATTACATAACAAATTTGACGTTAAAAGTTTCTACGTAAACTTCCTATAATATCAATATAACGAATGTTCAGGGGCTAAGTTCGACCCCTCAGACCCTTTCAAAGTTGATGAAACTTGGTATGTATGTTGATTCTGATGTCCTCATGAAATGACGTAAGTTTTATTAACGCATCTCTACTATTACATAACAAATTTGACGTTAAAAGTTTCTACGTAAACTTCCTATAATATCAATATAACGAATGTTCAGGGGCTAAGTTCGACCCCTCAGACCCTTTCAAAGTTGATGAAACTTGGTATGTATGTTGATTCTGATGTCCTCATGAAATGACGTAAGTTTTATTAACGCATCTCTACTATTACATAACAAATTTGACGTTAAAAGTTTCTACGTAAACTTCCTATAATATCAATATAACGAATGTTCAGGGGCTAAGTTCGACCCCTCAGACCCTTTCAAAGTTGATGAAACTTGGTATGTATGTTGATTCTGATGTCCTCATGAAATGACGTAAGTTTTATTAACGCATCTCTACTATTACATAACAAATTTGACGTTAAAAGTTTCTACGTAAACTTCCTATAATATCAATATAACGAATGTTCAGGGGCTAAGTTCGACCCCTCAGACCCTTTCAAAGTTGATGAAACTTGGTATGTATGTTGATTCTGATGTCCTCATGAAATGACGTAAGTTTTATTAACGCATCTCTACTATTACATAACAAATTTGACGTTAAAAGTTTCTACGTAAACTTCCTATAATATCAATATAACGAATGTTCAGGGGCTAAGTTCGACCCCTCAGACCCTTTCAAAGTTGATGAAACTTGGTATGTATGTTGATTCTGATGTCCTCATGAAATGACGTAAGTTTTATTAACGCATCTCTACTATTACATAACAAATTTGACGTTAAAAGTTTCTACGTAAACTTCCTATAATATCAATATAACGAATGTTCAGGGGCTAAGTTCGACCCCTCAGACCCTTTCAAAGTTGATGAAACTTGGTATGTATGTTGATTCTGATGTCCTCATGAAATGACGTAAGTTTTATTAACGCATCTCTACTATTACATAACAAATTTGACGTTAAAAGTTTCTACGTAAACTTCCTATAATATCAATATAACGAATGTTCAGGGGCTAAGTTCGACCCCTCAGACCCTTTCAAAGTTGATGAAACTTGGTATGTATGTTGATTCTGATGTCCTCATGAAATGACGTAAGTTTTATTAACGCATCTCTACTATTACATAACAAATTTGACGTTAAAAGTTTCTACGTAAACTTCCTATAATATCAATATAACGAATGTTCAGGGGCTAAGTTCGACCCCTCAGACCCTTTCAAAGTTGATGAAACTTGGTATGTATGTTGATTCTGATGTCCTCATGAAATGACGTAAGTTTTATTAACGCATCTCTACTATTACATAACAAATTTGACGTTAAAAGTTTCTACGTAAACTTCCTATAATATCAATATAACGAATGTTCAGGGGCTAAGTTCGACCCCTCAGACCCTTTCAAAGTTGATGAAACTTGGTATGTATGTTGATTCTGATGTCCTCATGAAATGACGTAAGTTTTATTAACGCATCTCTACTATTACATAACAAATTTGACGTTAAAAGTTTCTACGTAAACTTCCTATAATATCAATATAACGAATGTTCAGGGGCTAAGTTCGACCCCTCAGACCCTTTCAAAGTTGATGAAACTTGGTATGTATGTTGATTCTGATGTCCTCATGAAATGACGTAAGTTTTATTAACGCATCTCTACTATTACATAACAAATTTGACGTTAAAAGTTTCTACGTAAACTTCCTATAATATCAATATAACGAATGTTCAGGGGCTAAGTTCGACCCCTCAGACCCTTTCAAAGTTGATGAAACTTGGTATGTATGTTGATTCTGATGTCCTCATGAAATGACGTAAGTTTTATTAACGCATCTCTACTATTACATAACAAATTTGACGTTAAAAGTTTCTACGTAAACTTCCTATAATATCAATATAACGAATGTTCAGGGGCTAAGTTCGACCCCTCAGACCCTTTCAAAGTTGATGAAACTTGGTATGTATGTTGATTCTGATGTCCTCATGAAATGACGTAAGTTTTATTAACGCATCTCTACTATTACATAACAAATTTGACGTTAAAAGTTTCTACGTAAACTTCCTATAATATCAATATAACGAATGTTCAGGGGCTAAGTTCGACCCCTCAGACCCTTTCAAAGTTGATGAAACTTGGTATGTATGTTGATTCTGATGTCCTCATGAAATGACGTAAGTTTTATTAACGCATCTCTACTATTACATAACAAATTTGACGTTAAAAGTTTCTACGTAAACTTCCTATAATATCAATATAACGAATGTTCAGGGGCTAAGTTCGACCCCTCAGCCCCTTTCAAAGTTGATGAAACTTGGTATGTATGTTGATTCTGATGTCCTCATGAAATGACGTAAGTTTTATTAACGCATCTCTACTATTACATAACAAATTTGACGTTAAAAGTTTCTCTACGTAAACTTCCTATAATATCAATATAACGAATGTTCAGGGGCTAAGTTCGACCCCTCAGACCCTTTCAAAGTTGATGAAACTTGGTATGTATGTTGATTCTGATGTCCTCATGAAATGACGTAAGTTTTATTAACGCATCTCTACTATTACATAACAAATTTGACGTTAAAAGTTTCTACGTAAACTTCCTATAATATCAATATAACGAATGTTCAGGGGCTAAGTTCGACCCCTCAGACCCTTTCAAAGTTGATGAAACTTGGTATGTATGTTGATTCTGATGTCCTCATGAAATGACGTAAGTTTTATTAACGCATCTCTACTATTACATAACAAATTTGACGTTAAAAGTTTCTACGTAAACTTCCTATAATATCAATATAACGAATGTTCAGGGGCTAAGTTCGACCCCTCAGACCCTTTCAAAGTTGATGAAACTTGGTATGTATGTTGATTCTGATGTCCTCATGAAATGACGTAAGTTTTATTAACGCATCTCTACTATTACATAACAAATTTGACGTTAAAAGTTTCTACGTAAACTTCCTATAATATCAATATAACGAATGTTCAGGGGCTAAGTTCGACCCCTCAGACCCTTTCAAAGTTGATGAAACTTGGTATGTATGTTGATTCTGATGTCCTCATGAAATGACGTAAGTTTTATTAACGCATCTCTACTATTACATAACAAATTTGACGTTAAAAGTTTCTACGTAAACTTCCTATAATATCAATATAACGAATGTTCAGGGGCTAAGTTCGACCCCTCAGACCCTTTCAAAGTTGATGAAACTTGGTATGTATGTTGATTCTGATGTCCTCATGAAATGACGTAAGTTTTATTAACGCATCTCTACTATTACATAACAAATTTGACGTTAAAAGTTTCTACGTAAACTTCCTATAATATCAATATAACGAATGTTCAGGGGCTAAGTTCGACCCCTCAGACCCTTTCAAAGTTGATGAAACTTGGTATGTATGTTGATTCTGATGTCCTCATGAAATGACGTAAGTTTTATTAACGCATCTCTACTATTACATAACAAATTTGACGTTAAAAGTTTCTACGTAAACTTCCTATAATATCAATATAACGAATGTTCAGGGGCTAAGTTCGACCCCTCAGACCCTTTCAAAGTTGATGAAACTTGGTATGTATGTTGATTCTGATGTCCTCATGAAATGACGTAAGTTTTATTAACGCATCTCTACTATTACATAACAAATTTGACGTTAAAAGTTTCTACGTAAACTTCCTATAATATCAATATAACGAATGTTCAGGGGCTAAGTTCGACCCCTCAGACCCTTTCAAAGTTGATGAAACTTGGTATGTATGTTGATTCTGATGTCCTCATGAAATGACGTAAGTTTTATTAACGCATCTCTACTATTACATAACAAATTTGACGTTAAAAGTTTCTACGTAAACTTCCTATAATAT